>OZ010737.1:150171966-150861966 GCA_963932295.1 Tipula lateralis | reverse complement strand
TTTTCTTTATTTTATTATTTATATAATTTTATTATTATTTGTTTATTATATTATATAGTATAACTTTTATTATTGTTTTATTGCATTATTATATTATTTAATGTTTATGTTATTATTTATAGGTATATAATTTATATATTATGTTAGTTTTTAATTATTAATATTTTGTTGGTCTCTTATTCTGGTTTTGTTTATATATAATAAGTTTATTAGTTAACTTTTTGTTATTATTTTGTTATATTATGATTTTGTTTTTAAATATTTTATTGTTTTTTTAATTTATTTTGATTATTACATTTATTTATTTTTTTGATTATATTATTAATCTATATTCATCATCATCTTTTTTATTTGTTAATGGTTTAAGTATTTAGTTTATTTCTTATTTATTTATTTATTTAGTATTTTATTATTATTACGTTTTATTTCTTTAATGTGTTTATCAATTTATTATTTCTTTATTTTTAATAATTTTAGTATAATATAACATTCAGTTTTTGCTATTAGTGAAAAATTTTGAAACGACGTCCGAACATAACTTTGCTGGAAAGTGAGTTTTTTACTCCATAAAAATAACCTCAGACCACTAATATTAGATTAGTCCATATATCAGATTCATATAATTTTGGTTATTTTTTAATTTTTTGTTTTATAACTGTCTAAAATTTGGTAATTTTGTTAGTAATCCAATTATTATTTTTATTAAATATCATTTGGTAATTTTATTTAGTATCAGTTTATAATTTTATATTTATTCATTTAGGTATTTTATACTTTATTATTAAATAGTTATTTTTGTGTTCTTTTTTATTTCAGAATTATGATAATAATTATCACTAGTAAGAAATCTTCATCTAACCCGTTTTATAATATCAACGTTTTATAGTTAGCAGAGAGAATAAAATATATAATTTTAGGTTGCTAATTGTTTTGTATTTAATTAATTGGTATACCGATTTCTAATCACTATTTGGCCGTATCTCGTGTTGTCTTAGGGAATCGAAATACTTTTATCACCTTTTGTCTTCATTTATAAATAAGTCAACATCATTTAGTTTTGTATTATTTGTATTTCTTAGATAACGGCAATATATGATAATTGAAAATAGAGTTGTTTAAAAATTTCTTACAATCCGAACTAATTTTTCGTAAAATCTATGACCGATTACTGCAACTTTAAAAATATACAATTCATAATTTTGTAAACGTTGATGTGCTAAAATAGGTACTGTTATGAAATAATAACCATGATTATAGTGCAATTTATTCTTAAAATCCTTTAATTAAAATATTTAAAAACTTTTGAGCAATAACTAGTATAGCTTATAGTTTCAGAGCGAGATGTATGATCAACAATCCAAAATGTAACCTAAACTCAAAGAACGCATGGAAATATAGGTTCAAAACCACAGAAAAGGTTCGTTTTAATACTTGAGGATAATTTTTTTATATTGAGTGGCTGCTACCGCTCACATAGACATACGACGGTCCGTTGTGATTCCACAGGATCTTGGATGGACGGTTATAAGTCCAAACCCGGTACCTTCCGCTTCATTTGACACAGCTTAAACCACTGCTCCATCTGGGCGGTTGCAGAGAATTGGTTACCTCTAATGTATGTGAAAATTAAAAAATTCTAAACCCATCATTTCACATTATTGTTCTTGTGGGTACACTTTTTGTTGTGTCTTCTTAAAAAGTGTCCTAGGTGGTTGTCTACTTACTAGACTCATTAATTTAGATCACAAATGAACGTGTCCCAATAAAAAACAATGAAATAGTTAATTTGGTCAGGAAGAAGAATGCAAAAGTTATTTTATAATAAATATCTTGTGGAAGATTCTGGTTAAATCCTATAAGAACTATTTAAATGTTGCTCAGAGTAGGACAAACTTATCAACCACGATTCTCATGGCATCATGGACAAACTAATTTGACCCCGTCACTTAAGTGTGTTTATTGTTCCAACTTGTTTTCGTATAATTTGTGAAATATCACCAGACACTGTTTACACCCGAATTAATATGCACCATTTCTGACTCTCATTTTTTATCTTTCTATTTATCGAAATAATAATAAAATATATGCATGCACTATATACACAGATCATATTATATTTTTTCTTCAAATTAAATGTCAATTATGGTTCATTCGAAAGCAAAATAGCAAAATTTATGTTCATGAACAATTTTAAGTGTCATACCGGTAAATGTACTTTAAACTGCGTGTCGAGCATCACAATAATACTTTTAACGTCTTCTTCAATAAAATCATAATAAAATGTAAAATGTGGAGAAGGACATTCATCTATCAAATAAAAAACTAATCTTCAATTCATGATTTGTAATTAAGAATTTTAATTACGTATCGATTTTAATTTATAATAGATACGAGCGAAGCATTAAATCATGAACATAAAAAATAATCGATGTAACGGATTTTGTGGAAAGCTGTAGCCAATTTTACACATAAAACATATTTGTATTCAGTTTGTAATACATTTTATGGTACATGTACGCGACTTGATTACTCGATTGATATACGATGGATATATCATCTATATATAAAGAAACGGTGTACCAAGATGCTACGCTATATGATATCGTTTTGTGTAGAATGTCGATACCGAATATGAGGATGTATGTACTCTCGTATATGAGTATGACTCCTGTATGGGAACCAAATTGTTTGGTTTTTTTCATTTTAAAATTTATGATCATCATTATCATCTTGTAATTTTCATTTTTATAAAGGATTAATGTATAGTTAACAGAATATAGGTATACACGAATGAGGAAGAAAAGATGAAATTTTCTGAATATGTACGATATAAGCACTAAAGGATGAGTTCTTTTATATCGTATCTATCTGGCAACCCAATATAATTACTATACCATATAACTCTTTTGTAGTTGGTTTGGCAAGAGACGTGCAAGATTACTCGTTATATTCCGGGAAGCATGTGGAAAATACGATATAGCCATAAAATACAGTCTGGATATTGCTAATACCGCTGTATAATATTTTCTACATTTTTGAACATAGTTTCCAATAAAAATATAATATTGATTATAAAATATGTTCTTGGTTGTTATAATGACTATAACAAGACACTGGAAAAAGTATAAAGAAAGAAAGTTAGTTTCAAGTTTAATTAAATATTAATTAACCAACAAAGTTATACAGCAAAATTCAATATGTTGAAATAAAATGGTGATTTGATAAACAATAATTAAATATTGTTTTAATTGAAAATAAATTGAAAAAATATATATATCCAATATTTGTTATTGTATTTATTTATTAGATTAACATACAATTTAGCTTTCGGTTTCATGGTCAACAATTGTTGTGCCAATGTTGTTTGATTAGAAAATAATTGAAAAATAAAAGTTCAACATAAGTACGTATTCGATACACAGTTCTTGTTAATGTCTAACAATATCAATTATTGGGCGTAAAGAGGTTGAACATTTTGTATTAATTCGAAAAATATACTCTCAAAGTCATAATTCGTAAACATTGTTTGTGTTTGGCCATAACGAACGACATTATTAAAAAAAGAAGTATGTTTTCTGTTAAATTAATATTGCTTCCAGGTCCGCCAACTGTTTCCAACATTTAGAGTCAATTTAACACTTTGGGTTTATAAGGCTAAATATCATTTTTTCTATAAATGGTTACGTATTGATTTGTTCGGTCCTGTAAGTTAAAGCATAAGACTATTATCTTGATTATACAACTCGCCGAATTGAATGCGGAGGGAGTTCCTTATGATGAGATAAATTAATATTGTAATGTAAATCTCTTTCAGATTTATCAAAAATTTAGATTGAACAAGGCAGCGTTTAAATACGTATTAAATGAACTCAAAAGAAAGTTACCAGAGGCGTTAAAACCGTCTTCATTAACCCGAGAATTTATATTAGCGGCTATAATTCGGTTTTCGCTTAAGGTGAGTACCAAAACGGTGTTGGCAGGATTGTTTTGTAGGTATGCTCAGCCAACTATATCAGCTGTTATCAATTAACCCTGTAACGTTTTATTTTTGTTGGTGTTTTGGCCGTTTGCAGTACTTTGTGTAGCTTTTAATGTTTGGTAATTTAATTTCCAATTAATTTTCAACCATTGACGATGGATAGAACTTTATCATATACGCTTGGTAAATTTTCAATGTGCACACTAACATTGTTGACGTATGGATTGTTCGCTTTCGAAGAACACGAAACTTATTGGCATTTATCCCACCTACATTCCTTAGAAACACTTACTCTATTTGTGTAAGTATTTATCAGTGCTTTTATGAGCAAATTTTGTCCTTCAGAAAAATCGCTTTTCCTCCCTATAAAAATAATAAACTTCCTATAAAAACAATAAACCTTCTTCCATTCCGCCGTGTCTTTTATTGGTGGTCCAAGTGAATTAAGCTTTTTTTAAATTTACAAAAAAAATTGTTAGTTTGTTAAACTTTTTATGCTTTGTAAAAATATGAACAAAATATATCGTTCAACAAAATTCATTGTAATATTTACAAAGTAATAATGTAAACTACGTATGGAATTTACGAAAATATTTGTATACTTTACAAATTTGGTAGTTAAATTTACAAGATTTTGTGGTACAGTAATCTAATGAAGTTAAAAATCTAGTTGTACTTTTAACAATTTTTAAGAAGTTTTAACAAAAACAAGAGAAACATTAACAAATCACTTACATTGAATTAACAAAGGAGATTCTTAAATGTACTAAGCTAGTTTGTGAAACTAACGAGAGTATTTATATTGTTTACATTCACTTCGTGAGGTTTTAACGAAGACCAGTAAAATATTAACAAATCTTATTTCTTGAACTAACAAAGGATTGTTTAATTTACGAAAGTGGCCTATGAATGTAACAGACTATTTTCGTCAATTAAACATAAAGTGTGTGAAAAATTACGACTTTTGTTTGGAACACTAACAAAGCAGAATCAACTATTAGCAGAGTGATTGTAAGATTTACGAATTTTCTTCGTAGAATGAACAGAGAGCTTTTACGAATAATTGTATATATATATATATATATATATATATATATATTGATATATATATATATATATATATATATATATATATATATATATATATTTATATATATTTATATATATTTATTTATATATATATATATATATATATATATATATATATATATATATATATATATATATATATATATAATATACTTGAAACAAACTGAAATGAATTGATTCTTAGACTTATTTTTATTCAAATGTCTTATTAGTACAAACTTCAAATTTAAAATAAATATAAAATTTAAAATAACAGGTACATATAGTAGAATTTCAAGGAACTTTCCTTGTAATTATAAATTATTTGTACTTCAACTTGTTAATATAGAATGATTTATATTTTTATTTCATAATTATATTAATTATTTAAAATTTTATTATCTTTACAACTTACAAAAGTAATAAAACTAGGTGCATCGTCATCATAAGTGGTCTTTATTCTATAAAAAAAAGTTGAATGAATAGCCATACGTTATAGCATGAGTCAAGGTAAATGACCAAACTTTCCAAAAAGGTGCCGCTAATATATATGTATTATATAAATATATATATATATATATATATATATATATATATATATATATATATATATATATATATATATATATATATATATATCTATCAAAAATTCCCTTATGTCCATATTCCAAATAGTAATGGTTGAAGCTTTATATTTTTTTTCTAAACAGTCGTTTTTTATTTTTTTCATAGTTTTGGGCTGCTGGTATACAGACTCTATTATATTAAAAAACGAAGTTTGACTGGCTTTAATAGATGATTTGAAATACTAGTTTATTTTTCACGGACGGTGGAAATATACATCAGACAAATTGAAGAATGTTGATATTAAATGAATCTAAAATTAAAATAAAATATTTATTTTATTATTATGTCAAATTATTTCCTCATATTATTAGGAAAAATTGATACTTTTTGATTTAATTTAACTAGAATTTGTTAAATTATATATTTTAAAAGAAATTTTGAAAAACGTGTAGACAGTTGATATAAAAACTACAGAAGAATAATTTGTAAAATAATTACAAAGAAAACCCCAATCGGAATTTTCAAAAATAGTAATAAAATTTTAATACTGCAAAAAAGAAAAATAAACAAGTATTACCTGGAGTAATTTCCCCTTTTTTTGTTTCAGTTCTGAACGGGCGTTAAAATTTTCTGGTTGTTTAAGGCTTCTTTGCATTACACCATGTAAGTTGTTAATAAAAACATCCCACTTAGAGTAAATGGATTTATTACCTGGAAATGCGGAGTTAAAATCTATTTCGACCTGCAAAAATCAGTTTCATTTTAAATCAATTACAAAATTTGGGATATTACCAAATCTGGCATTATCGAATTTTTCAATATGGGCCAGTCATTGAATATATTGAAAATGGTTATATCGCTATTTGGTAGTAAATCTTGCATCCTTGCAGACGAACTTGTTTTCCATTTTTCAAATACGAACTCTCTAGGACTTCTCAGATTTTTCAGTTCATTTTTTATTTTTAACTAGTCTTTGTTACACAAAATATCGGTTTGTTTATATCATGACTCTTTTAGTGAAGTATCTTCGGGCAAATGTTGTATTGTTGTATCTTTTTTTAAAAATTTATTATATTTTTGGAAAATATAATCAAATCTATTGTACAATTGGCCAGTTGGGAATCTTTTACTGTCTTGCATTTTAAGTATGTCTTCTAAAAATATTATTTGAAGAAAAATTAGTGAAATATAATCTTATGAAATATATATATTATTTTATAAGAAACAATTCAAAATTTTTTATTTATTACTTAGTAAACATTCAGCCGGGAAACAAAATATTATGTCTTCTGCTATAGATTTTATTTGTTTTATTGTAGGTTTTATTTTTTTCCTTTAAGTAAAACTCTACTTTAATATTACGTCTCTCTGACTTCTTCCCAATAAATTATTCTCTTCATCATACCATTTCATAATTTTTATACCGCAATTATTTTTACTAAGGATGGAAGTTTCTGACTAATAATTAATAAAAACATAATTGGTGTGGCAGTTAAAATAGAGGATGAGCTTGTAGCTGATATACAATTTTCTGAGAAATTTTCAGTAAGTGTTGACTGTTGCTGCTTTTGCCAGATATTTAGATTATGTTAAAACATAATCTTTTTTCCCAATTCAATAGGACCAAATAATGCACATGTATGCTTATATGCATGTATTTTAAATGTGGTTTTTCAATGCCACCTTCTAAAAAATATAAATTCGTGGATATGTATATATATATATATATATATGTATATATATATATATATAGTTATATATATATATATATATATATATATATTATATATATATATATATATATATATATATATATATATATATATATATATATGTATCTAGATATATATATATATATATATATATATATATATATATATATATATATATATATATATATATGTATATATATATATATATATATATATATATATATATATATATATATAATATATATATATTTATATATATATATATATATATATATATATATATATATATATATATATATATATATATATATATATATATATATATTTATATATATATATATATATACATATGTTTATATATGTAAGGTAAATGTCCATAATGTGGATCGTTGTACCAATTGTGGATCGTTTAACGTTTTTTTTGTTGAAAATAAGCTAAATATTTCGATTATCAATGTATTGAGTATCAAATACTGTACATGTATATGTTAGTTTGCATGAATTAGTTTTTGGCGGGAAAATTGGCATAGAACTAATAATGGAACTAATAGAGTATCGAAGGTGTGAAGCATCAAGTGTTTTAATTGATTTTCGTTGCAAAATTTTTAGGTAAAGTGGATTGTTTAAATAAGGTTTTCTAGTCGTGTAATACTTTTTTTAATAGTTTTTAATACAATTATAATTTTTTTAAAAGATGTAAGTAAAACGATTATAATTTTTTTAAAAGATGATTATTTTAAACCAAAAAAGTCATTTTTTTTATCTAATTAAAGTAGGACTGCATTGTGTACATTAATTTTTCATATATGCCCATTTGCGGATCGTTCGAACTGCTTTATGTTCACTGTTTCTTATTTTTAAATTTTAAACTTCTATTTAAATAATCATAATTAAATTATTAAATCTGTACTTAAAATAAACGTTACTTATTATATTTTTAGAGGAGCTAATTTGGATCTATTGTTTTTTAATTAATTTTCTTATTTTTGGGAAATAAATCCAACTAAAATTTTAAATAATTTTAGTATTTGAAGCGCCTTTTAATTGATAAAATCGGAATTAATCAAACTAAAAAGGTAGTCCAATTTAGGGCAACTTATTGTTTCAAATATTCTGCAACTAAAATTACTTCTTGATAATAATTATTAAATTATCTTTATTAAGAATATCATTTTTATGTTATTACATTAATGTCCCAAATGCAGATCGCGCGATCCAAATTAGGTGCTACTATGGATTTTTTGTACCTAAATTAGATCGTGTTAATCAATTTTAGGTTCATATAAGAAATGGCTACTAGCAATTTGGATAAAACTAAACTTGATTCTCGAAATCGATTAAGAGACGCTTTAGAAGCTGTAACAAATGGTATGACTGTTCATACAGCCAGTAAAACTTTCGGTGTACCCAAAACAACGGTGTATAACCATTTCAAAAAGAATTTAAATGCGGATGTAAAGTAGGGGCACCAAGTGGTTTTTCTAAAGATCAAGAGATGCACCTATGCTCATGGATTGACCATATGGCCAAAGTAGGATTCCCTATAACAAAAGATATCTTATTAGACTCAGTGCAATTACTTGCTAAAGAATTGCACATTGCTCACAAATTTAGTGGAGGTTGACCTGGTAAATAAGACTAAATTATAAATGTGTTTTTATTTACATAGTATATTCACTATAATCTTGGTTTATAGGTCGTCACTGATACGAAGGGTTTTTAAGAAGAAACTCTTCAGTTTCGAAAAGAGTTTCTCAGTGCCTAATAAAAAGTCGTGCGCAAGTTACAGAAACGAAAATTAAAGTTAATTAAGGTTCATCGAGATAATTACATATTTAAAAGCAAATGATTATTTGTCAATATTTGATGAACCGGGACGTATTTTCAACTGTGATGAAACAGCATTTTTTTAAGTCCAAAAGAAAGTTCCGTTTTAGTCACAAAAGGACAGAAATCGGTTTATTCATTAGTGGCCAATGACGACAAAGAAAACATCACAACACTCATCATGGGCAATGCACAAGGGACTCTCGGTCCTCCAATGGTGGTTTTGCCTTATAAAAGGATTCCTTTTAGCATAGCTAATAGCATGCCAACTAGTTGGGGGATTGGAAGAATTGATTCGCGTTGGATGACGGGAGAATTGTTTTTTGAATATATAGCCAACATTTTCTACCCTTGGCTAGAAAGCAAGAACATTCAATTCCCTATTATTCTTTTTGTGGATGGCCACACATCACACATGACTCTTAATCTTAGTCAGTTTTGCAACGAAAAAGAAATCGTATTGATTGCTCTTCTTCCGAATGCCACTGCAATACTGCAACCAATGGATGTATCATACTTTCATCCTTTAAAGCAAAAATGGAGAGCGGCAGTAAAAAAATGGCGCATGGAAAATAATGGTGTCAAAATACACCGTGAAAATTTTGTACCATTGCTAGCTACAATTTTAGAAGACCCTGGTTTCGAAAATAATTTGTCCAACGGTTTTAAAGCTTGTGGTTTATGTCCTCTGAACTGCAATGCAATAAAGTTCAGTAAACTGTTTTGTAATGAAGGTCAGACACAAACAAAAATCACTCACTTGAACATCTTGAGGAATATCTTGGAAGAGAAAAGGTAAATAAATTTGAGGTTTCTTTCGGATGTGATTCGTGGAATGGTTGCAAAGAGGATGAGTCGTTATTTCATTACTGGAAAACGCTTAAAAGTATAATACCGAATGATATTAATAATGGCCTATAATGAAATATAATACCGAATGATATTAATAATTCATGATGCAAATAAATGTGAAATCGAGTCTAATCTAACCTAATCGAAGACACAAGTCTAGTCAGTAATTTTTTAATCGACGAAATGGAAATTGACCTAAACCTGATATTATAGGTGATCAAACGAAAGTTATACTGGATGTAGATATCGACGGTTCAGTGACGGTAAACGAGGAGCCTCAAACACCAGTAAAATTATCAGAGAGCACATTCAACAATAACCTACCAACTCCGTTTAAACAAAATTTAATCTGGCTTTCGCCAGTTGAGTCAATTCCAACAAGGAAAACAAAACTACCAGCAGTGGTGTCCTCGGAGCAGTGGATCGAATATTCTAAATTAAAATAAGAAAAGAAAGTGAAGAGCAAACTGACAAAGAGGAACGGAAAAGAAAAAAAGAAGCAAAACAATAAAAAAAAATCAAAGGAAAACGACAAACCCGGAAGAAAACATAGAAAAGTCTAAAGTTGATAATGAATTTAAACTTCAAGATACGAAACCAGATGAATATTACGTAAAAGTAATGTGCATGTCAGGAAATAACTGAAAATGCCCAGAAAAAGATGACGTTTGCTGGTACAGCAAGTGCGATATTATCCAAAGCATAACAGAACCAGAATTATATACGCGAGAGGAGTATATTCTGTTTTACAGATAAAATCGGTTCGTGAGGCCAATTAGATTAAATAAATACTAAATATTTAGGATTTTTTATTATATGCAAACCATGAATTAAATAGCTATAAGTTATATGTGATATTAAATTACTTTTACCTACTTATTTCCTTAGATTTTGTATAACGCAATAAACTTTTATGTGATAAGCATATACTTACAAACAGTATATTTTATTATTCTAAATTATGTAAGCTTGGTGTGTAAAATTCTAGCCTCTGCTTAGAATTGTTTTTTTTTTCTTCTCCGCGTTGTTGTGGCGAAGTGATCTAATTAAATTACCACGGGTGGGGTTTAATTAGATACAAAAACTAAGACCTGTTGTTCGTTTATGGTTAGTTTTATTTTTCTGGTTAAATTTTATTTATTACTGCCTTTATATACATTAATTATACATAAGACAAATGCTAATCATCATTTTCCCATTTCCTTATATTATGATTCATGAAATACGAAACAATCACATTGTTTCGTATAGATATAATATAATAAGAAAATGCTGATTATGTTGTACATTTATTAGGTCAACATATTATATGTTTAAAGTTGACGATTAAAACAAATTACATACTGTTTAGTAGACTAAACATTGTGATTATTAGTATATCTTATATTTATGTTTCTAGTATATTTATGTTTTTTATAATTTATATTATTTAGTTAAATTTTTATAAAATAAAATTATTCCTCCTGTAAACATTTTTTTTTTGTTAAAAAAAGTGTGACGTAGTTTCGAGATCCTATTTATGTACACCAAACGATCCGCTTTAGGGAAATGATTTGTTCGGGCGATCCACTTTATGTACCATAGTGTTCTTTCACTTTTCTGTAAAAAAATGTACTCTTCAAGTGAAAAACGTAATACTTTATATATTAAATTAGAAAACAATTACACAAACTTTAACAAATTAAAAGCAACTATTTATATTTCCGTATTAAAATAAACATATAACCTATCAAACCTTTAAGTTTTAAATAGCGATCCACAATTGGGACATTTACGTTTTATATATATATATATATATATATATATATATATATATATATATATATATATATAACCATAAATATTATATTATAAACAATGTGAAAATATGGTAATTTTAGAAACGAAACAACCGTTGCACACAAATATAACGGTAGTTTGGTAGCAATTCGCGAAGTTCCACGTGTTCTGTTAATTATTTTCTAACAACATTAATAAATAAAATTTACTTTAAATAATTTTAAATTATTAAAGAAACACTTGAAAGAATATTTAAACATTTGTTTATGGTGTAACAAAACAATTAATTTTACACGTGGAAAATACCGTTACCGATAGATAGTAATGAACATAACTGTTCATTACTATCTATCGTAATCACTATTAATTAATTATAAAATACATTACTTTTACTAACCTGTAATACTTTTAAATATTTCTTCACTAAATAGATTGATGCTTCACTAAATGATTGATAACAACATCATATTTTATTTTAAAGATTATTTCCATTGTCACTCATAATTTAATATAACACAGCCTGCAGTCTGCACTCTTTGATATCCAAAAACACAATGATTGTTTATTTTTATTAAATTAGTTCGTCTATACACGTTTATAGTAGAACTAATTTTACAAAATAAATTAAGATGAATATTGTTAAAGAAAATAAATAATCGTAAAAATTACAAAGAAATATGTAACCTAACAAAATAACTTTGTAGATTGCATAAAATAAATTTACTATTATTTTTGTAAAATAAACAAGCCGGTTGTTTTTTTCTTAGAATTGAATTAGTAAATATACGCAATTATAGCTATTGTGATAGCCATTACAACCTGAGGGAACAATTTTTTCAAACAATCTTCCGCCACCGTTTAGTTTAAACCACTGTAATATGTAAAATATGCAAATTTTTGTCATTCTAAGCGAGGCGTTAATTTTATTCATTTGTTTAAATTTTTAAATATGGATAAATTGAAATTATTTTGTTTATTGCATACTTGAAACATATTAAATACATTATTGTTAGAATTAATTATTATTATTAGTAAATTATATATATTTCGCAATTTTATATATTTCAAACAATTTTATAAATTATATTTGCATTTATTAACACGAATTATATTTATCTTATAAAGTATTTTGATAAAATCTTAAATTATTCAATAAAAAAGGATAGTAATTTTAAATAGTACAAAATGTTCTCATATTTTAATTAAAATATTATAATATTCGTTAAAGTATCAAAAATATTTGTAAAGTGAAAATTTTTTAGGAAAAAATTTGTAAAATTAATTTACCACGTTCTACGTAAAAATGTCTAAGTTTCTTTGTTAATACGGAAATACATAGGAATCGGATTAACGAAATGAAATATGTTTTATTTACGAGTGCCTTGTTAAAGTTACATTAAAAATCTCACAAATCAGGTGTTAATTTAAAATAAATTTCGTTAAACTTACGAAAAGGGTTTTACGAAGTCAATTTTGTAAATAAAACAGATTTATTTTTTTGAGTGTGGTCTTTAAATTTTATGCAGAATTCTAACACAACTTCTGGACTATCTTTAGTTAAATTTTTTGCGATATCTGGGTTGGTCTTCATCATAATCACCATCTTACGCCAAATTGTGCCCGGTTAGTCGTACGTTTTCTTTAAGAAAATCAAAAATTAATTTTATAAAAAAACTATTTATTTTCAAAAACTATTAAAACTCTTGTATTTTGTTGCTCTCCATTACCGAAATTTAATGCCCACCAGAATATTCACTCTCAAATCACCTGATCGTATGAAATACGCAATGAATTGGATTTGTATTGAAAATAACATTAGAGGGTGTTTCACTCGCGAATTCTACACCCAGAAAAAACTGACATTTTATAACAAAGCAAATAATTCTTTAAGTTATTTTACTTTATTTCAAAGAGAAATTATAGGAAAGCTCCATTTGTTACAAAACTAACAGATCCTTTGTTAGATAATTAAACGCGCAATACTATAGTAAAGGATATAGTACTTTAATTGAAATTACTTTAGTTTACATTTCATTACATTAACATCTTTTAAATGTTTTAGTTTTATACATAAAAGTCATTTGAATAAAAGATATAATTTTATCTCATTCGTTAAATAAAAGGAAACTGGTTTTGTTTTAAATGATTATTTGAATTGATTGATGTATTTACAGTTATCGATCACATTTTCTAATTATAGTGAAAAAACCGACAGAACAGCATCGAAATTGAAAAAAATATATATTATAAATTATTTTATAGCCAAATTAAAAATTTTAAACTTGTGTGTATAGTGAAATTAAATTTGTTTAAAAGTTTGTGCTACAAGTATAATAACTATTATTTTACATACTTATTTAAACTTTGTGATTTATTTAAAACATGTGGTTATCAGTGGTTATTAAAAATGGATTTGAATGAAATCAATTCTTCCGAAGTATTAATAGAGCATCCACAGGACAATGAATCTATCTATAAATAATTATGACGAAAATAAATATTTAATAACTAATCTTACAGTGCTTACTCCTGATGAGGAAGTTACCAAAGTAATCAAATTTAGAAATTTGATGAAGACATGGGAGTTGTCGCATAAAACATATTTATCAGATACACAGGAGTTTTCGATAAAAACTTTAGAAGTAATGGATTTAGATAATGTCCACGAAGTGTTTACAGATTAATAGGAGAAAAAATAATTTTTAAAGCGGGGTTACAAAAATGGCGGAATGAAATGGTAAACATTTATATTATATATTTTTTTAACCAAGAATATTACCATACACTCTACTATACGGTAACAATTGTATACCAATAACAGTTAAATAAATAACACACAAACACAAATTGGCCATCAATGAAGCATAATGGTAATTGTTTATTTAATAACATATATTTCTACGCTTAAGGTGAGAATAGTGTTTAAACGTATTCCTTAATGGAGCATATACTTTAGTTTTCGTAAGCAGATAAGTAACTTTATTTGCAATTTTGTTTTAGATTTTATATATTGCAATTCAATCACAAACTTTGAAAGATATAGTGTATTCACTGAGGTTTTGTGAAAAATCTTGCTTTGTTACTTTATAATCCAGTATATGGCCCAATATAGTTGTTTGTCTTAGATATACAACAAATTATTTTCTTTAGATACCTATAATTTATGAAAATTGTATTAGTAGAATAATCCATTACCTACCTCTGATGCTACTCGATCAATAAACATCCGAGTGAAAAAATGGAGAAATGAGCAATCTTCGCATGCGTCTAGTCCTACACCGCTACATAGGTAAATTAGTTTATTTTCCCAATTTTAAATTTAAACGACAATATCAATATATCACAATAATCTTTACATTTATATCTTAATATGTCTGAAGGCGTTCGTCAATCACATGTCATTATTCAAATTTTGAACACTACCATAAAAGGCCGGTTAGTAGTTCAGTATTATGAGGATCACATATGTCTTGATGACAAACACACACAATACATGGTGCATACTATTGTAGATTATTTTATGGGTAGAAATCAAAAATTGACCGGAATGGATTTTCAAATACTGTCGCAAAACATTTCTATTTTTCATCCTGAACCTTCAGTATGTTTATAAAAAACATTGATTTGTTATTTTTTATTATCTAATTTTTTGTTTATACTGTAGGTTGAGTATTATGTTCCTCGGCATCACAGAAAAAAGCCATCAGGAAAGCTGTATGATCGATACAGTAACATGTGTTAAAATACCAAATTTTTAAAAATACAACGTTATGCTAAAATAGAAAAAGCTCTAGGAGAAATCACTTCTGACTCATTATCTTCCGGTAATAAATACGTCTTGCAGTTTCTTTATTAAGTATGAGCAGCATTTTTTAGGATCAGATTGTTTTGTAAATACAATTAGAGTAGTATCTGGAACTACTTTATTTATCAGATGAAAATACATATCACTAGAAAATTTTAACTTTAAAAAGCAAATATTTAACTTCGGTGAAATTGAAATTGGGAACGTCAGTGAGGCTATTGAAAAAGCACACATAAAGAATGGACATTTTAAAATGACAGCAAGAGAAATGTGGACATTGTACAACTTCTTACCATTGATTATTGGAAATGACATACCTTCAACTGATAATGTTTATAAATTTTTACTTCTATTTATTTAATTAATTGATTTATGTATTTAGGAATACTACAACGACAGCATTTTAGAGGAAATGGCCTGTTTGATTCAAAAACACAATACTGTTTACGTGGAATTATTTAACGAAACATTGAAACCTAAATACCACTTCCTAGTCCATTATCCTTCCATAATTCGAAAATGTGGGTCACTACGATTTCTTTGGTGTTTTCGTTTTGAAGCTGAACATCAGGTTCATAAACAATACGCCAGAAGTATTACATCTCGCCTTAACATCCTTCTCACTTTAGCAATAAAATCATCTTTGAAATTTTCTCAGGTTCTATTATCGTATCAATTTTTACAAAATGAATTTAAATAAAATAATAAATTATTTCTTTGTAAAGAGAGAGATTTAAAGTATGCTAATATGTATTCGAATTTGAAAAGTACTAAAGAATATACAAGTAGTGTAATTTATCGAGGCACAACATTTAAAGTAGGATATTTCTTTAATGAAATGAGAATAAATATACTATTCACGAAAATAATTATTTTTTAGTATGCGATTTATTTAGTAATCCTGTTTTCAACTCGTATTTCCATTATTATGAAATTGGAATAGCTTCTGACATAATATTGATTAATTTTCTAAATACTCGTATAACCAGTTTTCCAATTAATTCACACTATTTAAAATCGGGATGTAAAGTTGTAAGAGTTAAAAATAGTCTGTAAAAATCTTTATATGATAAGTTAATAATGTGTATAATGATTGGACAAATTATTGTTATATTTAAATGTAAATAAAACTTAACAAAATGAATTCTAAATGCATATATAATGCGTATTGTAATTTATATTTTATATTAATAGTTATATTATTATATTGATAGTTATATTGTTAGTTATAATATATTTTTAAATTAAATGAAAGGAACTATAAAATAAATATTTAATAAATATATAACTAAAATATTTATTTGTGTTTTAATTTTCCTCAACCCTATAGTCAAAGGGTGAAAGGCATCCCTCCAAAATACAGTATTATTACTAGTCTTTAAAACAAAAGTAACCAGTATTTCAGTTAAAGAATTTCAATTGTTTGTGGTAAATCTTAAAATGCGATAAAATTAAATCTTAAAATCATTTGGACTAAAGATACTACATTATTTCACTGAAACGTCAACTCTCATTTAAAATAAGAGATAAAAAGTCTTTAAAGTTATGTTTTGTCTTTAAAGTCTTTAAAGTTTTGCGCAAAATCTATAGGTAAAAATCTTTTAACTTAAATGGAAAAAACTTTGTATTATATGTATTTTCGAACTGCATTACCGCCATTCGTTCACTTTTGACTCGGTGTTTTCGATAATAGGGAAAACGTCAAAACCCAATGAAACTTCCACCGTAGTCAATCCGGCAAGTTGTATGATCGATGTGTATATTAAAATCTTGCAATATTTCTCGATATATATCTTTATTGCCACTTACTCGGTTACAAAAAGATTTGAACAACAATTATTTAATGTAACCAATTGGCATCAGTCCAGTTTTACTCCAACATTGATGTAAATAATGCCTTCTGGCAATTATCTTTTGGCAGATTGAAAGAGTCCCAAAATAAAATGTCCGTTGTTCTAGCGCGTAGTTTTATCATTCGGGATTTGCAATATCTCGCAAGATAATGATCTCAATTAAGTGGTATAGGAGAACCATCGAAGACCACACAAACCGCTAGAGAGAGCTTTCAAATTAATATGGACGGCAGAGTATGAATAAGATTACAACAAACAATATATTCAATATACGCATTCCAAATCTTTTAAACTTGGTTCATTGCTTCAGATTCGAGAAGCAAAAACCAAAATAACCAGTCGCTTATATCGGGTTAAATCCGCAGTGAATGTCACTGTGCTTTCCTTAGTCATGTATAAAAATTATTTTTGAATGACTAACAACATAACTGTTTTAATGTTAATGAGTTTTAATCATTTTGTTTTTTATTCATATAATACATACAATCCGATGGAATGGTTCAACCGAACATATCGATAACATATTTAGAATGTTATTAGTATGATTAGTGTAAATACGATTCATGCGTTTGTGAGGTATGAAGAGCTGAGGGTTTCGAATTTCAATCGATCATGCGATATTAAAATGATATATGAGTTTAACTGGAGTTATCGTGTCATATACTGTTTCTTGACCTTTAATGAAAGATTACTATGTGTGGCAATTTTCTTATCTAAAAGTTCCTCAAGTAAGTATTGATTTTAAACTGCGCGGCTCGATCCTGTACTAGTTATCACAATTCAATATTAACAATTAATAATAATTTGATATTTCAATATTAATTATTTGGCAAATAGTCAATTGTTTTCATTCACATCCTATATAGATGACAACATATATTAAAGGTTATCTGATATGCATTAGAAGCGATACGTTGACGAATTTGAACGAGTTCATAATCTTTCATTTTCTGTTTATGTGTGAACACACCGGAATTGGTACAGCCTCATAAATAGGAGCCCATTTAAAAAAAAACGAATATTCCTTAACAATTATCAATGTATCAGTTGTTTAAAAATATTTGAAAAACTAAAAGAAAAAACTTTTAAAACCTAGGGTTATCGAACTGTTTCTGTAAAAAAGATGTCTATTCCTCGCTAAAAAATGATTTCAAAAATGGTGCTTGAGATATGGCGTGTGATATATGTAAGGGCTCTCTTTTTCGATTACGAAAAGTGGGTATATTCATATTAAAACACTCAGTTGGTTCAAACCAATTAGAGTATTGCTTTAGCAACTAAAATAGTTCATTAGGATTCAGTATTAGGAACTGCATGGGCAGGATTTACAAATGTAAAGATCTGAATTTTCCGCTTTGAATCATTTCGTCGCATTGTACGATAGCAATTATTATAATAATTAGTAAACAAAAACAAAAAAAATATAATAACTACTTGCTTTTGCCGTAACATGTGGTAGATTATTTTGGGTATGAAGATGAGCATATATTATGTATGACGCAACAGCTGCTATATGCAAAAAATTGATAAATATGGCCAGCGGCCAACGTTCATCAAAGACAAAATTATACAAAAAAACTGGTGGCAAGCATGTCTTATTTTTTTCATGGTTCGTACTGCAATCGACAGCTTCCAACTAAGCAGCGTGTCGGCTTTGCAGATTGGCGCAGAAAAAATGTGCTACCCATGCGAAGGTTGTAGTTCCATCAACAGATTACAAAATTCTCCTCTTGTATTTTCTGATCCAATGTTATGTTTAGTACCGATGTTATACGACCAGAATTTGCAGTTTGGATAAAAAGTATTATTTTTGAGAAAGATAATTGTACGTGACATCCGAAACCGTGTTTAACAATAATTGATAAATTCGGACTTTATGAGTCGACTTTGTCATTCGAGTGGAGATAGAGAGTAATCTCTTTGTGGAACACATCTAAAATTTTTAGATAAATCATTTAATTCAAATTCACTGATTCTAATTAGCCGGATAAAAGCTCTTGCTCAAAACTTATTACTGGCAAAATAATAAGAGAAATCTCAGATAAATGTTCAAAACTCCAAAATGTGGAGAAATTGGAGGAATGAAATTCCATTTAATTCTCTGCTTAATTGTGAACTCATTTATTTGTGACAACAAATTCTTTGACGACAATAGCTGGTAATGTTCATCTAATTTTCGTTTTGCACCCACAAAGTTCGTACCGTTATCGGAATGTATCTCAGTTGGTACTCCCCTCCGTGCTACAAATTGATCTAGTGTAGCAAGAAACGCTTCGGTTGTTAGTGCTTTAGTTGAGAAGCACACAAAAATTACTAGAAAACCCTTTATGAGTTTTGCACCTCTTCCTTTTTTTGATGCTAAGAGACCTGCGTAATCTACGCCAACGATGGAAAAAGGCCGACTTGGTGTTGTTCTGCCTTGAGAGAGGCTTCTCATTTGTTGTGTTGACCTTAAAGCTGAATGGCGAAAACACACTTATGACATACAGATCGACAGAGTTCTCGTACTCCTTAAATCCAGTACTTGTGTCGGGATAATCCAACAAGTAATGATGGCCCGGAGTGTAAAAATTTTAAATGTAAAAAGACCAAAATCATTCTTGTAATTTTGTGACCTTTCGGTAAAATCAGAGGATGTTTCATCTCGTATGTACAATTTGCATTTTCCAGACGTCCGCCAACTCGTAACATACCGTCTGAATCGATGAATGGCGCCAGTGAAATAAGTTTTGAATTTGGTGACATTGTTTACAATTTATTTAATGATATGATATCCGTACCAAATTCTATTCCTTGTACAAGCTTGATGATTTTTAATTCTGCTGCTTCAAGTTCATCAATACTCATAAAGCTCATTAATTTGTTGGTAGATTTGACATTATTCACAAATCTAAAAAAATACGCTGTAGGTCGCACCAATTTTGACCAAGTTAATGGATGTGTATTTAATGTTGTTGCTCCTACGTGAAGTGATTGTAATGCCATAGTTCGTTTTTCTTGCATCGTTTCCATTAAAGTTGGTTTGAAGAGCCACTGTTCTTTACCTAATCTCAACCATTCGGGACCTTTCCACCATAAATCACTATTTACTAATGTATCCGCACGAATACCACGAGTTGCTAAATCAGCTGGATTCTCTTTACTCTTAACATAGCTCATTGTCGATTCAGGTATTAGTTGATGTATTGCTGAAACTCTGTTTGAAACATAAGATTTCCATTTCCGCGGAAGGCGTGGTAAACTCACTTGTTGGATTGGTGCAACCTTGCTTTTAGCTGTTAAAAGATTCACCACTATCTAGTTATTGATCCTCGTGCGAATATAGATTGCGGCGGCATAGGCTAACTCGCTGAATCCATGAATTTACAATTCATCTGTAAGATTGCTTATAAATCGAGGAATTTCAATATTATTCAATTGTTCAAACTGATTTTGAATTTGTTGCCAAGAGTGTTGTAAATCAGATGGCAGCAAATCATCCCACGAAACCTTTTTAGCCATAAGCATTGTAGAAATATTTTTGCATTTATGGTAAATGGGCTCAACCATCCCAATGGATCAAATATTTGTGAAGCAATAGACAAAACGTTTCTTTTAGACAGAATTTTATTAGAACTGTCAATAACTTTAAACGGAATTCCAATATAGTCCTAGCAATTTTGAAGTCCGACCTTCTTCAACAATTTGAGATTCACTGTGACATTCATTCAACAAAATAATGTTCGAGCGCCACTTTCGTAACATGAACCTTAGGCCTTGCTAACACATGTGACAAATTTTGTTTCAGAAGATGTGCTTGTGTTTCATCCTCTGCTCTTGTTAGCACATCATCTACGTAAAAATTACTGCGGATTGCTCTTGCTATATCTGGAAATTCGGTTTCACATTCATTAGCGATTTGAAATAACACTCGAATAGATAAATATGGTGCTGATGCGGTACCGTATGTGACCGTTACTAATTCGTACTGACTTATTGGTTCTTCTGGTGATTCTCTCCAAATAATTCGTTGCAAGGGTGTGTGTCTTCGATCCACTAAAACTTGACGATACATTTTTTCGATATCGCCCGATATTACTACCATGAAAGTTCAAAATCGTAATAATATGCTCCATAATGTATCTTGAAATGATGGCCCAATCATTAGTTTGTCGTTCAGGGAAATTCCGTTTCATGACGCTGCCGACCCATCAAACCCGACACGCAATTTTGTTGTCATACTATCTTCCCGTATCACTCCATGATGAGGTAAATAAAAGATTTCTTCCTGATTAATAGTGATTTCATTTGATGTTAACTTTCTCATATGTCCCAGGTTTTCGTATTCGCGCATAAAGTCCATGTACTTTATGTTTAATTCTGGATTGCGACTTCGTTTACGTTCCATAGATAAAAGACGTTGTACCGCCGTGTTATACGATTGTCCCAATAGTTTCGAATTTGGCTTTAGAGGCGATTGCACCATGAATCAGCCATCGCTAGAAAATGATCTTTGCAGAGTTGCTCCTCTATTGACCATGGAACCATTTGTGAAACCTCTTCCTGTTCCCAAAACTTCGGTAGCAATTCTTCTAGACTTTCGTTCTCCGTTAACTGAACATTTAAATTTTTGTAAGGTGACAATTTAGTTTCTTCATCTTTTAGATTTGGTGGTTTTCTTGAGATAACGAATCCAAACACATTTGGTAAAATATGTTGATTTTTACCTAAAATATAAAAAAATAGTCCGCTCCCAGCAAAATATCTATTTCTTTTCTACGATAAAAGTTCGGATCCGCAATTGGCAACTTAATGTCGTTGACGCCTGCGGTATTTATCTCATTGTTTCCTGTGAGGGTTGTTATTTTCGGTAGAATATAGGCTTTGATATTTAATGATCTATTAGCATCAAATCGTGAACAGATCGTTAAATGCGCTTTACCAGTGGTAGAGACGTTTGACGTTGCTAATCCTTCTACACGAACTCTTCCTTCTTTACGACTGATTCCCAATCGATTAATGCATTTTTCGGAAACGAATGAATTTTGCGACCCTGAGTCCATTAATATGTTACACCAATGATATTGTTGTAGCGTTTTTGACCTTAAATAGTGCAGTTGGTAACAAAGCTATTTCCATATTTGAAATATTAACATTCACAGCCTTGTTCTCACTTATTAAATTTTCTTCTTTCAATCCGTTCACTGGGCTTAGCTGCTCTGTGGCATTTAACAGTGTGCTAGAGTTTGGTTGAATCACGTCATGTAGAAGTGTGTGATGTCGTCGGGAACATTTTATGCAATTTCGGTTGCTATAACATTGGCTTGCCTTGTGGTTATTTGCCAAACAGTTGAAACATATCTTCAAGGTGGCAGCTTGGCTCCGACGTTGTTCAGTACTTAGTTTTTTAAAGGCTCAACATAAATAAATTTGATGGTTTCCCTTGCAGTATGCACAATATTCCTTTCCATTTGATGTTCCTGCTATTTCAACCTGATATGTCTTGGTTGA
The DNA here is from genome assembly GCA_963932295.1 of Tipula lateralis. Taxonomy (NCBI): domain Eukaryota; kingdom Metazoa; phylum Arthropoda; class Insecta; order Diptera; family Tipulidae; genus Tipula; species Tipula lateralis. The sequence goes on along the minus strand of OZ010737.1, from coordinate 150,839,034 downwards.
AGTTGGTTTAACGATTGTAGTTTTGCCGATTCGATTGCCAATGAATTTCAAAAATTCTTCAAAACTTGGGAATTCCTTTCCTACAGTATGATGGGCCCATGCTTTTCTCGTTTCTTGATCCATTTTTTGCAACAACATGAATATTAACAATGGATCTTTACCACTAGCGTCACTGCCCAATGCAACAATCACACGTATTACCTCATCAGATGTGTTGTGAAGTTTTCTCAATGCTGTTGCCGACCCGTTAGCCGATGGTTGATCAATAAATGTCCTGATAAAATCATTTAACACATGTCCTTTTTTATCGTACCTTTCACATAATTTTTCCCATGCTGACTGATAATTTGCTTCAGATACGGTAATATGTTTTACTAGATCAGCAGCTTCGCCGCAAAGATATCCCTTCAAGTAGTGAAATTTTTCTACATCGTTGAGTTCAATTTCTTGGATAACGTAGTAAGAAATTCGTTTTGTTCTCTTAAAATTTTTGACATTAATCGTTCCATATTCCCCGCTTCCTCTTGCTGTTTTGGCACAACTAATCGCTCTCGTAGTTAATATTTAACTTGTAGATATTTTGCTTCATAATCATCCAGTTCTGACACTACATCGAATTGTGCTAATTGGTTTTCACAATTTACGACATCTGCAAATGTTTTTTCGAGTAGTTCCAATCGCGTCGATATCTCATAGACTGAAGTTTTTTCTGTCATACTATCTGCAAACTTGGTTAAGCGTGTAATGCTGCCTTTTGCCAATTCTCTTCTGGCCGTATATTCTTTCATCACTTCACTCATTTTGCCCTTGCATACTTTATATAATCTCGCCCTAGTGAGGAATATATTATTTGATGTCACGAAGAAATGAAATTGAGGTTATGAAGTCACAGTAAATAAGGTTATACGTTGTACCTTAAGTTTCACAAAAATATTCGATCTTGTTCTCACTATGTACCAGAGTTGATAAACCAGATACTCAGCTGCTTCGGTTATTCGTATAATCTCACACGTCACAACTATTTTAATCTTATTCGCAATTGCACCACGATCCGTTTAAACAGCAGCTAAAACTATCACCGCACTCAGCCTTCACTCATTGAAAATTGATTTACACTCGACGCCGCTCCTAGCACAATAGTTAAATGATGATTCGGCAATTTTAACAATGATGTAAACGTTGTACTATTTTTCACGATGTGGTTAGGCGCCCTTTCCAATTTCCAATCGACGTAACAGTTTTCAAACAGTCTCTCGTTCAAGCAAAAATTTTTTTTGTTTTTAAAAAAAAAATCCAAAATGGCGTTACCACATGTTCGACCCCTTTACAACATGAAAAGTTTCTCAAGATGGCACCGTTTTATAATGTACAATGCTGTCTTTTCCTGATCGAATATATAATTTATTGTATGCGTGATAAAATCCGGCTCGAAGGACCAATTTTCTTTGGGCAACACCAATATATTTTTTTTTGTGTAATCGCAAATAATTAATACAACTAAACAATAATTATTTTAAATTAAATTGTATCTTTATTTAATAGAATTTTGTTGATGTTGCTCCATCGAAGACGATATAATAACTGACGATATGATTATTACACAATTTTGTACGATCATCATCATACCTTTTCGTTTACTTTACTTCTCTTCTCAATACCTTTTCTTTTTTATGTTTAACTTTCACGTAACAACTTAGGGTGAATGACGGTTGGTGCTGAACACTACTAAAACCATCTCACTTTATAATTCAGTACTATGAGTAGCGATTGGTTATACTAGTCCATCAATTTGGAATCCGAAACTAACTACCATCATTTCATTTAACAAGATAAGAATAAATTTTGTCAAAGAATTTTCACTTAGGTTTGAGAAACTATCTTTTTTAAGGGCAATATGTCGTAGACAAAATCGGCTCAACTACTGGTTTTAATGACAGTGGCAAAATTATTTGTGCAAATTTGAGGAAGGTCTATAGACATTCTGAATAAGTAAATGCACATCAGTAAAATTAAACGGTTTTACTACCACTCAACAAAAAAAAACCGGAAATTAGTTAGGTTTACACTTTGACCGAAGACTAATGTCATGTCCCAGTACAACCATGCAATAGAAACTTGTGCGAGTAATTTTTTTTTGAATGTGTTCATTCCAAGGCATATACTTATCAAATGAATTTCCAAGATATTTACGCTTATCAAAAATTTCACATAAGACATAGAAGGATGATAGAAAAATATTAAATTTTGGATTCGAAAGGTATGGTAATTTTGTTTTCCATACTTTAGTCATTGCATGACAGCAAGCTTTAGAATTATCAAATATTTTTGACTAGTTAGAGGCAGGTGCGTTAAATCATTTAGAGCCACAAACTATTTACAATTATGATAGTAAACCGTTAGAAGGTAAACCCTTAGAAGTAGGCGATGGCCATTACAGTGAAATGCTTTATGTAACAATTGACCACATATGTATTCTTGGTTTCTGCTTTCAATCAGAGCAGTGCATGTACCTGACCACTATATGGATACTGAAATTAGAATTGCAGTGATGCACGAATAAAACCACTTGTAACCATAAACATGAATTTGAGAGCGAGATGTTGTATATACTTCATGTGGCTTTCCTCAATAGCTTTAGTTCATCTTCTTTTTCAAACACAATCAATATGTATTTATTATTTAAAACCACGCTATCAATATTAAACTTTGACACCATTAAAAATGTTTATATTGTATTCTGATGGGTAATTACAAATAAATTATAGAAAATGATTTTAAAGACGTGTCACGTGTCAAAATTATCTAAATTAATAGCTGAAATGTCTGGTTGAACGTCTTATCTATGCATTATATCTTTCTACCTACTATAAATTATTTTCCAACCCTCATATATTTTGTAATATTAAAAATATGTTTCACCTATTTTCTTCGTTTTGAGATGCTGCCGGGTTTGACATAACACGTACATAATACACATAGTACAAAATACATATACTTACATTAGTACCAACTTGTTTATGTATGTATGTATATATGTACATGTATAAGGATTATCAATATACAGATTTTTTTTTATGTAAGTAGGAAGAGATTTAACATTCTTTTTACGTGAATACAAAAGAGCATGAAGCGAATGAAATTTTCCATAGCATGCAAAAGAAAACTTGAATGGAGATCTTATGATTTTTCTCCATTCATTATTGTGTATTGTAATGCGTGTTATAACAGGCGAACAAATTTAAATATATTTTGGTTCGTTGCGCTTTAATTGTGTAATTTTTCTAGTATTAAAGCGGAAATGTATATAAAAAATATTTCCTTACAAAATTTTGTGCGCGAAAACACTGTTCATCGCGAGGACACGTCTTAAAATGTTACACGTGTCATAAATATACATATAATTAACATTTCAACGAATATACAAGTAATTTTCATTGAAGAAGCAACTATTTTGGTTTTTTTTTGTTAATTTCAATTTTTTAGAACTCGCATGTATATACGAGAGGAACAACAAAAGTTCCCTTAGTTAAACAGAAAAAAAATCGGTTTTTTTATCTTCTCTACATAATCGCCATTGATTTCAATGCATTTCAATTGCGATCCACTTTTCAAAACAGTTGTCAAAATCTTGCCTTTTAGGCCTATCAAGTTTAGCATTAATCGCATAAATTATCTTCGTGTTACTGTACTCAAAATTGTTTTAATTTTTGAAAATAACCAGAAATCACAAGGATGCTAGATCCGTGGTATATGGTGCTGGGTCTATATCTTCGATCCCACATTAGAGGTCGAAAACTATCGTGTCGAGAACTATCTAAACATGTTAACACATTTTGGTTTTAATTTTGAGCGCCGCTCTGCAATTAATTGCCCTGCAATTAATGCACTAGAAATTCTTTCGGTTTCCGTGGAGGTGGCTGGAATGCATAAGTATTTCAAACAGCACTCTAATGGGTTAGTTTTTCACCGGGCACCTCAAACTTAGCAAATCATATAGCATCCAAACAATCTTAAAGATACAAAACGGTAAGAAAATGACTATAACAATAATGTACCTTTTAGAATTGCAAGGAGTTGGTTTTCTCCTTACAGTTCTCCCTCTCAAAGTACTGTCTGCTTGTAATTATTACGTCTACTGTACGTGACTCTACTTTTTGATTCATTTTTTGCGAACTAGTACTTGTACTATTTTCTAATTGGTTCATGGCGTTTTCTTGTAAATTTCTTTTATTAATGTTGGTGGACATTGCCTCCTCCAAAAGCGTTATACCGGCTTAAACACTTTCATTTGTACGGAATCCATCCTTTTAATATCCAGGATCTCAAAAAATTCCCAGTGAAATGACTGTTCGAAATTCATACCCAAAGAACAACCTCTTGTTAACAGATTGTAAAAGTTTCGAACAAAACATTTTCCCTTGTTCAGTTTTCATTATAGTATATGTAGCACTTAGATGATTTAAAATGTCAAATATTATTAAAATTATTAATGAAATAGTAACGCAATTATTACCTGAAATTAAAAACAATAAATTTGTACAATAAAATATATAATAACAATAAAATATACATAAACCTACTTAAATCAAACCAAACTAACCTGACATTTTTTGTTGCCTCCTCAAAACATTGCACAGCTTTTCCTACATACAACAATTTCATCAACAGATAGAGGTTGAATGGCTTTACGTAACTTTAGAATTGCCCTTCCAATAGCATCATTCATTTTAATTATTCTTCGGTACATATAGTACATTATAATTATAGTTCATTCCATCATACTGCAACTTCTTGCAGCAGTTTAATTGGCTCATCAGTGAATTCAGCAGCCTGTTCCTTTTTAAACATTTGCAAAAGTGCTACTTTTAAAAATATATCAATGTCTTTCTTTACATTTTTTATAACCTCCTTGATGCATTCAAGATCAAGACTATCACGTACGACCAAATAAAGGGTATGAGCACAACATGGATGATGCCGCTTTTCAAGCAAATGACATGCTTTTATCATGTTGGCTGTATTATCCATGAAAATACATATTACCTTGTCTTCTATTTTCCACTCCGCAAAGATCGTTCATCTACAGGAATGTTTTCGGCGGTATGATGTATACCTTTAGTTATCGGTTTTGTTGACAAAACTACTGATTTTGGTTCAAAATCTTTTGAAATAAAATGACATGTGACAGTTAAAAAAGATTCAGTCGCTCTCGATCTCCATCCATCACAAGTAAAAGCAACATAATCAATATCACGTAATTGATTCTGAAGTGCGATATAATCTTGTGTACAAGACTGTTTTAGCCGGTTTCCACTTATTGCAAATGGGCTAAGCAGTACATACCTGTCATCTAACAAATTAACAATGCGATATTAAAAATTTGATAGATCAACGAAAACAAAAGACATTCGTTGATTTCTACTATAACGTTCTAAGTTTATCACATCCATTGAGAGTGGCATTAACGGAGAGTGAACTAGTAGAAATCTTACGTAAGAATATGCGACCTGGGCTTAAAGTAGCCGTAGCGGGAGAATTATTCCAATCCGTATCCAGTATGGTAAATAGATGTGCGGCTATTGAAGAAGCATGGAAAACCATGGGGTATAATCCCGAGCTTGTAATCGGGCTTTTCTCGAAATGTCTATGAATTACATAATCCTGCAACCGTCCATCCTGCTCAGTTAAATTATCCAACTCCACTATACAATGTTCCTCAGACTTTGGAACCTAATAATCGAAAGTCGCTTAGTTCTCAACCTGTTGCTCAGGAACTCTATTCGAATTATCCATCTAATATAAATCGACCTTCTCATTGCTGGCGATGCGGTTATTCTTTACCAGGAGATTCCTCTTTATGTAGGCATTGTAATGATAGGGCGGAAAACTTAACGAGGGGAATGGGAATACCTGGGAATCGTCATTTACAACCCCCGAAACAATTATGTCCCAGTCCACATACAGCGGATGCGGCTGCCAACACCGATTTGGAATTTTATGCGCAGATGCGACGCACATAAATAATAACACTTCAAAAATTAACTCTACTTATAATGTCCCAACTAGAAATCGTAGTCTTCGAACAATCAAATACTTTCGCAACAAAAACTTGTTTTGTAAAATTGCCAGAGCAACTTTCGCATCGGTAGCCAGTACTGACGATTTGAATGATAACCGTCCCTATGCTACAGTATCTATAGATGGAACGGAAGTTCGCGGCTTGCTGGATAGTGGCGCTTCAATTATTGCTCTGGGCAAAAACGCATTACAGTTCATAGCTAAACATCACCTGACTATGTTTTCTGTTAGCGCTTCAGTCCAGACTGCAAATGGAGCTAAACAAGAGGTGCATGGGTACGTTTATGTAACTATTACATACAGTGGTCGAATACGAAAAATACAATTGCTAGTAGTTCCAGAATTACAGCAGGAACTGTATCTGGGCTACGATTTCTGGTCCCTATTTGGTCTGAAACCTAGTTTCATCGAGGAATTGACAGACACCCCAACCATAGTGAAGTATGATTCAGATTTATCTCCTGATCGCGTAAAATTTCATGAACTGACGCCTGATCAATTGACGCGAGTCCATGAAGTTATAAATTTATTTACAAGTTCTGAAAAGTTGGGTTTGGGTCGAACGTCGTTAGTCACTCACACGATCGACACAGGTGATGCAAAGGCTGTAGAGCAACGATTCTATGCGGTTTCGCCTGTTGTCCAGGCAAAGATGAATCAAGAGCTGGATCGAATGCTCGCACTGGGAGTGATACAAGAAAGTTCGAGTCCCTGGTGCTCTCCAATGGCTTTGGTTCGCAAAGCAAACGGTAAGGTGCGACTTTACCTACGCCCGTAAAGTGAATAGTGTCACTAAGAAAGATGTCTACCCCTTACCTCTTATTGATGGTCTACTAAGTCGGCTGGATCGTGCTCAGTTCATGTCCAGTCTTGACTTAAAGGATGCGTTCTGGCAGGTTCCATTAGATCCTTCATCAATGGAAAAAACTGCTTTCACCGTGCCAGGACGTCCGCTATACCATTTTACCGTGATGCCATTCGGGCTCTGCAATGCGCCTTAGACCTTATGCCGATTGATGCACAAAGTGATTCCATACCATCTACATGATCGAGTTTTCGTATACCTCGATGATCTACTTACGACATCCACATTTGAAGAGCACCTGTCTCTTCTAACTGAGGTAGCATCTCGGTTAGTTGCAGCTGGTCTTACATTCAATGTGGATAAAAGTAAATTTCTTATGAGAGAGATCGACTATCTTGGTCATGTGGTTGGGGGAGGCACTTTGCGACCCAATCCGAATAAGGTTGCGTCTATTGCAGAGTACCCGGTGCCAAAAACGGTACGTCAGGTAAGGCGGTTTCTAGGTATTTGTGGCTGGTACAGACGATTCATTGATCAATACTCATCTTTATCTGTACCATTGACTAACTTACTGAAAAAGAATCAGAAGTCTCTTTGGTCCGAATCAGCCCAAAATTCTTTCAATAGTTTGAAGACAGCGCTCACATCGGCTCCGGTGTTGTGCACAGCTGACTTCAACAAACATTTCTACATTCAATGTGATGCTAGTTCAACGGGAGTCGGGGCCGTTCTATTTCAGAAGTCCGATGATGGTCAGGATACTCCAATTGCGTATATGTTACATAAACTAAACGCAGCGCAACGGCACTACAGTGTGACAGAGTTGGAGTGTTTAGCTGCTGTCTTGGCCATCAAAAAGTACCGATCATATGTGGAAGGACTACCATTTACAGTCATCACAGATCATGCGAGTCTCACTTGGCTAATGTCCCAAAAGGACTTGACAGGGAGGTTAGCGAGATGGAGCCTAAAGCTACAAGGATACGACTTCGGAATAGAGTATCGCAAGGGTACTCAGAATTGTGATCCCGATGACTTATCTCGTATGTTTATGGACGAGCTAAGTAAAAATAAAAAGCTTGGTAACGATCTTCTAGTTGATGATTTTCCTTTCCCTGTTGACCTACAATCCGATTCCTTTCGAAGTCCCACATACCTTTCCCAAATCCATCAAGTCGAATCCAATCCGAAGAAATCTTCTAACCTGAGAGTCATCAACAATAAACTTTTTTGGTGTAGCAGAAACCATCGTAACTGACAACGGACGACAGTTTGTTTCGCTTACAGTTCAGCAGCTCTTTAAAAAGTATGGAGTTAGTCACACCTTTACTGCCAAATACTCTCCCCAAAGTAATTCGTCTGAACGAGTAAACCGAACTGTATTGGCTTCAATACGTGCCTATGTGACTGAAGATCACCGAACATGGGACAAACATCTCGAAACTATCACCCAAGCCATTCGAACATCGATATACGAATCGACAGGATACGCTCTTCATTTATTGGTATTCGGTCAACATCCCATTATGCACGGGTCCATATATGAGTTATTACGGGATGTATATACTTCGACAGGCAATTATATGCTGCCAGAACATAAACCGGACGAACTGCATAGACTAGCAGCGAAGGTCCAAGAAAATTTCTCGATCGCTCAGCAAAAAGCCCATATACCATACAATTTACGAAGCTGGCCACCTAAATTCCGAGTAGGGCAAAACATATTTGTACGAAATTTTACCCAAAGTGATGCTACCGCATTTTATTCGATCATTTGGATATTTTAGGCCTCATTTAAAATTCGTGGAAGCCATCGAGCTGATTTCTTTGTGTATTAAATGATTAATTAAATTAATTTATTAAAATTAAATTTAAATCGTCAACTTTGGACTTCACCAGAATCACAGTAAAGTCATCAGTGGAAAATTTTGGTTAAACTTCTTGGAGCTAGTGCTCTACACAAAAATGTCTTGTCTAGAAACTTTGGCACTACTTAGAAACATCGTTCCATATTCAATTTGGAATTCATTGAATATTTGTATAGTCGCTTTTGTTTAGGCTGAAAATCGAAGAGAATCCCATAGAGGTTTAACCGTCCCTTCTAAATTTTTGAAATAAGACTCATAAAACAATCGTAGTGGATTTGGTATTTTTTATTTTTTTTTAAATATTAAAGTGTCCAAGTTAACTTTTGAAACTCCCCTTGTATACATTATTTTACAAACGTGTGTGTTTGCCTAATATTTGTAACTATTCGAATGTCCTGGTATTGTTACGTAAAATAAACTCATTCGGAAAATTATATAATTGTGAATTAGTTCAATTACTATTCTAAATAATTTTCGAAAGACTCGTTTCTAATTCCCTAAATTGATAACCATCCGTTCAATACAACAACACAAAGCGTATATAATAGCCTGATAATCATAATCACAAAACGACATTTAATTTCAATTTAGTATTTCCCAGAGGAGATAAAGTTTTGCTTTACATATAGATTAGGTAACACCATAACTACATTTAATCTGTATATTTTGACATTATAAGAACTATAGACTATTATTAGTGTAGAACATACGTACATATGTATATCCACATAGTATATTTACTGGTATAGTACATTTAAATTACTATTTAATTGATTTGGGATAAAGATTAATACGTTCGGTACTTTTCTTTTGTTTCATTTCTGCTCATCAAATGGTTAAAATGGCCATTTTAACAGATGCAAGTATCTAACAAGTTCCTGGTTGTTTTTCTTTCTTACAAAGAAACACATATTAAACATCAGTGAAAATAGCTTTATTAGATAGATAATTATATGCCATTAATGCTTGAATATGATTTAGTTTGCCGCGTAGTTGGCGCAATCTGAATGTCTTATTATCTCACACACATTTTGCAGCAACTGCGGCTGTATCTCGTTGACACCATGCCAAATGTTGTGTTCTACGTGTTCAATCTGAATTTTGGCGTTGGCAAGTGACACGTTAGATAACACGATCTAGGTGGCTAATAATAGTTTATTTCAGTAAATTAATTGAAATAGGAAATCAAACTAACTACAAAGCAAACGACATCCTTTATATTTGTTCTAGTTTTTCTACGTTCTCTGATTTTTCAGTTTGGATACTTCAGCGAAATTTTCCATACTTTATATTTAAATTTTAATATTAAAATTTAAAATTCCAATAATTTTTATAACACAAATTATTCAAAAATCACTAGAACCGCAACCGAATAATTTCAAACGATCAACTATACATAGTATTGAGTTTTTCGGTTTTGGAACCAATTTATAAAATGATCATTAGGTAACAACAAAATTACTAACTGTTCTGAAATAATCTCGTCAAATAACAGTACGTCTGCCAACAAAAAAATGTATATCACAGCAAATCGCTATTTGGTTCAACTTTAAGGCTGGTAGATTCGCAAAACCGTACCTATTCGGGTAAGAAATAGAATGGATAACATATATTTGGAAAATATTGGTGCCGCTTACCACACAGCTAGAGAAACAATCGCCTGATTTCGAACTAAATTCTTTGGATATATATATATATATATATATATATATATATATATATATATATATATATATATATATATATATATATATATATATATATATATATATATATATATATATATATATATATATATATATAAACTTCTTAGAATGTGTCGCTCTCGTGGCAAGGAAGGTAGAGTACTTGCTCTGTAATTCTGGGGTCTCGGGTTCGATTCCCGGGGTGGTGACCATTCATAAATCACGATTGGGTGATTTGAATCTGTATGTGTATGTGGGTTGAACCGTGGGCCTCTAGTAAGCATGTGAAGTTATCCCAGTCTTTCATCCCACAAAAAATAAAAAGTTGCATCAGGCAACATTTTTCTATTTCATCCCAGTTTTTTCGTTGTTTCCGAAATTCACGACATAAATAATTAAAAAAAAAGAAACTAAATCATCCCATCCCAGTTTTTATAATTTTGCATCAATTGATAATAGAACTATAGAAATTTTAGATATATCGGTACCTGGCTCCTGACAACCTATTTGGCCGGGAATGGTTCTTGATGATTTGAGTTGGTCATGGTATGGATCAACTCTAGTGAATATAATAGAACCGTCCAAGTGTATGGAATATGCTCAACGAACTGCGTTCAGAAAGCTCCATATAAAATTTGATACGACATACCGCTACCTGGCTCCTGAGAACCTATTGGGCCGGAAATGATTTGAAGCGAATAGCTTTGCTGTAAATTTGAATGTGTGTTGTACTTCCGAGTTGTTGCTTGTTCTTGTAATCCACTAGGCCGGTTTCGATCTGATGAGGACGTCATTGAATGACTGCGTGATCGAAAAGATCAAATCCATCTCATCAGGCATATGCTACCGGACTTGATGTTCAAACTGTGCGATTCGTATATATACGTTCAGTCGTGACGCGACAGTACTAGTGAATTACAATAACTTAACTCGAAATATCGATTTTTATTAATTGCGTGTGGCGTGAGCTAATTTGAGATTTGTTTGAGCTACTCTGAACGCCACAGATTCTTGATGTTTTGAGTTGGTCATGATATGGACGAATTTCAGATAGAACGAAAAAACTGGGATGAAAAAGAAAAATGTTATCTGATGCAACTTTTTATTTTTTCTGGGATGAAACACTGGGATAACTTCACATGCTTCCTCTAGTGGCATTGAGTTCTGAAAGAATTTCCGCCTTCTTCAATTTTTTTTTGGAATGTTCCAAATCTAAACTTGTTATGACCATAATGTCAAATGACCCATCACTTGCGTTGGCAACATGATTAACAAAACTTTTGTTATCTCTAAACCACAACTTTCTTAAATGATCCATTTTTTTGAAAGCCTAAATAATTGAACAGAATGCCAAATGATCCATCTTTAGAGGCAGCCATTTGATTAACAAATAATTTGTATACCGATTGCAACATGAGCTTTCAATTGAAAATGTTGTTGTACCGAAATAAAAAACCCGGCATTGATAAATTTTTTGGAATACAGAAGCCTTTAATTTATATCCATAATACCAAAAGGCACAGAAAGGCTTTATGATTGACAAGCATGATCGTTTGCTACATGAGCTTTTAGCAGAAAATTGTATTAGAGCAAATTCGCAAGTTCCATATAAAGTATACTTTGTTGGAACATTGGAAGCCAAAACTTATAGTTATGGCTAGAATACCAAATGGTTCATCTCTGCGGTCAGCCATTCGAGAATTTTATAAATCGATTGTTGTATGAGTTTTCAATCGAAAATTTTGTTATACTTGAATTAAAGACCTTTATAATTTTTAGGGAATATCAATCATAACATTGTCCAGCAATACCTTTATCAATTATTCAAGAGCTTTTAATCTAAAGTTTTATTTAAATAAAACCACAAGTGTCTTTTTTGGAATATAAGAAACTTGAAATTATTGACCAGAATACTAATTGGCCTTTCTTTGGGATCGACCATATGATTAACAAGCAAAATGTACCATATTTCGATTGCTATATGAGCTTTCCATCGAAAATTTCGATGTACCAAATTCAAAAGTCGTAAATATAAATTCACATTTTTAGATTATCAGAAATTTAAAATTTATGAAAAGAATGCCAATAATCCAATCTTGGGGTCAGCCAAATGAAGTATAAGCTTTCTTATGATTAACAAGCAATATTAACAAAACCTTATAATTTAAAAGCAATATGTATGTCGATTGGCATTTAGTTGAAAGTTTTGTTGAACCAAAGTCAAACAACTCAACCAAAAGGTCTATCCCTGAAGACAGCCATACGATATTAACAAGCAATATGTAAATCATTGGCATATCAATTGTGGCATGAACTTTCAATCAAAAACTTTGTTATACCAGAATCAAAACTTTCAAAGCAGATATGTCCCAATGGCTCGAATGTCCCATCTATGAAATAGGCTATATGGTTTATTACTGCATGAGATGTTATATGAAAATTTATTTGTTCCAAAATCAAAAGACCCATTAACAATTTTTTGGAATATCAAAAACCTAATGGCACGAGCAAAAATTTAAGGCGAGCATGTCAAATGGCGCATTTCAAGGGTCATTCATATGCTTAACAAGCAATATGAGTATCGATTGCCGCTTTCAATTGCATATTTAGTTATTACAAAACAAAAACTTTTTTGAAACATCAAGCTTGAAATTTATTCTTGGGCTCAATGATTAACAAGCAAAATTTTATCAAAACAAAGTCAAAAGTCTCATATGGATATATATACTGTGTTTAAATATCGGAAGCCTAAACTTTTTTCTCATTGCTAGATTACGAATTGACCCATCTCTACGGTTGGCTTTCTGATTAATAAGCAATATGTGTGTAAATTGTGACTTGAGCTTTCAGTAGAAAATTTTGTTGCTCCAAAATCAATAAATAATTATATATTTTTTTGGAATAACGACAGCATAAACTTTTTGGCTAGTATGGCAAGTGGCTCATCCCTAATACTTGCTTCTCATTACCAAACCATTGGTAAATCGATTGATGCATGAGCTTTTAATCACAAATTTTATAATACCAAAAGCAAAAGTTTCATATGTAGATCCTTTTTTGGAATTTAAAAAACCAGAATGTCAAATGACCCATCTTTGGAGTCAGCCATATCATTAAAAAATAATTTGTATATCGATTGCTACATGAGCTTTTAATTGAATATATTGTTGTATCGAAATCAAAAACCCTATATATTGATACAGTTTTTAGAATAACGAAAGCTTTAAATATATATCCAGAATACAAAATTGTGACACCGAGGGGCGATATTTATATCGATTGAGCTTTAGTCGAAAATTGTATTATTTCAAAATAAAAAAGCCTATATATATAGATACAGATTGTTGGAATATCAAAAGCCAAAAATTTTTGCCAGTAATATATTTTCATAGCTAATTTATTTATACACTACCGTGAGTGAAAATCGTACCGCAGTAGGCCGCCAGCAATTATAAACGCTGTCAGCTAAAAAGGAAAAATACGGTCATCCGGATCACAAGCTGCTAATCCAAGTGTACAACACCCGGTGTGCACGTAAAAGATCTCTGAGGCAACTCTAATCCTCAGATCACAATTACCCAGGAGAAATCCCTTACGAATAATGAAAATCGTAATACTGTAAGTACCACTAACGAAATTTTAATAAAAAAATTAGTATAACAAAAGTGAAATAATAATACGAAATTTTAATAAAACCATACACCTAATAGTGTTTGAATAATAAGTAACAATATAACAAGGTTAAGTGCAAACTATATAAAATGGAACAAATTCAAGACATGTTGAGGCAATTATCAGGAGCACTCAATGCTCAGATTGAATTAAATAAAAAAGTGGAAAAAGGATTGACCAATTAGAGAATAACCCAGTTAACCACAATCTTAATACTACAGTACTCGCGCTACCAAAAACAGAGCAGGAGCTCAAAGACATATGCAGACTTCCAGACTGCGTTAAGGAATTGCAAGTCTTCGACGGGAATCCATTATGCATTGTGCATTATGTATGTTGGATATATAGTATGGAATGTATTCTAAGGGATTACCAAATTGTGAAGGATAAACCTGTATATAGAGCAATACTACAATCTATACGACAAAAGATCAGAGGAGTAGCGGATGTAGCTCTTTTGTCTTATAACCTCTTCGACGAGTGCTATAAAGAAATGCTTGTCACTATATTATGCTGATAAAAGAGACGTTAGGACTCTTGAATATCAACTGGGAAGCATAATCCAAGGAAAGAAAAGTGTTGATGAATTCTATGCCACCGTGAATTATCAACTATCCCTAATAATTAATAAAATAAAAACCGAAAATTATAGTGCAGATACCATGACGGTCCTTATCGACACATATAGGAATAGAGCACTTGACGTTATTAGAGGACTGAATGCGGACATATGAAAAATGTTGACGATTCAAAGACCAACGAATCTTCTTGAGGCATACTCCTCATGCCTCGAGATCCAAAATTTCAATTTTCGGAGCATTCCTATACACAATGAGAACTTCAGTAACACAATTACGGTTGCCCATATATCAAATTGGCACTCACGGAGCTCAACAGAGCACATATAAGCCGATACCATTACCAAGTGCATCCTTACAACAGCGAAACACGGGTTACAGTTTGCAATATCAACCATCATATCGAGACCCGATATGATGGTTGATATTGCAAACGATTATAAGACCCGAAATCGCCCGAAATGCCAAACAGATCGACAAACCATTCAACATTCGATCAGCTGGAGGTGACGTCAGGATTCAACAAAAACTATCAACTCAATTCTTCAAGAAACTTGGCAATGACATTCTGCTGGATTTCTATGTCCTACCTGGGCAAAATACTTTCGACGGAATAATAGGTGATGACACCTTAAAAAGACTAGAAACATTAATAGATAGGAAGAATAATATCCTGACCATAAAACCAGACATCAGGATCCCCCTAAAAGCGAAAACATCTACTCTAGTTAACAATCATGAAATAATTTACAGACTTGGAACCACCAACAAGGTAGCTGATGCCTTGTCAAAGCTAAAATTGGAAGTTAATAATCTTTCATCGTCCAGTAGCGGAACTGTACACAGTGCGGATAAAGACAGTATACAACTGATACGACACTGCGAATCACCACTAATCGTGTTCAGAAACCAACTGATAATTACTGAAGGAAATGGAGCTTATTGCTTTGAAGAACCTCACAACAACTTTTATAGACACTACATTTCACTGATAAAGATAACCAAAGATCAACTATTGCACCATCTAATGGAGAGATTACATCCAACTTTGATCAATGGAATCAAAATTCCCGAGGAACACATTCAAACCCTTCAAGAAATCTACCAAACACACCTCAGCAACTACAAAATAAGGATAACTCAGAGATTGGTCGAGGATATCAATAATGAGGATAATCAATTTAGAATCATCGAAAAAGAACATCAAAGAGCACATAGAAATTGGAAAGAAAATAAAGAGAAGATTCTTGAGCGATATTACTTCCCACAAATGGCTAGATTAACCAAGTAATATACTGAAACCTGCGAGACATGTAATGCCAGCAAATACGATCGCCACCCAAATAAACCAACGCTTCAAGAAACACCAGTTCCAACCTATCCGTCCGAAATTCTTCATATAGATTTGATGGAAATAAACAAAGAAAAATTCATCACTGGACAAATTCTGTAAGTTCACAAAGTTCTTCAGAATCAAGGATCGATCAGTATTACATCTACGAGACAAGATAATAAATTTTTTTTTTTTTTTTTTTACGGTTTTTACAGGCTATTATTGGCCCGTACCGTGTCAACAATCTGACTCCATCGGTTTCGATCACGAGCCAACTCTTCAAACCGTTGTGGGCAGTTTGAAGATGCCAGATCACTCTCTACGCCGTGGAGCCATCGTCGCCGACAGCGACCTCTTCGCCTACCGAAAGGCGGTTCTCCCTTAAAGGTTCGCTGTATCATTCGGTTCGGATCAGCACGCAGAACGTGTCCGAGCCAGCGTACTCGCTGTCCTTTGATTTCATGCACGATATCAGGAATTTGCATTAAATTCCTGATCTCGTGATTGAAAAGAACTCGGTAAGTGCCATCGACGTCGCGTTTTGGACCATGATTCTTCTCTCGAATGTTAGAAGCCATCTTTCCTACTCATCCGTCAAGGTCCAACTCCTACATCCATACATGACAACGGGTCTGATCAACACTCTGTACAGTTTCAGCTTATCCGTATTTGCAAGATATTTTGATTTCAGCAGTGGACGTAGAGGATACAAAGCCCGATTGCAAGCGGCAAGGCAAATTTTGATATCCTCTCCCACACTATTATCGTGAGTAATGAGAGATCCAAGATACTTAAATCTCATCACTCCTTCAAACGTGTGGTTTCTACTACTGAAATCACTTGCGTTTTGGTCTCGAAAACCAGAGATCAGATATTTGGTTTCGGACTCGTTGATTTTGAGACCCACGGAAGCTGAACACTGTTCCAGTGGATCAAATGTCTCTTTCACTCCGTTGCCATTTAATCGAATCACACAGATATCATCTGCATAAGCAAGAAGTTGATTGGATTGTCGGAATAAGATGTTGTCCTGAGGTGTTTCACTTTTACGAAGGATGTATTCCAACATGAGATTAAAAAGTATCGGGGACAGCGCATCTCCTTGTCGAACACCAGTAGTGATTGCAAAAGTTCTCGATAGCCTGTTCTCAACTTTTACACAACATTGTGACTGCGTTACTGTCATTTTACACAGATGTACATATTTTTTTGGTATTCCTAAATATTCAAGCGCATGCCATAGCCTCTCTCGATTGATCGAGTCATAGGCTTGCTTGAAATCCAGGAATACCTGGTGTACATCGCGAGATGTTTCGTAGTACTGGGAAAGAATCATCCGTAGCGAAAAAACTTGATCAGTGACTGACCGATTTGGACGGAATCCTCCTTGGTAGTCACCGACAATTTCCTCCGCCAAAGGAGTAATTCTTCCCAAGATAATGTATGACAGTAACTTGTATGCTGTGCAAAGGAGAGCTATACCGCGATAGTTCTCGCATTTCAAGCGATCACCCTTTTTGAATATTGGGCATAACGCGGCCACTTTCCATTCGTCAGGCATAACTTCATTTCGCCATACCAATCGAATAAGGTCGAAAAGACAGTTCCACAAAGTTAGCCCTCCGAATCTTAAGAGCTCTGAATTAATGCAATCAACCCCTGGTGAACGATTTTTCTTTAATCTCTGCATGGCCATTGTGAATTCCTCATATGATGGATCCTCAATGAACATCTCTGCGGTCTGTATTTGAGGGTATTCAAATACAGCTTGTGATAAATGTGGAACATTAAGTAATTAGAAAAATGTTCACGCCATGTATCGAGTACCGCATCGACGTTAACACAGAGGTTTCCATCCTGGTCCCGAATGGCAGTTGACCGAGATCTTAAGGTATGGTGCAATTCGGTGATTCCTTTAAAGAAACTACGCGAATTGTGCTCATTGCTGAGTTGTTGTACTCTTAAGACCTTGGCCTTCCACCATTCGCGCTTCTTCTGTCTACAAATGCGTTTAGCTGTCCTCCTAGCAAGAACTGCCTTATTTTTCCTTGCAATTGTAAACCGAGCCTGCGCTTCATTGTGGGCTATATTACGTTGCTCAACAGCAAGACGACACTCCTCATCAAACCAATCATTTTTGGGCGTAGTTTTCACTATACCGAGAGTGTGCTGGGCAGCATCGACAACCGAGGTTTTTAATACTTCCCAGACACTGTTCACATCATCAGATTGGTAATTGGATTGCATAATGCTATTGCTGACAAGATCTTGATATTTTCTTTGCGTTTCTTCATTTATCAGACCTTCACAGGAGAATCGCGTTGTATATTCTCCTGTCCTTTTGAAATCAACACATGGTCGATTTGGCTTCGGGATGTTTAACGTGGGTGTGTCCATGTTTCTAAGTGGATGTGTTTATGGGGAAAGAATGTACTTGCCACTTTGAGATCATTAGCGATCGCAAAGTTCATCATTCTTTCCCCATTCTCGGTCGCAGTTTCGTGTCGGGAGTACGGACCTATATTGTTACATAAGTCGGTCTGATTTCTGCCAGCTCTAGCATTAAAGTCACCAATTACCAATCTGACATCGCGCTCCGGTATAGAACCCATCAGATTATCCAGATTATTATAAAATGAGTCTTTATCCTGGGATTGGCTTACATCAGTGGGCGCATGCATACAGACAATTGACAGGTTGACTAATCTCATGTGCAAGCGAAGCTTACACATTCGATTATCGACTGCTTGAAAGTCCAAGATAGCCTTTTTTACCTGTGGCCCAATGAGAAATCGAACCATAAGATTTCCGAGGTCATCTTCACTGTGTAGCAACGTATAGCCCTGGGACACATGGTCTCCACTTTTAGGCCATCGTGTTTCTTGGAGAGTTCCAGCCGATACTCTTTCATGCATGTGATAAGGCCGTCCAATGCGCCAGGTTTTCTTAATGACTGCACGTTCCACGTGCCGATCCTCAATCTCGTGTCCGGGTACTTAAGCGGGGGTTCGTTTTTGTTGTTGTTTTGGCGGTATCCGATTTTTTTATTTTGGTTGACATTTTTAACATTTTCACTTTTTTTGCGGGTCGTCAGCCCAGC
This sequence comes from Tipula lateralis, assembly GCA_963932295.1. Lineage (NCBI taxonomy): Eukaryota > Metazoa > Arthropoda > Insecta > Diptera > Tipulidae > Tipula > Tipula lateralis. Next base: position 150,819,915 of record OZ010737.1, on the reverse strand, counting down.
GATCCAACCAGATTTAGTCGCCTCCTACGACAAGCTCTGGATACTGTGGTGGTATTCTATGGGTCTCATGTTTCGTTCGTAATATTTACGAAACACGAATGCCCCCAACCACAGGGCTTCATAATAAAAATACTACACTATTTTTCTGCACCGCGAATGATAGTTATGAACACCGAATCTAGCTTCATCAGTCCAATTATAACGGACTACCTAAAAACTATCGGAATACAAATTCATTTAACACCATCCAACCAAAGCGAAGTAAATGGAGCCATAAAAAGGGTTCATTCAACCATAATCGAAATAACAAGATGCTTAAAGATCGAATATAAGGATCTCACCACAAAAGAAATAGTCAATATAGCCACAGACCGATATATAACAACACAATCCATTCAATCACAGGGAAAAAGCCATGCGACATATTCTTTGCACGAACCCATTGTATTAATTATCAGATTTTGTTAAACTTCAGAGATAAAGTGAACGAGGATTTCGCAGAACGAATTAGAAATAGCCAAAAGAATAAGAATCAACGTGAGAACCTTAAGAAGAATGAACCAAACCGGTACGAAGTCGGCAAAATAATTTACACTGCAATAAAACAAATTAAGGGGAATGATAAATCCAGGTTCCGACAAGAAATTGTGGCTTAAGACAACAAGGTCACAGTGACAACAGCTTCCGGAAAAAGAATACACAAGTCACACATTAAAAACACACCTTAACGATAAAGATTTTTCTACGAACCAATCGAACCTCAACCCATACATCTAAATTTTTGAGAAACATTTACGAGACGAGGTTTTTTTAGAGGGGAAGAGTTAAAACATCAAAAGTATATAGTCAGCTATAATATGAAATGAGTCTGTTCAAGATGCTTTGGTGATTTCTAAAAAATATAAGAAGATATTTAAAAAACAATCTAATTTCTAATACAATTTATACTTATCTTGTAAAATTACTTCAATACACCGCAAACAGCTGTCAAATATCTTACAAAAATCTTTCATCTCCGAGCGATGTATTCAGTGATTGCAGCTTCCAAGAAAAAATTCCAATATTTCGATTAAGGGACTAACATCAGAAATAACGAACACAAAGGAAGGCACATCGATAATTCTATCATCATGCTATGACATTCAACAAATAGAAGTTGAAGTATTAATATTAACTAAATTGCCAAATCGACTTCCAAGTCAGTACTTCGACACTACGAATTATGAAAACTTACAAAATTTGCAGCTAGCGGACCCTAGTTTCAATAAACGAGGCCAAATTGATATCATGATTGGAGCGGACAGGTTTTTTAATTTTTTGCGGGCAGGATGCATCGAGAATAAAGATAAAGCAGTAGAAGCACAGACCACTATGTTTGGATGGTTCGTAGCAGGAGACTTAAGACGTGATCCCACGAATATTCGGCAGGCAGAAGATTCAAGCTATAATTTCCATGTAAATGTAAACAACGACGAAATTTTGCGAAAATTTTGGGAATTAGAATAAATCCCAGGGTGTGAACCATTTACGAGTGAGGAACAAGATTGTGAAGACCATTTTACATCTAATTTTAAGCGGTATAAGGATGGCAGATTCGTTGTTAAAATTCCATTTAAATACAGTAGACCCAAATTGGGAAATTCAATAAATATAGCTACTAAACGTTTCTATAACTTAGAAAAAAGGCTCAATTCCAATGCAGATTTAAAATCAGATTATGTAAAGATAATGCGCGAGTATGTGGAGCTTGGACATATACGCGAAATTAGTGACAACGAAATAAATTTGAATGAGAATGATGCATGTTTTTACCTACTCCACCACTGTGTAACAAAGGAATCAAGCAGAACAACCAAAGTTCGCGTAGTGTTTGATGGATCTTGTAAATCAAGCAACGGGTTATCATTGAACGATAATATGCTTGTCGGACCTACCATTCAACCGTCTCTTTGGACAACATTATTGAAATTTCGTTACCATAAATATGCATTATTATAGCAGACATCGAAAAGATGTACAGGCAAGTGATGGTTGCTGAAGAAGATCAGAAATATCAAAGAATTTTGTGGCGTGAAAACGAAGATGAAATACTGAAGCATTATCAACTCACTACAGTAACATTTGGTTTAGCAAGCTCATCCTTCCTGGCGATAAGGGCTCTTAATCAATCAGCAATAGAAATGGAAAATCAATATCCAGATGTCAAACAGGTAATCACAAATGATTTTTATGTTGATGATTTAATTACAGGAGCTGACTCAGTTAAAAATGCCATAGAATTAAAGAAAAACATTGAACATGTTATTGGAACATCAAAGTTTACGTTAAGAAAGTGGATGTCAAATTCAAAGGAAGTATCGGATATCAGCGAAAATATTCTAGATTTTGAAGGAGTCGAAACAAATGCTAGTATTCTTAGAATACGGTGGAACCCATTAGAGGACACATTTTCTTTTGCGGTCAAACTGCCTGTGTATTCAATACCAACCAAACGCGAACTTATATCCGATGCGTCTAAAGTCTTCGATCCATTAGGTTGGATATCACCCTCTACAGTAATCGCTAAAATGCTATTCCAAACGCTTTGGTTACGGAAATTAGATTGGGACGACGAATTACCGCAGGATATCATAAAAACGTGGGACCAGCTGAGAACAGAATTTATTGAATTTCAAAAACTAAGATTTAAGAGATATATACCAACCAGATCAGTGGAACTCCATGGGTTTTCAGACGCGAGTGACCGTGCATACTCAGCTGTAGCATACAGCAGATCATTTGATGATGAAGGAACTGTTAACGTTACATTAATTGCGTCAAAAACCAAAGTTGCTCCAATAAAAACCGTAAGTTTGCCAAGATTAGAATTATGCGGAGCTCATCTTTTAGCTAAATTGCTAACTGCAGTTAAAAACTCGATGTTGTCATCGGCTAAATTATTTGCATGGACAGACTCGGCCATAGTATTAGCATGGTTGTCGGACCATCCTGTTAAATGGAAAACAAATCGGAACAAAATCCAGCTGATTATGCTTCTAGAGGAGTGTTTCCATCCAAACTTCTAAACTTACGACAGTGGTGGGAAGGTCCATCTTGGTTACAATTAAATAGTAGCGATTGGCCAATCAGTAACGACTTTTATGGAAAAACAAACTTAAAGAGACGCAATCAAAAAACTGGTAAAATTCATGTGTTATATCATCAAAACCAAAATTGTATCATTGATGAACTGATTGACAAAACATCTTCCTTCAGTAAATTAATAAAAATTTTAAGTTATATTAACAGATTTGTAGCGAATACGAGAGTCCACGATCGAGATGCGAGAAAACTCGGTGCACTTACGGTGAATGAATTAGAAAATTCAACCAAACAAATAATAAAACATGTTCAACATACTGAATTTTGCGACGAAATAAAACGGCTGAGAGATAAAAAAGAGATGAACACCAAATGTAATCTTTTGTCACCTACTCCATTCATCGATGAAAACGGCATTCTTAGAGTTGGGGGGGAGATTACAAAATTCAGAGAGCCATTATGACTCAAAATACCCGATTATTCTACCAAAATCCCACATCCTCAGTAGAATGATAATATCCCATGTCCATATTAAATATTTACATCCTGGTCCATCCTTAACATACCATCTAATCCGACAATAATACTGGATAGTCAGAGGTAGAAGTCTTGTACGAGAAGAAATTAAAAAATGTGATAAATGTTTTTGACATCGAGCTGAAACTTCAAAGCAACTTATGGGAAATCTACCAGCGGTTAGAACCACACCAGCCAGACCCTTTAGTAAATGTGGAGTAGACTATATGCAGGGCCAATTTCTGTTTCTAACAAAGTCGGACGAGGGACTAAAACATCTAAAGGATATATATCTGTATTTGTCTGTATGGTCACTAAAGCCATTCATTTGGAGGCTGTAACAGACCTCACCAGTGATGCGTTCTTAGCAGCTTTAAAACGATTTGTATTCAGAGGAGGCGTTCCAAGCGAAATATTTACTGATAACGGGACAAATTTTTTGGGAGCAAGGCGGCACTTCAAAGAGGTATATAGTTTATTACGATCTGAAAAGCATAATTATTTGGCTACAGAGTATCTGGCGCAAAATTCCATCCAATGGCATTCGATACCTCGTGCAGCTCCTTATTTTGGTGGCCTATGGGAGGCTGCAGTAAAATCAGTCAAGTCATATTTAAACAAAGCCACTTCTAACTGTAATTTTACATTCGAAGAAATGTCTACACTACTATATCAAATAGAGGCAATACTGAATTCGAGACCACTTTGTGCGTTATCGGAAGATGATGCGAGTATTGAAGCACTGACTCCAGCACATTTTTTGCTAGGATCGACGATATCCATAATACCCGAGAATGATTTACAGACAGTATCCATAAGCAGATTATCTCGGTGGCAACACATTCAGCAAAGAACAAAGGGCTTCTGGAATCGTTTCAACAAAGAATACTTCAATTCGCTTCAACAGAGAAACAAATGGGCGAAAACTACAAAAAACCTAAAAATTAATGACCTTGTATTAATTAAAGAAGACAACTTGCCTACTTGCAAATGGGCGTTAGGAAGAATCATAAAGGTATATCCTGATGAACATGGGTTAATACGCGTCGTATCCATTAAAACACAATCCACAGTGATAAGGCGTCCAATTACTAAAGTATGCAAATTACCAGTTAGTTAACAACTTCAGTTGTTAACGGGGCGGTCTATGTTCAAGATGCTTTGGTGATTTCTAAAAAATATAAGAAGATATTTAAAAAACAATCTAATTTCTAATACAATTTATACTTATCTTGTAAAATCACTTCAATACACCGCAAACAGCTGTCAAATATCTTATTTTGTGTTATTGTTTGTCAACACAATAGATAACGATTCACAATATACATAGTAACAAATTTCGATTATCGAATTTATAATTTATATACCTATTGTACTAAAAATTTCGGTAAAGTTCAATTTTTTTATAATAGAATGCACTTTCCTATTAAATCATTATGTTAAATTTGAAAAATGTTCGCGCTTTTATTTGCTTTGATCTTTCACTTTTTCTGCGATTTTCAAGGAGATCAAAAGCGAATAAATAGACAGCGATTTTATAATAGCGATATAACCAAGCGATTTAACTTATATATGTTACGGTTAAAGCCCGAAATGCGGCGAATGTCTGAATTTACCGGTAAATGTCCGAATTTACAAAAATGTATGTTCAATCTACGTTTACCTACAAATTTAAACTATATTCACATTAACTCTTTAATTATTTTTATTAAAAAATAATTTCGTACCAGACCCTAGAATGAATTTGTAGTAGACCCTAGAATGATTTCCTAGAATTGTAAAGGCTAACGGCTTCGCTAGCTCTCACGGGCACGCGGAAGGTCGCTGCGCTCCCCCCCGCTTATCCCTCCGCGGGGCTTTAGATTTCAACTTCGGGGGACGTAGGAGCCGGGATAAGCAAACATGTCGCACTGCGTGCCGCATGTAGGAACGGATTATATAGAATCTATTAATGGATTTCGGTACACTTCGGTTCACATTTTTTGTAAATTCGGACATTTACCGGTAAATTCGGACATTCGCCGATTTCGGGCTTTAACCGTAACATATACACTACTTTGCGATATTGAGGTGATTATTGGTTACTACATATTAATTTTTTATACACAAAATAAAACAAATTAAAATAATAAATATAATAATATTTTATTGAAATATATAATTAAACAAGAAAATAAAATATTCGTGTAGTATTTACTTAATAATCATCCGTACCTTTGAACAAAATTTACAGAGTCCATCGTGCCACTTTGTCCATCGTTATGCGCATGCATATATTTTGCATATTGCGCGTGTGTACTATCTAATTACATTTACAAATATTGTAAAATGAGTTTAAATTCAAGTTTGATTGAATAAAGTGGACATCAGTCCAAATAAAATAATTCTTTTAAACTTTAGCTCGACGTAAAGTCTTAACTTCGATTACAGTTCGAGCTTTTACACTCTTTTGGAATACATCAACACTTAGATCAGAATTAGTTTTTTTCTGAATATGAAAGTGATAGGTCTTTATTCAATTTCAGCTAAATAGATGATACATCTTCTAAAATTGTAAATTTAATCAAAACATAAATTTCACGAAACACACCCAAAAACAACAAAATTTTAACAATGTTACCATACAACAATATTTTTTGAAATGAGAGCGTAACAATATACGAATCGAAATGTAACATCTTAAAAAAATATTGAATTGGAAATTGATATTATGATAATATCCTTTCAATATTTGTATATCTCATGTATTGCTATTCCATCATCTTTCCATATATTATTATCATCTTGTTATCTAAAAAGTCAAACAAAAAACATAAATAAATAAATTTGATAGAAAACAGAAATTCAAATAACAACGAGTATAGTTACGTACGTACGTACATTCGAGTATATGTAAATTATTTCGAAATTACATTGTGTGGCTCAGATACATTATATATTTATATAGAGCAAAATTGATTGTTTTGATTGGAAATTATTTATCCATGTGCACATCTCTCGATAGAAAGGTTCAAAGTCGTAAAATTTTACATATAATCATAAATCATTTAATTTTACTACATACGTGCATCATAATACTCGTACTTAAACATTTCGATTTTAATTATTTTTATGTTAATAATATTTTTTATTAATCATAATAAAAAAAATAACAACAATCTATTATAGAACATGTACATAAATATGTATAAGAATATATCAAGCTTGAGCATAATAAATTTTCACATACATTATAAATAATTTCCCAGAGCACAAATGAAAATCAGCAGCACAAACCAAATTGTTATTACTATTATTATTATTTTTTGCAGCATCTAACTAAATATTGTTTGCTATATTACATATTATATTCTGAATATCTTATGTATTGAGAAAAAAAAATATTCAAGTTTTAAAGATACATATTCTTATTATATTTAATGTCTATATATGTATGGTATAGAGTACATGCACAACTTGTATCTTGTTTGGTCTGAATGTTCAACTGAGAGGGTACAGTCGCTAATAAAAGTCTCCATTTACCTATAAAATTTCGTGAATTGTTTATTGCTATGCTAAGTACCTAAATCCTGTCGATAATCTACTCCGCATTAATGCAAATTTTTCGATACCTAATGTAGTCGTAGATTACAAACCGGATTGAGTCCTTCAAATCCAACAAAATCTTCCGGATTTTCATCAAAAAATCATCTTCAGTGATGAGGTCCATTTTCACCTCAAAGACTACGTTAATAAGCATTATCTTCGGCATTTGGGGCTCAGAAAATCCAAGAATGATTGTTAAGAAGCATCTCCATCGTTAACGTGTCACTGCACTGAACCAAATGTACCACTCAATATAACAAATTTTACCAACAAAAAAATTGATAAATATTTGTCAGTATTTTTATTGTTTTTTTGAAAAAATTATTGCATTCTGATAATTTATTTTCATTTCGAATTAGAATATTACAGTTATATCTCCATTTATATTATTCAACAAAAATATAATTTTTTATTATTCTTAATGAACATTATTCTTAACAAAATTTTATCACTATGATAAAAATGTATTCTATATGATAAATTTATCAGTTTTTCTTTACACCCCGATTCCCTTAGTCGTGTCACTTAATTCGCCGCGACAGTTGTCGTGTCACTTCATCTATAAATTTGTATTCTGCTAGTCGATTAAAGTGACCTGATGCAAAGAACGTCAATCGCTGAATTATTCAAGGAATACTAATAATTTCAACTGAATATGTTGACTTAAATTTTCACGCGCCTATAAATGTCGTTTCAAGTGACAAGACATTTTTTAAACGACTATTAAAATAAAAAGTTTGTCACTTCAATTAATAATTGACGAACAAATCGACTAAGAGAATACCAATATTTGTCTGTCGCTACAAGTGGCAAGTGACACGACTAAGGGAATCGGGGTGTTAATGTTCTATCTGATCAGTTTGTGTTCAAAGTGAACATCATTCTTTACCGATAAGAAAATAGAAATTTGCGAAAATGGCAGATATTTTGCGTAAGTTCTTTTGCAAATTGCACATCAAGTCAGGTAGCATACGTCTGAAGAAATGGATTTTATCTATTCGAACGCCCAACCATTTAATATGACGTCATCCAACACATCGAAACCGGCCAAAAAAGAATTCATTTGGATATCATTGGATAGATTTTAGAAATAATTCCAAAATCTCTACTCCAAAACCGGCCTTTAAAAACCAAATGAGAAACTCCAGTACTTATAACTAGGAGAGAGGTGATTATGGAAGGGAGAAGTTGTATAAAATATGTGAACAATGCCACTCGAATGAATGTTCCAAACTAAGAAAGCTTTTTCTTTCTTATGTATTAACTTTAAGCATGTATTTTTATGTATTATTCATACATTGTTTTAACTTATTTATTTGCATTTACTGAAACATATGCAGTTATTTTAACGGAATTATTAAATAAGAAATTTATAAACATCAAAATATAAATATTCCAATCGATAAATTCACTTTTCTTATTGATAATATATTTGTTGAACTTTTTAGTTGCTGATTAATTCATTGATAGGAATCTTTATCGGTTGTATATTGATAAAGAATTTGTCAATGTGAATGTAATTTTTATCAGTTTGAACAATTATTTTTTTCAGCGTGTTTGGTGCAGTTTTAGGGCTGGCGATGTGAAGGAAACTTACCTTATCGAAAATGAGGGTGGTGCAACTGTGGACGACGGTGAATGGATTTCACTACCGAACTATTGATGTGAATGACGCTTATTGCCAGCAAGATAGTGCTACTTGCCACACAAGAAACCAAATAATCGCAATGTTGTAAGAAAATTTTCCTGACCGCGTTATTTTTTAAAGAGGCGATCACAATTGGCCACCGAGATCTTATGATTTAGCACATTTACACATATTTTTTGCAGGACCCCGTGCAAGACAAGGTATATGCCGATGCTTCATAATCGGTTCAAAACCTTACTGATGGAATTCATAAAGTTATCGAGGACAAACATCCGCTTGCGAGTTGGTCGTGGAAAATATCATGTAAATGATATTGTGCTGCACGTGTAGCCGTGGCGGACATTTGGCTGATTAAGTGTTCAAATTTCTTGGTCATAAAAGCTATAAACACGTATAATTGGCTTGTTCTCAACGTGTTGCTCTACAGAAGAGTAATTGTTAAAATAGAACTATTGCTGTGAAAGGACCTTGTACTTACAGACATTCCCACTCTGCAAATGAATGGCAAATAATTACTAACAGCATTGCACATTGAAATCCACGATTGCAGAGTTTTCCTTCCCAACAAAGCAGTACAAAACGTGAAAATAACGCACGTAATGGCCAACTAATTCTTTCGTGTTGCTTGCGAAGTTGTGATTGAGGAATAAACCTAAATCCTTCTCACATAATAATGGATTTTGAAAAACCAATCACAATAATGGCAAGAGAATATTTTCAGCCTTGTTCAGTGGATGTTTGTTCCATTTTGAACAAATAATCTGGCACCAAATCCAAACAAATGAATTTGTGAAGAAGTATGGTATGCTTGACATCGCTTCAACTTTAGATGTGCATGCTTGACATCGCTTCAACTTTAGAGAAAGGCACTACTGGAGATTAAAAGGTTCCATATTTTTAGACGGTTTTTACAGGCCATTATTGGCTCGTATCATGTCATCAATCTAAAATTCTTAATCCATGGGTTTTGACCAGACCACAAACCAGCTCACAAACTATTGCAAGCAATTGGTGGACGTCGTATAGCCGTCGTCGCCGACATCGACCTCTTTGAAGGATGAGCACCTACCGAAAAACGCACTCGCTTTGTCCTTTTAATTCTACGATATCAGAAATTCGGTATGTGCCATCATCGTCGCGTTTTGAACCATATATCACACGCATTGAGGTCATCTTGATCAACACTCTAATAAGTTCCGTATTAAATGATAAGAGATTTGATAAGTTACACAGTTCAATAAAGTATTATGGCAGATAATTCTAAAGGTCATCTTCCGTAAACTAATCACGTCTTAACTAAGACCTTTCGCAATAGGTGCATACAATCTGATACGTGTTAATCACTAGATTAGTTTAAAATACCGACCATAAGTTTTAGGTGCTGTTAAATTGAACCACTAGAGTTGAAACGGAAAAATATAAAATTGAAGAACAATTGACTGATTATGACCTCTTTTACTAAGCCTATTCGAATCACAGTTAAATCATTCACAAAATAAGTTGACATTGATTCTTGTCATAGTACTAAGACATGCAATAGAAAATCGGAGCTTAGTACTTCATCAAGTATTAGCAATTAGGTTGACCGTAGTACTTTTCTAAACAGAAATTATAGGCCAGAAAATACTGCAACTCAGTGGCAACTCAAAACAAGCGGACTGATCTACTATAGGCTGACCTAGGCTATATGCAATGCGCAGATCAGACGTAAATCAGACCTATAGATGTACGTCCTCGATTTGGTTTATAAGGCGTAAACTAGGACAAATAAGCGAGAGAGTTGGGAAAATCCTTGAGCCCCGAAACAGATTGCATAGTATAATATATAAAAAAAATAAAAAATATTTCATTCAATTAAGAAATTTTGAGAACTATATAAAAATCATAACACTTCTCGGAATCTATATCTAAAAATGCCGATTCGAGCATCTACACATAATTGGTTACAACCCACACATGGCACGTATGCCAATTTAAATCTCCCAACAAAAAGGATGCTTGAAATTGATATGTACGTTTTTACGGAATAAAAAAAGACTTTCGTTTTGAACTCGATACCATGGCTAGTATTTGCTTCCTTTTCGCTGTCATTTTCCTTCAGTTGGTGTACAACGACATATATAGTCATGATACTCGCATCATCGGAGTTTTATTTTTATACTCGACTTATGCGAATGACTGTACAGTTACCAAAAACACAACATGGTGCATCGAAACTCATTTTCCGAGCTGTTAACAACACAGAAACGAATATTGCACAGAATAAGTGGTTTTATATATATAAAAGTACTCTTATGGGTAATTATAATACTCGTAAATAATTTACCAAACAATTTTCGCTTTTTGATTAAATTAACTTAGGAGTAAGCAAAGAATATTGATATATCCGATCAGAGTTATTCTTGTACCAATATGTCCTATGTTAATCCTTATATCTTTCTTAATTAGTAATAAATAATTGATGTCTGTAGAGGAGTCACCATCAATTTAATAAAAAATAGCGAAAAAATAACCAGAGTGAAAATCTGTGTGTTCATTTGGAGTCAATGTGAAGATAACTATCTGGTTAAAGCTGCGGCTGTTGGAGCGGAAGGTACCGAGTTCGAATCCCGATAGAGGCAGGATGCAAAAGGGAGTTTTCACCACGATATTACGATCTGTGATGTGATGGAACACATCTGTGAGCCCCTATTGGAGTGCAGAACTCGTGGAGATGGCTAGGAAAATCGGACCTATAGCAGAATGTTCTCGAATTGGCTGTAATGGCGTACAATCAAGGACGTTAAGCGAACAAGTAGGTTCACAATTAGTGCCTTGAGCCTCAAAACAGATTAGAGATTAGATAATTAAAAAAAAATAAAAATAAAAAGATAACTATCAAAAGTTCCTGATGGTTAATCAATCAGCCTATCAGAAAACGAATCCCACCATTGAAGAGAATCAGTAAGAAAACACGCTTGGCACACGTATTATAGAGTTTGTAATAATTACTGATTTTTTCTATAGGTAAATGCACACAATATTAGCCAAGCTTGTGCTCAACGTCTAACAAGCATTTTTACGGCTAAATTCCTGCAGTAAGTAGAATATCAGATATTTTAGCCCTGCTGCTACTTCTTAAGGTGAAATGTAAGGGCTCTGAAATTATGTGATGGTGGGTCACGATGAATAATGTACCTTTAAGATTAACATTCACGGTAAGCAACATGAAAATGCAGATGTGGGGATTATTTATTTTATGACCCCCAACATTTCATCCACAAAAAAGGCCTAGAATTGATGTAGAGGAAGCCTAATACTAATGACCATTTGGACATTGAGAAATCAACTAAATCGTAATATAACAGATATATTATAGATAAGGTGTTTGAAAGGGATGGCTTTAAGCTGTGATTATGGAGCGCGAGGTATTCGACTCGAGCTTAAAAGAGACGGCGGTGGTTAAGGCAGTTATTACAATGATCTTGCATAACTAGTGACGTATCAGAACTCATATGATTGGTATTTTGCAATTACTGGTACATCCAACTTAGATCATGTCGGAAAATTAAACCTTTTTTATTGGTGTGGTGCACCGCACACACATCCCAGAAAATGATTGTAAATTAAGCCACACAACTAAGAATAATTATTATGTGACTTAATAAAATATATACATACAAGTAGATTATTATACTTCGTAACAAGGCAGCTTAAAGCTTATTTGAAACCATTAGAAATAGGGAAATCTACCTCACCAAGGGTTTTTTAAAGTTTAAAAGACACTGATTTACCGGTGATATGGAAGTTAAATAAATCAGTGATATATATGGCCGGCGGAATATTTGAAGAATGGATCCGCGGAACTTACGACATCATGCGCAAAGCCAAATGTTAAATTTTATTAACTGTTGCCAACTGCCCAGTTCACTTTGATGTAAAAGGGTTGACTAACGTTGCGCTTCGCTTTCTACCGCCAACATTGACTTCGGTCATTCAGCCTTTTGACCAAGGCATAAGCAAGATTTTTCAAGGCAACAACAGGTGCCATCTATTAAAAAGTGTCTTAAAACAGTTGGAGGTTGTGTCGACGAAAGCGTAAACATTGACAGACCTATCCAATAAAATTAATGCTATTTCTTGGGCTAATATGTCGTGGAATCAGGTTTCGGACGATTGTGTTTTTAATTATTTTCGAACGGCAGGATTTATAATTCAACCATCGGCGAACGACACAGCATTTGAGCAAGTAAATTCTTAAGCTATTTTTTTATAGAGCGCAGTCTCAGTCGTAGTAAAAATAAAGTAAAGATTTTTTTTTGCTTTATTTTATTACGACTGAGAGACTGCGCTCATCTAGCAATTTTTCCTTCAAATACAAATTTTTATGTTTCTAGTACAATACACTTTTGTTGGGATGTAACCCACTGGTCAGTCCCATAATTAATTAAACCTATTTACTAATTTTAATTCGGTTTGTTTACTAGGTCAAGTGGCCTCGTTCTTTGGAGTCTTCTATCAACGATAAGGTTATCTATCATATAGCCAATATAAGGGTTTCCATGTTCCTGGAGCCTTATTTCATGTTTTGTGGCATGAATTTTTATTTTATCTCTGATGTATTCCATCCGAAGGTCCCTGTGAAGGTCTTCATTTCTTATGTACCACGGAGCATTGACGATGCTACGAAGAACCTTGTTTTGAAACGTCTGTATCATTTTGGCGTTTGTTTGCTTGGTACATTCTCAGAGTTGTATACCATATCGGTTTCAGAATTTGCCGATAAAGCAGTACCTTATGAATTGTAACCTCAGAGCCTCTACTAAGAGCCAATACATTTTTCTGAACTTTATGTTGAGTTCTTCTTTGTGATATGCTCTCTCCACTTGAGCTTGGCGTCGAGGGTGATATCAAGATATTTAGCTGTATTTGCATAATTTCTATAGGTAGATGGTATTTCTATAGGTAGTTAATTCCTACAGGTAGATGGTAAGCATTTTGATATGTAAAGTTAATTTACGTGGATTTTGATTCGCCAACACTTTGTCCAGTTATAAACCGCATTGGTCACCCTCTGGAGTTTGCTCGTTGCATCGGTGACCTTACATCCAATTGCCAGAATTGCTCGGTCATCTGCAAAGGTTGCATGGTTCCTTCATTTGTGGTTGGTATGTCTCTTGTTTATATTAAAAACAGGATTGGTCCTAATACACTTGTATTCCAGACCACTGTGCCAAACTTTATCGAATGCTTGCGCGACGTCCATGAATATGCTTGAACATATTTTTTTATGTTCTAACGTTCTTTCAATTATATTTGTTATTCTATGTACCTGTTCAATTGAAGAATGCTTTTGTCTGAATACAAATTGATGTGGAGGAATTAGTTGTCGGTCCTCAATTATTGGTTTAATTCTCTTTAGTAATAATTTTTCAAAAAGTTTTGACATAATTGGCAGCAGAGAAATTGGCCTGTATGATTTTTTATCGTAAGGTGGTTTATCAGGTTTAGGTATCATTATTACTTTTCCATTGATGTGGAACATATTTTAACCGAAGGGTCACATTTAATATTTCAATTAATCAAGTCATACCCTGGGGCTTTCTTAACATTCATGTTACTTTTCACTTCTTCTTTTAGTTCTTTGAGAGTTACTGGCGGTATGTCAACCTCATCCAGCTTGTGAATTGGCATTATATTTTCATTGGCAGTTTGTCTTGGTAGCGGTTGGAAGGTTTCCTGGAGATACTCCGCAAACAAATCAACCTTCTCTTTGTGACCTCTTGCCCAGGTCTCATCATCCTTTTTAAGTGGAGGTACTTGAAGTTTTGGTCTTTTAAGTTCCTTCGTCGCCTTCCACAGTGAATTGTGGCGTTCTGAGCAACTCCAACAAATACAATTAAATTATCTCACGCCACAATCAATTAATAAAAATATTTCGAGTAATGTTCTTGTAATTCACTAGTACTGTCGCGTCACAACTAAACGTATATATACGAATCGCACAGTATGAACATCAAGTCCGGTAGCGTATGCCTGATGAGATGGAGTTGATCTTTTTGATCACACGGTCATTCAATGACGTCATAATCATCATATCGAGACCGGCATAGTGGATTACAAGATACAAGAAAACCACTCAGTTGCAATAACCGTCAATTTTACACAAAAAGCTACTCGCTTTTATTATTGGTGACCCCGACGGGAGTCTTATCACAAATTTTACATTAGTATTTGCTTCATCAGTTAGGCTAACTAAATTTCTGTTGATTGATTCATTTTTAACATCTTTAAGAAGGGATATATATATATATATATATATATATATATATATATATATATATATATATATATATATATATATATATATTTATATTTATATATATATATATATATATATATATATATATATATATATATATATATATATATATATATATATATATATATCACAACACCGAAATGCTTCTTTTATGTATTGATTTTTCCAAAAAGTATCCATTGTTTAATTAATTTCCTCTACAAAGTTCTTCAAAGAGGAACTGGTGATAACTTAGCTGGTATGCCGTTATGACGGACATCTTTCCATAGTGTTATTCGTTATTCCCTGGTTGAGTTCAACATGGTTACTTCACTCCTCAAGATCTATTTCGATCTCACTCCTCAAGATTTACATAAACAGCTGTTGTATTTTTTTACTATATTTGTACCCAACACTAGACGCTATAAAATTTTTAAGAAAGTTATACAAATTTTTTTTTGGTCTCTAGAAATTAATACTAATTATAAATTTATCAATGATGCACTCAGAGAAAAATACTATATAATTAATACGAATTCCTATTATATTAATAGTTTTTTACTATTAATTTTAGTCAATAGTACATATAACTTTAAATTAATATTTTGCAAACTATTATAATAATAGTAGTATCTACTATTACTTTAATAACGTGTTCGCTTTAGAATAATAGTATTATATATTTAAAATAATGGTATTTTACTATTAGAATAAAAGTACAACCGTATTATTATTTTAAAATTAAATGGTATGTACTATTAATTTAAAGAGGAAACTTTTCAATTAAATGTCACAAATCACATGAGAAAGGACTGTACCATTGTAGTCCTATACCTTCAAAATAAAATATTAAAATAAACTTACAACTTAAATTAATTTTCTATTTATATATTCATAAAAATATCATTAACATATGTACATAAAAATTCTTAAATATTTCATCACTCCTCGGAAGATTGATGGGTTGTTAGCTCTTCACAAATGATGATCACAGCAAAAAAAGTTGAGCCGAACTATTGTTGTACAATTTTGATTGTTTACATCAATCTCGATCTAGAAAATTATGAGATATTAACATTAACAAAAAACCGCTTTTTTGTTAATGTTAATATCTGATAAACTTTTGAAATATTTTTTACTGAAGTAAACTTAACTTACCAATGCATGACCACAGTTCATTTATAAATTGACCATTTTTTAATATATTCAGACCTCCTATAAACATTATGTTGCCTAATAGTAACTTCTTAGGTCAAGAGTTGACAATCATTTTCCGAATCACGTTCTGAATCATTTTCTTTGACTAATAGGTTTCGGTTGTGGTAATTTATTAATGTACTGCAAGTAAATATTAAACGCGTGTAAATAATAAGTTATAGTTATTAAAATAAATCTTTATCTAGTGTTACCTGTATAATCATCAGTACAAGAAACATTTAAATTTCTTATCTTTGTATTGACAGCATTGCTATGAAGTTAACCAGTTGCTCTAGCCCGTATCCTAGTTTCTGAAAAAAAATTCCAAAACCAATTTGTATCTTAGAACATAGACAATATTCACTTTATTTTCATACGTACATTGTATTTCCACTTTTGAATGTATTGTAAATCTGAGTTGTTCCTTGTATCTTTGTAATTCACTAGGCCGGTTTCAATCTGATGATGATGACGTTATTGAATGACCGTGTGATCGAAAAGATCAAATCCATCTCATCAGGCATATGCTACCGGACTTGATGTGCATACTGTGCGATTCGTATATATATGTTTAGTTGTGTCGCGACAGTACTAGTGAATTACAAGAACTTAACTCGAAATATTTTTATTAATTAATTGTAGCGTGAGATAATTTAATTGTATTTGTTGGAGTTGCTCAAGAACACCACAATTTTCACATATATCAGCTTTGTTATATAATAAACATATAAAATTTGGTTTATATAGATATTATTTTATATAATTAAAAAAAAATTGGATGTGAAATTTGGAAGTTCTTGTAATTAGCTGTTAGTAATGCAAAATAAAAGCAAGTCCTTTCAAAAAGAAAACTTGACCCAAGATTTTATCAATAGTATTCATATTAATTTAATACTATTTACTGTATTATCAATTCGCTGTGTAGTTTTAAATTAATAGTATAATTTCCATTAAATCAATTGTACAAAAGAATGAAAAATTATTTTTTTAATATGAAACCAATATACTATAAAATTAATAGTTGTACTTTTGACAAACTAATAGTACGTTTTTTTCTGAGTGTGGGTGTAAATTAGGTATATAATTTGCCATTTAATAAAAATAAAATAATTTAATTAAGACAAGATTTTAAATTATGTAATATTTCAACAAGTTTCTTAAGTATCCAACTCGTTACAAAATATATACATATATTGATAAATAGCTTTTTCCAATCATTATTAAAGTAGTAGAATATTTGACACAACTCCCCTAGTGAATTTTCCCTTGCATACATATACATTTATAACGACATAAAATACTACATTTTCTATTTATAGCTGTACCAAATTTGTTTTTCGATAAAATGACAAAAAATAAACGAAGCAGTTTGAAGTAGATTGATTAACCCTCTTGATAATATAATATGGTTTATAATAATATTCACAAAAAATCATTTGTTGCTATATTCAATTCTAATGTCACAGCTCTTCCGTTTTATGTGCAAAAATTAAAATTGATTTTGTTCATTTTAAACAAATTGTTGACCCATTTCTACAAAACACATCAACTTAAGTAATAACTTAAATTAACTTAATGACGCTGAACACAACTGCATATATCTTCTCTTTGGAAAACGGTCGTTCAACTGGAGTACTGGAACTAATAGCAATAATATGAATAAACTTCACTTATTAAAGTATTTAGAATTCTTGAGCTGCCTTGTTTCTTTGCACAAAGATGTTTGTCCTTTCCTCTATACTCTCGAGAAACTTATGGAAATGAACAAAACTAAATGAAAAAAAATTATGTTTCAAATAAAAAACAAATTCGAATTTAAGTCCAAAACGCCCTTCTTTACGTCTTAGTGTGCAAGAAAATTTTAAGTCTGAAGAGTCACCACTACACTACAGTAAAACTGTATTTACATGTAATGATGTTTTTTCTGCTTAATCATAAAAAAACATGTATATTCTTAAATTGTTTTGTCTGTTTTATGAACTGAAGAGTTTTGATCACAGCTGGGCGTGTAAATTACACGATTTAGCGCCATCTCTTATCAAATCTAATTTCTACTGAAGCACCATCTCTTAAAAAATATTTTTATTATTTTACGAAAATAATTTTTGTGAAATAATGCATACTGTATTTTTGACTATAAACTGAATGTGTACATTATTTGCTGAAAAGATTTTGCTGCATTCCTGAGTCCAAAGGTCATTCCAAAAAAAATCGAACATCTGTTTTTTCGTTTTTCTACTTGTAATTTACGCTGCCTTTACATGTTTTACCAAAAAAATGTAAAAAAAAAACGTTTTGTACATCTGAAATCTAAACTTTGGTCTAGATCGAAGAAAAAACTTGAAAAATCTCGGGCAAATCGTCAATCGTTTTTAAAACCCGAAGTTGCATGGCTTAACGCCCTCCATATTTGACTATACCCAGAAGGACGTCTTTATACCTAGAAAGATTGTCTTTGCATTGTAGACGAGCGGTTGTTTGCGTTGCACACCTTCTGATCCAAAAATCAAATTGTAGCAGATCCACAGTCAGTTCAAGTGCTGTACTAGAGGTGGTGTGCAAAGCTTCTACAATACCCAGGCAAACAAGTCTTTGAATGTAGAACCTCTAGTCTCCTTCCAACTCCGCTTTTTGTTCTAGGCCACCAAAAAAGTGCAACAAATTATATTATGGGTCTGAACATCGAAATCGTATAGCTATTACACGCTTGTGGGTTTCGGACCTTGGGGATGAACACTGCTCTGTCTTTTCTCCATGATCTTGGAATGTATCCCAATGTATCAGCTCCAATCTGTGATACTTGGAAAATAGTGTTGGAGTTGATTTCCATCTATTACATTGGAATTCTCACTTTAGGGAAAATTTCATTAGTACATCTAGAGTCTTTAGGTTTTCATTAGTACATCTAGAGCTTCCTGATTTGTACCCATGTAAGTTCCATCAGGTTTCACTAGAGTTCCGATAGTATCCTTTATGTTACCACGCAGAATCTTCTTGAGTTTAGCGGTTGCCGTAAGACTATCCACATCCTAACAGAAAAATTTTCATTTCAATGTTTTTTTACTTCAGATACTTTTCTTGAAATCTACGAAGTCCCAATCTGCCATTGTACCGGTTTTCATGGCTTTTTTTAGAAGTTTTCTTGTCTACTTCCTCAGTCTACTGAATTGACGTGAGATGTAGCGATGGTCAGAAAAAGTAACGTCATCTTAGTCCATCCAGAATGAGAGTTTTCCACTAAAACTCCGTGAGGCAAGGTTAATTCAATTACTTCTTGACTTGAAGATGTCAAAAAGATAGGTCTATTGCCCACATTCAAGATGACCAGATCAGACGCGGACAGGTATTCAAAGAGGGAAGTCCCCGTATAGTTAGTATCGGTGCTGCTCAGCATACGTGATGTGAGTTTGCATCGCATCCAGTAGAGATTGGGATATCATTACGATTTGCGTACTCTATGACTTTGATAAACCCTGGAGGTAATGGGTCTAGTCTTAAAGGAATTTTTTAACTTAAGTAAGGTCGGGATTGCATTAGATTTATATTGCTGATATTCAGAGAGATAATTACTCAATTGACCACAGTCTCATTGAAATTACCCGTTTTTAATAAATTCGAATTGATAGCTGGCCAAGCTACGGACTATTTGTGCACACAAGGTAGCATATGATAAATGAAAATACATTTTATCTTCATGATATGAACTTGATATTTTTATGATAACTGGTTTAAATAATTTTATAAAAAAATCGGATACCGCCTAAATAACAATGACCCCCCGCTTAAGTACCCGGATACGAGATTGAGGATCAGCACGTGGAACGTGTAGTCACTAAGAAAACCTGGCGCGTTGGACGGCCTTATCACATGAATGAAAGAGTATCGGCTGGAACTCGTAGCGCTCCAAGAAACTCGATGGCCTAAAAGTGGAGTACATGTGTCCCAAGGCTATACGTTGCTACACAGTACATAGTACAGTGCAGTTGGCTTTCTTATTGGGCCGCAGGTAAAAAAGGCTGTGTTGGACTTCCAAGCAGTCGATAATCGAATGTGTAAGCTTCGCTTGCACATGAAATAAGCCAACCTGTCAATTGTATGTATACATGCGCCCACTGATGTAAGCCAACCCTAAGATAAAGACTCATTTTACAATAATTTGGATAATCTGATGGGCTCTATACCTGAGCACGATATCAGATTGGTGATTGGTGACTTTAATGCTAGAGCTGGCAGAAATCAGACCGACTTATGCGATAATATAGGTCCGTACTCCCGACACGAAACTGCGACCGAAAATGGGGAAAGAATGATGTACTTTGCGATCGCACATGATCTCCAAGTGGCAAGTACATTCTTCCTCCATAAAAACATCCATTTGGAAACATGGACACATCCACGTAAAACATCCCGAAGCCAAATTGACCATGTGTTGATTTCAAAAGACCGGGCACGGGTTGTCCAAGACGTGAGATCGTATCGGTCGTCAACCAAATTCGTAGGCTGTGACCATGTTATGGTTGCTGCGAAGCTACGATTGAAATTTTCGTACAAGTCAAGGAGGACAGGAGAATATAAAACGGGATCAGACCTTGACAGGAGAATCCCGTTTTATATTCTCCTTTCAAGGTCTGATAAATGAAGAAACGCAACAAAAATATCAAGATCCTGTCAGCAATAGCATTTTACGATCCAATTACCAATCTGATGATGTGAACATATGGCCCAAAACGCGACGTTGATGGCACATACCGAGTTCTTTTCAATCACGAGATCAGGATCCGAGACGAATGATCCGAAACGAATGATACAGCGATCTTTAAAGGGAGAAGCGCCTTTCGGTAGGCGAAGAGGTCGCTGTCGGCGACGATGGCTCTACGGCTTAGAGAGCGATCTGGCATCTTCCAACTGCTTGCAACAGTATAAAGAGCTGGCCTGGAAAAACCGGAAAAAAAAGTAACCACTCTGAACATTAGTTGGCTTTTATTAATGTTGGCGTTTACTAAAGAGACACGCGGTTCCTGATACTTTAACTCCTATTTGTTACACCAACAGATGTTATAATAGGAATAAGTGCCCCACAAACTATGTATCGCGTTTATGATACCATTAATTTAACTCATATTGAGCACATATAAAACAATTATAATTACAGCGCTCGTTGGATTTATATTTATTAAGGTGGGTTTATGTTAATTCACTACAAAAAGTTTACTAATTGCACAACTTCATTTCAATCAGAAAAAAAGTCGTATACATGTCTAATTAACCGAAATGAGTACTTTATGTGTATACATAAATAAAACATTATGTATAAACAACGAACAACAACGGAAAGCATATAAAAACGACATATTATTTCAAACAAAACTTGTAACCATAACGAAATGTTTGCAATCGCTAATTTATATTTACGTGAATATAGTAACTCCCTAATTTTGTAGTTTTTTTTTTTAATGCAACATAATACAAAAACATACATAAGTACAAACATAAACCAACCTACAATTCTATACATATTTATATAAACCAAACTACTCGTACCCACCAAAATAAAAAGCTTCAGTTAATTAACCAAACATGAAAATAAAAATAGTAATAGTAAAAATAATAATAGTAATAATAATAATCAAATAAAATTCATGTAAATTAATATTATGCAAAATTTAAAATTCTGATTTTTCCAACATAAATACGAGCATATACCATACGAGTATGAGCACAACAAAAACTAGTAGCAAAATACAAACAATTTAAAACATGTTGGTACATAATATGAGTATGTCGTAGTATACTAAACACATAAAATTGAATGTAGTATGAATGATTGTGATTATCTGTAAAAAGCTTGGAAAATTAATTCGAACTTTTGAAACAAATACAAACAAGTTGTGAAAACATAAATATACAGTCAACGAAATAAAAATAATTTTGTTTCAGTTTGCTCGAACAAATGTCTCAACTCGGACGTTAGTTATGAGCCATTACTGCTCATTGGTTCAATATGTGGTCAACCCCAACTAGTTCTTTTAAGCTTAATGGGTTTTTTTGCTATCCGAACAGAACTATCACCCCCTGTTGGAGTGCAGAACTCATGGGCCGACCCAAATTTCATGTCAGCACTATAGGCTGGCATGGAGCTATGCAATGTGCAGATGGTTAGGAAAATCGGACCTATAACCGTACGTCCTCGAATTGGCTCTAATAGCGTAAAAGCAAGGATGTAAATAAGCGAACCACGAACAAGTAGGGCTCTCCCTACTTGTTCCTTGAACCCCAAAACAGATTAGAGATTAAAACAAAAAAGATTATATTAATTTTTTGTCAAAGCCGAGAGTCAAACTTCAGACCTCGGCGTGAATAGAAACTCTTATTTTTTATACACGAAAAAGGTTTTGACAATTTTATTACATTAAAAAATGTTTTTGTAGCTGTTCCGCAATGCATTGACAAACGCTTATATCTGAAACACATAACACTAAGTTTTATAAAAATACACTATCTACACTCTAAAAAGTGATCGTAAAGATACAACAAAAATTGGTATTTTATCATTAAAAATTTAATAAAATTACTTTTTTTTATAAGTAATTTAAAAATGGTGAAGTGTGATTTATTCAAATATGCCGGAAATTCCTTATTTATTGTCATTTACTTATTTATAGTTGAAAAAACAAAAATAAACTTTAATATTCAAGTATTTTTCATTGCATACGCTTTCAACAGTTCATTTTGTGCGATTTTACTCCAAAATGTAAGTCCCTGCTGTATTTGTGATTATTAACACAATCGTGTTGTCGTATGAAATTTTTTTACAGAATGCTCTTGCAAAAAAATAAATCAAAAAATCATATTAGCTGTGACTATCAAAGAATTGAAAATTAAAAAATTTAAACTGGTGAAATAAAATATAAAATAAAATAATAACATAATAATTAAACTGTGTAATAAAATAAAGGTAAAATGTTTAATTGTAATTTATGTAGACATTTTGTCACGCACTCTAAAAAATTTGATTAATTTTAAATTGAAGACCGTTTAATATTACTTTAATTATTGTAGTTTTTTCTGTTCATTTAATGTAATAAAGGGATTTTTAGTTTATTATTCAACATTTTGTTGAATTTTTACAAATATTTGTTGAAAGTTAATCACAAATTTGTTGAAAAATAAATTGATGTTCGATATTGAACAATCAATTTTTAGTAAATTCATCAATCGATAAAAAGTCAACAAAAATCTGGTTTTAATTTATTATTTGTTAATTATTAAACATAAAATGTTGAATAGTCAACAAAAAATTATAGATTTTAGTTACTTTTTATGCAATTCATTTTTTGATTAAAGCAACTCTGCTGTCTTATATACATGACATCAGAAAAATAAAAAAAGTGTTTTGATTGCGGACATTATCTAGTTGGTATTTCGACGCCTGGTTGCAATAATTGGTGAGTTAATTTTATTTGGTAAAATATTGATTTAATAAAATTATTACATTAATGTTTAATTTTCAGATGACAGTATAGATCCTAAATTGAATTTATTTGTATCAAACAAATGGAGGCTATCATTACAACATTTGACCCATTGATTGAAGCGATTCTGGAAGCCTATACTTTTATACATGAATATAGAAGATCCAAAAGAAAATTTCACAAATATTACATTTAATGATGAAGTGTATATATTTAGATAATAATTAAGTGTGTATAAGATAATAATAAGTTTATAATTATTTGAAATATATAAATGAAAATAAACAAAATTTTTTTTAATTAAACAATTTAAGATTTGAATTTAAACAATTAATTGTTATAAATTCAACATCTTTTACAATCAACTGAACGTTCTCAACAATTTTACCTTCAAATATAATCAATGGTTGTTGAAAATTATTATCTAGTTTGTTTGAATTTAATTTAAAAAATGCTTAAATCTAAGCATTATAATTAAATACAATTTTTGATAAATTAAAAATTAACAATTTTTGAGTTAAAATTCAACAAGTTTAAAGTTATTTTTAATGCAGTTGTTGTTTAAATTTCGTTATTGATTTGTTGATATTTAAATGAGATGTTGAATATTTTCTGCGTGTTTGATATTACTACAATAATTGAATGTAATCAGTTACACACAATAATTGTAGTAAATTTCAACTAAAATTTTTTAGAGTGCGGATTCTATATTGGTATACAACAAACATCTAAACTTACATAGATTGTTAAAAAATGGACAATTTATTTGTTTATTCCCTGCATGTGGAAAACGATTTTCAGTGTATAAAACCTATAATATGCATTGGCATCGTACCCATTCACATTTAGTGATAAATAAAAATTTAATTAAAAATAATTTTGTTACAATGAGTTTTAAATGTAAAACTGTTCAGTGTCAGTTTGAATCGAATGATCCCAAAACGACGATTTCTCACTTAAATCATCATTTAATTTTAAATTCCATAGTTGTATGCCCCTTTTCAGAGTGTCATATCAAAATAAAAATGCGGTCAAATTTAAAAAGCCATTTGTACAGAAAACATAACCAAACTTTTCAACCAAATGAAGGTTTAGTTAATAATTAACAATTCAACAATGTAGACTTGAATGAAGTGGACGAAAAAGTTCATATTGCTGTGCAACTAAAAAAATAGAAAAAAAAAGAAAATTTAATCAATACTTTTTCTCAGATGTTTTTAAACTAAAGGCAAAATATAAATCAAGTGGAAGTGGTTTAAAATTTTTGGCTGATGAGCTCGTACAAATTGTTTATTAGTCGCATTGTGTAAAGAAAATTTTGTTAAATTGTTCGGTTTTGAAAAGTTTTTTTAACCAGTTATTCAAGACATAATCACATTAGAAAACGGGTTAGACATTATTGATCCTTATTCTCAATTACCAATGCAATATTACGGATCTTTATATGCGATGTTAGGAGATAATTTAGGGAGCCATGAAATCGGTAGGTTTATAGAAAATTTTAGTTTTTTCGAATACTTTTGTAGATTTTGTTTTTACACACGAGAAATGCTAAGGAACGGAGAACTAAATCATTGTCAAGTCAGAAATGTTGAAAATTATAATTTAATTATCAATGAACTAAATTGTAGTAAACAAACAGTCGTTAAAGGTATAAAATTTAATTCGTGCCTCAACAAGTTAAAACATTTTCATGTGTGCAATCCAGGACTTCCTCCTAGTTTAGGCCACGATGTGTTCGAAGGAATTATACCATACGACTTAATGCTGATTATTAAATATTTTGTTTGTAATTTAGAAATTTCTTTCGCTTATATAAATGTGGTTTTAGAGTATTTACGAAAAAAATTTCAGCTTCATTTAAACTTTCTAAAAATAGAAAAAACAATGAAAAAACTTCCTGGAAAATGTAATGAAGTAATGTATATTTTATATTTAATGCCGCATATCATGCTAGATAAAATTCCAAATCCCGAATGTAGTAAATGGAAATAGTAAACTTTATAGTTACGACTAAATTCTTAATAAATTTTTAAATTTCTGATTTATTGCATTCCGATTTAACATTTTTTTACTATTTTACAATATATTTCTAGTTTTTGCGAAGTTGGTTGCTCAATTTATCAAACAACTTAAAATTATTTGATATAATTCAATTGAAATTTAAATATAATTGTTTGATATTCTTTTACATTTTTTCAGCTATCTAATTCTGTTATATTTAACATTATCGATGACAGTATTACCAAAGATCAATTGTGTGACACCGCTAGTATTACCGAAGATAATAAGTGTGATACTGCTCAAGAAAACCTAGATGACACTTCGTCAATGAGCACTACGGCATTGTCATCATCTTCCAACTCGCAATGTCGCAAATTGTTTTCTAGTTTTGAAATACCCTGGCACAAAAAACAGATGTCAAAAAACAAATTTGAATAACAAAACCGGCTTAACGTCGTAGCAAATATAATAGTCGATAAACTTCGTGGTTTCTCATTTTATATTCCAATGAGCGTGTTTCGTATGGTAGCACAAAAAGCAGCCGAGCTCTACCCGGAATTCAAGTAGTTTTATCACGACCCTGCCTTGACCTATCGTCGGAGCTTATACGAAATCCGACTAAAACCTCTACAGATATTCAATAACCGAGGAAATAATATATACTTGGAAGTTCACACCAGAACCGAAAGAACAATTCAAGAATAAATAATATTCAAATTCCGTTTAAAGAAGTATTACAGGAAAAAGAAATTTTGGCAGGAATGGCAAAGCAATCCCATCAAAACATATTCTACAATACTTATACCATAGACACATATCTAGTTTCGTAACCATGATTATAAAACTATGATTTTCGAAATGAGAATACATGACACACTACAGTTCTCATTTCATTTGACAGTTCATTATAATAATTCATTAAAATTCTTACTTTAACTGTTTTGAAAATATTTTAGTTTCGCCCTCCACCCAAATTTTCCTATTTCTATTTTTAGTTTTATTTTTCTTAAATTTATTTAATTCTGTATTAATTTATTTTTTTTGAAAATTTCAATTTTTATAAAAAAAATAAACAAATGCATGGAAAAACCAATATTTATAGTTTTCGCTATTGACTTGGCACTGTCGTCACTAAAATGCCATAAGATGAGAAAGAATAGTTCATACTGAAGCCATGTTTAAACCAACTTGCAAACCATGGTTAAAAGTTACACATTACAACGAAATCATGGTTAAATCGAAACTGTAGACTGAAGTAAGTAAAGCGAAGTTTGATTGAGAAGAAAGAAGTACCGGGCCATTATTTTCAGTATTGATCAAAATGCTCAACAAGAACATAAGAGAATATGGAGGAAAACAAATATTGTTTGTTCAAAACTTGAAGTTGTTGCTTTACTTTCGAATGTCGTATTGTTGATTTGAACCGTTATGTTAGCATATTGCACCAAAAACCTACCTTAACTGTTGGCTCGTATTACTGTACGATATTTTTCCGTTGTAATTGCTCAGAAATATGGTATGGTCATTTGAAATGATTGGTTGATTGTAGAACTGGTACTCACATCTAGCATCGAGACCTTTGATCAGGTGATAGATGCAATGATCTGTTAGTATCTACTTAAATTACAAATAGCCAACTCCCCAAATGTGTGATATTTTTTCACAATTCCGTTGAATTCCAAGAATATGCGTTTGTTGTGACGGGAAGTTAATCGTATAATGATGTGATTGTAGTCTTGTCTGCTAATTAGACTAATTTATAGAGCGTAAATGAGTGTACGTAGATTCTATAGCAATCATCATAGCTTCAGCATATTCAATAGCCTCTATCTCGTTGGCATATGGCAAAGTTGTTTCTATCTTTGTGATTAAACGACTTATTTCACCTTTATTTAACAATTTGGTGTTGACGATATTTCGTTTAGCTAATTGCACAGCTCTGTTTATTTCTTGTAACTCATCTTTGTGGATAGTGAGTCGGTGTAACTGTCTGGCTTGGTCGTATTATGGCACACACGGCGGCACACATAAGGATAGCAAAAACAGTCAGAATTTGGGAGGGCTCCATTTAACCGCACGCGCCATTAGCCATGTTACAAAAAAAAACTGTGTGCCTAGTCCACATGGAAGGTCGTTCCTCACATCGATACTGTAATCACTTCTCACCCCATCACAAACGGACTCCTCTACTACACCATTTTACACTTTCACAGATCAAGCGAACACGAAAATTTTCATATAGGTCACACGCAGCGCACGCAATTAACTGATTAACTCACAAGGTTCGACACCCGCGCTGGGTATAATTTCAAAACAAAAAAAATATCGACACAAATATTCATTAACAAATATGATCGCTACCACTACAATGATTAATTAAACTTTCAAAATGCTTTCATAGGTATACAATATTTAATATATTTAAAGGAAAAAGTTTCTTAAATTTCTTGTTTTATTTATACGTCACCCAAAACAGCAAATTATGTGATCGATGGTGTCCTGGTGATGGTGTCCACAACAGCAATTATAGGAATGATGGTCGCCTGGTGATGGTGTCCAAAACAGCCATTATATCAGTGTTGTTAGCCTCTGGACTATCAATGTACCCGCGTGGGTCTGCCACCGGTAGTTGGCTACGTCACTAACACCAACCGTAACCCGTTTCGCAATATGTTAATTTCAGGAAAACACGAAAATACACACACGTTATAATTTATATTTATTTACAATAATTTATTATATTAATATAGGTTTAGTATTATCCAAAACATTTTCTATTTTATTAAACCTTTAAACAATTCACATTAATTTTTATTATTAATTTATAACTATAAATGTTTGTGTTTCCTTTTTGTTTCTTTTTTGTTATCCCTCGTGATCGAATTTTAATTTTTCTCTAAACTTTTCAACCGACTGACCCCTTTGCAATTTCATGCTTCGCTTTTTATACTCGATCTCCAGTTATTATCATTTAAACATAGCGTGGAAGTGGCTTTATTCATCGATCAGCTGATTACCATCCATCCAATTTGTAGTTAAAAACAGGGTAGTTAAACATAAAAATATTGAAATTTGTTACAGGGCAGGTTCAAAAATGATTTTTATCTAAACAAAGGAAGAAAAAATCAATTTTTTTTGTAGCTGAAAAATAATTTCATGTTTTAATGTCCATTATATGATGGGTACCCAAATTTTTGCCGTTTTCATCAACCAACACATAACTCACATTTCCCCGTTTCCCGATTACCGTCGCTTTTACAAAAGGAAACGCAAATTTTCCTACAAATTTTTTTGAAGCGTCACTCTGGGGATGCTGTCTTACGTAAACGGACTGTCCAATCTGAAGAGTACGTTCTCTTGTACGAAGATTATAGTAATTAGAGTACTTTTGGTAAGCGGACGCTAAATTTTTCTTCACTTCATCATGAACTATTGCTAGTCTATCAGGTAAATCTAGCCAATTCACCGATGGTTCTTCTATAACCATTAAATCGCTTAACGTTTTATAAGTTTCGCCTCTCAATATTTTCTGATAGCCGAATAGAAGGAAATGAGGAGTATATCCCGTCGATTGATGTACAGAATTTCTTAGAGCAGTCGCTATTTGGGGTAGATACTTATCCCAAGTACTATGTTTATTACTCACATACGCTCGTATTGCAGCTATGATCGACCTATTCACCCGCTCCGATGCGTTGCTCTGGGGTGAGTAATAGGCCGATCGTACATGTGATATACCATATTCAGTTATAAGAGCCCGAAATTCCTTACCGATGAATTGTACACCATTATCGGAGTGAATAGATTCAGGGACGCTAAACAAAGAGAATATCTCGTCTTCTAAACATTTGATAATGTTATTTGCTGTTGCTTTCGACAAAGGTTTTAAATATACAAATTTAGTCAAATGGTCGAATACAATGAATATAGTGGTCTTACCATTGGTTGTACGAGGGTATGGTCCTAATATGTCTATGTATATTTTCTGCCACGGTCTATTTGGTATTATTTGTTTACCCAGCGGTGGTCTCAAACAAGTATTGGAAGCTTTGGACTGTTTACATATGCAACATTCTGATATATATTTATGCACATCTACCGTCATTTTTGGCCAATAATACAATCTTCGAAGACGTTCTAGGGTTTTCCGTATGCCACCATGAGCCGCGTTTGGACCGTCGTGCTCCTGTTTTATTAGCTCAATTCTATTAAGTATGGGAATCCACATCTTCCAGGAGGGAGTATCTGTAACAGGAATAAACCGTTTGGGGTCGATTCGTATCAGGAGCTGGTTATTACGAACGCACATGTTTGGGTATTCCGATGGGCTAGTTTCAGCTCGAATTTTAAGTTGATTATATGTGTCATCACAGCTTGCGTCCTGACCTAGTAGATCAAAATTATGTAATGCGACGTCGGACTTTATCTCTTCAATGCTATCGCAATAAATTCGTGACAATGTGTCTGCTACTACATTATCTTTCCCCTTTTGGTGTACTATAGAAAAATCAAACGCTTGTAGCTTCAAGCTCCATCTAGCAAGTCTACCACTTAGGTCCTTTTGCGTCATTAACCACTTAAGGCTGGCATGATCGGTGATAATGGTAAACCTATAGCCTTCAATGTACGGCCGAAATTGTTTAACACTTATAACTGCAGCTAGACATTCCAGCTCCGTTATCGTGTAATTTCGCTGTGCCGAATTTAATTTTTGCGAGATAAAGGCTATAGGTTTCTCACTACCATCAATCTCCAATTGAAAGAGAACACCACCTATTCCCTGAGTGCTGGCATCGCATCGAATGAAGAACGGGTCCGTGAATTTAGGATTATGGAGTATAGGTGCACTACTAAGTAGATGCTTTAAATTCCCAAATGCTAAATTAGCTTCGTCATTCCACAGAAATTTTACACCTTTACGCAGTAAATTAGTTATGGGGGCAGTAACATCGGCATAGTTAGGTATAAAACGACGATACCAGCCCGCCATCCCTAAAAATCGTCGCGTCTGTTTTACAGTGGTCGGTATTGGGAAGTTTCTAATGGCCTCAACTTTTGTCGGATCCGTTCTCAAACCACGTTCTCCAATGAGGTACCCCAAGTATTTTGTTTCTTTTAGAAGAAAGTGGCTCTTTTCAAAGTTAATGGTTAGTCCGGCCCTTGACATTAATTCCGCTACCATCTTAAGCAGTTTCAGGTGCTCGTCAAACCCAGCTGAGACAATCAATAAGTCGTCTAGATACACGAAGATATTTTCCCGAAGCTGATGCGGTATTACTCGATCCATCAGTCTGCACATGGTTTGGGGTGCATTACACAACCCAAACGGCATGACGCAGAACTGATAGAGAGGACGGCCTGGAACGGTAAACGCAGTAATCTCTTTAGATTGATCAGATAACGGAATTTGCCAAAAGGCATCTTTTAGATCAAGGCTAGTGATATAAGTTGTGTCTTTCATTCTTCCCAAAAGACCATTTATATTTGGAAGCGGGTAAGCGTCTTTCTTAGTTACCATATTAACTCTTCGAGAATCTAAGCATAATCGGTTTTTTCCATTCGGTTTCTTAACAAGCACGATTGGAGAGCTCCATGGACTATTGCTCACTTCGATCACCCCTAAATCTAGCATCCTATCAAGCTCGCGGAAGATTAATTCTTGAATTGCTGGGGATACTGGATAGTGCCGCTGTTTTATTGGAGCCGTTCCCCCAACATCGATTGTATGCTCTACCAGCTTGGTTTTACCTAACCCTTTTGAAGCGGATGAAGGAAACAATCCAATAATATGTTGTAATTTGGCTTCTTGAGGGGCACTGAGAATATGTTTATTTAGGAATGGTTCCGATTCGCAGGTCATTTCACACACGATATCTGGTGCTACTCCAAAGGCACGCCAAAAATCAATGCCAAGATATATTTCGGTTTTCAAGGTTGGCACTACACAGAATTTTAAGTTCTCGGTTTTGTTGAGGTAAGTAACTGCCAATACAACGTACCCTAGCACAGCGTTAGAAGAACCATCCGCCGTTTGGATGCTATAGTTACAGGGCTTGAGTTTCACGTTAAGTGCATGCAAAAGTTGTTCGGCGTTTTTCCCTAATATACTAATAGGCGCCCCGCTGTCTAAAAGACCTACCAGTGATATTCCATTAATATTGATTTTTACGTATGGTCTAGGATCATAATTGGGAAATTCGGTTACTGAGCAAACATTACAAGCTCGACAAAACTGTTTACGTTCACGCCAATAATTTTTTATTCTTTTAAAACGTTTAGACATAATGAGACAGCTCTCTATTTTTGAGTTTGATTGGGAAAGGTTTTCGGGAATATCTTCGATAGTTGTGGAGTGGGGTTCTGAGACTTCTCCGAACGTGCATTCCCCCGTCTTGATCACGTTCGGGCGCACATTTCCCAGTTCTTAGTTCTGACATCGGATGCAAATGTCAACTGTAAATCCTGCTAATCCACACCTTCTGCAAAATATATGAGTGGTGCTCATAGGGCAGTTACCGAATCGATGCCCTAAGTCCTTACAGTTCCAACAGACTACAAACATCTTTGGATGTAAGGCTTCCACTTCTTTTATTAGATTGGATCTGTCAATCCCAGCATCAGATTCTTCTGAAATTACAGTCTCGTCTTGAGTGCTACCATAGGTACTCGACGAGTTGAGGGTGGACTGGAGAAATCTTGTTGGTTTTGATACATCTTCAACGAACATTACATTGCGTTTACTCCGTGAATCGATCATTCGTCGAGGATCGAATCCTGAGGTTGACCACAATTTTTCGTAATTATCGCATACCTTGCGCAGATCTTCAAGCGATCGAAATCGTTCGTTGCAAGTTGCATTTCGTAACGCCGGGTTCATGTTTTCCAGAACCACATCCAATAACTCGTAATCTTTCAGAGGTTTTTGCAATCTAGCATTGATACATTCGATATCTAGCACATAGTCGTTAAATGATTCCTTAGAATTCTGGATACGGTGTCGAATTTGTCTTCGCATTGCTCTTTCGTTTTCAAGGCTGCTAAATCTATCTAATAAAGCTGCTCGTAATTCTTTCCAAGTAACGTTTTGCTTCCGGTGAGTTAGTATATAATAGAATTTTTCAGCTTTTCCCGTGACAAAATTCCTCATCAAATAAACTAGTTCTTGGAGAGGAATTCGGTCTTGGTTGGCATGTTCTTCTAATTTTAAAATAAAATCATAGACATTCTCGTCACCTTTTGGATCAGTTTTACCCGAGTATGATATTTTCCATTTTGATGGATGCGTTCCTCTTCGATACCACGTATTTTTTTGCCTTTTATCTCGATTTTTAGATTTGTTAAGAAAGCGCCCCGTATGATCTACGTTAGAATCACTATCACTAGGGCCAGTCGACCCATCACTTGAATGATTTGGATTACAATTGTCACTGGAGGAACGAGAAGATTTGAAAGAGTGCGAACCAGATTTTCTTTGTCTTTGAGATTCAGTCTGTAATTGTTTCATAAGGTTTTCAGAGAGTTGGTCAAGTTTTTTGGCAAATTTGTCTTCTAAGCTTTTTTCTAGTTCTTTTAACTGGGCTGATTGGTCAGTCTTATCTAAATTGGCACTATTTGTATGTCCACTATCTGAAGCTTTGGACATACGGGTATCAACCTCACGACGAGTAGCTGCCTCGGCTTCAGATCGTTTTATGTCTCTATTAACATTTCGCGCTATACGTTTCAGAGCATTTACTAATGTCAAAGACATTGCAGGGAGAATTGCGAACGATTGTATCAGACGTTCCGCTCGGTCTTTCCAATGAGTAATACGAATTAGTATGTTACGTTTATCGCGTATGGAATAGTCATCTATTTTCTCAAGTATTTCGTCAATCTCTATAATTTTTTGATTTATTTCGTGCAATTCAGTTTCCGGGTTTTGAGTTATATGCGACTTAGACGGTTTTAGATTTGGATTATGGAATTCTCCTTTTAAAAGTTCATGAAATTTTTTTTCAGCTCCAACCTGTTCATGATCTATTCTGCGAACTAAATATTCAACAAGCACTTCCTCTGCCGAAAGAGCTTCGTATACCATTTTAAATCCATGATTATTCGAATTAAAATGAAAGAAGAAAAAAAAGGATAGAATATGGTAAATCAGCAAGCGACGAGTAAACAATACACCGACGATAATAATTAAATAGAATATAATAATAAATAATTTAAATATGATAAATTGTATTCGCAAATCTTAAATTTACGATAAAAATTAATAATAATAAAAATATTTTATAATAATTATCAACTCCTAAGTAATGGGGAGTAGAACTTGATTACAGCATGATGTGTTTCCGTAACCGTGTTGGTTCAATTCAGTTTTATAAAAATAATTTCCAACTTGTTTCCGACCGAACCTTCCATATCATATTAATAAAGCAAAAAAAATTAAAATACAAAAATAATACACACTACGAATTATTAAATATTAGCTAACTTTGTTTTACACCAGACGAGTTATTAAGAAAGATAAATCATTAATGAGTAAAGAAACATAAGTTGATCGAGGAATCCGAATTCATCGGATCATTCAATCGATTGACAACATTTATTCTATCTATCATTAATCACTTATCACTGTTTTACTTGAAAAATAATATTATAAAAGAATTAACAAAAACAAAATAAGGATTCTAAATTAATTTCGTTGAGCATGCATTCCCAATAAGTCACAAGTAGTCCAATTCATGGATCATCAATCGTGGGAAAATTAAGAATACAATCGATCAACCGAAGTTAATATTAGATTTGTACGGTTTTTATTAGACATATGTTAGCTAATCGATAATGAACGAAAACCACTTTAATTAACTTTAATAAAAATATCTTGTGCAAGTCACTAAATGTGCTTGCCAAAAAAAAATTAATTTTAAATTTATAAACTTCAGAACTGAGACTTACTTGATTTTAAATTTAATGTTTGAACAATAGGATCCAAGACGAGGAATTCGAAGTCATCGAATCATCAACCGCTCGGGATCCCTAGGATTATTGATTGTTATTTATAAGAAGAAAACATAATATTGAAGACTAACATAAACAGAAGAAAAAAGAAAATGAATTAGCTAACGCTATTATGAATTTTTATGAGTAATCTCTCAATACTGTACCACAAGGTATTCAAGTCATGAATAGTCAATTGTGAGGCAAGTATGAAAACTTTCAATCACAAAAATCTAAAATAGGTATAATTTATAACGTAACTTAAAGCGGTATTAAAATCAAGTATATTCAAAGCTGTACAAAAAAATATTACCAAAAAAAAAATCACTACAACGTGCTTGTTAAAAACCTGAAGGGCAAATTAAAAGAAGATGGCCAAACCGCGTGTTTACTAAGCGGTTTTAAGGCCTATCTGTTAACGTTAGGTAGTGAAGCTACCCGGATGCCTTCTTAGGGCCACCAAAAGAAAAATATTACACTTTACTTGTTCTAATTATTTATACTTATAAAAATTAAAAAAATTATAAGACCATTTTGGTCCCTGTTTCGGCGCCATTTGTAACTGTCTGGCTTGGTCGTATTATGGCACACACGGTGGCACACATAAGGATAGCAAAAACAGTCAGAATTTGGGAGGGCTCCATTTAACCGCACGCGCCATTAGCCATGTTACAAAAAAAAACTGTGTGCCTAGTCCACATGGAAGGTCGTTCCTCACATCGATACTGTAATCACTTCTCACCCCATCACAAACGGACTCCTCTACTACACCATTTTACACTTTCACAGATCAAGCGAACAGGAAAATTTTCATATAGGTCACACGCAGCGCACGCAATTAACTGATTAACTCACAAGGTTCGACACCCGCGCTGGGTATAATTTCAAAACAAAAAAAATATCGACACAAATATTCATTAACAAATATGATCGCTACCACTACAATGATTAATTAAACTTTCAAAATGCTTTCATAGGTATACAATATTTAATATATTTAAAGGAAAAAGTTTCTTAAATTTCTTGTTTTATTTATACGTCACCCAAAACAGCAAATTATGTGATCGATGGTGTCCTGGTGATGGTGTCCACAACAGCAATTATAGGAATGATGGTCGCCTGGTGATGGTGTCCAAAACAGCCATTATATCAGTGTTGTTAGCCTCTGGACTATCAATGTACCCGCGTGGGTCTGCCACCGGTAGTTGGCTACGTCACTAACACCAACCGTAACCCGTTTCGCAATATGTTAATTTCAGGAAAACACGAAAATACACACACGTTATAATTTATATTTATTTACAATAATTTATTATATTAATATAGGTTTAGTATTATCCAAAACATTTTCTATTTTATTAAACCTTTAAACAATTCACATTAATTTTTATTATTAATTTATAACTATAAATGTTTGTGTTTCCTTTTTGTTTCTTTTTTGTTATCCCTCGTGATCGAATTTTAATTTTTCTCTAAACTTTTCAACCGACTGACCCCTTTGCAATTTCATGCTTCGCTTTTTATACTCGATCTCCAGTTATTATCATTTAAACATAGCGTGGAAGTGGCTTTATTCATCGATCAGCTGATTACCATCCATCCAATTTGTAGTTAAAAACAGGGTAGTTAAACATAAAAATATTGAAATTTGTTACATCGGTTAAATAACTTTCTTATAATTTTTCTTAAAAATATTGAAATTTGTTACATCGGTTAAATAACTTTCTTATAATTTTTCTTTTTTTCAAAGTATTAACAAATAAAATTATAATAAAATTATAATTTTATTTGTTAATACTTTGTTAATTCTATACTGTTGTTTATTGTTGTGAATTATCTCGGTTTGGCTAGTCATTATTTGGACCCAGTCGGTGGCAACCGTTGATCCAACTGCCCACTTCTATGCACCGATCCAATTTATCGATTTTAGTTCGTATATCATCTGACTAACTTTTGCTTGGTGAATCAATTGTGATTGAAGGAACTGTCTTGGTGAATGCGAGAGATCGAAGGTGTAGTTCGGTCGATGACTTTTTCATAGTCCTTCAAGTTAATGACATGAATCAACTTGAAACTCCCTTGGATAATTCGTCCATTTCCTTGTTTTAGGGTTACGAATGGAGTATCGTATTCATAGATTATCAATGGCATGATTAAGCGCCAGAGGCAGGAGCCAGAAGGGAAGGGGAAGGAAGACTTGTTAATTGCATTATATTGATAGTGATAAGTTAGTGTGGTAAGTTTTTGATTTGTATTGCGTCTTCCCGAGGTAGTTGTTACAGTAATTTTATTATCTTTCTGTTGGATTTGTTTAATTTCCGTATAAATGATAGCGCTGGCTTCGTAGTTCTTCGGATTTACTCTCCTTTTATTCTCTCTTGTGATGGTTGACTTTTGATGTTTGTGTAGTCTCTCGATCAGGTTTCGTGTACTTTTGTTTTGAAGTCCGCAAGATTTTCTGTGTTCTACCGAAAACGATGTCATTGGATTTCCTTTGTGTAACCGAGTGTATGGAGTCATTAAAATGATCCACTGCTATGTTGATGAGTTCTTTGGTAGATAGGTCCTTATACTCGTTCTGGGTACATCGAACAATTTCCTATATGGTAGAGTGATCTCTCTCTATAGCCCTATTTACTTCGCTTCTCTGGGAAGATGTAAGGTAAGCTTTGACACCCAAGGTTTTTAGGTAGTCCATTATGATCGGATTCACAAAGCTTCTCTCATTATCCATTACTAGTATGCTAGGTACTGTAAAGAAGTGTAACGCCTTTATAATTTTAACTCGTACATGCAGAATTGATTTATTTTTAAAACGAAAGAACTTTACAAATTTTGACAACTTATCCAAACAGGTTATACATTTTTCCTTTTTTTTCCATTATGTCAAAATGGAGAACTTCTGTGAGGTGTTTTGGAAATGGTGTTTCTTGGAGAGCTACACGTTGAGGATGTCGATCATATTTATTTATGTTGCAGGATTCGCAGGTTTGTTTTCGATTCTCTATGTGGTTTCTGTTCTCCCTAGAGCATCCAATACCGGTCAATTTTTTTTATCCCGGGATTTTGTTTGTGGAAACTTGATTTCCTTTCTGCAAATATTGTAGCAAATTAGATAAGTTGGTTCGAAGCTCGTTTATTCGACGGATTATTGCTTCTTTCAGATGAAGAGCTAAATAGTTGTTGCCCAAATTATTGATTAGAAAAGAAATAGTTGCATCTGCTGTCAAAAGTGTTGAATCACGACGGCATAATGCTTCAACAGCTAATTTAACTGGCCCTAGTGTTGACAGCAAATTCTTAATCAAGTCTTTTTCTTCTTCATTGAACGATAACGGTGATTTGATACCAATCAATGATTTCAGTACAGCATTTTTTAATTCAAAAAAACGTTCTAGCATAACATAAAGGCTGTCCCAGCGAGTTTTTTTCAATTTGCAACGATTTTTCTCTACCAAACTCTGCTTTGATATATTTTATCTCTACCAAACTCTGCTTTGATTATTTTTAGTTGGTGAGTGTCGGAACAGTCTGACGATACTTCTTACTTTTGTTATCAAAGGAAATAGTTCATCTAATAATTCTGGTTCAGTTTCCCCAAAAATTAATTGAAATCCTCTATCGAAGTGATCAAATTCTGATTCGAACTCGTCATTATTGGCTTTGATTTCAACTGTTTTCTGCTGAACTATCTGTGCAGTTAATCACAGGTTAACAATCTGCTAAATTTTTTCATGACCGAAGCTCCATCGGTTGTAATACAAACGATGTCTTCATACAAGCTCAAACCAAATTATTTTAAATTTTCAGAAATCTGTGTGATGCACTGTTCTGCTGGTAACGATCCATGCACTCGTAATAACTCCAAATTCCAATGTTTTCCTTTGATATGCAGGTTTTAGTTCAAAAGATAGACTGAATAGCTCGCCTTTGGAGTTCAATCTTTGCAGTTCGACAGCTAATTTTTGTCGAATAAATTTACCATATTTGATTACCATATGACGAATCGTAGACTCAGATTTGGGCGAGAATCCACGAGCAGATAAGGAATGGGGAACCTCCACAGATGCTACAAAGATTCTAAATGGCAAACCATCAACAGCGGTCATTCTTGGTAATACTGCATCAAGTGAGTTGTCATCAGGTTGAAAAAACTTGAAATTATTGATTTTTTGCATTTTTCCTGAGTTACTACTAGTTGAGGCGATTGAAGATAATTGAACATCGGATGCAAGTTTTTTAACGTGTTGATGGAGTGAACTGACATGACGTGCTTATGTAGTCCACTGGTTGAACCGCCACCCGTTTTTAATTCTTTATTAAACTTACACGTCTTACATTTTGCAAATTCTCCTGATTTTTCACGTAAGAAATAATTACCCTTTGAGTGCACTTACGTATTCCTTGATTTTGTTTGTGAACATGGTTGGTTTATAAGGACTGGAAAATTTTTATTTTAAATAATGAAAATTAAATTTTTATAATAAATAAAACTTTATCTGATGGATAATGCAAATTATTTAATATATTATACTTTTATTGTTTGGCACTATTATGGTAGTGTAACTGAAATTTCACGACTACTTAGTTTAATTTAACGCTGTTTAACTATTTTAAAAATATTTACTATCAAATTCAAATCAAATATTTTCAGCTCACTTTTTAAATATGTTTTCAGCACTGAGTTTGAGGACTACTTAGTTTATTTTGAAAATTTTCGCATTGGCACCGGGATTCTCCTGCCACAAATAAGCCGGTATTCCTGGGATCCCGGGATTGGATACTCTAGTTCTCCCGCTTGCGTTCTCCTTTTATGATGGAGGCTTTATTTTCTTCGTTCCGTATATCTTCTACGACTCGTTGCGTCATGCGTACTTTGTTATTAAGGAAGACTCTCCTTAAACACCTCTTGCAAAAGCTGGATGTGCTCTTATTTTATTATTTGATGTACTCTCCCGAGATTTTTATTCCATCGATGATCGTTGGATCTAATCTTTCTAGTAGGACCTTGCATAACCTTTTCTTATTTTTCTCTGGTAAGCTTATTTAGTGTGTATGGTAATTTATGTTTCCTATTAAAAAAATTAAAAAATAAACCCGACCAGATCATACCATATGTTGAAAATACTATATGAGAATTTTTTAGTTCTACAGAAATACGAGTATATGTAATTCACAAAACCATTTCTGTTAAATTTAAAAAAAAAATTACATCTTCGTTTGTTATTCAATCGCGATTTATACAAAAAAAAACATATTTTATGCTTTCTTTGTGCAAAAATTTATTTAAATTAAGACGTTTTTTTCCATTCATGTTGTGAATCTGAACAGGAAATTATTTCCTTCCGAATATAAATGTTCATGTATATCTTCTATAAATGTATAAATTTAGAAATCTATTCAAATTTCTTATTTATTGTAAGCTCTAAGTCTTACTTGTTATCTATGTGTGAGAATGTCTGTATACACATAATATATGTCTAATTATTTGTATACGATAATAAAAAAAATTCAATTAAATCAAAATTTCAAATTAATTTTATTTTTAATTTAAAAAATAAGTAAAGAAAGTTGGTGTATGAAAATGTTTATATCTCGTGATACACGCAATCTCATTAAATTCCTTTTTATATGAATTCTAACACCTTTCAATTGAATTTTGGGTATATACATAAGAAAATTAGAACTTAACGTATATAATCTATATACATATGTATGTGTTTGTATACAATACTATATATAGTCATTTAATGGCTTTCAAATTAAATTTAAGTGTGTTCCGTGTTAGATAAAGTATTGTGGTATACCTTAGGTCTAATTCTAGTTTAACTGTATTTACGTGGACTTATACATAGAGTGGATCAAAAATTTTGTATTCCAATTCAGGGGTTTTCAAATCGAGTTAATTTACGATTTTAGTACACTTTACTGTATTTTTCACTTTTATCTATTTGGATCGTCATCGTCACGTAGTTCCTTAAAAATAAGAACCAGAAACGATGAAAATTGGCTGTGAATGGTAGGTGACCAAAATGATTTTATTTGGGATATAATTATCGGTAAACATGAAAATTTTAACATGTAACGACCTTCAAGACGAGCGAGCAGTCATATCAATTAAGATAGAGCTCCGAAATTGCCCAGATCGAAAAGAATATTCATGAAGCTTCATAGGAGGACTTATTTAAGCTCAGCTATCACTCAGCGGATGGGGTGGGTTAATTATGCAGGGTTCTCGCATCTTGCGTTGCCGCCAAATGGGAATTAGGATAACAGGAATGGATAAAGAAAACAAAAACACTACCTGGACGCATAATTATACTAACCCTCAACTACTCACCCACACCATCACAGTTACATCTTAGAATATTAGAATTAGAACCTGAGATAATTAACTATGTGATATGATATAAATTATGGTATGAAGCAGACTTCGTTTAGACAGCTATGTTGGATATTTATGTGACATTAATTATGATGTGAAGCAGACTTCGTTTAGACCGCAACGCTGGATATAACTGGTTCTGTGAAGGCAGCAGGACGAAACTCGCGCGGCCCTTATAGTAAAGCTTTTTGGGAACTATACTTAAAATTTTGGGAACTTTACTTAATAAAAGGTTACTGAGGAAGCAAACTTAGATGAGTCGAGAAAGTCGGACTCTTCGAACCATCAATCGAGCTCATGATTAAATTGCCCATCGATCATAACCAGCTTATTAAGTCGTTAATAGAAAATGAACTTGTATAAACAAGAAAAAATGATAGATGCTGTAGTCAACCCCATGAGAAATCCTCACACTGCTCTACAAGAAATTCAAATCATGAATAATTAATTATAAAAGCACTGTAAAAAACTATCAATCATGACCGTTGCTCAAATGTATAGGGCAATATAATGCGGAAGTAATATAAATAAGTCAGCGTCAAGAAAAAAAAACAAATTAATGCGGACAAGTCACTGAAAGGTGACTGTTGAAACCCAGAAGGGCAAAACCAAAATAAAGTAAATCAACCGCGTCTAAACTAAGCGGTTTCAATGATTTAACTATTTAAAAATTGGTAGTGAAGCTACTTGGATGCCTTGTTAGGGCCACCAGATCAAATATTATCAAAAAAAATCAAATAACTCACTTTCGTAATAATAACACCATAGGTCCCTGTTTCGGCGTCATTTGTAACCGCACGGCTTGTCGGCGGCTGTTAAGGTGGCACACTCCGAATTAAGATTGATAGCTCATTATCGGCTTGGGGGGTTTCCGTTCACACACCATTAATAGCAGCCACGTTACAAAAACAAAATAGAGTGTGCAAAAGAAGTAAAATCGTGAGTCTACACTGAACGCAAGGTCACATGACACCGCTACCTGTATATCTCCATCATAACAATTTATTTTCTCACATGTTCAAATACACCACTTACTCAAGACAACGAATAACCAGATCATGGTAGTAGCTGGAATACTTATGGATGATGCGGAAATCCAGAAAAAAAATTCACAATCTAGAAAAAACAAACCAAAAAAAGGAAATATTAAAAAAGGTGAATTAATGCTAGCATGCAATACTTTAAACAGTACAAAAAAAATCGATGACCGAAGTATCCAGTTGGTTCCGCATGCAGCGAAACCGTTATTAGTGGAACCAAACTCTGCAACGTTGTTGAACTGTTGGTTGATATGATGCCGAGGATGTGTAATAACATTATATCCAGCTGTAGATCTGAGAACTTCTCAAGCATGCTATGCGGTAAACATCGCCCGCTAATCCACCTTGAACCGCGTGTTATTCGGGCTTTTCGAAGCTTCCAAATTAACGATAAGATGACAATAGTTAGGCATTCACAGGGGATTTGTGTACCCTTGCCAACATTTC
Organism: Tipula lateralis; assembly: GCA_963932295.1. Taxonomy (NCBI): domain Eukaryota; kingdom Metazoa; phylum Arthropoda; class Insecta; order Diptera; family Tipulidae; genus Tipula; species Tipula lateralis. The sequence continues at coordinate 150,777,275 of OZ010737.1, read as the reverse complement.
CGGAACAATCTTGGTCAATTAGTAATCACCTGATGACCGACGTACTGCAGCGAACAAGGTACACCTCACCAATAATGCTGCTCTTAATATTGCTACGGTTATAAATATTTATTCCGTATACTTGAATAGTTGAACGTTTCTATTTATTATTGGTTAACAATCTTTACATAATCAATCACTGTGCATAAAGTTTATGATCAATTTTCTTTATTAACTTCACATTAACATAGTTTTTGTTTTTATTTACAAATTAAATATTTTATTTTAATTTATTAATTATATATTTGTAATCTTGCGACTTTTTTTTCTCTTTAATTTCCAATTTTGACTGTCCACCATCTCGGTTTTTTCCACGCCACCTCCAATCGAGTTTTTTTCCGTTTTCTTTTTTGTTTTGCTTTAAATTCGTTCTCAAGCTAGGCAAATTTTAGTAGAAGGTATAAATATTGAAACGAGAAATGTAGGTAGGACTGAAACTTTTTAGATATGTGGAAGGAAAATATAAAAATTTATTGAAATCGTTACATGGGTCAGTTAGTGTTGGATTTATACCTAACTAACTTGGTAGGACACTGCACATGCACACAATTATTTGAGTACCACCAATTTTTCGTTTTACTGTCTCATCACATAAAAAGAAAAGCGTAGAATCATCACATAGAATGTATAAACATATTTTTATTCTTTCTTTTTAGTTCTTTTTTCACTGTGTCTCTTTAATATGAAAATTAGTACAATGCTGCTTTCATAATTTAAGCTATCACTGTCTTATATGCGTTTATTATCTGTTTTATTTTTATTTGATGGAATAGTTTTAGATATTGCCTATCTTAATTAAAAGCACATACAGTTTTTTTTGTTTAAGTACACTGTTACTCTAAACACGTCATGTGGTTTAAAAATCCCTTTTACATATTTTTGAAACACACTCACGACTTAGTTAATCGAAATTCCAACATGGCAAACAGTCATTTGTATTATAAATGAGGTAATTATTATTATAATAATTAACTAACTAATATTTTTTTTATTATTTTAAAACACCAAACTTATTTAATATTTTGAAGATCTTTTTCTCTATCTTTTCATAGAACTGTCCAAAACTCGACTCCCCGCGTGCTTTCCAAAATCTCTTTTTATATCCAAACTTTTCCCTCGTTTTCTTTTTAATGTCCAGAAAAGAGACAAAAAATTCAATTTATTTTTACAAACTCATAATTACGGAATTTTCTATTTCTATTAAGTTTCATATTGTACACTTTCAAACAGCTGATTTTATCAAATTCAGGGATGACTACCTTGCCGATCTTTGGAAGGAATTGCTCGTTACAAACATTTTTCGATTAAAAATGCACTGTTGGGATTTCAGATGTAAAAAACGATTTTTTATGTGAATGACATAAAACGTAAATTACATGTTGAAAACGAAGACAACATGATTCGCAGCGCCATCTATTTGAAAATGTCAAAAATTTACCGATGTTCGCTTTGCTCATTAGCATATATATGTAAATACGTATTTGCAAAATCAGTTAGTTTTCAGGTTATAAGTTGGAAAGCGATTTTTTTCACCTTCACCCGAGCCAGTTAAAATGATTTTTAACGAAATTATTAATTTTAATCTTAATCAAAAATTATTGTGACATTCACTATGTAGTCAAAAAAAATTCTACACAGTTAATTATTTCACAAGTTATATTCGGTAAATAGTAAGAAGATTTTTTAAAAGATGGTGTTTTAGTTACAATTAGATTTAATAAGAGATGGCGCCTCAGTTTTTTTTACATAAAATCGATTTTTACGTTTTTGACATATGGAATGTAATTTTTTTACATGGAAAAAACCGTGTAAATTACATTGGTTTATTTGCAAGCTCAATAGTGTACAAATGCTGTACTTGTAATTATTCATAACAGATTGATTTAAAATCGCTTAAATGATATATATATATATATATACGATGATTGTATTCGTAAAATGCAACTCTATAAAATATAATCCTGTCACTCTGTACAATAGAACGTATGAAAGGTGAGAATTCTAAGATTATTGAAAAATATGCATGGTGATATTTGTCAATACAGTCAAAATTCTTAACATTTTAATATCACTTCAACCAAGTCAACTTTTTGAACGGGTTTTACAGGCCCGTACCTAGTCAACAATTTGATTCAGTTGGTTTCGATCACGATCCAGCTCTTCATATGGTAGGAATTAATTATTAATCGTCGCTGACAACCCACGTACTCATTGTCCTTTGATGTCATGCACAATGTCAGAAATCCATCTTAAATTTCTGAGCTGCGTGATTGAAAAGAACTCGATATGTGCTACGCATATACTGTACGCATCTGTCGAGGTGCCACTCTCACACAAATACATGAAAATGGTTCTGATGTACAATTTCAGCTTATCCGCATTTGTGAGATATTTTGATTTCAGAAACGGATGTTAAGCCCGATAGCCAGCGACCAAGCGAACCTTGATATCCCACACGATTATTGTGAATAATAAGTGATCCAAAATGGTTGAATCTCATCACTCCTCTAACGTGTGGTGTATGCTACTAATAAAATTATTTGCGTCGTGGTCTCTAAAACTATAGATATTTGGTTTTCGACTAGTTGATTTATAGACCAACGTAAGCTGAATTCTGTTCTAGTAGAGCGAGTTCTTCTTACCCTTCGTTGTCATTTAATGCAATCTTTCAGATATCATCCGCATATGCAAAAACAGGTCTAAACCAATAAAACAAATAAAGGCTGCACAAACGTTAAAAAATCTAGATTTAACGTCACATAAGGTAATACTTTGGGTTCTTATATTTTACTGCTCGACCCTGGCCGAGACCATATATTACATTCTCTATTGTCAACAAATAATTGAAGTTACTTTATTTTCCACACAAATTTAAAAACTTGTCAACATTTGAGAAAGTTCTGAGTCTGGGAAGTTTTGACGCAAAAACCCTAAACCCTCTCTATAAAACGATCTTAATAGTTTGAATTCGACATCAAAACAAACTCACAGCCATCACTTGGTTACGTTTTTCACTCAGAAATCCCAGAAATTCTACACAAGGGCATATATTTGGTGTAATTTTAATAACAAAACGACATAAAGGTTCTTAACCATATACATGAGTTAAATTACAAATAAATACTCGATTTATTGACTCGAGCAGATCAAATTCCTTTACTCAGTTAGAAAGTATTATAGTAAGTCTACTTTCCGTTGAGAGCAAAGAATGTGATTCATAATGGAGTACACACAACTTTTCGGATAACTTCAACGCTCTGGTAATTTTGCACGTCAGTTGGCGCAACCTCAATTTTATTATTAAATGAAAGTTAATGATGTCACTGGAAACCCGTTGGTATTTAAAATATTGGCAGATATGAAATTGCGACGTGTTGGGGAGTTTAAAATCATGTGATTGATATATGGAACTCGACTATGATTGCAAATATACCGAGTTTTTTTCAATCATGAGGGCAGTAATTGAACGCCCATAGCTAATATCTTGCATGAAATGTTCCACGAGACCCGCAGCAAGTACTCAGTCACAATCTACGGCGTGATCCTAATAAATCTTCGAGCTCAATATATACAGCGATACATAAAAACGAATATTTGACTTTGTCTACGTTTGATTACGTCTTTGATACGTTTGATTTAAACAATTTCATATAAATCATCAAATTCATTTAATTCTACATAGTCTTAAAGTATCTTTTCAGTCAATAGGTGCAAAGCGCGAATTTATTTATCGAACCTCCCTGAAGTGGAATTCGTTATCCGGTTTTCAGTTTCCATTTGAGTATAAAATGCACAAGTTTAAGGTATAGCTATCAACCTTTACTTGAAGAACCGCGCGTTGGGTGCAGGACCTCTGATGGTCAAAAGGAGCTAGGACTGTTTAAAAGTTAAGGAGCTAGACCTGTCCACCCTGCACCCAATTAAAGCTTAGTTTAAAAAAAAAAGAAATATGCACTCTATATAGTTTTTAACACATTAGAAGTTTGATTGAGTCATTGTTAAATTAATAAATTAAAATTTCGTAATTTCATGAAACTAGCACATGAAACCAATCTTATCATCACTGAACAATTCATTGGATAGAATTCACAGCTGGAACCTGCTCCTCGACGTAAAGTTAAAAATATAACTTCACTTAAGGATTCTCGAATTCTGTAAAATTTTACCAGAAATAGAAAAAATATCTCAGTTTCGACACGTATGGGTATAGTGAGGAAAAAATCTCAGATCACATCCTCGTAATATTTCAGTTCTATTTTCAATTTGACCATCAGAGTCTTAGGATTTTTCGGAATGATACTATTCGCTGAAAATTTACTTGAAATTTGCTTCTGCATTATACAAATTAGATCCGTGCCATATACAAATTAGAGATTAAAATTGAATCCGAAATAACTGCTTTCAGTTTCTCACTATCAATATCGTCATTAATATCACTGTATTGTAAATCTCTTCTGGCCAACTCATCCACGACTTCAACTTCATCTGCAACATTTTTTTGTATGCGACGTCACTCACTGTCAGATGAAATACATGCGCAAGGCATAGATGATAACAGTTTATTAAACGACCGACCTTTTTCATCACAGTTGCAACATCTGTGGCTATGGCTGTAACATCCTTTTATTTAAATATTTTTTTTTTAAATAATTGCAGACTATTTTGCGAATGGTGATTGACGTTTTTGGAGTCTCAAAGCCTTTTGCTGGCAAACATTTTCTCAAATCTTCTGAAGTAAAAAACACATTAATTGCTAGTCCATCTTAAAAAAAATATTCTCGAATAATTGCTGCAAGTGATTCGTCGTAAAATAACATGTAATTTTACTAGTAGTTGGCCTTTTATTTGTCGTTGACTTTGCAACCGATACTGATTTAGTTGAATCAATCGATGATTCTTCAACTTAATTTTTGCATTTAAGTTTATCTCTTTTATGGATGAGTATTAACACTCTAGGAGCAAATAAAATATTTGTACTATCACCACTGTTCCTGATCGTATTGGATAATTTAATTAGCAAATTGAACGTCACGTCTTCTATTGGCATACAATAGGTATTGTCTCAATGATCCTGCTGTCTGTCCTCAATAACTTCGCGATTTCCAGTTTAAAGACCTTGAATGGAATGTGTGGCATTGCCATGGGCATTATTTTTCGTGTGGCCCAAAAGGAAAAGTCTAAAGGTGTTAATTTACAAGATTTGGTGGCCAATTGTGATCAAATTGTTTACAAATTTGTTATGTAACTGAATTTGTGGAACAGAACAAGATATAAACAAACATAAAGTCTAGAATAAATAAACAAACATAAAGTCTTGCCCTGTCACTCAAGATCGAGATATGAATATTCAACTCATGAATCATGCGTGCTATCAGGACTATACTGCGTATGTGTGAGCCATGAAAATACACAGAACAGTTTAGGCCAGACACTATAATTAACATTGAACTGCATAGAAAAGCAAAACAGTCATACATCGAGTCATTGAACTGGAACTCGCAAGGAAAACGAAAAAAGGAAGAGCAACGAGGGCAATCAGGACAAAAATGCTAGCTGAAGCGAAACAACTTTGTAATTCATTTATTTACCTGTAACCCATAATAGTATACAAACAGTACTGAGAAAAAAAAAGTGGGCAAACATATTTTACTGCAAATTGGAGTCTTTTTTGCTAAAATTACAGAACTTTTGAAAGCAATTGGCTTAATCTTTCATTTTAAATAAATTTATGACGTTATTTATGAAGATAAAAAATTACGTGCAATTTACAGATAAGCTCCCGAAAAACACCAGAGTATTCAAATCACGTTGATTGGAGTTCACGTAATGGAAAAAAATTAATGAAGTTCTGTCTTTTGTAATTATATTTTGTTGGACCTTTTGCTAAAAACAGCGATACACCTCCGATTCATTGAATTAAATAAGTTTTCCTAAGTCGTAGGAGGTATTGATTTCCAAATCGTCATCAACAAACTTTTTAAATCTTGAATCGATTCTGGGTGGTTTCTTGCTACTTCTACCTTCATTAAAGGCCAATTATTTTCAATGGGACTTAAGTCTGGGCTATACTGGGCCAGTTTGACACATCTATCATTCAAAATTAATAACTCACAACTTTTGCGGTAAAGCACGGAGCGTTGTCCTGTTGAAAAATAAATTTCCAAGTTTCGTCAAAAACATTTAAAACAGAAGGCTCAAATTCGTTTTGAAGGGTCTGCCGGTAAACAACTGTCGTAATACTGGAACTATGGAAGCACAATCGACTGGGTTTATTGTCAGAAAAGCATCCTCAGATCATAACTGATCGGTGGAACTCTAAAATGACATTCGTTGCTAAGTCTCTCGACCGGTTTTCTCCTTACGATAATTCTTCCAACTCCAACATTTAACTTGAGTTTTGATTTATTGGAGAAAATCGTATCATCCCACTTTTTGGGGGTTCAAGAAACGTGCTCCTGGGATCAAGGCAAACGTTTTTTCACTAGTAATGTGAATTTAGGCTTTTGGATTGGTTTAAATGCTCTCAAAAAGCTGTCTTAACCTCCCGGCTTATGCCGGTTTCGAGGACGTTGTAATATTATCCACTGGCGTTGTCTTTCTGGGCCTTCCTTTCTTTGGGCACTGCCAATAATCATTTTGCTATTTAAAATGAAACAATAAGCCGATTAATTGCTTTCAAAAGTTGTGTAATTTGAGCAAAAAAGTTTCCCAAAACGACAGTATAAATATATAGTATACGCACACAGTATTATAAATATAGTATCTCCATAAAATCTTAAAGCCATAATAACATTTCCCATAGTACCTTTTTACATATGTACCACTCATCTCTATACCATTTCGTACTAAAAAAAACCAAAACTAAGCGGTAAGTCGCTGACCTTTTTTTGTAGCCATATAAAAACCATATAATTCTGCCTCTTTATCAATTTTATTGTCGGTTTAAGTTGGATGAATTTAATGAAAACAGTTCATCGAATGAATTTGTTCTTATGACGTCACCGTTTTGTTATTCTATACACAGTAAATTATAACCAAAATACTGAACAGTGCGCATGTGAGTTGATTTTCCCCAATCGAACACGAAAATTTATGTGCCAAACCGTAAATTATACTCGCGTCGTCATCATTGCATAATCATCATCTTCATCATCAGTCCTTATACATGCAACACAAACACATTTATGTTAGAAGTAAAAAATCCGATTTTTCACGAAATGTTTGGTACAAAAAAAAATTGTTCACACATTTTCTTTTAGTTTCGTTTCAGTATTATTGGAGAGTACGGTCGGAAAAGTGTGTTGTTCAAAATAATCGTAATAAAAAAATAAAATAATCATAATAATAACTAAAAGTTAATCTAAAATTTTGTGTGTGAAAATTAAATAATTCTAAATTAATTAGAAATTAATTATAATTTTAAATATTTTAATAGGTAGAATCGTAGTTTTTTTGCGGTTAAGTATTTTAATAACTTAGTGGAAATAATTTAAGTTATTTTTTTGGTGAAAAAGTGAAAAAAAAGTTTATATATTTGTTTATGTGAGAGTAAAGTGATTTGGGTGATTTTTTTTGGAAAAATAATCGATATTACAGTTTGATGTAAAAAAATATTCGTTTAATAAAAATTTAATATATTATTTTTAAATAATTTATTTAATCTGTGCTATCATTCAACAAAACCGAGTGAATATTTAGATAATTGTGTTAAACTAAGTAATGTTATAATTAATTAATAATTTGGATATTTAGTACGAGTAGTAGTAATAAACGTTTATTTATAAATATATATTACACGGCTAAAGTAGGTTATATATTAATTTTATAAAATAATTATAATTAAATATTATATTTCGACACTAAAATGTTTCGACAAAAAAATATTTAAATAATCCAGCCAATTATTGCTAACTAACATTTACCATACCAATATTTAATTTACATTTTTATTTATGATATTTTTATTTTGATTTTTTCAATTATTTATTCATATTCATATTTGTTATTTATTTATATATATAAACATATATTTGAGTTTATTTTGAAAAGTTTATTTTTCCAGGAAAAATATTTTTTGTATGCCATGTTCAGCACAAATTTATTAAAGTCAATATTACATAAAAAAAAAATAAATATTAAATTATTATTTGCAAATATATTTTCTGCCGTCATTTTATTTTATAAAAAATAATATTTTATTTATTTATTATTGTTTTATTATTTGATTTTGAATAAATTATCGTTTGTAGTAAATTGTGAATTGGGATTAATACTCAAATCTAGTATGTACAAAATACTTGAGTTTTAAAGTTAGGGAGGAATTGTTACGTTAAAACCAGGCTTTATTGTTTTATTCCACTAGCTTATGAAAGTCACTTTAAATAATTATATAATATCCAGCGAAGAAAAAAGAGGCAGGTGTTCTCGATAGTGGGACACATATAAACAGCAAATTATATTGATTGACTCAATAATAATTACCATAATGTTTACTCGGTTGAATTCCAATCTATTATTGGAATTCTGGCCTTTAGTCCAATAAATTAACAAAGGTAACATCAATTTTATTAAACTATTTATGGTCATTACCACCAAATTTTTACAAGGGAATTCAATCCCGGTTTTCGATTAACCGGTTTTATCGTCTTAGTTTGATTTATTATTTATCGGTAAATAACGAAAAATTTTACCGAAACAATTTCGGTAATTATTTTTTCATTTCAGATAAATATTTTTAGTAATTGAGTTTTACTAACATTGGATATATCACTAAAAAATTTAAGCTTCTTTTTCCCTGTAATTCAATTCAATGGATTTTAGAGTTTTCTATAAGGGCCGTATTTGAACCAATCATGAAATGTATTTGAACTAAAATACACGATCAAATGAAAATCCACAATTTTTCCATCTAAAAGAGAAACGCTCGAACTATTCCGATGTCTTTCTGAAGATTTAAAAACGGGAAATAATTTTATTTGAAAAGAATAAAATAAAAAGAGAAGCTTAAGCGATATTCTCACAGTAAAACCAACATCGGTTGAATCTAAAAGAGGGTTTTCAGCCGCGGATCAGATATACACTTAATATATTTTTAACCCTTAATTTATTACCAATAACGAAATTTACCGAGAATTATTTATAAACCGGTAATTGTGTTAATTTTGGTTTGCCTATTTCTAATTACATACTCCAATTGATAAAAGGCTGCCTGAAACCACATAAGGGAACTGCGTCTTCAAAATTGTTTCAGTGACTGGATAACTGAAATTTTGAAAGAAGTAAAACAAGATTTTTAAGATATTATTTTATCAAGTAATTGGTACTTGAAAAAAAACATCAGGAATACCGAAGTGTATAACACGATGTCAAATTGTGGGCCACGAGTACAAAGTCAACATATAGGAACACTCTTACATTTCACTGAAATAATTTACTTTTACGTTAGCGCATAAAATTTGAAAAGTTAGTTGACTGAGTGCTACGAACAGAACAAAGAATTTAAGGTTAAGCGAGGATGCTTCTGTCCGATGACAGACACAGAGTAAATCTAGTATATTTAGGAGTCATTTTTCTACATTTTGTAGGATATATCTTATTTTTGCAATTGCTATTTTATCTAGAATAATTGTGACATTGCGCTACATGCAACTAAATTATTTCAGGTGGCCGATTCAAAAGCGATGGGGGCAGGAAGCTAAAGTGATTTTTTATCAATCGATTACGATCGGTGTTGTCAGTATTTTAGGCTGGCGTAGAGATTATCTACGCAAATTGAACCATCAGGCTTACTTCCTTAATTCCACAATTTAGCCAGAACAGATTGAAGATGTAGACAACCAAAAAATAGCCTCTCTAACTTGGTTGAGTTTATAAGTAATACAATTATTTTTAATGATATAGCTATTACAGTACTCGGACAGTTCTTAATAGTTGTTTTTTCAGTAAAACTCCCTTTCTATAAAATATGGATGTGATAGTCTTTGTAATGTTAACAGGCAGAATCTGTTAAAACTATAATACAAATCCTGAGACAGTCAAAAAACGAATCTAATCTTAAAATATGGACTAACCTCGTTTTTTCCAAATTATTTATTTAGCCATCTTGTTTACAATTTGGTGTTGACGGAAAGAATTAAGAACTAAAAATCTCTTTCTAATTGATTAAAATTCTGATCCCTGTCAGGATACTCAAGCTTCATCGTTTATCCAATATTTTAATCTTTTTGTTATTCAATATCTAATTTGAGTTTCTTAATTACATTTACCGCCCAGATATCGCAGTGGTTAAAAAGATGCGGCTTGGAGCGGGAGGTACCGAGTTCGTGTCCCAATAGGAGGAAGATGCTAAAGGGGATTTTTTGTATTTCTTAAATATTTGGTTTGGTCCATTCTTCTGAACTCCGTGTTGAATCTTAAGAAAGTCTATGGCGCTGTGAATTTCATTCCTTGAAACGTTTTTTCACATGCTATCATGTTTATACGATACATTATTGGTGTCTGGTTCGCATCTTGTATATATCCTATTTGATCCATCAAGATAAATATTTCTGGCCCTGATATATTATCATCTGCTATTGTGTTCTGTGAAAGTAAATCCAATTTAAAATACAGCCCATACAGAAAAGAGTTTGTTTTGTTTGTGGTAGTTCTTCGGATACGGTTTCGGATAGTTTGGATGATGTGAAGATTAATTCTGTCAGGATACACCTCTTTTATCAAACGAGTCAGAATTGTGTTAAAAAACTACTCCGGTGTTTTATTCTACTTGTGAAATTTCAATCGGCAAACTGTAGGTTTTAGTGGGAACTTGACATATCTGTCATTGTGCGCATAACTCGGTTTAAAAATTTTTGAAATCAAACTCAGTAAAATCAAAATTAAAATAATTTCTGAAAAATGTAAACTAGGACTAAAATTTAATAAGCCAATAACTCATTTAAAATAACAATAGATCCTTTTACTATGCACTCCTGACACACTCAAAATAATCTCACGCAACATTTGCTCAATAGGTTAACTCATCTTTTTGTCAGAACAATACCCGATCCTCACATTTCTTTACCAATTATTGTATAAATCTAAATAATGTTTGGTCTGCCTGCGTATTTCTTGGCAACTTCAAGAAACTATTAAAATACAAAATTTGTTATTATGGCTTGTAACATCAAAAGGTTATTACAGGGAAATTCCTACCTTTTAAAATTTTGACATTAATTTAAATATGCCTTCATCCTAAATCATATTTGAAATTTTTAGCTCACTTAATCCCTTGTTCTAGTCAAACTAACCTAATTATATAAAAAAGGTTGTTCCATCGTCAATTTTTACAAGCTGCCCCAAATATGGCTCAAGGGGTTTTGTCTGCAATCAGAGATTTATCAGTATTTTTTCAGTAATTTAAAGGTAGTTTAACGTGTCATTTTCAACTTTACTGCGGATTAAAATTCAATAGGTGAAACACTTTGGATAATGTCGCGTAAAGTTGCCGATTGCAGCTTAATGCGGTTAACAGAGTTTTTCATCACACTGCGATCTCGATTCCGTTTCTCACCTTTGACAAAATATATGACACATTTTTATGATATTAATCATAAAAATGTGTGTAAAAGCATTCGTTGAGCTGCCCCTGACCACCTACAAGGACAATAACGAAATTTACCGAGAATTATTTATAAACCGGTAATTATGTTTTAAAATTACTGAGTATCGATAATGTAAAACCTCGGTAATTTTGGATTACGTATTTCTAATTCATACTCCAATTGATAAAAGGCTGCCTGAAACCACATAAGGGAACTGTGCCTTCTTAATTTTTTCAGTAACTGGATAACTCAAATTTTAAATGGAGTAGAACAAGATTTTTTAAGATATTATTTTATCAAGTAGTTGGTACTTGACAAAAAACATCAGAAATACCGAAGTGTATAACACGATGTCAAATTGCGGGCCACGAGTGCAAAGTCAACATATAGGAACACTCTTACATTTCACAAAAATATTCGTCGATATAAATAATTTATTGTTACGTCAGCGTATAAAATTTGAAAAGTTCGTTGGCTGAATGCTACAAACAAAACATACTATTTTAGGTTAAGCGAGGTTGATTCTGTCCGATGAGAGACACAGAGTAAATTGAGTATATTTAGGAGTCATTTCGCAACATTTTGTAGGATTTATCCGATTTTTGTAATTAATATTTTCTCTGAAATAATTGTGACATTGCGCTACATGCAACTAAATTATTTCAGGTGGCAGATTCAAAAGCAATGGGGGCAGGAGCTAATGTGATTTTGTATCAATCGATTAGGATCGGTGTTGTCAGTATTTTAGACTGACATAGAGAAATATAATATTCAAATTGTCTACACAAATCTAACCAACAGCCTTACGTCCTCAATTTGGCTAAAACAGTTTGCAGAAGTAGAAAACCGACAAAATAGCCTTTTTAAGTTGTTTGAGTTTATAAGTCCAAAATATGGAAGTAAAAAGTCATAAAACTATTTATAGAATTATTACAGAACTCGGACAGATCTTAATTGTTGTTTTTTCAGTTAAATTCCTTTGCTGTAAGAATTGGATGTGATATTTATATACTTAAGAAATTTCACTCGGTTCACTGTAGGTTTTACTGGGAACTGGGCAAATCTGTCATAACTCAATATAAATTTTTACTGTGAAATCAAATTCATTCAAATCAAAATTAAAATCAACAGTGTAATTGACCATGGTACTAATCTACACTTTTAAAATTATTGGAAAGTAACAATATTCAATCATCCACTTAAGGCTAACATTGATAATAGCACGAATAGAAGCACCTCTATTATTTCTGAAATAATGTAAACTAGGGCTTTAATTAAATAGGCCAATAACTCATTTAAAATTACAATAGATTCTTTTCCTATTTACTCCTGATCCTGACATACCTAATAATTTCACGCAACATTTGCTCAAATAGGTTAACTCATCTAAAATTACATTCGCTCAAATAAGTTAACTCATTTTACTTATTGTCAGAAGAACACCTCAGCGTCTCATTTCTGTACCAATTATTGAAAAAAAATCTAAATAACCTTTGGTCTGCCTTCGTATTTCTTGGGTACTGAGAGTAGTTTTACGGGTCATTTTGAACTTTACTTCTAGTACTTAAAATTCAACAGGTGAAACACTTTGGATAATGTCGCGTAGTCCCGATTACAGCTAAATGTGGTTAAGAGAAGTTTTCCTCACACCGCAGTCTCGAGTTCGTTTCTCGCCGTTGACAAAATATTAACATGCATCGGATGACATACCCTACTGAGACCCAGTTGAGGTTGGAATCCGTGTGCCGTCCCATCTTCCATGTCAGTATTATAAGCTGGCATGGTACTATGCAATATGAAGATGGCTTCTACTTAAATCGGACCTATAGCGGGAACGTAAAGTGGGATGCCACAATGGGCCAATAAAGCCTGAGTGACGGATAACGCTGGAAAAAAATATACGTTGAGAATAACTCCCATAGTACAAATATTACTAGGATTGCCAAAAATTGATTTATAAATTAAAATTTGAGTTTTGATTTGATGGATAGAGATAACCAATATATTTTAAGGTTATGTTCTTAGATGTGGGTATCTTTGGTTAATTTACAAATTTTACTACAACTCATTTCATGTTGTACTGTATAATTTGTGTAAGTTCGTACATCTAAATAAATGTAGAGCTAAATATAATAAATTGTGAGACATCTGACGGCAGGCATAGTAACTACAAAACAGCATTGGAATTGCAATACCATAATGTTTTACTTGGAAGTCGATTTTTTCCAAATTAGATTTGAAGAAATAGTGGGACTGCTTTCTGATCAGAAATAGTTATTTGAGATTGGCATTTCATAGAACAGTAAATAAGGGCTGTAAAAATTCTGGTAAATACAGTACGTGTGACATAATCTTGACCCGAGCTACGCTTTATTTTATTTAAATTTCAGATTTAGTGTAAATTCAAGGGGAGCAAATTAGAACTCATTCATTGTTCTATCTGTCGTGTTTCTATCCTTGCATATTATTTTGTGGATCAAGGCTCTCCCAAATTTTTCGCGGGTCGCTTGCTTACATCCTACTTTACGCCATTACATAGTCAAATCGAGGACGTACAGCTACAGGTTCCATTTCCGTAAAACAATCTGCACAATGCATACCTTCATGCCAGCATAGAATACTGACATGGCCCATGAATTTTGCACTCCAACAGGGGGTTGATTCCGATATTTTCAATATTTGTTCTATTTACGTGATCATTCTAATCTTTCATTAGTAAAAGATGTTGAATTCTATTAAAATGTTTGTCCAAAGAATTGTGGTCCGGATACAACGTGCCATGATCCCAACAGTAGGATATCGTTATTTTCATAACTGATAAATAGAATTCAGGGCCAATCAGTATCAGGGCCCAAAAAAAAATCATTCATCATCATTGAAATATTACATGTATATAAGTTAATGCTGGAATTTCAATGGGAATTGTAACATATCGAGAACCTACAGTTATTGAGACCCTGTTGCAAAAAATATCCTCTTTGGCGAAGGTCATTGACATAATGTCAAATTATAACAATTTAGTCTACAAAAATAGAATCTGTATACATAGATCAAAAAAGACAAATATCTTCCAGCGTTAAAACAGTTGAAAGATTCCTATACCATCGAGTTTCATAACATTACGATTATTTTTATACAGAAAAGCTTTTATACATTCTAAGAGGCAGTCGTTTACATGTTGTCTTTACATATTTGTTTCATTCTAAGAATTTCGATCGATAAACATGTAATGATGATATTCCCCTGATTAAAATTGATTAAATTTCCATTAGTTTAATTAATCGTATTAACTTTTTGTTGTAAATATATTCTCTCGACGTTGTCTTTTTGTAAATAATTGAGCCAATTAAGCCTATGTATTAAATTTCTTATGAATACAGACGAGTGTGATTTATACTTCCTTGTACATATTGGATAAGTAAAATTAATCATGATTCATATCTTTCGTACAGTAATGAAGGTGGATGTTTGTTTCGTCGTCAGGAGAACAAATTTTATGTTGAAATGTATTTTTAAGCCATGATGTACTAATATTAATGAGTACTTTGCTTAAAAATTATATACATTACTTTTCAATGTAAGAAATCTTCCAGATAAATTCTCTCTCTGTTCAATCTGTTTTTGATTACAAAACATCAATGCCCCCGGAAAAAAAATTATTACTCAAATGTATAAATAGAAACTCCATTACCAAATTAATTTAGTATCTTATAAGAACATGAATTCAATTCTTTAGTAATATTCTGTTGTAACCTATATAAAAAAATCTGGAGTAAGACCCCGAAACATTTCTTCTCTAGAGGGTGAATGAAGGTTCTTTAGAATTGAAAGAGGCTCCAAATTAGAAATGTAATGAACATTTTTGAGGTCTCGAGGTGGAATTCTAATACTGAATTCATTCATTGAAAACCGAACGTGTAACGAGTATATGTCTTTCGAATTATTAATGAATGTTCTTCTATTATTACACAGAGATTGAGAGTAAAACTTCTTAGAAAACAAATAAAAACGTAGAATAAGTGTATTGGTAGTGTCAGTCTAAATTTAGCACTCTCAGTGTGAGTAAAAATAATTATCCCATTTCCAGGCAGTTTTCAAAAACTATTTAATTACATCTAAGCATGTGGATAGTCAGGCGGCAATCAAGTCGCTGGACTATGTTTGTCCAATGAATGAGATGAGTTAGCATTTCAATATTCAGATAGTTTGGGTCCCCGGCCACTCGAACGTCATGGGAAACTGCAAGGCGGACAAACTAGCGAGGCATGGTGCAACTCTTCAACGGCTAATGGAAAGAGCTAGGTTAGGGAGGCCCATTAAGGCACTCAATACTGTGCTAAACAATGAGGCAGTATCCTCAGCGAATGATAGGTGGGGATACTCACAGGACACTGCCTACTTGGAGAGCATGCGAGGAGGCTAGGACTAGAAGCAAATGACTTTTGCAGAAGTTCTATGAACGAGAAGGAGTAAGAGACGGTAGTCCACCTTCTATGCTCATGCTCGGCTTTGGCACACAAAAGTATACAAGTATACATATATTTCGGTAAGTTCTTAATGGATTGCCCTTCTGATCTCGAAAACTGTAAGGTACAAGACGTATCACGCTACATAAGTAGCTCAAACTGGGTCTCATAAGAGTAATAGGAAAATAAGATCCTGTGGTATCACAACGGACCGTCACCGGTCTAAGTGTACTGTATCAGCCACTCAACCTAACCTAACCTAAATAAGTCAGCAGAACCATTCCAATTGATTTCTCTCTCTTATTATTGATATTAGTTTTATAATTGTTTAAAAGTTATTCATTACCATTGATTTCTGGGTAAACCGAAAAACCTTTGAGATTATTTTGGCAAAAATGATTTGACAACTATCTTCAGTTTCCATCTGCCATATGCCCATTCTGCATATCCTCCGTTAGCTTAACATCTTATTCTAGTAACATATAGAGTTGAGGAAAACGTTCTCTTTCTTATCGGATCCTCATCATTCAGTGCGGGTATTTGTTGAAGAGATTTGAAATTTTTCAATCAACGATTCGAGCCAACATTTAACGAGGGAAGTAGGTACTTGATGTTAGCTTGTGTTCTACAAGTATCATAAATGATCACATTTAACAAAAATTTAGCTAACCAATTGAAAGTTTTCCCTATCGAGCTATTACGTCCACTGAAATATATTCAGTCAATGTAGGACATTGTAACTAGGCAAGAAGCATATTTGTTTATATGCAATTGCTTTTTAGATTCGTTTAAACGCCCCTAAACCTAATTTCTATGAGATTAACAGTCTATGTCACTAGACTTATCAAAACATTAGGTAAAACCAATGTCAAGAGTACAAGCTGGTTTTCGTCTATTTGACGGACAGCCTATTTGTCGAAAGTTGGTGAATTGTGATGGCAATGACATTATTGGTTCTGATTTTATTACCATAAAACTAAACAACAGTTTTACTAAATCGCTCAATATGGAATAAGCACGCAAGCTAATACACGAGACGTACTGTGTTGACAGTTTTTAAGCTAGGGTTCTCTCCATTCACGATTACTTAATTTTAAACCAGAAGTGTTGTTCTTATTCCGAAAGACAACTTTTGTTTGTACATATTCAAAATGTCTTCGGCCAACCAGTTTATATTCTACTTATATAAAGACTCTAGAAATGAAAGTAGATCGAGTATTAGAGTAATATGCAACCTATACTAATTAAGAGTTTCAGTAATAATATAATGTATAAGTAAATACTCTCTGGATATTGAGGATGCTTCCGATTGTACAAATGCGCTTAGTAATATATGCGTTATATATGTTGGCAATAATAACACTATTGTTAGGTGGATTGAGCCTATACTTAAAAATCTTGAGGTGGACTGATGACAACCAATTAAATTGTTTTTCCAAGAAAGAGATAGGAATAATTAAGGTTTATTCCTAAGGTTTTTAGGACATGAATATTTATGTATTATACCGACTTATTCAAGTAAGCATGGCGAAGTTCTCATATCTCTTTTTTGAAAATAAATTAATTGAAGACTTCTTATAATTAAACTTTTGGCAAAATAAGTAAGTGAAATAATTTCTTATTGGTTTGGTACCAAACAAACAATCTGGTTTGAGGTTCAACTACTCCCAACTCTGTTGTAGTTTCATTGTAACAACATCCTGCATTACTACGAATCCAAATCGAGGACGTGGTACGAGTATAGGCCGAATTTGAAATGGACTGCACATGTTGAAGGACTAAATAAAAATTTCTATAGTGCATCGCGTCCTTATAAAATTTTTTTATAACTTTAATAAAAATGATATAAATAAAGGATCAGATCGATCATATCAGAAACGCTGCTATCTTGCATCGCTTTTTCGTTCCCATCACCCACATATTTAAAATTCGGAGTGGCAAATAAAGAATTTTACAATAATAATGTTTTTAAGTGTTGTTTTTTCAAAAAGTACAACTTATGTCTGGCAAATAAACTCAAATTGAAATTATGTAATTAGGATTTTATTAATTTTAAACTTCCAAAGAATTGAACTGGTTTTTGCCAATTAGGATTGAGCAAAATTTATAAATTAAATTATGACTCAGACTTAATTTTATAGAAAAATACCAGTAACACATGAATTTTTCCCATGAACCATTATGACATTGAATGTCTGTCTGTTTCTATCTTTGCAATCTGTTTTAGAGCTCAAGGCACTTCCAACACTTTTGCGGTTCGCTTATTTACATCCTACTTAACGTCATTACTATATCTATTTGGTAGGTTCATTATGAAAAATTATTTTCATTATCATTATGACAAATTACAAAAAACCGTTCAATTTACATGATTCATGGCTTCTGCCTTTTCTAAATTGTTCAGAACTTGTTTGATATATTTGTCTTATTGAAATATATAGTTTAACAGTGTATTGAACATTTTGTCAGATTGTCTAAAAATCTGAAGTTCCTGATCAAAATTAACAGAAATGATCAATTAAACAACCAATTTTTCAACACGTTCGGTGTGATCAGTTTCTCCCAAGTGACCAACAATCAAAACCACCAGATGGCGTAAAATGCAATAATGTGTTAACGCATGCTAGGGTTATGTATGCGTTTTCACATTATAATTATGCTTCCATCGTAATATGCTTTCATCGTTATTCGGCTTTATATTCTTAAATATATTGTCAGTTCTGGATTTTTAATTAATTTTAAAGTAATTTAAAGCAAACCGTTTCTTATCACTGGAATTTTGAAAAATATTTAAAAAAACTCATACTACTGCTGAATACAGAATTTGACTTTATCAAAGACATTAGAGTTATGTGATGTGGTTACTATGCCCAAACTTTGGACAGACATCCTTATCTCTTACCTAACCTTTATCTCTAGTGGGTTAATCTAAAAAAGTTTGAAGAGAATTAAATACAATTTTTAGAATAGAAATTACTGTTTAACCAAGCATTACACGAAGAAAAGGTTATTATTGTTACATTATATGTGTACCTCAATCAAGTGAGCAATGCAGATCAAATACCCTAATTTTAAACATTTTTAGAAATGAATTTTTATATGGGTTAAAAAAGCTCATGCATTTATAATGGTAATCCATTATGATATTGTAACAACTGTGACATTTTCTGACAAACAAAATTTAAGCTTTTCTGATCTTGCTGATTAAAGTGAAACTTGAAGTAATTCATTTTCAAAAGAAAAAATATAAAAGAAAATTTGGAATTCCCAGAGTTAGAATGACCGAGATAACAATACCTTCTTTGATGTTTTACGAATAATGATTAAATTTCTTATAAATATGAAAAAGCTTACTTTTAATCAAATTACAAAAATAAAAATTAGAGTATGCTTCATTTATTGTCCTAACTACAAAATATTACAATAAACAATTTAGGGAGTCCAGAATGTTTTGCTCAAAAATATTTATATTGAAAAATATAATAAAAATGTATAATTAAACATATTTCTTTTGAATTTTAATTAAATGATTATAATACATACTTGATTAAAACATTAATAATACATAAAAAAAGATTGTTGCTACTCGTACAAATTCAATTGAAATTTTTTTCTCGGAAATTATTTCGATATTACATTTTACTATTAAATATAGTTGAGCGAGTTCCTCAAATTGTGTTTGATTACGTAGAAAGTTATTAAATGTTGTTTCTGACATTCAATAAAATATAATATGTAGAAGATTCTTGGAAAAAGTCCTTTTGTTGGTTAGTTTGGCTTAATTATTTACTTCAAAAAATAATAAATTTAAAGAATAGATTTTTTCTTCCAGGAAGTTAAACTAAACTAACTGATCGATATTATGATTTGATTGATTGTTCGATTAGGCTAGGCACGATTCCTGGATAATACTGGGCTTATTACTGCAATTGGTAACACAATATGATGGCGGAATGAGAAGTCTGGTAAAAGTGAAACAAGAAATAATATTTTCCGCAAAAAAACTTAGTCCAAGATTTTTCCTATTTCTCGATCACTTTCGAATAATACGATTTCTCCAACCATCCAAAATAAACATTTGTTGCATCGATGATATCGTCATTAGCTATTGAAGCTATTGAAAGAGTAATAAAATTGCAGTAATGACTGCCCTCCTCTTTTTATGATAATCGATGGGGATTATACCGCGTGCAACACAAAAAAAAACTGTTTCCATGTTCTTGCCTACTTCGGCTTAGATTCGCCAGTAGAAATTCACGACTCTTCTTTGGTCTCCGGTGTACAGTGATTGATCCATGTTTCTTCTACAGTTATGAAACAACGCAAAAAACAATGGGTTTTCTGTTTTCAATGACTATCAAAACTTAACTAAATGACAGATCTTTCTGTTAATTTTGATTTGGTCTAGAAACAGATAATACTAATACAAGATATCTGTGCCGCCTTCAGTTGCAGACTTTTCCCTCCACCATCCCATAATCACACTTGGTTATATCAAAATCTGCAATCGCCATTCCGTAATCTCAAATCCGAAAAATTAGAGTTAAACTACACTTTATGATCTCACGACAATACATTACTAATCTTTTAAACCAGAAAACTCAATTTTAAATCTCCCGTCTGCAGTCATCTGTCATCAATATAACAATCTATGTACAATCTCTAGATATATCCTACCTCCTCTCTAAAGGTTGATTCGCGGGGACGGAAATTTTTACCCTTGCTATTTGCATTGATGCTGTGAAGTTAGAAATTTCTAGATTATTGCTCAAAAATTGGTCTATAGTGGGCTTGACACTTGTCATTTTTTTATTTAATTGAATTTCAATTTGCGCTTGGACTGTTGTGACCAAATATTTATTTCTATACCTATTCAAAACAATCACAAATATTGTGATTTTGTGCGATTATTTGATTTTGATTGTAGTTTTTTCAATTTATCGTGGTTCAATCAATTCAATTTATTCACTTAATTAAGAATATAACATAATTTTAAATAAATTATGCTTACGTCAAAATTTCTAATAAATGACAGCACTACACACAAAAATAAAATGAACCGCCAATGACGTAAAATGAAATAACCGCGCCAAAAATGTAGCTAACAAAATGAGCACAGTTGTTGCTTAATTTAATCTATTTTTTCATAAATAATGGGCATGCTTGTCGGATATTTTGCTCAAAGACAATTATTTTTTAACTCATCCTCGGCAAAAAAGGGGAGTTTCATTTTGTTCTATGATTATTTTAATTAGTTTTGGTTAGGTCAAAATAGTTAGGGTAAAAGTTTCCATCCTCGCGAATCAACCTTAAGTCATTTATAAAAAAAACATATAGCAGGACATATGCATTCTGCATAAGTAAAAGGAACATAATACAGGAAATATTATCCTCATCCAGCAAAAGAAATATTCAAATGGTGAAGAAAATCACAAAACTCAATTCCAAATTCAGACAACGAAGACCATTCATAAAAAACATACACTGAAGGACCCAATCATTTAAAATATTTAAGAATAGAAGTCAAATCAATATGCGTTTACTAAAACCACCACCTTGATTAATTTCGATTCTTCTATCACCTTAATTTGTCATCAGTTTTTAATGGAACCTAACAAAGCTAATTTATATTAAACCTACAAGCTCTCCAAACCGGATTGTTTAATCCTAGCCTATCATAAGACAATTTTTAGAATTATTTTCCAATCCGGTGTAAAAACTTACCTATTTTTGACACTATTAATTCACCACCTTACTTTTTCACTTTTTTCGGTTTAAACTTAGCGCGGTTTAAATTCAGTCGCAGTTTAAACTGGTCAACTGTGAGTTCTGCCTCGCGTGTTCTTCTGTTCAAGGTCATTGTTCGCCATGCCTACTGCTTTTGACCGTGTCTATGTTGATTTTCAGTTTAGTTATTCTACTGATTTAGAGATGTAACTTGAGATCCCAACACCAACAATATTATTAAATATATATATATATATATATATATATATATATATATATATATATATATATATATATATATATATAAATTAATATATATATATATATATATATATATATATATATATATATATATATATATATAAATTTATATATATATATATATATATATATATATATATATATATATATATATATATATATATATATATATATGTATGTACACTTAGATACAAACGCCAAAATAGTTGATCGAATGTATCTTTATAACAATGGTCAATAGAATAAATAACACAACCGCTCATCGAGTTGGATCGCTTGGATGACGAGACGATGCAAGAAAAACTCGAATGTTTATACGACAAAAGCATAAAAGAATATAATACGACCAAAACTACTTAACCTCCGCTAGATAGCAGGTCGATTTTCTATAAATGGAGGCGACGTGTTACAAGTCTCTACGTTATTTCACAGTATAAATGGTATTATCTTCATGTATTCACCGGTTTGTGGACATGCACCACTATTGCTAGGCAATTCAAAAATAAAAGCTCAGCTTGCAATAATTTACAAGATACGTTAGGAATTATTTGTGATTGTATTATTGCAATTGCCATTCGAAACCTGTATGTGAATTATTTTCTAGCAATAACGTGGTATTAGACCTATGATGTACGTACATACATTCTACTAATCCAAATTTAATGTTCAGAGGGTAATCCCACAAACAACTTTTTTGAAGATCGTTCAGTAAATTTTGAATTATTTTAAATTTGAAAAGTTTAACTCACCTCGCAACTGCGAAGTTTGTATGTCCAGTTTTGTAAGTTATAGTTAATTGTGTTGTAGCAAAGCATCCTAAATATAGAAGCAGCAAGCATCGAAAACGAACTTCAAAAGTTTATTCCCCATATTTACTAACACATCAGTAAGTTGTGACGTCATTAAAAACAAAAAATCGCCCTACAGTTCAAATTTGTATTTAAATAATAAAAAAATATTTTTTATTTTTGTTTTTCTTTGCTGTCAAAAATTAATGTACAAAATTTTTATAGGTATATAAATTATTTATTATAATAGAACGTTTATATTATAGTTAATAATTAATATTGTATCTAAATAAATGAATTTCAATAAAAAAACAATTCAATTACTTAAAATTGTTTTAAAAATTCACACTGTTAAAAATCGTAACGACTTTTATGAGCCATCTTGTATCGAGTATAACAATTGAATGGAAATAAACAAATTTAAATAATGTTTGAAGTGTTCACTTTTATAAACATGTTTGGATATTTTAACTGTGTACTCCGTATTATCGGACTAACAATATGCTTTAAAATATCAATAAATAGGATTTATATTATTAAAGTTATTAAGTGCCATCTCTCATCCAATATTTGAAGTAATTGTTTTTCTTTTTCTTAGTTCATACGTCATTGATCTCGTTTTATACATTTTTATAGGCGTTTAGAACCAATTATAACATATACATGTATCATGTATAAAAATTTAATAAATCAAACCATTTTTATTTTTATCATAACTATTAAATTAATTCGTATTTTCATTTGGTTTCCATATATGTTATATGAAAATGTTTGATTTAAATTTTGATATAAAAATAATTTTTGTTTTCAGTATTTTCATTCATTAAAGTTGAGCCAAAAATCTTCAATTTTACATTAGTTCTTATGAAGTGTATGAAAATCTAGACTCCATAAATAAGCTCGATAAATTTAAAGGGTCAAGCATTGCTGCTTGTATATTTAGGATGCTATGGTTGTAGAAACAGTCTAGTGAATTAGACCTTTTTTCAATACGTGTTTAACTTATGTTGTATTTTACTGTGGCATGACGACCATGTGTGATGAATGTGAATGTCTCAGATTAATCATATTAGGGGCTTTCAGTCGGAGTTCTCACTATAAGGAATTATTTTTATGGTCAAGAAATGAAAAAGAAAACGGTTCTATTTTATAAAGCATACGAGTACCAATATCTATCTTACAGTGATTAGAGAAAAATCACTAAAAATGTATCGCTGACGATATGAAATCAAACATCTTTGAAAATCAATTAGATCAAATTTTTGCGCAATGAATGATTCTCTCTATAAATACCATGAAGCAAGGGTATACATAAGTTGTTTCTGGATTTTAGACAAGAGTCCAATTTCTCACGTAAAAATACAGCTTTTGTAAAAATGAATCACAATGCTTCTTATTACTCATTATTCGAGAGTTAAATGGAAGATTTAGATGTGTTCTCGTAGTTCCTTTTACAGTCTTTCTTCGATGTATAAGAAACAATCCATTCTTTTGTATTAGAAAGAGACTGCAGATTCCACGGAGTAGTTTGAGAGATAGATACTCGAGAGAAGAATAATGACGTATCTAGAAAAACTGACACCACTTTCACATTGTTCAGTTGGAACCGAGCTTCTTGTTCTACAACTCCTTTCTATCTGTCAGTTAAGAGCTTAAGGTCCAGTTCCTTCATCTTACGCCTAAATACTGCTTTAACGTATCGTTGTATGGCATACCAAGATTCCTTACATCACATGTAAATGTTCTTGGGCGAAACCTTTGCCAAAGTTGAACAGGGTAGTTTCTTTTCATCAGAGAAATCATACTGCACCTTAAAAACGTATGACTGTTATTGTTGCGCTCTTTCACGCAATAGAGACAAAGATGACTGGTTAAATTGCCCATTCCTACTAAAAATTAGCAGAGGTAAAAGTTCGATTCCCGTTCGAACCAATGACGGAACCCTCCAATTAACTTGCCCGTCCATCGTACTGTCCTTCTTTCATCCCATCTTTTTTGACATTCGTCGTGATTCCTAGATCAGAACCTTGCCGTAGCTTTCCTTCTTTAAAGATCTTCAATCTGTTGAAATATATCTCTACTAAAAATGGGGAAAAAGTAAAGGAGATTACTGCTAGCGCAAGGCATAACTTT
This sequence comes from Tipula lateralis, assembly GCA_963932295.1. Taxonomy (NCBI): domain Eukaryota; kingdom Metazoa; phylum Arthropoda; class Insecta; order Diptera; family Tipulidae; genus Tipula; species Tipula lateralis. The sequence goes on along the minus strand of OZ010737.1, from coordinate 150,752,279 downwards.
TGGACCAAACCTCTTTAACATATTGTATGACAGCCTTTTAAGACTAACTGTGAAAGAAGACGTGAAACCGGTACAGCTATAAAATGGTTAAATGACATTGACGCGCTCTTCAAGTCGCCAACTTCTCCATCCCATGCAAATAGCATCTAGAATACTCATGCCCTGATTAAATTTAGAGATTAAAATGGATTTCCTCTGACAATCATTGGAACCAAGGACGGCATACAATCTTCGTTTCCACTTCGAGAGTTCTAGATTGGATCCTTGCGCTTCAGACACTCTCCGGTACGCTCATGCAAACCTCGATCAATTCGCCCACCAGACTTATGGGAAAATATTGTGTGACAACCTCTTTAAACTTGATATGTCAGAAGACGTAATGCGTTTGTAATTGAACGAAGTTATGGTGAGGGTGAAGGCCCAGATGAATAAACATGGATTACAACTGGCAATCTCAAAAAAAAGATTATCATATTTACAAAAAAAGGTTACCAAAAATTACTAGTAGAGACTCACTCAAACGGCTAATTAATAACATAGGAGGACCTCGTTCAATTTTCAACAATTTTCTTCTGGAATTTCGTCATAAGCTCGTCATTGCATAGATTCATGCCAGCCTATAGTACTGACATGGAAGATAGGTTGGCCCATGTATTCTGCACTCCAACAGGGATCATAACTGTGTTTATTCACACCACCGATCGTAATTGATGGCTAAATAAATCCATTGGCTAAATAATTAAGGTAGTGATGGGATGCAAATAAACCACTGTTAGGTGATCATCGAATTGAAGTTGGTGCCTTGTCCAAATGTAAGAGTGTCTTGAACGTCATTTTTTTGTTATGCCTCTCTTAACCATTAAGTCCGGATGTAACTTAATGGTTAAGAGAGTTTCTTCTCACGCCGCGGTCTCGAGTTCGATTACCGCCATTGACTAAAATTAATATGCAACCGGATGACATAAAAACGTGTTTGTGTGTAAAAAAATTCGTTGGGCTGACCACCTACGATGTGCATCAATCGTTAAAAATTGGTTCATAAGGTTTCAGTTGAGATGCGGTAAGGGCCGTTTACGGCCTCTAAACCATAGATTATTTTATATATATATATATATATATATATATATATATATATATATATATATATATATATATATATATATATATATATATATAAATATATATAAATATATATATATATATATATATATATATATATATATATATATAAATATATATATATATATATATATATATATATATATATATATATATATATATATATATATATATATATATATAAATAATATATGGCTAATATAAATAATAGAGGCCTTTACCGCGTCTCATCTGAGACCTTACGAACCAGTTTCTTAACGATTGGTGCATATTGTAGGTTGTCACCCCAACGAATGTTTTTATGTCATCCGATTGCATGTTAATTTTTGGTCAACGGCGGGCATCAAACTCGAGACCTCTGCGTGATGTGAAACTATCTTAACCATTCAGCGACAACCGGCGATATATTTATTTTTTATTTTTTAATTATTTATTTATTACAACTGATTTACAAATCATCTAGTAATTTATCTTGCATTGTTATTTAAATTCACGATTGAAGGGTTATAGCCCTTAGGCTAGTACCTTTTACATAATTTTATTATATTTTTTAGCCGATCCAGGTTGGATCTAGTAGATCAAGTGGTTTCTTCCTTCGCAGCCTTCTTGCTGAATTTGTGTCATCCAATATTCGGCGAATTTCAGCATTTTTATGTTGACTAATCCGTTGCATGCGTGTTGTCTTGCGTATATATTTATTTCTACGCTAACGAAATCCATCTTCAAATCTCTATGGATGTTGTCATTTCTCACGTACCACGGTGCATTTAGTATTCCACGTAGGACTTTGCTTTGGAATGACTGGATGATATTGACGTTTGTTTGCTTTGTACAGCCCCAGAGCTGAATACCGTAAGTCCTACAGGCTTAAGAATTTGCCGGTACAGTAACAATTTATTATGTAAAGTAAGGTCAGAACTTCTCCTTGAGATCCAATTCATCTTTCTGTATCTAATGTTTAATTCTTCTTTTTTCTTTTTCACATGCTCTTTACATTTTAGTTTCGCGTCAAGAGTCATGCCTAAGTATTTTGCTGTGTTTGCCTATGGAATTTGCTGGGAGTTTAGTTCTGCTGGTATCCAATCAACCTTTTTATTGGTGAAAATTACATGAACAGATTTTGCTTCATTCAGTTTTATTCGCCACCTTTTCGCCCAAGTGTTAACCATACTAGTCGCTCTTTGCAATTTGCTTGTGGATTCTTCTGTTATCAGCAACTGCTTATATGACTGTGTCATCTGCAAACGTTGCTATAGTTGTCTCTTCTATCGTTGGCAGATCAGAGGTATATAGTACATGTAAAGTTGGTCCCAGAACGCTACTTTGTGGCACTCCTGCTGATATTTTTTTCATTTCCGAGTATTCACCATCTAGTTTAACACGGAAGTAACCGGCACTATGTAAGATTTAAGTATTTCATAGAATTGCTTTGGTAAATCCCGTTTTAATTTGTATTCCAAGCCTTTATGCCAAACTTTATCGAAAGCTTGTGCTACATCCAAAAAAATACTAGAATAAACTTTCTTTTTTTCAAGTACATCTTCAATAATGTTTGTAATCCGATGTACTAGCTCGATTGTTGAATGATTTTCTCTAAAGCCAAATTGATGAGGTGGAATAAGATTTCTTTCTTCAATTATTGGTTTGAGTCGCTAGCAGTAAATTCTCGAATATTTTTGAAATTATTGGGCGTAAGGAAATCGGTCTATACGAATTTTTGTCATTTAATGGTTTGTTCGGTTTGGATAACATGATTACTTCAGCGACTTTCCATTGATTTGGAACGTGTTTAAGTCTGAACACTGCATTAATTATTTGGAGTAGTTTTCGTATTCCTTTTTCAGGTAGGACTTTTATTATTTGTTCTGTAATTAAGTCATATCCTGGAGATTTCTTTGCATTTAGGTTAGTTTTGATTTCATCTTTTAATTCTTGCACTGTGACAGCAGCTATAAGTATAGTTGTCCACTGTATGTACTGGTGGTATGTTTTCACCTACTGTTTGTCTAGGTAGAGCCTGGAACGTGTTTTCAAGATGAGTTGCAAACAATTTTACTTTCTGTTTTGCGCTTATAGCCTAAGTTCCATCATTGTTTCTTACTGGAGGCATTTGTAGTTTAGGTCGGTCTAACATTTTCGTTGCTTTCCAAAGGGAATACTCGGTATCTTTTTCCCCAGACAGGCTACTTAGGTATTTATAAATGGATTCATTTTTGATTTCATTAATTAGCACCTTTAGTTTGTTGGACAAAAAGTTTGGAGTAGTTTTATATTCGGATGCTCGATTCCTTTGCCAAGTTTTTCTTGCTTTTCGTTTTGCTGCTACCAATTCCCTAACTTCCAAGGGATAAATAACATTCTTGTGTGTTTTTGTTGTATTTGATGACTTCACGCCGCTTGTTGTATGACGCTATTATTGTTCTAGTTCTTCTTCTAGCTGTATCGGATTTGTAATTGGCACTTGGAGATTATTATTATCCTCAATTATTTTCTGTAATTTTTCCCAGCAGGTTTTGTTGTTTGTTAGCCATGGTGGACTTGTTTCTTAACAATCGTTGCACTGATCGTCATAATAACAGGTGTGTGATCTGACATAATCCCGTCGCTGCTTTCTAGGTATATGTAACTATCGTCTATACCTTTGGGGACAAAGAAGTCTATAAGATCGGGTAATTTGTTTCTATCCGTAGGCCAATATGTTGGTTGATCTGCGGAGTGAAAATCGCAGCTGCATTGTTGTCCTGCTGCAAGAAACTCTCTTCCATTTTAAGAGGTTACTTTTGATTCCCAGAATGTGTTCTTTGCGTTAAAATCACCTCTTATTATGAAACAAGATCCAAGTGATTTAAATAATGTGCAATAGTCTTCCTTTATTCGATTAAATCTTGGAGGGCTATATATTGACGATACGCTATATTTTTTGTTGTTATTTATATATACTTTTATTGTGAGTACTTGCATAAATTCTTCTTCAATTTTAAGATTTATATAATGTTTGATGTATTTATATAATGTTTTCTTTAATTACCACTGACAATAATCCTCTTGCTCTTCCTGCTGAATGAATGGCATGGTAACAGCTGTATCCATATAATTTGACATATGAAGTTGTAGTAAAATGGGTTTCAAATATTAGGCATATATCTATTTTCTCGGAATTTAGAAAAATTTCTAGTTCTGGAAGCTGTTGCAATAGCCCGTTTGTATTCCAGATTATTATTTTTAATGTTTTATTTATTGCTGTTTGAGACATTTTAATAGAGAATGGATGCCATTTCATTTAAAGAGGTTTGCTTGTCTAGCCTATTACTTAGGGCTTCAAGACATTTCTCTTGTTTAGCTATTCTAATGTTAAGTGCTTCTATGCTTATTAGTATCTTTTGAAGCACGGTTGTATCCTCAGTGTGCTCCTTGAAACGATAAATTTCGGCATTATCACTTGCGAGTAAAGTTTCCGTTCTCCCGTTTCATTTGGTTCCGCTTTGGTGAAAGGTTGATTAGTTTTCTCCGGTATTAATGAATTTTGCTTTCGTTATTTATCCCTTAATCTCTATAGCTCCTTAACTATTTCACATCCCTTATAATTTGCCGGATGTGGCTGTAAGCAATTAATACATAATTAATTAATCAACCGGGCATACCTGAGCATGATGTTTACCAGCACACATCGATATATATATATATATATATATATATATATATATATATATATATATATATATATATATATATATATATATATATATATATATATATATATATATATGCCAGAATTTACCATGTCTTACTCATTACATTTTAATTTGAGCTGATTATGGTAAGTTAACATTGTAATTATACGTTGTGACTAGGAAGTAAGTCAACATATAGTGTAGGTACAATTTCAGTGTTACCAGCTTTCTCATGAATCATTACATATAATTACATAACAAGCACATTATCACAACACGTACAAAATAATAATAATTTATGTATATAACCTAATCAAAAACAATGATTGATCAAAAAAAATAAAAATTAAATCTGTCTTGTTTCATTTTAGCACGACTCGCACCAACCCAAATTTTCTTCTGCAACGAGAAAATATCTATCATTAACCTAAATTGTTTATCAAAAATGTTATGTGGTGTATTATTTATTACAATGGATTTATTTTAATACTGCTAACACTAATTTGGGCTATGCCATGCGGTAAGTACTAAATTTACTATATATTTTATATACAGCAAAAGCAATATTTTTTGAGCCCATATAACAGATACCTTTATATACTTGATTCATCTTATCCCATGGAAAATTGTACCAAACAAAACAAAAAAAATCTTGTATTTGCTAAAAATAAATTTTCCACTCAAATTCATCTGCGAGTATTTTCTAAAATTAGGTGGCATGAAATTATTTATATATACGCGAGGGGTTGTATATTATGTATATACTCGTCGTTTTTTTTGTATACTGTACCATATATACAATTTATTCGTAATATTCACGGAGGAAAGTTATTTCCACTTTCGCATTTTTCTTCATTTTTATATTTTCAATTTCCACAATTGTATCCTGTGATTTTGTTTTGTTATATTCTCTCTAGATACACAAATAAGAAAAAAATTGGAAACTTTATACAACTGAATATTTATGCTTCGGTCTAATTTCGGAAGGGTAAATGAAGAGCAAGTGCGCAAGATTATCATAACATTGAATTACACTAATTTCGTTCATTAACAATATATTCATCTTTGGCTTTGTGAGTCACTGTAATTTGATACAAATTTTCGTATGTGTATAATATCTGATATAGAGCTTTCTTTATATAAACCAATTAAGCTCGAAATGAGGAAGTTTAACAACAAAACAAAAATATTTATGTGAATCTATTAATACCAAACAAAGTAAGGGAGGAAATTAAGAAATAAATAAGAATTTTTCCGTGTGCATGATTTTCTATTATATTCCGTTTTGTTTGTGTGTATGTGTGTGTATGTCCGTACATTGTACACACTCTTTTATAAATACCATATATTATATTGTATTAATTGTTGTTGGGGTTAAATCAAACCAACAACGATATATGATTGGGCGGAAGTGGCTATGTATAGGAAAAATCGAACATAATTTTATTCAATTTAGGTGGGCAATAAAAGCTCATCAAAAAATCGAAAATACAAAAAAGCTTTTCTCTTCGTATATGTAGTTATTATTGTAAAGGGGTTTTCAATAAGAGCTTTCATTTTAAGGGCATCTATAAATCTACGCCATTGCTAAAAATGGTACGAGACTCGTAAGGTGTTTTTATGAAAACCCAGGTTTGTCGATTTCTTCTCGATTTTTGGTTTAAGACATTCCACAAACGACATAATGCCGTATTTTTCATTAAGACCTAGGTCTTAAAACTTTTAAAGTTCAGTTAACTTAAGCCATACGGATCATCCTTACAGTATGTGCTTGAGAGAATCTCTTTTAAGATTATCTCGGCCCCGTAGTGTTCTATTTTCTTTGTAGCTTCCTGGTTATCATGGCATCTATGCACATAATCAAACAGATCAACTTGCAACATAGGAAGTCAGCTTCTTGATGGTTTGGTTTCTGGACTGAACACCTCCTGTGGTAGAATTCTGTACAAGAGTTCAACCGTGAGAATCAGAGCGTGCATCTGTATCTCGAAGAACATTAATGCATCTCTCATTGAGGAGTGTAGCTCATCTGATTTTGCAGCTGCACGCATCACTCTTAATTATCATACTGAAGTTGTTATAGCATCAGTGTATTTTCCTTACGATTCTGTTACTCCACCGCCCTCTGAAGATCTTCCATACCTAGTAAGTTGGTGTAAGGTTAAAACATTCCTCTAATAGTGAGTTGTGATGTTAATGCACATCATTCTGTATGGAGGAGTACTGACGTTAACATAAGAGGTTCTGCTCTGTTAAACTATCTAACTTCTGAGTTGGATATCCTCAATATTGGATGTGAGCCTACTTTTGTTAACTATGGTCGTAGGGAGGTAATAGACATTAGTTTGTGTCCTTCTCCAAATTTATATTAAACTGGAGAGTGGTGAATGATACTCTCACTTCCGATCACAGGTGCATTTCCTTTATATTAATCGTAAAAGGTCACCGCTTTAATCTTACCGTAATAGGAAGCTTACCAACTGGGAAACATTCAGCTTGTTCCCTTACTCGAATCACCTATGATGATTCATTCGTCTGTTGATATAGAGCTTCATGTTTCTGTACTATCTAAAGTAATTTCAAATGCGTTTGAGATCTCGGGTCGGTTAAGGAAGACTCCCAGGAAGCTGAAAAACAAGACTCGAAGCTGCACAAAAAGTGTACAAAAACGAATTAAGAACTTCACAGAGATCCTCCTGGGTAATCTTCTGTGGTGAAATTAATAGCTTACTTGCAGCAGTTAGACTTAACAAGTCGCTCATCAGGAGTAATACTTGTAGACTTGATTCACTTTCTCTACCTGATGGCAAGTATACCTCCTCCAAAAAGAAAGTAGGCGACGTACTTCTCACTACCCATTTTCCGGGCTGTATACCTACTTCAAAAGTCAATACTAGTGTAGTTACCAACGATTTGGAGTTAATTCCTAATTGGGACTTAGCCTGCAGATTAATTAATTATGAGGTCTTACGTTGGAGCTCGGTCTCTTTCAAACCCTTTTAATCTGCTGGTTGTGATGGTATATTTCCTGCTTTATTACAGCATGGAAATCCTCTCATTAAGCAACATCTTGGAGCAGAAGTAAGGTAATTTTTATCTCAAAAATTGGCAAATCAGATTATACCGACCCCAAATCGTTTCGGCCTATTTGCTTGTCATCAACTTTTCTGAAATCTTTTAAAAGGATTGTTGATAGGTTCATTGCGGACCAAAATTTAGTTACCGCTCCTCTCAGTAACATGCAACATGCCCACAGAATGGGTAGATCCTGTGATAGTCACTTAGATGAACTCGTAACTAGGATTGAGAGATCATTGCACAACAACTAGTTTCTTGTGCTTTTTTCTTGATATTTCGGGAGCCTTTGATAATACTACATTCGTAGCCACTGCGAGTTGTTGAACAATGTCGTAGAGCTTTTGGTAGTTCCTGGGGATTATCCTCCAAAATGCTATATTTAATCTACAAGTATCTGGTTTCACCAATGCTAATTTATGCATTTGTTGTTTGGTGGTCAGTGGTTAAAGTTTAATCTTCAATTGGCAAACTCAACTTTTTGCAAAATATCGCTTGTCGGGCTGTAACGGGACCCATGTCTTCAACTCCGCTCCTGGTTATGGAACTCATGGTTTCCCTACCATAGTTACAATCCTTCATTTTATTACAGCTTGTTCGGCTGTCTTTTGCTTGAGAAATGCTGGAACGTAGAATACTTTTTGTACTTCTTCATGTCATAGATCAATTCTTAACGAATTTAGACGAGCTAAAACCAGAAATCGACATGGTTACTGATTGGCTCTTTCCTGTTTTTAATTTCCACAGATCATATGAGGTAGCTTATCGGTCCAGGGATATGTGGTTCTCACCAGACTTACTCAAACAGATATCCGAATCACTTGTATTCTTTTCAGATGACTCTGTCTCTGTACATGGTGCTGGTTTGGTTAGTACTGTCCATCGCATGATTTCAGAATATCTGGCAGTTTGTGGTTACTCACTGCGTGTTTTCAGCTTTTAATCTCGCTGCCGCGACGACAAAGAGATTACATTTTGTACGAATAATAAAACTGTCTTCACTTCATTAATCAAAACCCTTACCAGTTTTAAACTAATAGGGCATTGCAAAAAATTGCTGAGCCTCCTTGGTCATGTGGGTTCCCGCTGATTGTGACATTGATGGCAACAAAATTGTAGACAGTTTGGCTAAAACTAGTTATTGCTTATTTTTCGTAGGCCCTGAACCAGCAGCGCCTTAACCTCTTCACTTAGTGAAACAAACAATTAAAACCGTTGCCCTATCGAATCTAAAGCTGACGTGGTCAACCACCCCTTCTTACCGCAGGTGAAATACTTTATGAGGGGGCTAAATCCAATGCTGACCAAATATGTTCTTTCATTAAAAAAAGGACAACATGAGAATATTGGTTTGTTTACTTACGGGCCATAATCGTTTCAAAAGTCATCTTCATCGCATGGGACTTGCCAGTGATGCCGTATGCGGTGAATGTCTTGAGGATGTTGATGACAGCTTACACTTCATCAGCAGTTGTCCGGCTTTCGACCGCATTAGATCGCTTTTCTTCAACTCCAATATTATTTCTGCAAATCAATTGTCTCTGCCCTGGTTCAAACTGCTTCAGTTTGTTAAGGTTGCAGAGCGCGCATGTGCGCTTTGATGAATCTAGGTGCAAACCCATTGAGTGTGGAACCTCTAACGGTTCCAGCCAACGTTAATAATAATAACTCAAGCAGATCGATCACGCTAAACGTCGTATCTTCGCTGATTGGGTCCTTCAAATGATCCAGATTTTCATTTGAAGCGATCCATTTTCATCTCAGAGTCAGAAAATCCAAGAATGATTGTGGAAAATCCTCTCTATCCGCAACAATGTCACTTTTTGGTGTGGTTTTTTGGCTGGTGGTGTACTTTACCGTGCTTTTGCAAGACAAGTGTCCTGACCATGTTATTTCTTCAAGAATTGACCACAATTGGCCCCTCGAAATCGTGTGATTTAACACCTTTAGACGTGAAAGCTTAGACGTGAAAGCTTCTGTAATCGATTCAAGACCATAGAGATGGAATTTGTGAAGTTATCGAGCCTCAAATGTGCGACTTGGTCATGGAAAATTCCATGAAAAGGATATGGTGCCTCTTATTTGAAAACCCTTTAGATAACAATCTACACTATATAATAGTTGTGTATAGCCTATATTTATTATTCCAAATACTTAAATATAAACATAATACATGTATTATTGGTTTTCCAATCAACCTTGATTACGAATTCAAATATAATCAAACTAAATACATAAACTAGTCCATGTTATATACGACCACGAGTGTTTTTATTAATATTCAAGTGGTTGTTCATGTTTGTTTTAATATTGATAGTTAAATTACTATTTATTTTGTAATTAGTTATTTAAGTTTTTTATAATAATATTCAATTGAGTTATTACACACACACGCGCACTATACAAAGGCATTTGCTTGGTGGTTAAAATTTTACGTCATCGATCACCACAAATAGTTAAATTAATTTTTTTTTTCGGTTTTATGGATTATCGATTTGGGTAGGTTGCTAATATAATAATGTCGGTTTTGTATTTGTGTGACACTATATTATATAGATTTGTATTTATCATTGATTTAATAAAATCTTAAAGGGTGGTTTGTTCTATAAAGATTCAACGTGATATTAATTGATTAGGCAAGATTCATGCGCTAGACAAGATTCTCGGATAACGTCGGGTCTAGTCCTACAGTCAGTTACATACAACTTTAGATAAGAATGGAAAGGTATGTTTGTAAGGAAAGCACGACCCGGTTGTAGACACCTGGCAAATCGTTACTGAACTATTGTTACTAGAAGACAATCCTAATTCTTATCTACTAACCTGCAACCACCAACCCACTACCTCTAGTTTGCAACACCTATCTGCACTCATCCTTTTAGATTAAAATTAAAACACGTACACAATTTCTGAAGTAAATTTATTAATTTATTAATGTACTAATTTAATTTAAATTAAATTAAATTAAAATTAGACTACTCTTTATAACCCCACGACAACAGAAAACCCCAATTTTAAACTTGAATCTGCGGTCACTTGTCATCAATTCCTAGCTAGCCTTGACTAATCTCGAGATAGACCCAAACTCCGCTTCAAAACCAAAGCCATGCAGAACACGAAATTATCACCCATATCCAGCAAAAGTGACGTCCAAGTGGTGACGGAAATAACAAATCTCAAATCTCCCAAGACACATCTACCATTCTCACTATTTAAACCTAAAAATAATACTTGCTATCTCCTTCCCCACTCTGACATCTCGCCTACTAGATGAAAGCAACAATCCATACCATCCCTCCAAAAACATGGCCTCCACACCAACTCAACTCTAGTAATTCAGGACCAAAAGCCAAATCCAACTCGAGATTTCATAAAGTATATCCGCGCCTTTCAAAACTTCAACTATATCTTCGATAACTTCACGAATTTCATCTTTAAAATCTTTAATCGATTATAGAACACTAGTTTATATACCTTATCTTTCACGTGGCTCCAAAGGAAAAATTGTAAATGTGTTCAATAAATCACAAGATCTCGGAGGCCAATTGTGATCGTCTCTTTGAGAAATAACACGGTCAGGAAACTTTTCTTGCAAAATGGCGATTGTTTCGTTGCTTGTGTGGGACGTTGCGCCGTCTGCATCAATATCCAATAAAAAATATTTAATCATAGCTCGGTAACGACATCCATTCACCGGAACAGTAGCACCAGCCGAATTTTCAAAAAGTAAGGTCCAATCACACCGCCAGAAGGACTCAATCGGTGAATATACTACGTTTATGGTAATCGACCGGCTTAAGTTCTTGTGTTAACTGAACGTTAAAAGCCTTTAGATTTATGCGAAATGTTGTTTGTGGAATTTCTAATTCCAAAGATCGACGAGCATGGTTTTCGTCAACACTACAGGCTACAGCAGCAATATTTCGATTCTTCACATCACAGGTCGATTTCATAAAAAAATTTAAAAACGTTTTTTACATGTAAAATCCCAACTGTGATCGAAAGATGGTCATATCTGGTTGTGTGCAGTCGGAAAGTGTCAGTTCCGAGTACGTTATAGGTAAAGTGTTCATCACTAAAGCTAAAGTGTTCAGAACTCTCTTCACTTATTTTAAAGATGTTTAATCCAGTGAATCTCATGACCTCGACGAGTTGTATTTATTATGGTTTTATAACAAGTTCGTAATAGTTTTCTACTACTTCCAGTTTTCTTTCCTTCTATCTTAAGAACCTTACGTTTTTCTCGTGATTAATTTCCACTCAGTAACATGTTGTTTTATTCTTCATCTGTATGGCAATAAGATGGCAAACCGTCTATCACTTAAACAATTTTATTCCCTCTCACATCAAAATAGAATATATAATATATGTCGCTGTTGGTGAAGAAGTTCAACCGGGTTCCAAAACCCAACAATATTATTATCTGCAACAGCATACTAGATTTAGTGGAAACACGATATCCAGTATGTATGTACATGCCTCACTATGGAATAGTAATTGACATCGACTTAATAAGTGGATGATTTGTCCTTAATTAATTTTTGTAAATGTTGAGAGCTTTGTGGCCTATCTTAAATTAACTGCAGGAATCGTTGTAAAATATAGATCAGTTGACGGTACGATAGGAGATGATCTTCAGTGAGGTTGGGTTTAACATATCAATTCATCGATCCACTGCATAATTTTAAAGAAGTGTTCAACGTTGTGTGACGCCACGCTTTAGATTGAAGTGAACCTTCAACACGCTAGTCATGTGTTACTACATCTGGAATGGTTACGAATTTAATGCCCGGTAATTCTTTCAAGGTCCCCATTCTATGTTCTTTTGTCGTTTCAAGTTCAGCGAAGTGTAGATTTCGCACTCAAACTTGGAGTACATATCCCTTGAGACATATTTCCAAAATAACCGTGGACAATAACAACCTGGGCTTTTTGATAATGGTGTGTTGTTTTACAAGACCAGATTTAACCATTATAAACAGTAGAGTTAGTTACTTTTATGATTCGTTTGATTGTAGTTAACGTGAAGTTTGAGACGTATGACAAAATATGTATGTAGGTTAGGTTAGGTTAGAGTGGCTGCTAACGCACACTTAGACCGTTGCCGGTCCGTTAAGATACCAAAGGATCTTTGTCTCCTAATACCCTTCCTCCTAATCTCCTAATACCTTGAAAGGTTGTGCATTAAATCCCTACCCAAGTGTAAATGCCTTGTTAGTGCCAGTGCAGGACAAGAGCACAGGAAGTGAACAAACGTCTCTTCCTCCTCCTCGTCCATACAGCGTCTACAGAAGTCATTTGTTTCTAGACCAGCCTTCTCGCATGTTCAACGAAAAGGCAGTGTCCCGTTAATATTCCTACTATCCTTCTTAGATCCCTCCTTTCCATAGAGATTAAGTTATTGGAGCGATTCAAATCCAGCCTTGGCCACATTTGTCTCGCTCTCTCGCATGTGAGGGTGTTAAACCACCTCTTGAGTGCTAAAGCTTCAGCCCTTTTCCTCAGAGCCAGTCTAAGCTCCGCTGTAGGCTTCCCCACATTGGCCCTTTCAGACTTCAGCTGAAGAGTTGTACCTTGCCTAGCTAGTTCGTCTGCCCTGCAGTTACCCTCGACGTCAGATTAGCTAGGGACCCAGATAATGTGAATATTGAAATGCTCACTCATCTCCTTAAGAGACGAGTGGCAACACAATGCCACCCTAGACTTCAACAGCACTGCTTCCAGCGACTTGATAGCCGCCTGACTGTCTCTTGGATATCACGTTATGCCTCAACCAGCTCATGGCTTCCTCAATCGCTACTATCTCCGCCTGGTACACGCCGCAGTGGTCAGGGAGACGAACGGAACTGCTTATATTTAATGCTTCACAGAACAGCCCAGCTCCGACCTTACCATCTAGCTTCGAGCCGTCCTTGTAGAATTGTATAGCTTCGGTTTCCAGTGTTAGTTTATTCCCCAAGAATTTTCTTGACGGGATAAAGGTTGCAAAACCTTTTTCAAAACATAATATCGGTGTAATATAATCAAGGTTCGCCATTTCCTTCTTTAGCGAACCAATTATTGTCGAGAGACCTGCCTAAAGGTGTTTCCACAGAGACACGGCCGTTAGTCTTGTGGTTATGTTAGCCGATGTTTGCCAAAAAAAAAATGTATTTGTGTAGTAGTAAAAGTGTAGAAAACCAGTAAAACATTACCACAGTGATAAATGTATTTGATAAAAATGTTATAATTATATTGATGTTGAGGGTGTGAGAAATTGATACAAAAAGTGTAAATACAACAAGTGTTACACTTATATTGTGTAGGCCAATATTTGACGGCCAATGACAGACATTTCTAGAGATGTCTAAATAAATTTGAGTATAGCACAAGCAAAATGGTGTTTTAAGAACTTGAAAGAATGTTTAAGATGCTTTGAAAGCTTTTCGAGGAATACATCTTAATCTCACGTCAATCAATATGGTTGCACGATATTATCTGGCTCGACGTCAGCCGAACTGATTTCGTTTTTCAGTTTTTAGTGTGTATTGAATTTACCAAAAGTTCATTTTTGCCCTTTAATAATGCCAAAAACTTCCGAGTCTGAGCAATTTCTTTTCTATATATATATATATATATATATATATATATATATATATATATATATATATATATATATATATATATATATATATATATATATATATATATATATAAATTGTTCTCGTCACTGAACTACAAATCAGAATTAGCATTTGACAATCGACCCACTAAATTAAAAAAAATTGCGTGACATGTATGATGAACTTCACAATAGGCAAATTGTAACGAAGACCTTTTTTGGTAAGAACCAACCAATTATAAAATATAATTTGTGTCAAACAGTTAGTGTTTCCTTTTTCTTATACAAAATGGCCTAATATTTAACTTTGACCAAGCAGGTGTTGTACAGTACGATAGTGCTGTAAAGATAAAGGCACTTTCCATGTCAGACCAAATAATATACATCCAGTTTATTTTCTTTTAATATTAATTGAAATTTGGTGGACTACATACACGTTTTCATATTTTAATTAACTTCCATCTCTTGCATCGTTCGGTCTAGTTACCTGATGGCAAAAATATTTCTAGCATTTTGATTTTATTCGCTCTTTTTGCATTTACATTTCCTAATTGCCAATTTTTATGTTCAGTTGCGTTACACTGTTCTAATTTTTACTGCCACCATTAAGGTTCGGTCGATCACAATTTCTCCTCTCAAATTTAACAAGAATTAAGATATGAACAGCTTCGTATATAGTTTTCTGTAACAAAAATGTTTTTGGTCTCTAATCTCGTTAAAACTACTTGCTGGAAATGTAAATAGTTTTGATTTAGAGTTACGGATCACAATAATGCCACTTTTTCCCTTAATTGAACGTTGGCAAAAAGTTTCGTCCTAACTGTATGGAGTGGTGACCCCAATTGACAACCGCAAAGGAAAATAAAATTCTTTGTGCTAAAAGTACAGCTAAATAGATTGAAAGACAAAAAGTCATAAATCCATGTTTCCAAAACTAACCTCTATAAAGACAAAAAGTGTTTGTCAACATCGATTTGATGTGCGACACATTGTCGACAACATTCATCACATGCTTTACATTTAGAATCTTTTTCTACCTTATTCCATTTATCTTGTTTATATAAAACGTAATGTCCTAAAGTGATAACATATTTCTTACTTTTAAAAAGATTGATATCTTGAAGAACTATCACTGTAGTTTTTCTTTATATAACATAAAAATAACTTTTTATCTTTTGGAAAGCATCATTGTGTCAGTAAAAGGATGCATAGTTGGCGTACGGTTATGTAGACTAAAACTCGTGTTTTACATCAGATTTGTTTGGTTTTGCCACAAGATAGTTTGTTCTGAATGTATAATTATATAAGTTTAAGCTAATTAGAGCTTAACTTCCTTATGGAATATAATACCTTCCATAAAAGTATAAATCAAGAAAGAAGGGAGTGGGATCAGAATTCAACTTCCGTCGATCTTAAAATCAATCAAATCCAGATTGTTCGGAATTCAGTTCTGAAGCGCTTTAATTTAAATATCTTTACTAAATCTCTGTTGAGTTGGGGCTACACAATTTTTAAATTGGATGGAGATGACGAAATGTTCCAAGTTACTACAAACAAAGCATTTCAGTTGTTTTTGCTAAATGCAGAGTAACCATAAAAATATGGAAATCCATTATAAATCAAAAAAACTCATTTTATTCTGTAAATTTAATTTGATAAAAACCAAAATTGAATATAAATTTCCAAATTTTATTGTCTGTATTTGTTCATAGTAAAGTTTACTGCAGATACATGAATCAAAATATAAAATTTGTATATTGCATCCTAAATGGTTCGTTACATTGCAAACATTAATGAACCAAGTTTTTGGATAAAAATGTAAAATCCATAAGCAACAGTTAATATTTGGTAAATATTGAATCGGGGTTTCGAAGATGTAGCACCAACATCATAGGATATATAATTAATGTTTGGTTGTTTCTATTCTTGGAAAATTTTGTTGGGCCATTACAGGGAAATCGAGAATGTACTGCTATTTAGGTCCTATTTACGTAGAACCATTTGCCTATTACAGAGCTCAACTGACGTGGACGATGGATAGGTTACAGAACAGTTTTCCTGGGGATAACGAACCTATTCAGATTTTTGTGTACTTTTAAGGGGCGGGATTAAGCAATTCACTTAAATTTTAAATCTTTCAAATAAAACTGTTCAATTAATCAAATCCATATAGTAAAAAAATAATTAATACTTATTGATCTGTCTTACTTATTGATACTTATTGTAAAAGTCTTGTTCAATGATAAATACTTATCTCTCCAAAAATATTTGAACTAGGATTGTTTAGAGCGTTGGCATTGTACTAACAATGGTTGGTATAATCACCAATTCTAGATTTTTGAATGGTATGCTGTCACTCCTTAAGAGAGTTTCAATTTTTTTTTGTTTCTTGGTGGAGGTGGCAATTATATGTATAAACCTACATGACTCCAATTCTCAATATGTTGTATTGACGTCATGATTGATTGTATTTCGTTGCTTATGATTTTTTTTTATTGATTCGACATAATTTTACAACAGGCGCTCTGAAACTAGTTAGCCCAGTGACACCTGATTAGCCCATGGACATTTGATAAAATTGAATCGACTTATAAGCACAAAAAACATTTTATTACAGAAGAGGGATTTTAACAAGTGGCGCTGCACATTGTTTGGACTCATACACTGCTGTTTTAAAATTATAAAACTTAAATATGCCATCCGGTATAGAAGAGCACGAAAAAATTTCTGATCTTGACAGATAAACTTACTCTCACTAAATCGTATCTTTCTGTCGTTAAAATTCTCAATTGGTTTTCGGCCTTAACTTTGTTTTTTATTCTGTTAAATAACTGAGTGAGCACTTCACTGCACGGTATTGGTTGTATATGGGCCCGGCTTATCAAACTCGATGATTAATTATACCAATCAATACAGTTACATTCATTCGACGTTTTTTCTTTTCCTAATTATTAGATTAAAGCCCTTATCACCAAATGACGAAGGATTTTATTATTTGTCTAAGGCACTTATTGTACCTTAGTTCTAGTATCCTTCTGCGGTTGTTATAATGTTTCGCAACCAAAAAGTGGTACTGAATTACATTGGAAATCCGTTCATTTGTTTATCTTGATAGGACGAATATATAATTGGCTACCTGCTCATGGGTGCTCAGTTTTGTTTTTGTCTTTCAGTTATTTACTTTGACACTTCTTATGTACTTTTTCTAAGTCTTGCTTGTAATTTTTTCCAGCTTTGATCATTTCAAGAATTTGTTTTGTCTTCCACAATCATACTGTCATAATATTATGTATAATACCAACTTCTTTCTTTGTCGAGTCGAATCATATACAATTCGAGTGAACCATTAAAATTTTGGATTGCATTAATTATTGCGTTAATATCAGCTTAAATTATTTTAATATTGTTTTGGTGTCGTCCTTGAAGTGCTCGTACAACTCATCTAAAAGATTTATTTGAAAAATTGTTGCGTTGTATTTGCTTTACCTATTAATGGGCGTGTAAATTACACGATGTAATTTACACGGTTTTTTACATGTAAAAAACGTAAAAAACGATTTTATGTAAAATGAACTGAGGCGCCATCTCTTATTAAATCTTATTGTAACTAAACACCATCTGTTAGAAAATCATATTACTATTTTATGAATAGAATTTGTGAAATAATTAACAGTGCACAATTGTTTTCGACTACATACTAAATGTTACAATAATTTTTGATTTAGGTTAAAATTATTAACAGATTAGTTTCGTTAAAAATTATTTTAACTGGCTCAAGTCAAGGTGAAAAACATCGCTTTCCAACTTATGACGTAAACCTAACTGATTTTCTAAATATGCTGTATAAGATAGCAGAAAATTATGAAAAAATGATTTTATACTCACCACCTGGGGCACCACTATCGATAAGGAGAATTTCTTCTGCTGTCATTTTTGTGTAGCTAATAATTTTCCTGTAAATTTTTTAATTTTCTTCAATATTTTAACTACAAAATTATTCCAGGTTTCAAATAAAACATGTATATTATTTCCATAAGATTATAATATACTGAATAAGATGCTGTATAAGAAAGTAGAAAATTTTCAGCAGAAAAAATGATTTTAATACTCGTCACCAGGGGCACTACTATCGCTAAAGAGAATTTCTTCTGCTGTCAGTTTTGTATAGCCAACAGAATTTTTCTGTAAATTTTTTAATTTTCTTCAGTACTTTACTACAAAATTATTCCAGATTTCAAATAAAATATGTATATTATTTCCATTAGATTATAATATACTGTATATGACATATTAATTTCATCTAGCTAGAGTTTAGCCACTTACTGTAAGCTATGAATCAAGCCACTGTAATAAATATTTCAGTTTGACTCTCCAGAAGCTGTCATCTTATCTCCTAACAAACAACAATGAAGTTTGAGGATAATTGACCATGTTTGAGCGCCTCCAGAATTTTTCAAAGTTTGACCCATACATAAAAATCAGTTTATTCACTGTTAGCTATGGATGGACCCCCTGTAACCAATATGCCATTATGATTTTCCTACAGCTTAAGTGACAATACATCAGAATATGAAGTTTGAGGATAATCGACCGAGTTTGAAAGCCTCCAGAATTTTTTAAAGTTTTGGCCCATGCATAAAAATCAGTTTTTTCACTGTGAGCTATGGATGGACCCCCCTGTTACCAATTAGCCATTATGATTTTCCAATAGCTTAGGTGACAATACATCTGAATATGAAGTTTGAGGATAATCGACCGAGTTTGAGCTTCAGAATGTTTCAAAGTTTTGGCCCATACATAAAAATCAGTTTTTTCACTGTGAGCTATGGGTGAACCCCGCTGTAACCAATATTGATTCGTGCGATAAACTAATATGAAAAGCAATGATCAGGAGTTAAATATGGTGACTAGTCCCTTCCAGATTTAATTCGACCAAGTACAGTATGTACCCTGAAGTATGAGAAGATTGACGTACAATCTGATTTGTCCCACAGAGTACTGTGACATATCTATTCCTAACATATTTCGGCGGCCAGTAATGAATCAGTATTTTGAAACTTAAAAAACTAGGATCAGCTAATTTTATATGGGACGAAATCGTCTATCATTCAAAATTATGATAAGGTACGATAGGCTAGTAACTTGTTATTTTTGGAAGAACTTGAACATCTGATGTGATAAAAAAATGTGTATGTAATTTTATAGTGATTTTCTGACTATCAGAATAGATAACGGTATTGGATCCAATTCCTCGTATTATGACAATTCTGTTATGATGTGGATGGTTAAGTGACGACGCATGTGGTTTGGTCATGAAATTAAGTTGGGAACCAGAATAATGGAGTTAGCTTACAATATATGCTGGCGTTGAATTGCAATAAAATCGAAGCCAATTGTAACGAAATTGAACCGTTGATCAATAGGTAAATTAAGAAACTAGCGACATCTTACTACTGCGCGACTATTTACTGATCAGATCTATCGATTTGTTTGTTGAAAAGGCTCGAACGCCTTCGTCACATATTAAGTGTAGTTTATAGTTGTCGTTTGATAATTCAAATAGTGTTGAACTGCGGTTCAACTAATATAGTGTTCAGTTCGGCAGTCGATGCTGTATTAATTTCTTGTAACAAAACAACTATAGCGTTCTATAGCGATTATCTATAAACAGTTTCGATCGACACGTAGCCAAGGTTGAAGGCATTTGGTACAGTAAATGAAATTTTATTTACAGTTTACTGCTAATTTGATGGTTTTAAAGTATCACCTTGAATGAAAATCTCGTTGTGTTAATGTATGTAGTAGTTTAAATCACACCAAATAACTCGGTCGAAGGTAGGATAGTTTGGTTTCAATGATGGTTTGATCCAATTTTGTAAACTCATTGCTTCAAAATGACATAAAAAATGGCAATAGTAATGAATATAATCTCTTACTAAACACTGGTTAACCCAGTAGCTTCTATAGCATTTAAGAGGAATACTAAACAATTAAAATACTCTTCTACAATCATTAAGATAACTAAATTGTTTTAATTATTTAAGTAGATAGTACAATTGCATGTAGTTCTTAAGCTAGTAGACTTGGCAGTGAAAGCAATGAGAACTAATCTAACTTAATGATATGTATGCCTTTAAAATTATCCTCAAACTTCATTTTCAGATGTATTGGCAACAGGGGGTCCATCCATAGCTCACAGTGAAAAAACTGATTTTTTTGTATGGACCAAAACTTTGAAAAATTCTGGAGGCGCTCAAACTCGGTCGATTATCCTCAAACTTCATATTCAGATGTATTGTCACCCAAGCTATTGGAAAATCATAATGGAATATTGGTTACAGGGGGGTCCATCCATAGCTCACAGTGAAAAAAAAACTGATTTTTATGTATGGGCCAAAACTTTGAAAAATTCTGGAGTGGCTCAAACTCGGTCGATTATCCTCAAACTTCATATTTGTATGTTTCTTATCTCGATGACTTAGCTTCTGGAAAGACAGGGGCTTCATTCATAGCTTACAGTAGTTAAACTGTAGATGAAATTAATATGTCTTATACAGTATATTATAATCTTATGGAAATTATATACATATTTTATTTGAAACCTGGAATAATTTTGTAGTTAAAATATTGAAGAAAATTAAAAAATTTACAGGAAAAATTTATTGGCTATACAAAAATGACAGCAAAAGAAATTCTCTTTAGCGATAGTAGTGCCCCTGGTGGAGAGTATAAAAATCATTTTTTCTGCTGAAAATTTTCTGCTATCTTATACAGCATTTTGCAAATACGCATTTATATATAGATAATACGGAACATTTTAAAATAGATGGCACTATTTTTTACATTATTTACATAAAACATGTAAAAAATCGTTTTGACATGTAAATAAATTGACATGTATAAATTTAAAATGTATAAAATATAACGCCACTGTTAATATTGTTACGTTCTATTTGAGTTTGACTTGTCTGCTAGCGATTATGAAGCAATTCGACCATTTTGTACCCGTTATAATTTTCAATCATATTTCTGTATATTGTCAGAGTCATCTATAAATTCTTTATGGCCCTGAAGTTCTAGATGGCTCTGCTATTATGTTGTTTGTTTGTCATTTGTGTTATTTAAGAGCTTCGACAGAACATCGAAAACAACCATGAATTTATTCTTGTAAAAAGTAAATACCATTTCTTATCAAAAATTGAATAAAACCACGCAAATACGCAAGTTATATATCGGAAAGTCATGAAACCCACGAAGTGTTGGTTGAGTTTCCAGGAATATTTTGAAATAACTCAAACAAAAATGTTTTTTTACTAATTTAGACGAAAGTCGAGAGAATCAACTTTTCAAATATTAATCTCATATATCAAAGTATTCAAGAAAGTTTTGTTTTACTAAGTGTGAAGGTTTGGAACACTTAATTTAAAAAACATATTTCTTAGTATTCCATCATTTAAGCGTTGGTGTCGATCGATTATTAATTCAAATAATTAAGCTAGAAAGAAACCCATCAATTTAATTAAGCTCAAGTTCAAGGTTTTTACGTTATTATATTAGGGATTTTTATTTTCGTTTAAAACAAACGAGGAATTCAAAATGATTTGTGGGATTCAATGGTTTCTTGCAACATTGTAAAACGGAAAGTAAATACTCTACTTTTTTTTGTTCCAGTTTAATAAATAATAATGCCCACAAGTTTGCAGACACAAAAACTCGGAAAATAAATTAAAACCAATATTTCCTCGAGACATAATTAAAAAGTTTCCCGCCATATTTAAAAAATTAAACAAAATAAGAAGAAAGACATCTTAATAATTTTTATTTACATTTTAAAACTGTGCTTTAGCCATTTTCGGACGTACACTGTTCTGTATGATTTTGTTTTGGTATCTCGACAACCAATCAGGATTAAGGATATGTATATACACTGACGTCACGTATTTGATGGCAGACATCTTATTCAATATGAAACACCCAGATTAGAGCAAATAAAAAACAATATTTCTTAATTTTATCTTTATCTGATAAAAAAATGTAAATATAAAGAATAAAGAAAATATGTACATCAAATAATAATTAATTAATTTTATTTTTAATAATTAAATTCGCAGACTTTCTAAAATATATAATATATAAAAAACAGGGGAATGTATTTTTCATTTTTTTTTTGTTATTTTTCATTTATGGTGATAAATTTTCGTTAATTAATCTTGTTAAAAATTTTATATCGTTTTGTTGCTGTTTTTTTTTTATTTATTTAATTTGCAAAATTAATTTATGTTCATTTTATTTCTATTTGTGTTCTTTTATAATACAATTTTATCGGGAGAGGGAAATAAAATTATCTAATTACGAAAAAAAAACGAAATAATTAAATTTTTTGTTGGGTAATTAAAAAATTAAATAATTGAAAAACATTAATTTGTATATGGCTCAGAACAATAAATGTAATCATATTGTGTTTGGGTTTTCGATATTATTTGGAAAATTTAATTTTTATGATTATCAGATCCGTACTTAATCATATAATAGCATCCAAATAATATTGATCGATTTTCATTTGTGGTTTATTTTATGTCCCTGGCCCAATTAAAATGAAAATAATCAACATAAAATGAATATATTTTTAAATACAATTTTTAATGCCGCTGCCCATAAACATCACCAATTTCATAAAAATAATTATTGTCTGCTATATTGCAGTTTCGGATTTGGTTAGAAATGTGATGACATTTTATAGAAAAATCTATGAAGTGTTTATGGGAAAATCATCTGTTCGCATTATGTTCTTATCATAAAAGAGATATAAATTCGATTATTTATAGAGATTATATATCAAAAACGATATTTTGGCAAATAAAAATTGTGGTCCGTTTGACCAATCGAAACAAGGAACCAACAGCCCAGGTGGCGCAGTGCAGACCTCCAAAAATCCCTTTTGCCCCTTTTGGCGCAAAAGGGACTTTTGGAGGTCTGCAGTGTTGGAGTGCAGAACTCATGGGCCGACCTATTTTCCCTGTCTGCACTATAGACTGGCATGGAGCTATGCAATGTGCAGATGGTTAGGAAAATCAGACCTATTGCCGTACGTCCTCAAATTAGCTGTAATGGCGTAAAAGCAAGGACGTAAGTAAGGGAACCGCGAACAAGTAGGCGGAGCCTTGAGGCCCAAAACAGATTAGAGATTAGAAAAAACAGAAACAAGGAACTATCGATGAAATTACAGTTTGCCAATTCAAATTTATTCGCTTGTTGATAATTTCGATTCCTGGTTGGAATCGAAATCATCAACAGCCATTCTTATTATCACCGCCTCCTATAAGTTGTATTTTTTTTGTACCGAGCAACGAACTAATCGATTTACGTAGATCCATTTGGACATTGCATAGCTCCAGCCGTTAGTACCGACAAGGAAGGTGGGTCGACTCATAAATTATGCCCTCCAACAGGGGATCATTATTTATCGATTGTTAAGCTGGACATGAAGTTTCGAATTACTATAATATTATATTACATAAGTTGCTATCGCATCAATAACTATAATACCATCCTGAAAATTAAAGAGAAATTTTCTAGCAATAGCACGTTTACCAATACTATGATTTATTTGAACTGGTTCAACAGGCCCCTTTAAATACTCAAAGCTTAAGTGATTTTATTACCATTTACTGTAATGCAAGTCTTCGAAATTTACTATTTGTTTTTCGAATCCCAAACGTAGAAATGTAATTTCTTTACCAACCGTTAATTAAATGCATCGAGAATTTCCTAGTGATCCACTAGAGAATACAGATCCTGATGTACCAAACCTTTGTCATTTTAGAATTTTCCAGGCAAAGTGGGGGAATAACTTGAACTAAACCAGAAATATAAAGGTCAAAAGGATCATTATAGGCGTAACTGTATCGAATTCAAGGCAAGGTTATCTTTGTTACTAGAATTACCAACACTGAAAAAAAATATAGTGCCTACAAAAATGTTTTAAGAGGAACATATTATGTTTGGGTTTTTTATTGCAACAATCATATAAATTTGTAATATAGTGGTTTTGACAACTAACTATTTTGTTCGAGCGAACATTACATTATGGTTGTGACCATGTTACAAATGATTAGATTTTGTTCCAGCAAACATTGCATGTTGGTAGCGAACATGATGTTCGTAAACAACTTTTGTTGCAATGATCATAGTATGGTACTTGATATCATATTATTTCGTTAAGCTTATTGGTAGTGAACATTAAATTTTTGCTACTACAAAGGATTGAATTATGAAATGATTTTAGCAAAAATGTTATGAAAATAAATCTTGAATAATACCAACAATTAAATGATTTTTAATTTATTTTTTATTGAATAATAATATAAATATTAATTTATCTAATCATATAATAAATATAAATTTGTTCAACAAAACTACATAGATTCTGAAAAAAAATTATAATTATAATTACTTATAAAAATATATATTTGTATAAATTAAAAATTTAGTGACACACCAATTTGGCTATAATGAGTCGACTTTACTTAATGTTAACACAATTCCGGGGCTACAAATAAACTGCACACCAAATTCCGAAAACTTTCAGATTTCTCATTAAAAAATACACCAATGTCATAATCTTCTAACTTTCAACTGAAAAACGAAAAAATTAATAATTTTACATAAATATTGTCAGAAAATGAATATTGGCCGTAAATTATGTATACTTACTTGTACTATTAGAGTAAAACCATCTTCACGATCGCCAATCACTTACAAGCTACACTTTCGCACATTCAAAATCACGTCTGTTACATTTATTATAAAACAGACATATTAGCCTCTTTGACACTTAATACTAGGACGTCTTAGGTTACAATGAAATGAAATACTTAAAGTTAAATTATTCAGAGTGAAGGACAATGGTTGATACAATTAGATTAATTTTCCCACCATTAAATTCAGTATTGATACAATTTTAAATATGATTCCCTAAATATATGACATGTTTTTAAATTACAATAAACATGTTTGGCACAATTATAAATATAGTTCGTACAAACATAAAGATGGTTCTGAAGAAATAAAAAATGTTTTATGGAACTATTACACGATCACTGAAACTATTAACATTTTATGATATAGAACAATCTTATTATCATTACAACCATGTTTTGTTCCAGCAACTTTAATCTGACAAAATTGTTTTGAAAAAAGCAATATCATTACAGCAACCATAATCCAGCCCAAAATATTTGCCTAAAGCATAAATAACGGCCGATTAATTGTTTATCACAATTATATTTATTTTGTAGGAACTAATAGTTGTAGGAACTATGTATATTCATTTTTACATTTGAACAATAAAATGGTTTCTACAATTATTTTATTATCATTCCTGCCATTTGGAAAATTATGACATTGTTACGACTGCCAAGTATTTTCACACTAACAATATTATTATGTTTAGAAAAACACTATATTTGCTGTGACTATGCTTCAACCATATCTTTTCTCTGCGTGAACACAAGCTGTTGATGGTGTCGATTCTTGGTTGTGAGAGCTTCTCTTATGAGATTTGTAATAAAAATTAAAATTCGAGGGTAATCCAGAACAACCTCTAACCAATTACCCGACATACCCAATCCACAATTTTCAACATATCTTCCGAGTTTCTCTCGAATCGTTGGTAATTCATCAAAATATATAATCCGGGTTCTCGATTTGTACCGCGCTACACAACTATGTAAGACCACAGTTGTTTTCCTTATTTACTAATGTGTTCATTTGGTTGTTTGTGTTAAATCGTTCCAATCGTGTTTGATGCTCAAGATACTCCCAAGTAACTCTCCGCCATTGTAGCCAAATCAAGGTAGTATAACTATAGAGGTCCGATTTCCGTAGAACCATCTACACATTGCGTAGCTCCAGCCTCTAATACTGACGTGAAAGAAAATCAACACGTTCACTTAAGTTGCTACGGCATTCAGCTTGTGTCTTCGTGGTTGCTACCTGATCTGTGTAGGTGAATATTTATCATTAATTTCTTATTTAACATAATCAAGTCATTTTGTGGAATCCATTTCTAAATCATTGTATATTTATTGTTTGATGTGGAATATGACTCTCAGGTTTGTTCTGTAAAGCTTGTTAAAGCTTTATGTAATTTTGAATTAGTATTTAAGTGAGTTGTCATTTTGAGTTGTTGCTTGTATGTTGTAATTCGATAGGTCGATTTCGATCTGATGATGACGTTATTGAATGACTGTGTGATCGAATAAGAATCAAATCCATCTCATCAGGCATATGCTACCGGACTTATTATATTTGTACTGTGCGATTTGTATATGTACGTTTTTAATCGTGGCGCGACAGTTCTAGCGAATTATAAAAACATAATTCGAAATATCGATTTTATATTGATGTAATTTTGTATTTGTGAATTATTTCAGTTACTCTGAACGCCACATTACACTGCCGCAAGTGAATTCCCCCTCCGTTTTTGATTATGATTATTCAATGCCGTAATTTAGAACCTGATTTCGCGGTTTTTTGCGACATGAAAGAACCTTAGTGCATGCTGTATTTGTGGGTGCCCGCATTCGCCACTTTACTTTTTGTTGCGTTGTTGCAGCATGAAACGAACTTTCTGGACATTTCTGAGCCTTGAAAGCGCAGGACGGACAACCACCATAGAGGGAGACGCATACAAGTCCATTGTGAGAAGTTAATTTTTTCCGTGTTAGGTTAGGCAGAAGGGGACGATGAAATTTTGGGAGTTGTGTCAGAAGATATTGACGTGTAAATGTTTCCTAAACAGGACCGTTGGGGTCACCAATGTAAAGTGTGTAGCTTTATGTCATTTTCAATAAGTATTTAAGTGAGCTGAAATTTAGAATTGTTGCTTGTATGCTGTAATTCTCTAGGCTAATGATGACGTCATTGAATGACTGTGGGATCGATCGAAAAGATCAAATCTATCTTCTCAGGCATCGTGTTTCGAATCCAGATGGTTTTGTGTTTAAAAAAATTGTTTTTGATGATTTTGAATAAATTGATAAATACACAAAGTTAACGAAATAAATAAAAAATGACACTGAAGTGTGATTATTAATGCCACAGCCCAGTAAATGGCGTGGTACGTTGACTTAGGCGTTGAGCAATATATTTTTTTCATTGTCATTTCCATACCTGACAATACCTTTTCGCATTATCTTTTTCAATTGTGCGAACTATTATTTTTTTGCTGCTATTAAATTGGAAATTTAATCGCTGGATCGTTCTGTATTGACAACTATAGAGTACTGCAACTCATTAGGTCTAGTAAATAGGTCTGCAAGAACAAAAACCATGTAGCGTGACTAATTGAGTTTCAGTTGCAACGAGACGATTTGGCTTTTTTCTCATTTGGATTATTTTTTATATTCGAACGTCCCACTGTTCAACATTTGTGTGAGCACGGAAGCTAATGTAGTGCAGCGAGCAAAATTACCACCACCTTCAACACTCTGTTCGAATGAACTTTGCTACTTCGTTTGAACCGTTTCGTACTATAAATATAGTGTTATGCACCATTTATCAAGAGGCTTGCCTTGGGTTGAATTTGATGGAAAACAAACTCAGCTCACCAAGAATTTCAATTAGAGCAAGTATTCAAGCCGTTGATTTCATTGCTTTTGGTCAGTTCGCTCGATATTAAATAGCATTATCGGGAATTGCAGCAACATTAATGGACAGCGGCCGAACGGCACATTCTGCATTGAAGTTGTCGATGAATATCCACATAAATGACAAGCTAGTGTCAAGAACTTGGCGATACTCAATGATATGGCAAGAACAAAAGGTCATTGAAAGCGTTCGAAAGCTGCTAAGTTTGTGGTGCATCCCTCAATCTGAACGACGTCAAAGAAGAGCTTATCACGAAAGTGTTTACGATGTACAGATACACAGTACAAAATATTAAATCATTTGTTAATTAAATATCATCCAAACATCTTGTTAAGTAGAATCGATATTTTTTATTCGGGAAAAGGATTATTTAAACGGGAAACATTAATTATAAATTGTGTGCACATAAATGTAGAAAATACACAAATCATGATCAGTTCGTTTAATCAATTATACATAAGCAAAAAAGTTTAACTTCATTAGGTTTACGAGTCAAACCATTAATTAAAAAATTGTAATCGAAATTTGATGCGTTTTTGACCAAATTACCACATCATTCGCATGGCCTATCATCTATCAATAATTCCCAAAATGGTAAGCAAAATGTTGTTCACATATATATTCTGTTGATTACAAGGCAAAAAATTTTAATTAACAAAAAATATCAAATTAAAAACTGATATTGATTGATGGATTACAAAACAACGTTGAATAAATTATTTTTACATTGGAAGCCGATTAAAATTAACTATGCTATGGCTTAAAATGAGTTCGTATATTTTGTGGCTGTTATGTAGTACGAGAGTATAAATATTTCAATTTTCTTGAAAACCAATTTCCTTTAAATTATCATTATAAAGTGTATTTACCATAGATTTATTCATTTTACGAACACGTTTGATGCAGAAGTTGGTCGAAATTTTTGATCAGCCAAAATGTACAAAAAATATTTAATGGCGTTAGATCATACACGTTCTGGGTGGTCATCCAACTCTTTCGCGGCAGTTTGCCCCTCGAAGCCAAATCACAGACGTACGGCTATACACACATTGCATTGCTTTACGATTTTCTTATCAGTTCTGCATGCTAACATCGATTCTGCATCACAGTCCGAAATAAGTTGTCTATCAAATGTCTATCTTGATCCAACAACTATTCGCTAGTACATGGAGAGGCAAAAGTTCAGTTTCTCTTTGACCATTGTGTTGTGTAGACGCCCCAATTTTATACTGAATAAAAATATGCCACAAGAACGAGCAGTAATAGTGACAATATTGAAAATAATCGTTCCATTATTGCTACTCAGCGGAAATTGCGTCAAAAATATCCTAATCGTCCAGTGCTTCACAAAACCACAATTTATGGTTTACATGCAAATTTATGATAGTACGGTACGACAGCAGACAGACCTCGTTCTGGAAGACAATGGGCGTTCTCGTAACACTGAAAATGTGTTTCTGGTGCGCGATATTGTTGCAGAGTCTCCAGAAATTATTTAATAATAAAGATTGGGTTTTTTAACTTTTTTGGGAAAAGCTGAAGCACATTTTGAACGCAATGAGATATTGCAAACATCACATTTATAGTAAGTGTGTGAGTGGCATTGTTTGCAGCGTAACCGCGAATCTGATTTCACGGATGAATGTGCTCCTTTAGCCAGATATTCTGGAGGTTTTGACAATTTAGCCTGAGTTAATAGAGTTCCTTGACGAATAAGTATAGCCTCGAAGTTACAGCTTATAGCTAATGACCATGCATTGATTACTGCCAAATCCCGTCTGCTCATCCCATACATGTCGATCTAAAAGATCGACACCACCCATTTTTTATTGTAACGTGCAACTACTTGTGGCTGGGGAGTATCAATTTTCTTCGCCTCCGAATGTATGTAACGCTAACGGATGTGTTCCAAACGAATTCGATACCATCGAAACAATTTGGTTATCTTTCCATCTAGTCAAAATTATATGATTCTGTTAATCAATATAGTTTCCATAGTATCCGCGGGGCTTTTTGTGGATTTTGAATTTTTTCGCAAAATCTAAAACAACAGATTTTTCTTATCCTAGATTCATATCACGATCTTGATTTCGACCCTGATATACATCAAATAAATAATAGTAGGCCGACAGACTGGTGGCTATCCAAGCTTTGTAGCCAAAGCGAACAGGTTTATTCCTAATAAACTGTTTACAGGAATGATGACCGTAGTAAGGAACCAAAGCTTCATCAGCCGAAAAATTCATACCAATTGGTGCATATTTTAAAAATAACTCATTTAAATGGTTGATGAATGGTCGGATTTTTGCAAATCGATCTTTAGTCGTTTTTTTGGTTGAATCGTTTTCGCAAAAATGGATATTTACAAAAATATCTTCGAACTTTTTATCCATTTGGTGATCAGTTCGTTGCGAAAGACATCATCTGTTGACCAATAAAGACGTCTACGTGGAACTTTTTTGAAACCAGATACGATCATTACTTCCACAAAATGCATAAAAGTCATCGTTATCGATGAAAATAAGTTTATTTTTATTTTTGAAGAATATTTCATTGTGTGCTTCACAATTGATTCGACGAAGGCGCTGGAAAAAACATCTTAAAAAAATCAATTGGACCACTTTCAGCATTTAAGCTTAATGGACAATTTTTTGTGCCTTCCCACGATTTATGGCGGTATAAAAATGCTGCCAAAGGAAGCTCTTCTGCATCCCCATTTATCCAATGTTCACTGAAAAAAATTTAACCTAAATTTAATGTTTTTGCAATTATTATTAATGAATTTCTAACTTGATCTGGACCCTACGTTTTTCTTCCCTTAATTTAATGAAGGCATATATAACATTAATGTTTATTTACAGATATAATATTAAGTCACATAGCACCATAATTTAAAAAGTATGCGGTTTTATTTTTAAAAATATGGTACTCATTTTTAAACTTAAGATACATTGAATTTAAAGTCGAAAGTCTTATACATTTGGATTATTTAATTAAATTCAAAGAAATCTTTTTTTGAATTTAGGCATTTTGACATTTGATTATATTCAAATTAATTAAATATCAATGTCTTTTGCCTCAATTATAAACCATATAAAACTTAATTTAAGGAATATTTCCAAGTAAAAATGACCAGATTTACATTAATTCCATGTTAGTTCATATGCCCATGTTGGTTCGTTTCTTAGATGTATTGGTTGATTTCTTGGCATATTTACATGAAGCTTATTAAAAGTGTTTTCATATAAATATAAATTCAAATAAAATAATTTTATTTCTTTTATTAAGTTTATTTAATAAAAAAAATTCAATGTGACATTTATTTTCACCATATGTTTTTTTTAAACATATATGTTATACTTATAATTAATATAAGATTAAAAATAATATATGAAAAATACATTTAATGACATGTAAAGATACTTGGACTTTTTTTTCTCCAATAAAATTTTATGAAAAAAGAAACGGAATCTTTTAGATAGGGATAATCTTTCACAAACACAGAAACAATTAACAAGTTTGTGAAAATGGACATTATAGAAACGAATAAACTTATTATTAAATATATTTACCCTATATACTTAGTTCAAATTGAGGTTTTTTTTTGGTCAATTAACACTATCCCAGTAAGATTGTTTAACTGGACCACGTTTTTATAGTATCTAAACTCCACTTTTTTATATTCACGTTTTTTAAATCAATTAAATATATGTCACTAAACTTAAAAAATTATTTTTTATAAACAATTCAATTTTTACAATAAAATCACTTAGTTACAATTTTTTGTTTAATATTGTATTTTTAAAAGCACATTATTGAACTTAATAAAGCGATGATTGCAACACAAATGATGTACTTCTCAAAAACTCATTCTCATAGCTGTATTTTTCCTAATATAAATTAAATCATTACAATACCTGACTTAAAATAAGCAAATTTTACTGCAATGCATAGAAGTTATGTTAAAAATCTCTAATTTAATGAATAAGTTATATATTTTTAAACAAATTCGAAACATAGGATTGTAAGGAACTTTGGATCGAAAGTTCCGTATCCCATTTACAGATTCATCCAGCATAGGCCACTACGCGGTGATTCTAGCCGACTTAGCTCAGGGTTAATGCGTGGGGGTCTGTAGGGCATGCTGGATGCTTGAATATACCGCTTAAATAAATAAAATAGCAGAAAAAGGAGGAAAAAAATGAACACTTATGCACTCGATCGCTAATTCTTTTATCATCTCACCCCTTCTAAGAAAATAACTATTTCATGACCTTATAAATTTATTTGTCTGATACTTCAAAAATAAACTAATAATACATAGGATAGAGTAAATAAGTTATAAATATAAAAAAAATGGTTTGTGCCCCACTCCAACATTCCATCACCGAATTAAGAACTAAAATCTTAAAGGTAACCACAGCAAATCAAAATAAAATCAAAACTTACCGAGTATCAGCTTTTTGCGAGTATTGCACTAGATGGTCACTATCGAATTGACATTACTTTAACACTATCAGAACTAAATAAAAAAATATATAATACAAAGAAAATTCACAAAGTTATCAGCAAATCTTACAAAAAAAAATATTTATCGATAGATTCTCGCGTAGGATTAATTTATGTTGAATTAACTTATAATTATATCCTATAAATGTATAGGCTTCCTTAACACAAGTTTTTGTTCAGATCCAATGGCGGTGATTTAACCAAACGCCTTCCAAAACAACGTGGTTTAGAATCCATCAGGTGTATATTTGGACTAATGGCCGCAATTTTCATCAGCTAATACAAATCAGCCGGGTTTGAGTCAAAAGCCTGTGTTCGCGAATACAAATCTATACACATAACGAAAGTTTAGTTTTAACGTCGTTGTAAACTAAAGAATTAATCTCATGTTACCTGATATTAAATGAATAGATAAATTCATTAAACGGCCTCACGCATAATTATAATACACATAATTATGGAAAATTTACTTTAAATAAAAGAAAATTTCTTAATATTATAATAAGCCGGTTTATTTAAGCCTTACTTCAAAGAATGAAAAGCTAGGCTGTTTTTAATGCTCAGTTTTCTTTAAATTATATAAATATATTCATAAGCTTCATGAAAATCTAATTAATTTGACTCATCTTTAAGAAAATTACAATTCCAAAGTCGACGATTTTTAGAATTGAGGTTTAACTTTTTTTTCAGTGTGAGTAATCCTTTTTTGTATTATTTCTATATTTAATCCATAATCGAGTTCCCCAGCTTCGTGCATCGATGTAATTGGGATCGTTTAATTCTTCATCCCCAGAGTCTTCATCCGTGTCCGAATGAAAATCCGGCGGATGTTTATAAATATCACTTGGTATTTCAACATCATCCGTTTTCTAGGGCATCTAGCACATCCAGTGTTTTCCTAAAAAATGAAAAAAATGAGGTTAAGTAATTAAATGACGAAAGGTGCATTATCGCATCACCGTATTTTTTTTTTAAGTTTTCTTTTCAGCTTTCGCCTTCTTTCAATATCTACTCGGTGATCGTTTGGAATTCAAGTTGGATTGTGTTTTCTTTTTATATCGCATTCATTTTGAGTGAGAACATGGGTCGCTTATTCGGAAATTAGGGTGTGGTGACGTAAAATACGTTATACCGGATTGGCGGTCATCGATAACTCTGTATTCCTTTTTTGTCTTTTTGGGTTCTTAAAGCAGTTATTCAAACTCCAAATATGACTTGGAACCTTCACACCCAACCCTGAGTCTAGCCAGCAATAAGCTACTTCCAAGGCATCTGTTTGGAGATTCCCACAATTGGTTCAACCTTAAAACCATCAAGACAGAAATTCAAATTATGCAGCATATTCAAAATTATTTAACTACGTAATTCCCAAAATTGTATAACCTAGTCTGTTCAAAATTTGAACCATTAAATTTAATTATATTATAATTATAATTATTATTATATGATATTAAATTAAATTCTTCTCCTTCCTAACGATGGAATTCCACTTATTTGCTTTGATAGTTCTTGGTGCGGAAAAACATAATTTTCTAAATTATGTTTGGTACTTATGGTATATACATTGTACTCGTATCTGGGGTTCAGTTGTATAAAATGGAAAATCTTTGTTTTTTAATTAAAAAATAATGAAAAATTTTCTTATATAAAATCCTTTAACAGTTCACATGACTAGGTAAATTAATTAAATTTATAGATATTTTATTTATCAAAAACAAAAGAATGTTGTGTGGAATTTGCAGCGGTTTGTGAATTTAATTTAAACGAGATTCGTTCTTTTTTGGCTCCATCAGCAATATTTTTCACTCTAGTTGAGTACAACCCGGACATAAAGACACTTTGTAATTTGATTCCTGGTTACTTTTATCTTTCTAAGTGTTGTCACAATGGAATAAAAATAATATAAAAAATCACTTAATGGATTTTTCATCTTATGATAAATGTAATCAAAAGAATCAATTTAACCTTTTTGCCGAATCTTCTTCGTGTCCTTTTGTCATTAGTTTTTTTGTTGGTGAAATTTAATTTAATAATTTTTTTTGAAAATTTTTTTAAAGGTAAATTGTGGTACAACAACAAATCGGCCATCAAAAATAAACCACAATTCCACCTCGCCAACAAACAAATTGATTTTCACCGACATTTATCCTCCATTATTCCGTATACGTATATAATATATATATTATATACGATCGATGTACATAGGTACACATACAAATGTACCAGATATAATATTTTTTATTTTGAAAATGCTGTCTAAAATTTATTTACGGTGCGGTAAAAGTAACGATAAAATAAATAAATCGAAAAGAAAATCGAGCAAAAGATAAAGTAGATAAATTTTCATTTTTACTCGCACATTTTATTCTGTTTAGTTAGCTAGATTTAAAAAAAAAATAAAATTATTTATAAATACGAAGGCTTGATGGAGAAAACAAAAGGCATTATTTTTAATTAAACGCGGGAGAAAATAAGCACAAGGTAGAGGAAAAACCCAACCAAGATTTATGGTGTTTAGTTCTCTACCTAAATATCATTTTGCCAGCCTTAAACGGTACATAAATATATCGCACAATTTTCTTATAGCGCAGGCAGTATTATTATTATTATTATTATTTTAATAATACGAAAATTTAATTATGGAGTTTTTTTTTATATATGTACCCTTCCTCCCATCCATATTTTCTCATTTCCCCCGACCTATATATACACAACATAAACGAACGTTAATAATTTGAAAATTACACACGCGTTTATATAATATTATCATATGTGAAAACCTAATGCCTGGAAATATATAAAAATATCAGAATAATATGTTTCTAAGACTGTTAAGTGGTATTACACATGTATGGAAATGAAAAACAAAAGAAAAATGAAAAATTAATTAATAAAGTAAAATTAAAACTGTAGAATAAGGATTTTTTAATATGCTGTTAAATTTAACGTTAAATAAACGATATGAATATATGTGTGTGCGTTGTGAAAATTGAATGGCAACCCAAAACGCCAAACAACGTACATACTTACATATATATATATATATATAGGAAAGATGTAACCGTGTTTTTTTCTTATACACACATATCCATCCATATGTTATATCACATATGTGCTTAATATAGGTAATTTTTTTTAAGATATAATTTTAATGAATATAAAAAATTTATGCAGAATCCAAAGAATTTTGGAAATGTTCATTTTACATTACAATTATGAACAAATCTAAACCTAATGTGATATTGCTTTTTGTTTTTGCTCACCGACCACACTTGCTGTCGTTTATAATTATAGACACTTGGTATCGTGTGGTTTATATATATATATATATATATATATATATATATATATATATATATATATATATATTTATATATATATATATATATATATATATATATATATATATATATATATATATATATATATATATATATATATATATATATATATATATATATATATATATATATATATATATATATATATATATGTATATATATATATATATATAATATATATATATATATATTTATATTTATATATATATATATATATATATATATATATATATATATATATATATATATATATATATATATATATATATATTTATATTTATATATATATATATATATATATATATATATATATATATTTACCTCGATTCTGCCTAATTGGGACACATCGAAATTTGTCCAGATTAAGTGGTTGGACCAATTATCCGAAGTTAAAGAAAAAATACAGGATAAGTGTTTTTTTATATGTAAATGTTAGCATAGTAGGTACTCCACTGGTAAACTCCCGATTTTAAAACCTTTAAAACAACGAGGACAAAACAACGAGACTTACTACTTATTCCTACAATGAGTAGCTTTCTCTTATCACTTCCTGTCATATTTTTACAACATAACACAGTAAAACGATCTATTGCTTTTTTGAGGCCCGACAATGCAATGTGATTATAACACAACGATCTGGCGTGTTGCGATAAAAGAGGCCTGTTTCACAGAAGTTGTAAAGTTTATCTGGACAATAAGTTAATTAAATAAGAACTTTAATATTTTCCCAGTGTTCAGCGCTTGAATATTTTTCCATTCAATTTAATACTGTCTCGTTTTCCAATGACCAAAGATTATTATATACTAAAAAGATAGTTCAATCAGAGTAACATTTTAAAATACAAAAATTATTATTCTGGGTTCCGCTACATAGTGATGGGTTCCCCTGGTCTATAGTAAAACAAAACAAAACAAAATCGTTCATATTGTAAATATTATACTTTATGTATAATAAAATAATCTTTGCAATGACACAACCAAGAATCAGGCCAAAAACTGAATGTGGTTCAACTTTTTGGCTAGTTCTTCAGCTATCGGTTTTATCCAATGGTCCAGCGCTGATTCTACATCTGGATCTTTGTCCTACTGTTTTCTCTCGTGGACGTTCCTGGTTTTTCTTTCTGTAACATCTATTCATGCGCGCACTTCTTTTTTGTTTGTCAAAAAGGCGCAATATTGTTATTTTCGGAACTTTTGTTATTTCCTCAAGCTGACGAATGCTAGTGTTACTTGTCTGGTTTTTAATTTCATAGAGAAAACGTCGCCTGAGTTCTATCTTGGTGGTTTTAACGGATCATAGTGTAATTTGTTCTGCTTTTTCTGATAATGCAATCAAAAAGTTTTCGAGGTACTGAATGCAATTTCGATTTATATCCGGGCAACAATAAAGATTGAATTTTCTTTTATGTTTTATCTCCATTACATAACATGCAATGTACGTGTTTGAACATTTTAACACCTACTTAGACCATTTTTTGGACTTATTCTATTTTGGTTTAAAACCAAATAATTTTATTTTGATCGGTGTTATTACCAATTCACAATATTTATTCTGATTTGGTGTATCTCCTTATATCATTTGTAGGCATTTGAACAATTCTACACAGGTTTCGAACATTTTTCAGTGTCACTCTGTTTGATTCTATATCCATATATCCATATATTTTTATCAACGTGTATCTCCTTAAACCAATCAAAATTATTGTTTTTGTCACGTGGTAATTCCGAAGGCAAACTTAATATGGTCAGAGATCACATCAAAAATTTTCCAGCAATTGATTCTCATTACTGCCGGCCAACACAAACAGGAAATATCGTGAGGCCGGTTTAAATATTGGTAAAATGTACCTTATTATATGTAAGAGAGACCATCGACTCTGTGAAATTTAATATTTACACTAACTAAGTGTTCAATTGATAGTTTAACATATCATTCTACAAACCGAAGCAAGATCACTTCTTAAATCAAAGAATTTCAAAAACACAAAGAAAATAATATGAGGGCAAAAAGAGATGCTGATCTTAAAACTGCTGGTCAATCCACCATGGTTCTAAGCTATGATTTACAAAATGTGTTTTCTTTGCCTCGGGCAAATACGTCAAATTTTTTTTATAAACGCAAATTCACGGTTTGTAATTTACCGGCGCACTGTAGTGCTAACAAATTCACATATTGTGCAATATGGCATGAAGTTATAAGCGTAAGATCTAAAAAAGGCCCTGGAATCGTCTTTAGTTAAAAATTTGGAAAGTGTGGTTAAAGACAATCCATCTTTTACTACAATGTTCTTGTAGTCTGACTCATGTGTGTCTCAGAACAGAAATAGAATAAACACGCTGGTGATTTATGGAAAAACTATGGAAAATTTATGGAAAAACATAAATATATAGTAGAAGTGCAACAAACATATTCGGAGCCAGGAAACAAATGCAAAGGAAACAGAACAATCTGATTTATCTTCAATAAAGTATTGGACTAAGCATATTTGTGAAAATCTTAAGCACCCATTACATGGTCAGTAGTAATGTCATTACTTTTTGATAATGACTTTAATACTGATCGTGTAATGCGAAGTAATAATGAGTGATGTTCGGTGATGATGAAAATCAGATTTTCTGATTTTGCTACAACATTACCGAAGAATGATGAAAATAATGTCATTAATATTGATCGTCCATAATTACTTTTTCACATCATTCCAGAGGATCTTGCTCTTTCGATTTCTTAAATAAATTCAGAATTTTTTTTCCCATTATGTGTTGAAGAATCGAGCTGTAAGCATTATTGTTATTTAAAAGGTGTTCTAAAGTAACTAAAAAAACATTTTTATCAACTTGAAAGACATCTACAAAAAAAACTACGGAAAATTTCATTTCTGTTATCCGCTAAGTAATGATGCCTTGGAATGCTCGTGTAGTGTTAAAAAATAATGATGAAGTAATGACATAAATACTGACATTACTAGAAATGACATTATTACTGACTATGTAATGGCTGCTTTAGATACTAGCCAATCCGTATCCAAGGGCCGTTTGTCATTATATATAAAATGTCAGCTGAAAAAAAGACACATGCCAAAAGCATGTATACTGTATTTCAATAGAAAAAAAAATGTTTTTGTTTAAACCTTCTACTGTCCCGAAAAAGTGAAGTAATTTGTATTATTTCCTTGGTTTTGTTTCCGTTCTTAATGATTTTTCCCAACTAAGCGGCTGTCCCAAATAACTGGTTCCCTGATTAAGCGGAATCGACAGTATATACATATATATATATATATATATATATATATTTATATATATATATATATATTTATATATATATATATATATATATATATATATATATATATATATACATATATATATATATATATATATATATATATATATATATATATATATATATATATATATATATATATATATATATATATACATATATATATATATATATATATATATATATATATATATATATATATATATATATATATATATATATATATATATATGTATTGTTACGTACAAGGGTGACATCTCTGACTGACTTAAATAACTAAATGTTTGCAATTGGAAATCAGCATGAATGCAGTATACAAGCGAATAAACAATCGAGTATAAATACGCGAACAAAAAGCGCAGAGTTTCAGCTTAATTACCGAAATTAGTATCGCTTCAAATCTCTTATTTATTAGAATCGGTTCTAGCTGTGTAGTATCCCATCATAAACATTTTCGGCTATATTGGAACTCGACGCTATCAGCTTACATTTATAGCTTATTTTTTTACGAAAGTTAATTCACTGACATTTTACAATGCTTCCTTTATGTATATATAATTAATAACTTCAGCCAATGAACTTTGTTTAATCAATTCATCAATATTGGTTGGTTGGTTTTCATTTGCGCAATCAATGAAGTTAAGTCTACGTCTATAATGTAATTTAAAATTTTGGATGATGACTTTTTCAAGCGGTTGAGAAACGCATGTGGTATTTGCTGCGGTGCAGGAACAATAATTGTTAAGATTTCAGATGTGTAAATTTTGAATGATTTATTGATTATTGAATAAGCCAAGACTACAGCTAATTTTCGGTTTTCTTTTATCATTTTGTAATCAAACTTTTTTAACCATTCCTTAAAAATTGAATGGATGATCCATCCCGTTTTATTTGAATGCCATTCTAGTCCTTAGTTTCCCTTACTCATATTTTAAAAACACCTTGGTCTGTTTGAAGTGTTTATTACAAGAAGTTTCTCCTTTTATCCAGCATTTGTAAACAATATTCGGTGCTTTCTTTTTTTTATCCATGCGCATTAGTTCCTTTATCTTCAAATAATTTGGTCGGAAGTGTCTTATATCTTTAGATGTGGCATTATCATTCACGAACGCACTTTCTTCAGTAAATATTTTAAATACAATGTTATTCCTATCACAAAATTTACTTAGCCACCCGTTGCTAGTCACAAAATTGTCTTTTTCAGAGATTTCGCGAATATAAGGCACATTTTAAGCTTATGCCTCTCCCACAACGCTACGGTTCAGATATTAATTTCTTAAAATAGCTGAAACGACTGTCGTTTTCTATTTCCGTTGGAATTGACGCACCAACACGCTTTCAATCCTTCTTTTTTGTTGAAAATATTGACAATCGGTATTTTGCAAATGGTATTACTTCAAAACCTTGCAGTCTAGGTTTAGGTTAGAATTACTTTCGTTCACCTAATCCAATAAGTTGACCATTTTGAAATTTAATCTAACTGTTCTTGCAGATTTATCGATACTAAATATTTACGAGACACTCTCGTCTCGTTCATCTAATGGTATATGATCTGCATATATTACCTACGTAGTGATCATTTTATCCTTAAGAGGTACTGAATTTGTAGAGTTACTAATTGTAGCGGCTGTTATGGCTTGATTTCGTACATACGATAGATTTTGAACAATTTAATCTTTCCTTGACACATTAAAACGGATATTAAGCATATTTCGGTCATTACAAGTTATCCTTGCAATACCCTTCGTCGCGCAAAATTCAATGAAATCAGTAATCGTTTAGCTTTCAGTTCGCAAAAAGTTATATGCTCAGAGTTATTTTCCATTTAGAGATGATACTCTTGAACCCTTTAAGATATTCATGGCATTTTAGCCTCTTTCTGCTAGAAATTTGTCTCCTACAGAGTTTAAAAACATTTATCAAATTGCTGCGTTTTAGTTGAATATTAAGGTGGACCATTTGGCAGATGCTCGTTCGAATATTATAGTTATCCAAGAAGAAATTGTTTTACCTATAAATTTTGTTGCGTTAGCAATTTTTTGGCCTTCACCTTGGGTTGAATTAAATGTGTTACCGGTATAATATCATTTGGTTAGCACTTTCCATGTAATGATCTGTGGCGTTCTTGAGCAACTCCAACAAATACAATTAAATTATCTCACGCCACAATTAATTAATAAAAATATTTCGAGTTAAGTTCTTGTAATTCACTAGTACTGTCGCGTCACAGCTAAACGTATATATACGAATCGCACAGTATGAACATCAAGTCCGGTAGCATATGCCTGATGAGATGGATTTGATCTTTTCGATCACACGGTCATTCAATGACGTCATCATCATCAGATTGAAACCGGCCTAGTGGATTACAAGAGACAAGAAACAATACATTCAAAATTTACAGCAAGCTACACGCTTCAGATCTGTTGTTATCTGTCTTTGCCCGGGGTGTTAACGTTTTCCTCTATAAGTATGTGGTGTGATTCTCCATACTTATTACTGACATATGCCTGACAATTGGTGTATTGCAAAACCAACTTGTATAACCCTCTTTTTCAATACTACTATACTCTTCTGTAAGGTAGATATTTGATCAATTTTATGTTGGCCCTCCGTTTTAACAGTTAAACAACGATTAAGGTTTTCTGTCATGGGTTCCTGTGTTCTTTATTTTGAAATCAAAGTTTGATAGCTCTCCGCTTTTTTCTTCTGTTCTGTACACTCGGGGAAATTCCCTTTATTCTCTCTAATTTATTCATTGGTATCGACGTTTATGACTTTACTTCTATAAAATATTCCCTTTGCGTTATATCCTTACAGTTTAGATAGTAGTCTTGTTAAACAGATTGAGGATGGTACGTCTTTTACTTTGACCTCCTTGTCGTTTTTGTCCTCTTCGAGTGGTGAGTGGTAGAACGCCAAATTGGGTTCTCATTCTACAACTTTGTAGTATTTAATGTCAATTCCAACTGCTTTGCAGTATCCACGAATATAATCTCTCGCTCGCTTATGAGTACAGGTCTCCCAAATAGATATATTTTCAAAAAAATCCAAGAGCATATATTTTCTCTCGTCTCTCTTAACACGAATTCCGTTATTGGGAATTTATCAAATTAACGATTAAAATCTGATTACAAAATACACATTTCCAATTCTCTAACCATATCTTGTTGCTGTCGGGTCTTAGGTCTAAACCAATGAACATTATTGCCATTCTTTCATACTTGATCAAATTTTTGGCTTTTCGTCTTCCTTATCCAATTTTCAATTTCCTTTATTATTTTTTGTCTAATTTTTGATCAGAAATATCTGATTTCATGAACCATTAATTTGTTCCACTCATTAAATTTATTTTTATTAAGCCGTTAAAATATCAAACGAAATTCAATAATGGAATACTGGGAAATTTCTAAATGAATTTTCAATTAATTGACAATATTATCACATGCACGTTATGGTGTCGAGTTTGTCACGTAAATGATATACAATTCGACGTTAATTAAAAATGAATATTTGTATCGGATAATCGATTTTGTCTCTGTGGAGTTGGAGTACCCTTTGGCTGTGCTAGAAATCAATATCGAAAACTCTTTATGTAATGTTTCAACTATATGTTGGTATATAGCATAAAAATAATCGTAAATTCAAATTCTATAGCTGGATATTTTTATGATATAGTTGGTTGTTGAATTTGCCTCAAAGGGGTTATTTTTTGAATTGAAACAACAATAACAATTATGCACAAGTATTAAATGAGATAGTAGTTCCCAGCAGATTTGAGTTTCCAATGTTTTATGGAATTTCAACTATCTGGCAATAACGTTCAACTGTTACATAATTTTTTGCGAGCTTATGTAAAATATGAATATGTAAGGTTTTTCAATAAGAGTGTTCGAATTGTCATTAGAGATTACGACCATCTTGAATAGTCTTTTTGACAGCTGTCTATTAAGGAAATATTGCTGCTGTAGAAAAAAATGTACGAAACAACTATAAGGACTGTTATATAGCATAACATGGCGTAGATTTCGTTAAGATTTTGGTTTAATTTATAAAGGCATATTAATCCAACTAGTCTAAGAACTGAAGCTATGGAACCATCATAATCGCCATTTAACTCCATTTTTGGCTTAGACAAATTAGAGAATAATGAGCGTGATGAGATTTAATCATTACTTAACGGCTATGTCAACAAATAAAATTGCAGGATATCGAGAAAAACAATACAGAAGTCATTTATCAAAGTTCATTTCAAAGACTTAACTGTATCTGTATGTCGTGCTAATCATGCGCGTGATAGTTTTTTTCCAAAATGAGTATGGACAGCATATCATTGTTATTGGAATACGATTTAAATCGATGATAAGTGGAAATTGTGGAAATAATGGAAGTTTGGTTTCAGCTAGATGGTGCTACGCAGTCGCACTATATAAAGCAAGCGCTCTTTGAACTTGTGACATCACTCCATGGATTGTGTTTTTGTGTAGATATTTGAAATAACTTATTTAAAGTAATGAACCGATATCAATTGAATGAATACAAATATTATTCAAATTATTGGTGAAATTAGTTTGAAAGAATAACCCGCATGTTAGGTGGTGATACACAAGAAATATAATATTTTAGAAGTTAAATGAAAGCATTTATTTTGAGCAAGATATTGAACTCGGTTGCTAACATCATGGCATATTTCTTGTATGTGTTCAATAAATTCCTTTTGGATGCCCATTTCAAAAAGTGTCTGCTATATTTCGACCCTATTTATTGTATCAAATGCATGTTTGTAATCGATGAAGAGCGCAGATACAGTGGTGAATTTCGTTCACTGGATTGTTGAGTGATGATATACGGGTTGAGTAAATGTGACCATAGCTCTTCGTTTCTTCGACACACTGGATTATTGGTGTTAGTGTGCATGCACAGTTGTTGTATCATAATCTATGGCTTAAACTGCCCTTATCGTGTCAACTCAACTGAGAGACCTTACTAAACATTTTATCGTATTGGTGCCCATTGGATGGGGTCAGTCCAACAAATGTTTTTAAAAAATCGCGTTTTATATTATCCGGTGCATGTTAATTTTTCGTCAACGGCGACAATCGAACTCGAGACCTCGACGTGATGAGAAACTCTCTTAACCATTAATCTACAACCGGCACAGTTCTTGGTGAATCCCGTTTAAACATATCGGTTGTTATACTGTATGGTCTAGCAGCCTTATTGTTAGTCAACTTTTCAATTACACTATCAGCTTCTCGCTTTGTTGGTTTGTTCGAAATTTTGCATCTGCCGTTGTAGTATAGTTAACGCCAGTTACTCAATTTTCTCCATGTTTCATCACTAATCCAAGATTTCCAATTCAAGTTCCCATTAAAGTTTGGATCTTCCAGTTCCTGATTCGTGTCCGTGTACTACAGTCAATTTGCCGATATTTTGCCGGTTTGTGTTGCTTCCTTCTTATATTTGTTATTTCTTCTCAAAGGAGAGGTTTCCGGAGAGAGAGGTTTTGTCACATTCCTTTTCAACATTTTTTTTACTTTGATGGTTCTTAGTGGTTACCCAAATTTGTACTAATCCAACCAATGATTGCTTGACGCTGATTATCAAGTTGGTTTCGTCCTAAATACCTCGGTCACTTACGTGACGATCTCTGATATTCAATACCATCAAGTAAGAAATAATAGAGTAAGATAAGACAACCTAATGAGGATTATACATATACATATACATGATCTGAACATATAAATGTT
This sequence comes from Tipula lateralis, assembly GCA_963932295.1. Taxonomy (NCBI): domain Eukaryota; kingdom Metazoa; phylum Arthropoda; class Insecta; order Diptera; family Tipulidae; genus Tipula; species Tipula lateralis. Next base: position 150,707,283 of record OZ010737.1, on the reverse strand, counting down.
GAGACCAGTCCCACCGCAACCAATAACAAATTCAATCCCGTAATGTGAAAATGATATTTACAATATAATTAAGTAATGTCATTTAGATTGTCCCTCAGAATACTTTTTTTATTTACAAATCACTAACTCTACCAATGCTAAATGTTGCATATGTTGTTTGGTGACCGGTGGCTATGGTAAAATCATCAATTAAGAAACTTCACTGTCTGGGAAATATCGCTTGTTGGGCTGTAATTAGAGCCATATCTTCAAATTTTCTCCTCAGCATTATTTCAGGCCATAGAATTGAAACGAGCTGCACCAGAAATTTACATGGGTTCTGCCTATTTTTAATACCTATAAATCATTCGAGGTGGTTAATCCATCCATAAAAATGTGGTTCTCACCAAACTATCTTAAAAGGACATACAAATCGCTTGTCTTCTTTAGAGATGGCTCTCTTTCTTTCTCTGAACAGAGTGCTGGCATTGGCATCTACTGCACATCGTATGAGCTGCGAAGCTCTGGCAGTTTTGGAACATACTGTATTATTTCTTAAGTAGAATTAATAACGGTTGCCTATTGCGTTATTTCGGGATTTTATCATGCTGTCAACGATAGGAAGATTATATATGAAATATAATCTGTATACCGTTGACTGATAGTAAAACACTTTGACCAATTTCTGAACCAGCTGTAAATTGGTAAGGGATTGTAAGAAATTGTCGAACTTTCTAGGTTGCAACAACAAGGCAAGTCCATTGAGGTAATGAGATTGCAAACTGTTTGGTTAAAAATGGTTTACACTTGCGTTTCATAAGATTTGAATCAACAGCTCCTTTGTCTTTTCACATTGTTAAAAAAGAAATTAAAATTCTCTATTGAATCTAAATTTGACGTGGTCAGCAACCTATACTAGTCGTAAGGCGAAATATTTGGTCAGAGAATTTATTCCGAACTGAACAATTATACTTTTTGCACGAAAAAAGACAGTTTGAGAATACTGGTTTCTATATACTTACTGGGCATGGCCGTTTCAAAAATTCATCTTTATCACATACGACTTGCCATTGATGACGTTTGTGACGATTGCCTTGAAAATGTCGATGATAACTTGGAATATTCCTGTTAGCTACTGTCTTCTTTGCCCTTGTTCAAACTATTCAAAGCGAATGTGAGCTTTGATGGAATTTGAAGTTTGTTCCATGGGCGTAGACTTTTGGAATAAATTTGGGTTATCCATTACGCCTTATAACATTTCCACTTTGGCCACCAATTCTAAAATTTTATCTTTCTCAGATAAAGTAGTCCACGAAGTTGTCGATTCAATTCAGCCCGTTAACTTCTCACCTGAACAACATTCATTGTCTCCAGTTGATCAAGAGCGACTCAAATTAATCATCGGGAAGTACCCATCCTCCTCCAAACTCGGTCTTGGTCGCACACAATAAGTCCAGCATGAAATTCACCTTCTCGACATTAAACCCATTAAACTGCGATTCTATCCTATCTCCCCCATGATACAAAAACAATTAAATCAGGAGCTGGATAGAATGTTGTTACGCAAAAAGAAGCGTACCCATTACCGTTGATAGAAAGTTAAATTAGCCGTCTTGATAAAACTCACTTTATCTCGAGCTTTGACCTTAAAGATGCCTTCTGGCAAATCCATCTACATCCCGACGCCCTTGATAAAACAGATTTTATTGTGCCAGGCAAACCCCTTTTCCAATTTTAAGTTTTGCCGTTAAGCCTGTGTAACGAGCCTCAAACGCTATGCCGTTTAATGCATAAGGTGATCCTACATGAACTGCGTGACAGAATATTTACATACCTAGACGACTAATTGGCCACTTCTGTGACTTTAGACAAGCACTTTGATTTGCTTACACAGGTTGATTTGCTTACAAACATTGAAAAAAGTCATTTTGTACTGAAACAAATTAAATATTTAGGTTATGTGGTTGGAGATGGGTGTCTACCGCGCACCTCAAAACATATAAGGCGTTTTATAAGTATGTGCGGGTGGTACAGAAGGTTTGCTCCACTGATAGATGTGCTGAAGAAAAAATTAAAATGGAATTGGTCCAAAGAAGCTCAATGTGCCTTTCAAAGTCTCATGGACGCTATGATTTCTGCGTGTTATCTCATCATAATTTCAATGAAAGATTTTTTAAAACTATTGCGATATTTTCGCAGAAGCTAGACGAAGCCTCCGTGAATTAAAGAATTACTCCGGACGGAGCTGGAATGTTTGGCTACCGTTCACAGTGTTAAAAAATTTCGATGTTAAATTGAAGTGTATGAATTTTCCATAATTACTGATCATGCCAGTTTACAATGGTTGATGGCACAAAAAGACCTCAATGGCAAACTTGCTCGGCGGAGTCTGAAATTACAGTCATTCTCGTTCGATGTGAAGCATGTGAAAGGAACTCAAAATATTGTTTTATTTTGAATACTCAATTTCAACCCCCATAAGCAATACTAAGTCGTATCTGTACTTATATTTTATCTAATTGTTTTCTTCTAAAATCTTATATCTTGTTATTTACTTTGATCTATTACTCAACAACAATAAAACTTTACTTATATAATTATAATTGTTTTTCGTTTAATTGAACAAATTACTGACGTTGTATCTCACCAAGGCAAAGTGAAAGGTATCAAAAAAATTCATTTTCCAAAGACAACAAAAAAACCAAAAGCAATTATGTTATTTACTTCTTATAACACTCTATAGTCTTTTCTATATTTTTTGGGAGGGTATTTTTTTTTTTTTGCTCAAAAGGTTTTAAAATTAAAACGGAAAATCCACCACCAAATTCAATTTTACACTTAAAAAAAAAAACAAAAAAATACGCAAATTATTTTTCCATCAGCCGTAATGCTGTATGTACATACGTATTCGTATACATTACTCGGTAACGATACGTACGAACGAACAATTCAAATTACAACACCAAACCGAGTACAACGAAAATGAAAAAAAAAACAAAAATAATCGGAAAATGTTACATTTAAATGAAAAATTATACTTTGGAAATTTCTTCTTGGTTTGTTGTGTGTATGTGTGTGTATGATGATGATGCCTTTGTATAAAGAACACAAAATGGAAAATTCTATATTTTTTGCAGCAATAAAATTGTAACAATAACAACAAAAAGAAAACAAAACGCCTCTGAAATCTTTAATTTAATTCCATAATTTTTTTTCTTATACCAAATATCATTATTATTTTTTTTTTTTTTAAGGATAATGGAATTTTAATGAAATAACGGAATGAATTGAAACATTTTTCTTATTTTCATATTTTCATTTTATGTTCGTGTCTTTATATCATATACATATAGTTTTCCCGGTTTTCTATTTGTTCGGGCTTTCGAAAGATGCTCGTTGCTAGTTAGTGTTAAAAATAATGATGAGAAAATATATTATGTGGGGTGTCTCATTAAAATCGGCCATTTTGGTCCCATCTCGACGTATTTCTGATCTATCAAAGGAGCAGTTGTTATTCTAAATATATTGAGGTGCAAGTTTTCATCTGAAAAGTCATTAGTTAACTGTCTAACCACAACAACAAAATAAAGCTTAGTAACAACAAACAATTTCATATAATAGAAAGCTTCGTGGCAGATTGGATTTTTCATTTTCGGAAAAACATTCTCGTTGCCCTACCGAAGTAAATGGTGTTTTTTAGAGGTTTACAACTATGACCTGGCAACACTGGTTTTGTTCGTCAAACTTATGGTTAAGCTCGTCCATTTTATGGTGTTCTTCTAAGCAACAAATTCGAATAACAATAGATTGTTTAAGAACCACGTTTACTTTTATTGATAATTTGCAATCCGTGAGACGCCGAACAGTGCGTAATGAAGCAACTGTAACCGTTGTACAGAAAAGCATTGACGAAGATCCAAATCAAAAAAATCATCGCCGTTCGCAGCAACTGGGGTTATATTCTTCCACTTAATGGAAGATTTTACGAAAAGACCCTGGCTTAAAAGCTTCCACGATTCAATTTGTGGAGGAATTAAAGCCAAAATACCATCATATGAGCCACGAATCCGGCGAATCGGTTGAAGCAAAGCCTGTTTTTGATTGAGTAAGGATAATCCACACGCTTTTATGGAAAGGTCTCAGTTGAGACGCATGGGCCGTTTACGGCCTATAAGCCATATATTATTATTAAGCGGTATAGGAACATGATTAGAAAATTGTTCGTATTTCGATCGGCTGACATTGTTATTGCTGACATGTAGTTCCAACAGGACGGAACTTTTGACGAAAAAATAATTTCGTCCAATTATTTGGCCACCAAGATCGTGTGATTTAACCCCATTGGATTATTTATTTGATTTATGGGGTTCTGCTCACGCGCATTTGTGCACGTCGATAAACCAGAAACAATTGAACACCTGGAAATCCACACTCGAAGACATTGGTGAAATTCGGCTGCAAATGTTGCGAACATTTGTGAAAATTGGTGTTCTAGATTGCGCGTTGTACGCACCAGCTTTATAGAGGCCACATGGGTGAAATCATATTTGAACATTAATGTCATAAAATTGACTATACAGTAAAGCCCGTTTCATTGATATGTAAGATATATTTCTTTGTTTTATTATGATTTTTATTTGTGTAACTTCATAAACCTTAAGTTGATTTACTTGCTATTACGTTTTAGAAAATAATCTGCAGTTCCAGTCAGAAAAAAACTTTCCTGACTTATGGTTAATGTTACTTCACTATTGAGTCACGGTAACTGGTCACACTTAGTTCATTGCCACTAAGAAGATTGTTTCTGGTCAGTAACTTAGTCAAACCCAATAAGATTTGGTTTAAGTAACTGTTTGTTGGTTAATTGAATGATTTTGGTGAAATATTATACCACATCCACTAGATCTATACAGCTGACCTACTTACATAAATTGCTTGAAAATCTCTACATACCCGGATGATACTGCAATCCTAGCTGCACACCAAGGATCTTGCGGTATCAACAAAAATTCTAAAAGAACATTGAGAGAAGATCGAAAATTGACTAACAAAATCGAGAGTTCAAACCAATGAGCGATAATCGGCTGTCCGCCTATGTGACAAAAAAAGCATTCCGTCACAACACCAAAGCGTTAAATATCATAGACTAAGATCACTCATGTTGAAAAAACACATTAAAGTCAATTAAAATACGACAAACTAAATAAGTTAGTTGGTAACACTCAAAGTTAAGTCTAGACTGTAAAGTGTTGCTGAAAAAAATGTTACTTAATCCCATCTGAACATATGGTACTCAGTTGAGGGGCACGGCATGTGATTCCAACATAATAAAACTGACAAAATGCAGTCACGAATACTTTAAATAATTTTAAATGTACGCCTCATGGGCTGACCCATCTTCCATGTCACTACTGTAGGCTAATACCGAGGGGACACCACTCGTAACCTCCATACGAGTAGCTACGTCACCTGATTCCACAAAGATACCCTGGTCACTCAGATACCTCTGAAGAACCTTCCTTAGCCGTTTGCTGAGTAATTACTACTGAGTTACGCCGCATGTGTTGAGTTCAGTCAACGATTTTATTGACATACCTCATGACTTACGCTATATCATCTATACAGTAGAACATCCCTCTCGAAAACTTTACTGGTTCCTTAATTAAAGTCCGCTCATTCTTTCTTCTATTAATGTGTAGCGCAGTAGGTATTCATAAAGTTTCCCGAAGGTGTCCAACCAGCAGAGTGGTATATATGACGCAGGAACACTATTCGAATTTCCCTCCTATTTAAGGAGCTATACTCTTTAGCTATTTTGCAGTTGTGTGGAGATTGTTCATTTTTTAATATTTGGTTTATGACCTTTTGTGAGTCAACGTCAGATGCAATTCTGACCGCTTCCGTTGAAATCCCATCCGGCTCAGTGCTTATTTTCATCTTAAACTTCTGCCATACAGTGCCTATAGTTCTTCCCTAGTGAATGGTGGAAATTCTTACGACTCTTTGGGCTTATGGTGCGCTCGATCGGAAAAAACTCATTAACTATGGCAATGACAGTTTCTGCAGCAATGGTGGACACCGTTCGGCCTACAGCTTACACTCTACATGGGCAGCTCTTCCCTGGAAAACCAGTGGATGGTCCTTGCTAAACAAATGTTTGTCAGCGTACTTTATTATAGATTCCTTCACGTATGCAGCCTACAAGACTTGAGTGAAATTTTCTAAGGAAATTTACAAAATCATTCTATAGAGTTCGAATCCCGATAGGAGCAGGATACAAAAAGGGATTTTTCACCATCTGTTTACGATCGGTGGCCATCTTTGACCACCTGTTGCAGAATTTGGCTATATAATTGCGTAATAGAGGACGTAAATATGCGAACCGCGAAATATTTGGGACTGCATTAAGCCCCAAAACAGATTGGAAAAATAAAAAACAAAGAAACAAATTAGTTAACTAATTATTCAGGCCAAATTATTCAACACATGTATTTTGGCCAGAAGTCATTTATAGCAGACGAAAAATATGCCAATAGATCTACCGTTTTAAATCTGCTTTTGAAAAATCCATAAATTTTGAAACGGGTGAGGTTAACACTCAACTCGATGTTATTTATACTGACACTGACAAATTAGGAAAACTAAAATTAAGTCTTCTTACCTTACTAATCACGTGTAATCTGTTAACATAAATAACAGTTTTTCTAATCCAGTTAAAGTGCATAATGGTGTTTCACAGGGGTGCAATCCTCTCATCTCGACTGAACTATGAAAAGCTATACTATTTTTATTTTCTAGAGATCTGCCTTCTTATGTCGATAAATGCAAATCATTAAAGCTGGCAATTTAAATGTTGATGCCTTTTTTCATTTCCGAAGTTCTGAATAGCAATATCCCAAATTCTTAAGAGTACTAAAACGTCTTAAGAGTCTTAAAAGCACTAAAATTCAGCAATCAGTGGAATGGTTGTTGGATAAATTTTACTCCACCGTAAAATTGGCTATGACCGTATCAGTAACATATACTTAAGCATGCTACAGGTCTATACTGTAGACCAGGCGTTCTCAACTTTTTTTTGAATCGGGCCTTATACGAAGTGGATGACTTTTGGCGGGCCGAACTAGTTCTATTCATTTTATAAAGGCTTTTTTTTTTAATTTTTTAAAGTAACAATTTTAATTCATTTTATTTATTATAATAATAATATACATTCATATTCAAAGATCAGTGAGACGATTGGGTTTGTTTTGAAGAACATATTTTATGAATATCTGGTGAAAGTTGTGTTGTTGCAATTTGTAAAATTTTTTCGAGGTGTGAATCAGTAATACGGATCCGATAGTTTGATTTAAAATACTTCATTCGTGAAAATGTCTGGTCACAATTATAGGTAATACCAAAAATTGAAATTATTTTAAGTGCGAAATTTACAATTTTTGGATATTCATTCTCGTTTAAAGTATAGTATAAAATTTAATTAAACTTTCATTCTTGAATAAAGTTCTTAGAATATCATTAGCTTTAAGATCAATTAAAAGCTTTAAGTTCCAGTTGTAAATCTTCTTCAACATCGTCGACAAGGACCTCAATTGGGTTCTGAAAAAGCTAAAATGTCTGAGAATTATTTTTGAAGTCGATGAATCTAGCTGTAAACGACTCTTGTAAAAATTTAATATTATGAATGTGGTATTCCGTTGAGAAATTATGATGACTTATATTTTTCAATAAAATATCACAACAAGGCAAATAAACAAAATTATTTTCCGTGAACTGTTTTTTAAATAAATCTAGTTTTAGTTCAAAAGTTAATGAGTAAACGCCGTCCTTGTAATTTTTGATTCAATATATTTAAATGTTCGCAAATATCAGATAAAAAAACTGAATCAAACAACCACTTGGGATCAGATAATTCACTCACGGGTTTTGATTTTTCGGTCAAAAATATGTCAAGTTTGTTTCTGAGATCAAAAAATTGCCTTAAGACCTTACCAAGACTCAACCAACGCACTTCAGTGTGATATAATCAATCACTGTTCTCAGCTTCAATTGATTCAAGAAAACTTTTGAATTGACGGTGAGTTAATCCATATTTACGTATAAGGTTTACTGTTTTTATTACAATGGACATGACTGATTCTGCACATAAAAACTTTCAACACAACGCCTGCTGATGTATAATGCAGTAATAGTTTGTCAATATCTTTGTGCTGAAGATATTTATTTAATTGACCAATAAATCCAATTTTTGAACCAACCATATTTTTAGCGCCATCCATCGTTACCGCTGATAACAAGTTTCAATTCAGATTAAATTCATTAATGAAGCGTCTGAAATACACTTTAATATAATTTCCCCTGTTGTTGAACCTTTTAAGCTTTTCAATGCCATTAGCTCTTCAGATACTTCAAAATTTTGATATACACCGCGAATATAAATTAATATTTGAGCCGTGTGGCTCAAGTCTTCACTCTCATCAATGGCTATTCAAAAATATTTAAACTCACGAACTTTTTCTTTAAGCTGTGTCTTAACGTCAGCTCCTAAATCTTCAATTCTTCTTGTTACGGTGGATGAAGATAAGCTTACCGCTTTAAAATCGCTGGGTTTTGAGGGACATATTTCTTCTACAATAGCCAAACAAACCCTTTAAAAAAATTCACCATCGGTGAAGGGTCTTTCTTCTTTCGCTATAATTTAGGATGCTTGGAAACTGGCTCGAACCGTAGATAAACTTTTATTTGTAAATAACCTCATTTTATGTTCTTGGCTTACAATTCTTTTCGTTAGTTCTTCCAATTTATTCTAACGTAATTCTCGTTGCAATTTATTATATTTTTTCCCATGTTTTGTAGTGTAGTGCCTTTACAAATTATATTCCTTACATACGGCTACATTTTCATTACAAATGAGACATAAACACTTGTCATTCTTCCATTCAAATAAATCTAACATTATATATCGGCGGGCCGGATGAAATTATGTCGCCGTAAGTTGGGGACCGCTGCTGTAGACTAAACATCAAGATTGGAATGCTATGATTCAATATGAATTTGGTATTCCAAAACATGTGGATATTTTTCAGGTTTTCTATGTAAATTACGTAAAAAACAGCGTTTTATGACACTTAAACATAAATTACATATAATAAACGAAGGAAACATCATTTGCAGTGTCGTCTATTTTAAAATGTCAAAAAATTTACCGATGTTTGGCAGTTACAATGATTTTTAACCTCTTAAAAATTTTAATCTTAATCAAAAATTATAGTGACATTCAGTATGTAGTCGAAAAAAATTGTACACAGTTAATTATTTCACAAATACTATTCATACAATGACCGCCCAGGTGGTGCAGTGCTTAAAGCTGAGAAAGTTGGAGCGGGAGGTACCGGGTTCGAATACCGATAGAGGCAGGATGCAAAAAGGGATTTTTCACCATCGATCGTTAGGACGGTGCGATCGGTGGTGTGAATGAACACATCTGGATCCCCTGTTGAGTTTAGAATCTGTATGGGTACTATAGGCTGACTTGGAGCTATGCAACGCGCAGATGGTTCTACGTAAATCGAACCTAGAGCCGTACATATAGTGGTATCAGAATGGACCATCGTCGGTCTAGGTGTACGGTAGCAGCCACCCAACAAAAAAAATTCACAAAATTGTTAGACGATTTTTTAACAGATGGTGTTTTAGTAACAATTAGATATAATAAGAGATGGCGCCTCTGTTTGTTTTTTACATAAAATCGTTTTTGACGTTGTTACACTTCATGTTTTTTTCCTGTAACTCCACTTTTAGGAGCATAGAGCATCTACTAGACTTTTCCATCTAACTCTGTTTGGGGCCACTGATTTTATGATTTTATCATGATTTCAGCGCATGATTTTCTAATGTGTTTGGCTTCCGCAATTATCGTTCGTTTCCACGTTAAAGGTGGTATTCTTACTTTTCTTTTTCCTTGACGATTCTATTCTAGTGCCGTTCGAGTCCATTAATGTTTGATCGATCCATCTCCATTTACGCCTTCGTATATCAGTCTCAATGTTCTCTTGGTATGTCTGCTTATTTAGCTCTATATTGGATATCTTCTGATGCATTTTTGACGAATACTTGTATCTTGTTTGTGACCTTCCGAATTTGTCTTCATATTTCACAGCCGTATAGAAGCACTGATTTCACGCATAAGTTGAACATCCGTATTTTGGTGTTTCAAAAGAATACAGAAGTGTTCCAAACTTTGTGTAGCATGATGAAGGTTGATCTGGCTTTATTGATTCACTTGTTAATATCTTCTCCTGTCCCGCCCGTTATTGATAGAGTACAACCGAGGTATACGAATTCTTTTACATCTTCGATTTGTTGTTGATTGATACTTATTGGTGTGGTTATTGTACTATTGAGCCTCATTGTCTCAATCTTATTGATGTTGATTTTTAGACCAAATCAACCTGTATCCCGGTACTCATACAAGAAATGTATCGGGATACAACATTTCTTGTATGAATTGAATTATTTTGATTGGGATGCCAATTTCGCAATCCATATTGCATTCCTGTGTATGTCTTCCATATTGCATTCCTGTGTATGGTGTCAAAAGCACGTTCGAAATCCACGAAGAGAAGTTATAGTGATGAATTCCATTCATTTGATTGCTCAATGACGACGCGAACTGTAACTTTAATCACACCTTTCGACAAACCTCGAAAGGTTTGTCGAAAGGTGTGATTGTTCAGTGCTTAATATTAAGACGGATAAAGTTTTATAGAATTTTCTATCGAACATCATCCGATTCAGTATCGTGTAATAAAATTATCTTCAATGATGAAAAGAATCCGTGTGATGTCCTAACCGTCCAAATTGGTGAGGTTTTTAAATTGGACGACTATGGCAAAGTTTTTAGTCACTTAGCATTTTTGCAAGTACTATTGAAGACCTCTTGATGTACACTATAAACATAGGTATCCCTATATAGATGTAAAACATGCCTACGGTTTCTAAGGACTTGCATATCTGGTAATACCAAAAAATACATCACAATGTGATGTATAAAAGTGAATAAATTTTTGGACTCAAAAAATTATTGCAAATTCGTATCTTATATTGGAAAAGAAATCTGCAAATGTGGAACTCCTCAAAATTGTGAAATCTCAAAATCAACAGGTTGAAAACCAAATATAGGTCTCATGTTTCTCAAGAGTAAGACAGCATTGATTTAAGTAGTAGTAACAAGACATTTGAGGTGATCATAAGATTCATATATTTTTAATCCCGTCAGTTCATGAAAATATAGTGGAAGATTAACCTTTTGTCAGGAAATCGTACTTTATATACTTTATGTATGAAATTGAACATCCTGTTAGTGCGGATAAGCTCAAATTGCATTATAATGTTGATCAGCCCTGATTTAAGGTATTGATTTAACATATGAGAAAAGAATCATACAAGGTTATGCAACCACGAGGTCAAGGTTGTTGGCTTTGCATGGAAGTTTGTCCATCTAATAATTTTAAATAGTTGTTCTTAATGGGACACCCTCTACAAACAGCTCAAGTTGCACTACAACAACACTAAGTAGTAAGGAGAGACAAATGACACTTGTGTAGCACGCAATGATGGGAAACATATTTTTATCAATTTTCTTAAATTTTCGCGCCTTATTGTTGTTGTTGTGTTTTGGACATACATATTTGGGTTGAATTTCGTTTTCCCTACACAATCAGTCGTACATTTATACATATTTACATAATTTACGTATTTTTTTTTTAGTCTATTCTTTTGTTGTGGGGATTTTTCTTGTCAGATTGGATTAATTGAGTTGAAATGCAAATGGTTAGATTTTATGGCGTTTAAAACGAGCTTTTTTTGCTTCGTTCCTATATATAATATAATAGCTCTAGTTGGCTACATTATATAATGAGATTTTTCATGTGCATTAGTCGAAATCTGTTTGAAATATTTTTTTTTGTGGCGTGTGATGCCATTTCGTTATGTATATATGTATAGCATTGTTGAAATAGCTGTATAATAACGACACAAGGGAATAATTATATGCGGCAATGATTTATAAAAAAAAAATTAGTTTCGTTAGGCGTAATGTGTTTTGGGTTTACGATACATAAATATAATGTTAAGAAACCATAATTATATTAAACGATTTAAAATGATGAACATTTCTTTCTTTGAATTTTAGCGCTAGCTGAAAAGCGGGGTATGTTAGATACGTCCTTACAGGGTTTAAGAATTATTGAATTTTCGGCTATAATAGCAATTTACTAAGTAAAGCTCGGAATTTCTATCTCTTAAATGTTGATGTTAATTCTTCAATGTTATCCTGCCCTCTTTACTCCATGTGTTAACTCTCCATTGTCAGGCTCCATTTGTTAACAAGCAAAGTATTTTCATGAATAGTGGGAGTAACTTATGTCTGTAGCTTTGTGCATATTTTTGTCTAATTATACGGAACCTGCAAGTTTAATATAGCACTGTACCTTCATTATATTTCTTACAATATATTTAAATCAAAAGATTTCTCACAGACCAAATTCTCACATCTCGAACTCTCTATCTGCGCTTGTAAAAGAATTTATTTTTATTGTTAACAGTTCTCTAACGCCTAATAACTGTTAATAATTTTTCTCCATAAGTTATACAATAACCTATATACAGGGTTAAAATATATAAAGGTTTGGCTTCTATAATAAACTTTTGATTTTATAAGATCTGGTTGGACATGCCAAATTGCCATTTCGCGAAATTAGTCTTCGTGGAAAAACTTCATTCAATAATTGAATTGTTGAACGGGTTGTGTGTGCTATGGTCCCATCTTAAAAAACCACATGCCCTCTAGTCATTGCTCTTCCATTTCAGGTACAAGAAAATTTAGAATCATGTCTTGGCACTATTCGGCAGTAGCAGTAACTTCAACACCTTGGGACCAATGATGTTTCCAGCATGAATACCACTTCAAACAGTTGTTTGATGAATTAATTGAGGATTCTGTATTCCCAAAACTTACTGTTCTGCTTATTGACGTAAACTGAGATAAAAATGGGCTTCATCGCTCATTATAAGTGTTAACGAAAAATCTCCAATTTCACCAGACAGCCTTAGGATTACATATCTGTACTCAACTCGTTGATCAAGATCACTCGGTAGCAATTTTTGGACTTATTGAATTTTGTACGGGAATATTTTCAAATCAGTTTTCAAAATTTGCCTTAAACTGCGTGCAGATATGTGTAACTGAGAACCACGTCTCCAAATTGATGTTTCTGGAGACTTTGCAACACTATCGCGCACCAGAGCCACATTTTCAGTGTAACGAGACGCCTGTTGTCTTCCAGAACGAGGTCTGTCTGCTGTCTTACCGTACTGTCGAAAATTCGGATTAAAACGATGAATTGTGGTTTTGTACCATAATTTATCTTTTACAATTGTGGTATGGCACTGGACGGTTAAGATATTTTTGACGCAATTTCATATTGTCACTATTTCACCTCGTTCTTGTGGCGTATATTTACTCAATATAAAATTGGGGCGTCTACGTTACATAATGGTTAAAGCGAAACTGAGCTAAACGTCACATAATCAAGATGGCGTGCAATCAAAATGGTAGCGAGACTTTTGTCCCACCCTGAATTATTACTTAATCGTTCTTATTAATCTTTAGAAGGTAGCTTTTATTATTATTTATTGGGACTTGGAGATTAAGGTTGCCTTCAAGACCAATACTAAGCATTTGATTTTTATTTGCTTATAAAGGAGTAGGTTCTCAAAATGCTACATACATGTTAAGTTGAATCAACATGGTAGGTTCTCAAAAACACCAATACATGAAACAATTATGAGATTCAAGTTAATTTTGGTTTGTTTATCTAGTCTATAAGGTTGAAGGAATCAAAATATAGAAACTCTTTTGAATAAAAAAGTTTGCTAAAATTAATTCCAAGTTTAAGCCTCGTTTCCAATTTCTATTTCAATTCTGTTTGCATGTTCCATTTTTCTGTTTCTGCAACAAATTTTTCGATGTGTACAAGAATATCACTCTGAGTGATAAAAATAATTTGCGATATAGCCGACATATACTCGTGAAGATTTTGTGTAAAGTTGAATTATGCAATTATTCAACAAAACTTTTATCATATTAAAGAGTTAAACTGGGTCTTACGTTTTAAAGCTTCAACATTCGTTGAATGTAAATCAAACCAAAATGGGAAAATAAGACCATTCGACTCTGATTTATGATGGAAGTATATAGCATAATAATGTGATATTGATCAACCACATATTGGCGAATATGGAATACGACCAATCAATATAAAAAATAACATTTTAAAATACTGATTAATAATTTCTTTGGTCAGTTTATCGCGTTTGGTTCTTTATTCGACATAAAAGAAATTCAAGATTCTAACATCTCGTGTAACATGCCAAAACGTATTGGTGGTTCGGTAGATGAAATAAAATAAAAAAACAAAATGAACACCAGTCTATAGCGGCACGAAAACAAAAATCCATTTTTAAAGCTTTCTCAGACTTATGGGATAGATTTCAATCATGAATACGCCCTGTGTAAAAACTATGTATAAAATTTCTATGTATACAAGAGGAGATAATCTTTCCTATGTAAAACTAGAATTCGTCATTGGAAAGAAAGAATTTGTCAGGATGTAGTTATCAGAATATCACTGGAGACGTTTACAAGAATTGTACAACTTAATGAGTCTCATTTTTCTGTAAAAATTGGTACAAGTGAGATGACAATATCTAACCTAGTTCAAAGTAGTTTTCAAACCTCCAGAAGTATTTGTAACTATTTTTTTTTCTTTAGAGAACACGCCAGTTATAACAACATGATTGTACGAGTTAAATCAACCACTATTATGGGTATAAGATGAGTATAAGATCTAAAATTTGGAAACCTTTATCATCACACGAGCCAAGTATTAGTTCTTATTTTTTCAAACCTCACACAAATCATAGTCAAAAATATGATCAGGGTTTCAAGCCTTCAAGACTGATGTTTATCGCTCTATTGCATGCAGTTTAATTTAGACATCAAAATAAATATACCCGAATAACTTGCTCAAGCAAACCGGACAAATTTTCTCCATTTATTCAGATCAGATCCCAAATGGAATAAGATTTACGGGAACTCTACAAAGGTTGTATGAACATAAGCTTAATTTGAACTTATTTCCGTATATAAATGACATGCTATCCTATATTATATGCTAAATAGCCAAAAACCAAACGCTACTTACTGAGAATACGATCTTCAACAGATGACCATTGACATTTGCCAATAACTTCTTTTGAAGAATTAAGAATTATCGGTCATAGATGGGGGAAAAATAGTCGTGATTGTTCACCCCCATTTGATCTGTGGCGTTCAGAGCAGCTCAAACAAATCGCAAATTAGCTCACGCCACACGCAATTCATAAAATCGATGAATTCATAAACAGGGCCGTTGGGGTCACCAATGAAGCGAGTAGCTTAATGTAATTTTTGAATGTTTGTTGTTCTTCGAGTTGTTGCTTGTTCTTGTAATCCACTAGGCCGGTTTCGATCTAATGATGACGTCATTAAATGACTGAGTGATCGAAAAAATCAAATCCATCTCATCAGGCATATGCTACCGGACTTGATGTTCTTACTGTGCGACCTATACGTTCAGTTGTGCGCGACAGTACTAGTGAATTACAAGAACTTAACTCGAAATATCGATTTTATGAATTGCGTGTGGCGTGAGCTTATTTGCGATTTGTTTGAGCTGCTCTGAACGCCACAGATCCTAGACCTCATAATGTGAGTATGATAACTATGAAATACTCGCCTGGTGGAATTAAAGAGATTTTATTCAAAATAATGAGTAAAATGATAGTCCTTACCTCAATGCAATATCAAATAAATCAAATTGTCGTTTTACAAATCGACTCTTCAACTGGATACTTACAAAGAAAACCTATAGCCTGCTGAAATTGTAGTATACCGGGAAAATGTCAGTTAAATCGCTCACCGAGATTGGAAAGATCATTAACGACACAAGCGGTAAAAATTATTATACCACTCACTGAGAACCGTCGCAGCCGATTATCAGGTGCCCATATAAATCGAGTGTGCTACCTAATGCTTAGGCAATGCTCAAATCATAGTCATATAATGGCACTTTGAGTTATTTTCTGTTCTTTTGACCATCGCAGGTCTCTTAGTTCAACAGTTGTCTGTTTACTTCACAATACTAAGTTTTATTATACAATTTGAATTTATTGCATTCCAAGCCATTCCAAGTGATAACTACACACGAATTAAAGCCACTTTATCATATGAAGCGACTTCCGCCCTCGGATTGGGCAGTGAAAATGTTGGAAGAAGTTGCATTTTTAGCTAAATGGCTTTGTCAATAAACGTTGGTCAGGTGGAAACTTCCTTGAGCTTCAAGAAACACCACTTCATGCTCAAAAAATGACTGTTTTGTGTGGTATTAATGCTGGTGGCGCCATTGAACCGTTTTATCGTTGATGAAAATGGCTCACGTTACAATCAATAGATGTCGCTACATATTTTGATATGTGCTTTCAACAAGACGGTGCAACATGTCACACGGTGGGTCTAACAATCGACTTATTGAAATCTGACCACTTTGGCCAATGTCCCGAGTTAGTTTTGGTCCCCAGAAATCCAAAACATATAGCCTCAGTACCATATCAGTCGGATAGAAGGTTTATATTAACCCGAGTCGGTACATCATAATTAGCACACAAAAATCCTGAATTTTTGGAATTAAGTTTGAAGAAGTGGGAATCAATGTGGAAGGGAAAGAATATCTAGGGATCATAATTAGCACACAAAAATCCTGAATTTTTGGAATTAAGTTTGAAAAAGTGGGAATCAATGTGGAAGGGAAAGAAATATACATCAAAACTTAACTCCCAAGGTAAAAACCAATAAATTTGAGCTACCAACGTTTCGAAAATTACACGAATTGTCAGACGCGGATCGAACTAGTCACACATTTGGCCTTCTTAACCAACGAACATCCAATAAAAATTCAATTAACTTTGAGGAAGAGACTCCAAAACGAAAACAACCCGTAGTGAAAAAAAATATTAAACATGGATTGAACTTCCCTGCCATTAATAATGAATGCAACAAAAACATGCAGTTATTTCAAAAATAGTTTTTGTCTCGATTCATTACTACAGTCACTACCACTAGGATTTCATAAACTTCAATTGACCAACACCATTGAAGTGACTAACTTATTACAAGGCAATGTAAGATAAAAATACTAATTTGTGAACTACTCGACAATGATGTTTACAAGATACGGAAAGAAATACTTTTTAATATTTACGGAATAATAGTAGATTGTTACAGCATAGTATTTGAATATAGCCAATCAAGTTATGTGTGGAAAAGCGGTCACTTGTATTACTGGATATGGACAAATTAAATTGCTTTGGCGAATCTTAGTGAATAATTGCTAGAAATTTCGATTAAAGATTGCATAAATTGCAGCAACAATATGAGAGTGGAAAATTTCAGGAACTTATATGCATGTATTCTGAACGAACTACGGTAGATCGGGCTAAACCAACTTTAGGAGATATAGAGCCAAAAGTTTCATTAACTCAAGCTACATATGAACTTGTTTCAATAATAAGCTATCAGCAAGTAGGGGAAGGACATTTTATCAGTTACGGAAAAGTAAACGAAAAGTGGGAGAAATATGATGACCTTAATCCCTATGTAGCAATAATCCGGAACAAAAATATACAGGCGATTGATCCGCATGTAATTATTTACGCCAAACAAGCTTAAATACCTAATTAAGATCTTAAATAAAATTATTTCAGAAAATATTATATAGATAAAAAAAATCTAAATCAACATGTTTTTATATAACCTAAAAAGAGGAAAATAATTTCTCGCTCATCCCACAGACTCATTAAATTGAATTCTAAAAACGTGGTGCGCGTCATCTTTTTCCTCTCACCTTTCTTGGCATAGCAGCGATTGAGTTGGTTCTCGAGGGTCTTAAACGTGAATGTTTTACAACTCCTGCGCCACCAGTGATTAAGTACCTGTCGCGTTGGTCACTTCCAGTCATTTGTTCCAGTGCGCTGCGCGTGAGGACATTGTAGAACTCTCGCTGTTTCATGTTCATGGCTGCCTTTGCAGACTCGAACTGGTCGTCAGTCATGCCAGGAATGTCAATTTCCTCTTCGTACTCAAAGTAGACATTGGCATCTTCTGGCTGATCGAAGAGGTGGAACGCACGAGCCTGATTGAATGCGTGTTCCAGCTGTTTGTCGCGCTCACGGATGGTCTCCATGTGCTTGCTGCGCTGTTTCAGTTCATCTTCGCATGCCAAGAACGCATCCTTCGAGTGCTCAAACTCTCCCAGCAGCTCACTTTCCTTGAAGAAGGGCTTGTACTGCGGAGAAGGAGACTGTAGAAGAAGTTCTCCAGATCGTTTTGCATGATAAAGTGCGGGACACGAACGACCGCAGGAATTTTCCTGATCAGGGTCTTGCTTTTCTTTGGGTCTGTCAGAGTGATCAGCCTGTTTCTGACTCTGTTCGCATTTTGGCCCTCGTCGTCTGCATCGTATGCATCTTCATCGACATTCTCGTCAATTTCGTTGCTCTTCTTCGCATAGTGCGGCTCGAACTTCATTGCGAACTGGAGTAGTGTCATGTTCTCAAAGTCAAAGTCCTTGTGCGTGCGTGGGTGGTACCCGTAGCGTTCAATCATGTTCATGCAGAATCCTGCTGCCTGATCGCCATCGAATTTGAGCACGTGATAGCGCTGATCGGGCTTCTGGCACGCTTCTGGCACGCTTGTCGAGGGAATGCGAAACGGCAAAGTCCAGTGTCGCTGTTCTTGTAGCATATGTGCGTGTGCCTGTCTGATTGCGCTTCACCAGATCGTACAGTTCGGATCGTCACTGAAGTCAGGCAGTCGGCATGACATGACTCGATCAATGAAGTCGATGCCCTCTGGTGTCTCGAATGAGGGCGTGTTTTCGATCCAGACTACCATGTGCAATTGTGGGCTTCCGCGGTTTTGAAACTCGATGCGCCACCAGTAGTCTTTGAGCTTGCCACCTAGCACATTGTCGTTCTTCTTCAGGAACGTCATGAACGCTGCAACTTTTTTCATGAAGTGACGACTGAGTGCCACTGGATGCTTCTCAATCAGTTTCTGAATCTCAAGTGACAGCGACTTTGGATCGACGTTTCCTCGACCATCGGCTTTGAGCAGAGCCAGTGTAGTGTCGTTCCAGTGGAGGTCGTTGCAGCTTAGCGTTATGAAGAACGTTGGAGCTCCGAGATTGCGGATCATTGCAATCAGTTCGCAGTGTGCTGTCTGCCAGTAGGCTGCAGTGCCTCGTATGTTTCTTTCTATGTTTATTCACACTACCACTTTTCAATAGCGCCTCTTTCGCTTTTCAATTTTCCCACTACCACAAATTTTGTGTCACTATCACTGTCTTGTTTTGTTGTGTCACTATCACTGTCTTGTTTCGTGTCACAGTCCTAACTCCTTTGTGCTAGCAGAGGAAAATGATTTGCGCTCTATTTTTTTTAAAGAGTTTTTTTGGGTTTCCTTCTTACGAATGACCACAAGTTTTGCGAATAAACGCGAGCAAAGATTTTTTTTCGTAATTTTTGTTATTGTTTTAATTTTGATCAAGCAAGCCATGAGTTCGAATCTCGATACAAAAGATAAGCGCAGTGATTTTGACCTTTTTAGGAGCCAATCGTGCGAGTTCTCGTTAGTTTTAGGTGTTTATTCAGTTTCGTGTACAGTTTGTGTCAGAGGGCGGCGAATTCGGCCAGTTTTCCACCTCAACATGTTCTCTCTGAAATTCCGTTACAAAATCGTGAAATCGTAGTAGTCGAGTGTTTCGGAAATTTCTTCACCTGAAAATTGATTTGTCAGTAATGGCGACTCGTAGTAGCTCTAAAGTGCTAGAAACTTAGATTGCATTGTCATCGGGTTCTTAGCTACTCTCAAAGTTTCAGCCCGATAGCTTGTCAGGAAGTGGTCGAAAATCGAGTTGCAAGATTGGCACCGAACAGACAAAAAAACGTGTAAACAGACAGACAAACTGCTACCAAAGCGAGCTAATAAAAACGTGTAAAAAAAACTGTTTTATTAAGAGTGAATGAAAAATAAAATTGTTGAATTAAATTTTTTAATTTTATTTCGCTGCCTTCCCTAATTGTAGTACATATGTTAATGCTTAAAGACATACATAAAACAAGTGAAATGAGCAATACCGTGTAATTAGGCAATAATTTTTCGATTTCTTGGATCATCATATATTTGAATCTTCAATATCAATAATCTAATAATTAAAGTACATATATTATTAGCCCTCAGAAAATAGCTACAGAAAAAAATGTAACAGTGAAAATGTAAATTTCTGTATTCCGATATCATGCAATACTAACTCGAGACATTGGTCGAAGTGCCAAAAGTGCCAATTTTCTATCGAACTGATATGGTACTGAGGCTATATGTTTTGGATTTCCGGTGACCAACACCAAGTCCAGCCATTGGACGAAGTGGTCGGATATCCCTGTGGAATCTGCTACGGAAGAAAATGAAACAGTGAACCTTTGACTATTTGTATTCCGATCATTATGTACTAAGTCTGGTTAGTGTAAACCTTCTTTACAACTGTGGCCCTATTCTGGTTTTCCCAGGGAATTGGGAATTGGGAATTTTTGACGTTTTTATAACAGTTGGGAATTATTTTTTCCAAAAGTGTATTCTGGCTATTGGGAAAAATATTTCGTTCGGAAAAAATAATTCCCAATTATAACAGTTTTGACGTTTATTTTTCCTGGGAATTGGGAAAATTTTTTTCCCAATTCCCAGGGAAAACCAGAATAGGGCCACTGGTATGGTAATCTGGAATTGTATTTAGATTCGTGATATTGATCAATTTTTCGTAGAAGTTGCAGTTGTTTTTGGAAGTTTCTGCGAGGACGACCACGTAAACATGTATTAAGTATATACCATATGTTCAACGATCATAAATGATTTCGTTTAAATTATTATTATTATTGTGTATTATTGATAAATTTGCATGGCGAATAAACAAAATGTTTATTTATTATGTTTTATCATATTATTTAATTTTCGTTGTAAATTTATTTATTAATTTTTTTTATTTATATTTTATACTATGCTATCTTTTTTGGAGCTCAAGGCTCTCCCAGCTTTTTCGCGGTTCGCTTATTTACGTCCTACTTTACGCCTTAAAGGCCAAATCGAGGACGTACGGCTATAGGTCCGATTTTCGTTGAACCATCTGCGCATTGCATAGCTCCATGCCAGCCTATAGTACTGACATGGAAGATGGGTCGGCCCATGAGTTCTGCATTCCAACAGGTTGTAAATTTAGTTTGACATGTAAAA
Source organism: Tipula lateralis (assembly GCA_963932295.1). Taxonomy (NCBI): domain Eukaryota; kingdom Metazoa; phylum Arthropoda; class Insecta; order Diptera; family Tipulidae; genus Tipula; species Tipula lateralis. The sequence goes on along the minus strand of OZ010737.1, from coordinate 150,685,865 downwards.
TCAAACAGATTTATACTATAAAGATGTAAAAATTATTTTGGGATGAGAATTGAGAGATAATGCAGTTTTTATAAATTTTTCGGGTTGGCCCCGAAAATATTAAAGTTTTAGCAAGGACACATTTTTTTCAAACTACTTTTCGGGCTTACTTCACATACATCATAGACAAGTGACTTTACATAACCCCAAAGAAAATAACTCAATCGTGTTAAAGCACATGATCTTGGTGGCCAATTAATAAAGCGCACCAAACAGCAAACGTAGTCTGAAAACGGTCTATTGTTATTTGAATTAGCCACTCTGAAGGACGATTATGTACGCTATAAAATGGATGAAGTGTACGAAACGTTTGACGAGTTGTAACGCTTCTTCGTGGTCAAATGATGCACATGCTTGGGTATCTGTATCCAGAGAGCTCAGGGCTGGTAGGATTCGTAAGAAATTAGTCACCACTTTACGCATTACAAAAAAAACATTCATGTGCAATAAAAAAAAAATCCGGTTGACCATTGCAACCTCACCGGCCGATCCAGTCATGTTAACTTCCCCTTAAATAAATAGACTTAAGCCACCATGTTAAATTTAAAGATCTTTTATTTTAAATAATTCATCAAATGGGTTAACAATAACCAATAAGAAATAACTTAATGATAATACAAAAAAAATATATCTATGAAAATCTAAGCCCAAATTTGAATGAATACCAAAATTTACTATTCACTATAAAATAATTATAAACAATAAATTAATTTAATGAAGATAATATACACATAGATAATACAATATATCTATGAAAATATTGTATATACACATATATACACATAGCGTTTATGTATTTATGGCACATAATTTCGTTTTGGTGAAATAAGAAAAAATAACAACAAAAAAAAATCCCTTACCCACGACTCCAGAGCGCTCAGGGTTGCGTTGCATCGGACAAAAACTCATCCGTTAATTCGCAAAAAAAAATAAAGCTTTCTAATCACACCAAACAGTGAAATGAGGCAACATAAAGTTTTTTTTTTCAATTCAAACTGTATTGTGGTAAATTTTGGTTTTTCTTTTAATTTAATTAACTGACACAGGCTCTATGGCATCATTTTTAGATAATCAAAAAAATAATTCAAAAGAAACAAAAATATATTTATCATGTAGTATAAATTTTACACTAATTATGGCACTAAATTTAGTTCATATTGCATAACCGGAACTATAATCACTTAGATGGCATATAAACTACATATGAAGGAATTGGCTCGAATATGTAGGTAGTAACGATTCCCCGGTATCCGATTAGATTCTAATCGCTCCAACCTTATCATCCACGCCACTTATGCTTTTGTACTAGTTTGTAGGAAAACTTCTTTCCTCTTAAAAGTATGCATGCAAGGCACCCAAATTTTTACAGCCGGCCGTTAGCTGAACAGTGAGGCCCAGCCTCACCCCACAAATATATATAGTGTTTTTTTTCCTTGGTTGTTCTTGGTTTCCAATTGCAACTAAAAAACTATAAGGCAAACAACCGGCTAGGAAACTTGATCTCAATATAAAAGGTGATTACAGGAAGTAAAAACAAATAATTGATCCAAAAATAAATTGATCCAAATAATGCCGTCAGACGCTATTTAATACCAAAATAGTAAGCGATGGTGATCATTTGCAAGTCACTCGAGAAAAGAATGCGATTTAAGTCTTTCCGACATGTATTCGATTTATTCATTATGCACAAGGTGTGGTGGGAGGAAAAAACCGGATACGAAATTACACGATTAAATCAAGCGGATGAATCACTGATGAATTCCCCACAACTAACAAGTAACAATTAGACAATTTCTGATGAATTTTGGAATTTGTTTGAAATTCATTTCTCTACATTTAGGAGTTAATTAAATCGAATTCGAACTTATATGTGAAAAAAATAACATCTCTTCAATGTTACAGAGTTTGATAAAAAATTTAACAAACTAAACAAAAATCAACTATCAGCTATTAAATGAGTTGTCAGATAAAGCAGTGTTGCCAACTCAAAGTTGTGAACCTCTCAAAAAACACCCTCTACTTGAAATAGCCAATAATACAAATTTCGAGTTATCTCAAATGGTTTGCATATTGGAAAATACTTCACATATTGGCATAAAACTCTTGTCCATTTTTAATGACCCCCCTATTTGTTGAACCATCCAACCAAACATCACACTTGTAGTATAAGTACCATTGGGAGGTTTACCCATTGAACACACTTTAAAATCACGTTGCACGGAAGCACACAGTTTCATCATTAAAAAATCTGAAACATAACTTTTATTTTATATAAAAATCAATATCGTTAAAATTTTGACAGTGATTTATGTGCAAAATCCTGACACAAAAATTTAATAATTAATTTTATTTAATCATAAATATACACAAGCATGTAGGTAATTAATTTTCATATCGTGTATTAATAATTAACCATGCAATTTGGATCTGTATCGGAGCCGAGTATAATGATGACATCTTAATACCATCATCACTCTCATCAATTGAGCATATTTGTTCACATTTGTATAAATTTTATTTCCTATATATCCACCATGTCGTAATGGGAAATTTTACATACAGATGTACATTTTATATTCGCGAATTCTATACGCGACTTGATTACCACCACCATCCATATAAGAACATATAAAATTTTATTTCATTTCCTCTTTTAGAATTTATGATTCATCTTGTAATTTGAGCTTGGCTATACCTATATAGGATACATATATATGTTATGATTATGATGTATGTATAAACATTATTAACGATATATATGTACAAGGTACTTTCTTAGTGTTTAAATAAAAATCCATTCTGCAATCTACGTACATGTATACGAGTATACGAGTAATGCAAAAATAATTTATTTATTACATTTCGAAAATGAAATAAAAGCCATTAAAACCATATTATGTATGTATATATATATGTACAGAGCTTTTTTTGTATAAACATAAAGCTTTTGCGTTTAAAAGGGGAATAGAACAATACAGAAAAAATTTGTCTGGAATTATTTAATTTGACATTTAATAACAGACAGAAGATTTTCCTAACATAAACTCTGTTGATGTTATTAGACATTTTTCTATTTTTGTTGATCTACTTGCTTGATGGCAGGTCTATATAGACGCATTAATATAACTGTTTTGTCTGGATTTGTATATCTACGTATGTGTGTGTGTGTTTAGATTTTTCTGACAACTTTGAATATTATATAAATGTAATATCTAAACAAATAATAAGAAGCACACAAAAAGCTTCTTTGTTTATGCAAACCCATATATATAGAACCAAAGCATACAAAACAGCATGATTATCATACTAAAAGCTTTTTTTCAAATCAACATAAAAAAAAGTTAAAATAATATGTTATATTGTTATGAATATATGTTTAGATATTTTAACCATTCATGATTTATTTATTTTATTTGTTTTTAAAATATATACATTTATAGGGTATTCAAAAAGGGTAGCAAATTTATTTATTGTAAATGAGAGTTGGTATGATTATTTGGCCAATAACCTTCAATAAAGCACTTAAGCAAATAGACAGCTTGTGATCGGATTCAACTGTAACGCTGGGTGGGATAAAAGCTCGATCAAATAAACTAACAAATTTTATCGCCGCAAAGAGTCAACGAGATTAATTTTGACGTGGAAACTCATAGCTTCTGCAAATAATCCAACGGATCTTATATCAAGTGGTATTATGCCAAACGAACTCCACAACAATCGGTGGTGGTAGCATGGTCCTGAAATACTCCAGTCATATAATTTTAATTCAAGTTTAATTGCAACGTTAAACAATTTGGAAGTTTCAGTGCCTGAATGTGAGCATGAACAATGTTATTGGCCTAAACAAGGCAAAACTATTGCAAATCAGACGGTCCATACTTGTGTCATTTGTTTTAGGGTAAAAAGAATAATGTTTCAACAAATAATGGGTCCCATTAAACGGTTTGATTCGTTTAAAGTATTTCTCAATACTGGTTTAAACTTTTGTGGAACATTCGCTATAAAATTGGCTTTAAACCGTAAAAGAGTGCCACAAAAACTGTATGTAGCTTCATTTGTCTGTTTATGTCAGATAGTCTTAGCACATATTCGTTTATAGAATGTTTGACCGTTCATTAACCGTAAAGGCACAGAACAAACTATTTGGTCTATCAACGCGACTTATTTCATTAAGATCTGTATCATTTGTTCAACATTAAAAACGAACAATTGAAAATTAATAATTTTTGCACTACCCAACGAATCAGTTGGAAGTTTATACCGTCGCGGTAGCTTATGAGAGGCCTCCATAAAATCTTAAATACACAAATAAAACGTTATAATACGATACACTTGGTCCAAATAGAAGGAATATGAAACTCGACCGTTGTCATCTATGTCAAATGATCCTACAGATCCATAGCCTTTGACTTCATGTCATTTTTTAACAGGCGGACCTGTTTGACCACTTCCGAACCGTCATATAACGATATTTAAGAACGACGTCTTTCAAAATGGCAAGAGATGAGAGGTTATTCTGGAGACGTTATTCATTAGAATACTTAGATCGATCAAAATGTAGTTCAAGTAAGCCAACGTTAATAAAGAGAACGTCGTTCTACTGGTACAGGAAAATCTTCCTCCAACAAAATGGTCATTATCAAAAGTAATATAAACAACACCAGGTGCATATGTTAATATGAGGGTAGAAGAACTACAATCGGTAATTGATGGAATTGAGAAAATTTTCAAGGGATCAATCACCAAAGTATTCAAGCTTCCTATTGAAGTAGGCATGTTCTCAAAATAGTCGAGAATGATAGGAACCTGAGCATTTTTGACAAAATTTATTCGGATTTTTTTGTAACAAAAAAGATTAACACTTTTAAATTGATTAAATTTTGACCCATCAACAATTTTTTAACATTTTAAAAAGATGGCACTATAAATGGTGTTGTCTTTGTTTTTTACATTTTATTAACGTTTTATGTATTTTAAACTGTTTTTTACATAATTTATATAAAAAGTGTAAAAACGTTTTTTACATGTCAAATCGCAACTTTGGTCAAAATCCATTGAGTTTAAGTCCGAGGAATAAAGTGTCCATTATTGTGTGAGATGTGAAGCAAAGAACCTTTTACTATAAAAAACGTTTTGTTTCGCAGGCTTCTACTTGGTTTCTACTTAATTATTTAAGTGATCAAGTTGTTTACATAATACTGAACAGCAAAATTCTTTTTATCAGGAAATACCAAATCTTTAAGCTCACCACCAACGTACAAGTATTTCTACTCCTTTGCTCGTCTTCCTTGCATGAAATTAACTCCTTTTATGCAAGTCTTAAGTCTTGCACGTGTTGTAGGGCAACAATCTTAGTTCATTTTTGTATATGCCTCTCATGCTACGAGCAGACACTATGGAAAATCACATCGCCAATTTAGCTGCACTATGTCGTGGACTACATTGAATTACGTCTTTTTAGATGCTACTTGTTATTGTTCACATATATATTTTGTAGCTCATTACCAATGAATGGCTTCAGTTTTTCAGCCAAACAGAAAGCAATAACCAAGCAATTGTTGGTTATTTAAAGTAAGTTGGTTTTTTAAACTCAATGTGACGTCAAAATTAGTTATCTAGAAAGAGATGCAGTAAGATTACGTTAATTATTTATGATAAGGATAAGTTTATGATGACAGATATATTTGGAAACTATAATTTCATTATAGTTTCCAAACTTGATATAACCACCTCTGTTAACAATGACACAGTCACCAATACCAAAAAATTTGAATCCATAACCACTCTTGAACTCAAAATTAAAATGTTAGAAGTGTCAAATTATTTTTAAAGAATTAAAACTAAGATAATGTTAGTTGTTAGTTGTTATCAATTACATTTCCTAAATGATCAAAATTTAGACTTTATAATGCTTTAAGTGTTTCTATTTATACACACATTCTAAAAATTATATTCCCTAACCGATTGGTTGAACAACTGTTGAACTTCATGTGATCAAAATCAATTGATACATCGGTATGTTTGCCACGAAGAATCATGGCTTGTTTGCCGCTCAAACTGTCTTAGTCAAATTCATGAATAGTCTTTGTATGCCTATATATAGAAAAGCTGCACCACCACCAGAATTAATCATCCCCAATACCACTTTAGTACATGATTCTCACTTTCATTTACACGCTAAGCACAAGCTTAGAACCACCAACATACACGCTAATTTCAAACGCTAATTTTCGAGGACTCTAGCCCCTTCAATAACATGTGAGTCACTTCAGGATTAACTTCCGATTTTGGTTTACTCACCATTTTGATAACATTCAGTCTTCTCCTATAATTATCAGTAAGTTTCACCATATGCGCTTTAAAATTTAAGCGTTGATCGTTTCAATTCAGACCCTCAAAAACCTATAGTTAAAGTCACATATTCTATAAAAAGTCGCCGGTTGTAGCTCAATGGTTAAGAGAGTTTCTCATCACGCTGCGGTCTCGAGTTCGATTCTCGCCGTTGACCAAAAATTAACATGGAACCAGATGACATAAAAAAATACAATTGTGTGTAAAAACATTTGTTGGGCTCACCACCTACAATGTGCACCAATCGTTAAAATGGTTCGTAACTTACGGCCTCTAAGCCACATATGCCATAGTCACCTGATATATTTGCACATATGTAACACACATATAGATTTAGAACATTGAAACTTGATTGTCTGATTCACACATTCTTGAGCTGGATTACATGCCGTTTCAAAGTTTGGACCTTTCCTATTATAACTATTTCAGTATAAGCTAGTCTCCTAATTTTACACACAAATTATTTCCATCCATTCATAAAATCATACACCCATTCGCGAATTTTTCTAGGGAAACCCAAAGCTTAAAGAACTTGACAAACTCTTTGGATCTATATACAAAGTGATACACAACTTTCTTTCGTCGTATTTTTCAAACAAACTTAACCACACAATCATTGGCATAGTGGTCAGGACAGAACCTAGAGACATCTTCCGACAGCAATTTACTTAAAACCAAAAAATCTTCAAAGTATTTTATTAAATTCCTCTGTAATTTGTTGCAAGATTTCTATTCCGATCTCTTTAAGTAATGAGTACCGTTCTACTTTCCTTTCACCTTTCCGGCATTTGATCCACACCTTATCGAGATTTTGAAGTAAAGTATGTACATCATGTGTAGCATAATGTACTGCAATCAATTTTATCAAACTAATGCAGAATATCAATTGAGGTCATTGAAAGAATTGGGCATTGATGGTTCAAATTTTTTGTTCTTTTTTACAAATGAATTGTTCCAGAGTTCGGTTACTAATTCAAATGAAAAACCAGAGTAATAAATTAAATTTAATAAAGAAAGCTGTGATCGATTGCATGTCTCTCAAAACGATCCTGCTTCAAGCAAGAGTTTCGTTCTATATTAAGCAAAAACGATGTCCTATGAGGTTTGTGGTTTGTCCCGCAAATGCTTGGTAGCTTTCTTTTTGATAGCATCCCGTAAAATCTTTTTTACGCTTTCGGCAGACTGAAGGTCCTTTGTTACTATAACTTTGTGCTTGTTTATTTTTTCCGACTGATATTATCAACTTTGATCATGTTAACACATGGGAAAACAGCTTTTTTTCGCACTATGACCCCTTACTTCTTCACTATCGTGCTTGCATCATTATTTATTTGTCTCTCCATGAGCATGCTTATGGTGTGGGTAAACAATGCGAAACTGACCAACATTACTATTGCTTCTAGGTTTAGGCTAGCGTTATTGATCAAAACGCCTTATTGGTATCTATCAGAGTCAACGCAGGTGCTCTTCAGGGAGTTAAGATTTCACCTTTCGTTTGATATTTGATCTAAGTGTGATATTTGAATTAACGCATAACAGACCTTTTCTGACAATGTAAAAGAGCTTTTGGAAAATCTTAAGGTTTAAGTATCGAAAGGTTATATTTTATGTAAATACAGTTATGATCTTAACTTTCTACAATGTGTGGTGGCCAAAATTTTAGACGTTAAACTTAGAGCGCTTCGACCAGAATTTTCGACCTTAATTGCCTAATTTTATTTTAAATTCTGCATGTTCTGCTGCGTTAAAATGTATTGGAACAATAAGCTATCCTTCTCTTGATTTATAGGCCTCGTTTAATTTTCTCAGAGAGGTGTTTAAAGTTCGGTTTTTTCAGAACGCTTTTGTTCTGAAAGTAACACTGCTTTCGGAAGCTAATGTCCCTTGTATGATCTGAAATCGTCTATACTACAGAAACATATTTTGCTGAGCAATAATAGTAGTGCTGCACTTATTTCTTTAAATCATCTCTTTATTCTATTTTAACACTTGTTAAGGAATCCAAGAATTTGATTAATTTTGCTCAGTGATGGTAATGAAATTGAGAAATCGTTAGATAAATCTGGTCCACGAATAACCTCGTTTGGTATTGAACCGGCCTAGAACGCGATTAGTATTGGGTCCTTATCATTTGAAAAATTCTTTGACTGAGTTAAGGTAGAAGTAGTTTGACATCCTTACCTAACGTAAGTCATAACTGTTTGTTTGTCAATTATAGAGTCTTGGTGGCGATTATTATCTATCTCATGCTATTATATGCAAAAACTGTCTTAAAGAGTATGAAGTATCCATCCACTTTGTTTTAGCTGTTGATAGAGACTTTTGTTTAACCAGTATTTTAGTCAGCTATTGTCCGACTATTTTACTTGATTTTCAATTAACCGATACAATTTTTTTTTCATTCCAGATGCATCCAAAGGAAGTGATATACAAAATTTGCTGAGAGCAAACAAAATTAATACCGGTTTTTATTCAGGACCCTATGTAGATGGCCACAGTGTAACAAATGTTACAACCCAAATTGGTACACACGCCTTCCTTCCATGTAAAGTAAGTAAAATCTGACAAGATTATCAATATTTTAAAAATTCATTACAAAATTAACCAAAAATTCGTCGAAATACAAAATAATTATCTTAATTTCGAACTTAACCTTTTGCTAATGGATTTTGTCTAAAATAAAATAGAATTTATTTTATGTTTAACTCAATTACTATGTACGCTAAATTTATGTACACATATAAGACGTGTATATAAACTTTGCTAAATATTTCTAATCCATAAACCACAATTAAAACTTGGTATTTCTAATTTTTTTTTCTCGTTTAGGTGAAGAAGCTTGGAAATAAATCCGTATCATGGATTCGAGTACGGGATGGGCATATTTTGACCGTAGATAGGTAATTTGAATAATTCATTCTTAGTTATTTGTTTTACAAAGTAAATTATTGTAATTACACTGCTGTGCTGCACCGCACAAAATGTTTCCAAATTCTTTCAAACTTTTATATATTCTTGATATCTAGGTCAGAGTTATTTTTTATGATTGTACAGACATATATTTATTTATATCGTATCGTATCGTATTTACTTATGTATAATATAAATAAATTCAATTGAACAATTTTATGAAAATATATGTACGTATATTTCATGTTTACTAGCATAAAACTCATAAATATAATCTACGGGGTGTATAAAGTTATATAAACAGATTATTGTCATACGAGACGTATAGTTTTTTTTATAAGGAGTGATTCAATAGGAGGAATTTTTTCCAATTTTGGGATTCACCATGGATAGACTTACGCGAGAACAACGTTTACGAATGGTGGAAAGTTATTTCAAAAATCTGGGTATTCATCATCCGAGTAGAGTACCTGAAGCCCACAATCAAACAATTCGTCACCGTTTTCAAACTCTGGGTCTCACTTTTGCCACGTGCTGGCGTATTTTGGTTCAAATGCATACAAAATACAGCTTGTTCAAAAATTGAAGGTCGAGCTTTCTTTGCGTCATCGATGATGTAATCGATAAACTGTAAAACTAGTAGTATTTTGGATGTTGAACAGCCAAAAGAGATTTAAAAGTTTCCAATGCATCCTGAAAAATGCACTGTTTGGTAGAGTTTATGGGCAGATGGAACCATCTTTCTTTTAAAATCAACTAGCATTGATCAATGAATTTATAATGCCAAAAGTTCAAGATGGTGGTGTAGCCAAATAAAGTAAATTTTAAGGAGAACATCATATCCAGAAATACACCTGTGAGTGAGTTGGTTGCCAATACCTTGTAATCTGACACTGTCAGATTACTTTTATTGGCAGCTGAACTATACCATAGAATGGATCATCTAAAAGTCAGTTGCGATCAACATTTAAAAGGAAATTATTTTCAAACATAATACGTCATAAACAACTTCCGCAACCTCTTATTGGATTACCCTTAATAAAAGTTTTATTTTTGTTTCATTTATTTATCAATATGAAAAATATATAATCATAACTTTAAGCTTATTAATTTCTTTATGTACAATTTTATATCATATGCTTGTGACATCGAAACGTGCACAATTTTTACTAACTATATAGTTTCGATATAATATCGGATTTCATTTATTATTAACAATTTATATTTTATTATATATAGAACAACATTTATTGCCGACGATCGATTTCAAGCGCTTCATGTGGAACATACTGGCTTGTGGACGCTTCAAATAAAATATGTACAGGGACGTGATGCTGGATTGTATGAGTGTCAAGTGTCGGACTTGGAGCCGAAAATAAGTGCACGTGTTAATTTACAAGTTGTTGGTGAGTATATATTATGAGCCGTTGAATCATTCGACAATTCTTCCACACGTATATGAATCCAATTGGAACATTCAATAATTTCGATTGCTTTCATTTGTAGTGGTTGATTCCAGGTCTATCCCAGGAAAATATTAGGGAAATACTTATGATATTGTGATAGATATTGTAAAATTGTCATCCCAGGATTTGACTATCATCCGAAGTATTTGTATCAGAATAATAATTTATATTATACGAAGATAGTGAATATTTTCTATCACGACAGTTTTTTACTATCATCCTAGAAAATAATTTTTATTAGTTCAAGAATCTCGTTGATAAATAAAATACGAAAAAACCCTTACAAAATTATTTAATGGAACCCGATACAAACCAGAGAATATTAATAATAAATTAAAAATGGTAAAACAGATATCATTTGAATTTCAAAGGACCCACATTCGAAAGTTCGTGTGGGTGGTATCTCGGGATTTCATAAAATTATGTCACGAATTTATCAGAGAATACCTATGTTAAAAATAAGGCGAAATTGAACAAAACAAAATTGAATAAAACAAAAGAAAATCAATAGATGGTCTACATGACCGATGGCTTTTTAGTTTTTTTGTTAAAAACCCTGGAGTCATTGTACTGTGCTCTAAAGCGTTATAAAAAAAAAGTAATCTTTGGCTTAAAGGCCGTAAACGGCCCTTACCGCGTCTCAACTGAGACCTTACGAACCAATTTTAACGATTGGTGCACATTGTAGGTGGTCAACCCAACGAATGTTTTTACACACAAACGCATTTAATGTCATCCGGTGGCATGTTAATTTTTGGTCAGCGGCGAGAATCGAACTCGAGACCGCGGCGTGATGAGAAAATCTCTTAACAATTAAGCTACGACCGGCGACAAAGCGTTATCCCGATTAAATATTTTCTCACAGTAACGGACAATCATATTCAAGATACATTCACTCAAAATAATCGATAATTTTAGAAAGCTATAAATGGCCCTAACTGCTCTTAACAGAGACCTTCTGAACCTAGAGAAATAGGTGGCGGTATACATTGATAAGTGCATTTTTATGTCATCCAGTGTATGTATTTTTGGTCATTGGAGAAAATCGAAACCGAGCCAACGGTGTGATAAGCAAGTCTTTTAACCTCAAAGCCACAACTGGTTCCATTCACTCAAAACATTTGTGAAAAAAATTTATTAAATATATGCCGAACATCAGACTGGTAAGTCGATCGCAAAATGTTGTCACTGACAAGATCTGGATGTTGGTGCGTTTCTTCAGTTATAAGACCTATTGTACTGCTTAAAAGTTCAACAAATCCTTTTATATCTGCGGCCCAATTAGAAATATATAAATATATATATATATATATATATATATATATATATATATATATATATATATATATATATATATATATATATATATATATTATATATATATATATATACATATTTTTTTTTTTTGTCGGATGGGGGAGAGTTTCCCCCTATGGGCGCTCAATTTGCATAACTTCAGGCGTTGGATGTCCATGTTCTTATCAATTTATGTTCTCAGCTTCAACTTGTGTCATTTTTTGACGTAATATTATCATAATCATAGTATTAATGGTGTTCCAATTTCGCTCCTCCGACAGCATCTTAGATATAATATTTTCCGTTGTCGGTTTCCCATCGTTTCTGCCATTGTTGCAGCATTTCTTGTTTGGCGTCTTCCTTAGGAGTCCCACTGAGCACTGTGATTTTTTGTTTGGACATTAACGTCATAGGTGGCATGCTTGATAGTATGAAGGTTGCCTCTTTCGAGATTGTCCTATAAGCACTACATACCCGTAGTGTAATTGTTCGTTGAACTCGTTCCAGTTGATCACGGGCTTTTGCAGTGTCCAATGCTCGGATCCAAACGGGCACCCCATACAATATTACTGATGCGACTACCGAGGAGAGCAATTTCCTCTTACTTGCCCTCGGTCCGCCAGTGCTGGCCATTAATCGAATAAGGCCAGTTGTTCTATTCGCCTTTGCCACCATTTGTCTAATGTGTTCTTGGAAGCTTCTTCGATGGTCCAGCCATACCCCCAGGTACTTAATTTTTGTTGTTGGTACTATTTTTATTTCTCCTATGTTGAATTCCATAGGCGAAAGCATCCGCCTACCTGCCATTACAACTGCCTCGGTCTTTTCCGGCGCCAACTGCAACCGATGAGTGCTTCTACTCACTCGTCAAGTTATTGTTCATATCTCGCCGATACAATAAGTTCCAAGTCATCGGCATATCTCACTAGTTTGGAGTCCTCGGGCAATGGAATTCTGAGAATACCGACATATAAAATATTCCAGAGCAGTGGTCCTAAAACCGAACCTTGTGGTAAACTTCTCGTAACCTCCATCAGACTAGCTACGCCCGCTGATTTGACAATGATTTATCGTTCACACAGAAAGCTCTGGAGAACCTTCTTTAGACTCAGGCTTTAAATTAATTACTACTGGGATACGCCGTGTGTGTTTGGTTCCGTCAGCTGCTTTATCGACAAAACCCATGACCCGCTATAGCATCTAATGTAGAACAACCCGCTCGAAAACCGAACTGGTTCTCTGCGAGTTCGCCAGTTCTGTTGACTTTGTCTATTATTCTGTAACGTAGTACAGGCAGAGTGGTCTATATAACGCAGGTTTCTCCAGACGGTTTCCCCTCCTTTTTAAGTAACACAAGTTATACTATCTTCCAGATGCATGGAAATAGTTTATAACATCCAAGATTATTTTTGGGTGGACGTCAGATGCAATTCTGACCGCTTCTGGTGGGATCCCGTCCGGTGTTGTACTTTTCTTCGTCTTTAGCTTTCTCCATGCAATCTCTACTTCTGCCTTAATGAATGGTAGAAATGCTTGTGGTTGTATGGAATAATTGTTTGCTTGCTCGTGAAACGGGAAAAGCTCCTCAAATATTGTGGTGACAGTGTCTACAGAATTGGTGGAGACCATTCGGCCAAATTTCTTGGTTACAATTTTATACGCATCTCCCCGAAGCTCTAATTCTATCCTGCTGCAGAGCTTTTGCCAGCAATTCTTCTTTGATTTCAGTATAGCCGTTTTGATGTTCTTCCTTGCACATTTCAACTCCTGTTGGAAAGATGTATCCACTAGACCACGGAGACGCCGATTCTCTCGCAATAGTTTTCTTCTATTTTTTTCCTGCCTCGTCTGCCAGTTGTAGTACCCCATCATATGCCTTGCAAGTCGTATCTACTAGTTGCGCAGGCGTTGTAATACGACATGGATACAGGTGACGCTGAATTGCACTGCGAAAACTTTCTTGTTTGGATTCCCCTATGCGCCAGCTCTTATTCGCTATTTTACAATTATATATATATATATATATATATATATATATATATATATATATATATATATATATATATATATATATATATATATATATATATATATTCGGGTTTATACACACGAGAATACAAATTTTTGAATGTTCAGATATTTTACTATAGGAAATTATTTTTGCAAAGAAGAAATTTCACTCATTTTTTCCACGATCCATGGCCATTATCGGCAAAATTTTGACTCAAGTTTTACTTCTGTTTATGGTAGATATTGAAGTTATCTAATTAAACAGCAAAATGCAAAAGTTTTAAATTTAAAAAGTTGGTAATTTATTTTGAATTAAAATGACAGAGTTTCTTGGCTCTTGTTTCACAAACAATATAAATATTTCGTATTATTAGTTGCAAATATTTTATTTGTTGAACAATATCTTGTTATATCCTTACCATCTACTCAAATCTTAAAAAATATTTTTTTTATTTGAATTAACTTTAGCAGTGAATTACTAACACATTGAAATTTTGTGGCAAAATGTCGAATTTTTAATTCCCGTTGATGTTCAACAGATTTAACCGAAGATTCTCATAAAGCTCCAAAATGGTTTCCAGCTGGTGGGATTAGATGCTAAGCGATTTCTTGTGTTGATAAATACTCTCCAATTTGATCTTGGTTGGTACTGATGATGTCCTGCATTTGTGAAAATTTTCGTTTTGTTACTATGAAATTGGAGCCGAAATACTAGAAATGCTTAAGTCGATGGTATATTTTGACAGATTTGGCTTGGTTACCATATAAACCAAAACTGCTAGGTAGCCTTAAGTTGTTTTTGCACCTCTTCTTCCATAATTCAGTATTGGTCCACCAACATTTTGAAATACTTAAACAGAGACATTCCAGGATTGGGTACCTCAGTTGCATTTCTGTTAAAGAGTAAACCGATTTATAATAGACGTTGTTAGTGTTGTTTAAATAACTCGGAGAGGAGTGATGGACCAGAATTGAGAAATCTGATATTGAAATATTTGGTAAGTAATATACCTCATATTTTAACGGTAAGATTATTGGATGTTTGGCTCCGTATAAGCACTTAATTTTTAAGTCACCCTCCGACTCGCTTTAAACCATTACCATCCATAAAACAAGAACGATCCAATTGTAATGCTTTGAATTCCGACAACTTATCTTCTTCTATACTCACTTCAAACTAATAAATTTTGTTAGCAATTTGTGCCTCTGCACCATAATTTATGCCCTACTGGTTGAGAATGGTAATCCTCAACAGCCGGGTTATTCTTGCTTTTACAATATGACCAGAGACTTCTAGGAATAACGTTTAATATTTTTGTGGTTCAGTTTCCTATGTAACATTTCTTTCTCGGATGTTTTGAAACCTCGCAAGGGATCGATTCAAACAGGCTGTTAGCAATCGGAAAAGCTTCTGTTTTCTTTATTGACTTGATTAAATTTTGTCAGTAGAAGTGCTCTTCATAATTCAAGGTGAGGTAGCGATATTTGCCGCAAACCACAGCAGTCGAATTTGAATTTCAATTGCGTACAAATCTCTGTATTTTAACACTCGTCAACACTGAGCACTCATTACGTGGACGGTGGTTGGTTCGGATTAGACTCTAAGGAACAGTAAATGAGCTAGCAATGGTGGCTTAAATAGAATGATGCACGCGCATAATAAGTATTTTATAAACGTTGTATGTTTTACAAAATGATAAGGCTTATTTCCCATTTTATGCAGACGAGGACGATGACCTTATTAGGAATATTTTGAAAAATCATGCAAAAAGTAATAAATCCAAGGTGACAAGTCACTGAATTAGGATTATACTCCCTTAAAAATTCGTAAGCTTTTAAAAAAATTAAATTGATTAAATATTTAAACCTGAGATATGGAGAGTATCGCATATTTGATGGTCTGCGACTTTACATTTTTATCAGAACTTTTGCTTCAGTTGGTTTAATAGAACCAACCAATGTTGAGAGTCAGATTCGTTCATTGTCATTTATGGAACGGGAAACATATATTTCAGCGAAGAGGATTTACAACATCAGTTTCAAATTATATCGATGTTTTACATTCTCTCGACAAAACTGAATACCTTCTATAGAAATTGTTCTATCGCGTAGTCGGCACTTTGTAGTATTTTGGGTAATCCACTCAAGTTTAATAAAAAGAAATACTCAAATATCAGTTGACTGAAGTCTACCTATGTTGGGACATATCGGACATGGTTCAACTTCACCATAAATCAAAATATCCATAGTTTAAAGGGATGTTTATTATTATATGTCGACTGTTATCTAATAACATAATAGACTGTTATCTAAACGTAATTTAAGGTTCTACACGGCCAGTTATGTGTAAAGGCTAGATAAGCTTCTTCAGTATGATAACGCTCAACCTTAAATTGCAAGGTGAATTAAAGATTGATAAGAAATCCTGGGCGAAAGCTCATAGGCTGTCTTTTCTTACTGTAAGAAGAAACTATCATCTAGGCACCATGTAACGCAAAAACGTATTCACAAGAATCTAAGTGGATAACAGGCGGCCCTTTATTAACAATAATCGAAGAATCCACCACAATGGCAATTCATCTCGATGACTTAACGATGGACGATACATATAAGTACTACATTATTTAAGAGCCAGAGGGAAATCTGACTTAAATTTAGTTTGAGAAACCAATCGAATACCACATTAAAAGGAACACGTTGCTATCAAATGTATACCGTCAGATGATAACGTCTTGTCAACCCGGATTTCTCAATATATTTTGAACTCAACTCTTTTCGATAATTAAAACTTGCCAAAACCCATTTTGTTTTTATTTTCCAGTTCCCAGAACAGAAATAATCGGTGACACCGATCGCTATGTAAAAGCCGACAGTAAAGTTCAACTTCGCTGTATAGTACGTGGCGCATTGGAACCACCGTCATATATAATTTGGTCACATGGTGCCGATCAAATATTTCCAGAAAATCGAAACGGTTGGCAAGCATCGATTGAACGTGAAACAGAAAATGATACACCAAATACGGTAAAAACAGCGTAAGCGTACTGGATTGGTGCATTTTATTTGATTAATTTATTTTTCAGATCGGCACGCTAATTATAAATTCAGCAAAAGAAAAGGATTCTGGAAGTTATATATGCAGTCCATCAAATAGTCCACCTGTTACAATTACACTTCATGTTATAAATGGTAACCAAAATTTTATATTGGTAAAACGTAAACTTTATTAAATCAACGAACCGTTTTCTGTTTCGTATTTTGTTTCAGCTCAACCCGCTGAAATTATTGGTGACCCTGAGACCAATATTTCTGCAGCAAATGTTTCCTTAAAATTAACATACAGTTTATTCATGTCACTATATTATTATTTAATTTTAATTTTATTATTTTATTTTACTACATTTAAAAATTATTTATGATAATTTAACGACAATCGTTCGTCGCCGTCACAGTGTGTCACACCAATCAGCGAACGACGACAGCGAAACAACAAAAAGTCAAATATAAATTAAACAAATAAAATATTAAATAAATTTTATTATTTCGGTTCTATTATTTAATTGGTTTTATATACATACATACATACATATAATTTATGTATAAAATTAAATAATTTATTTTGTGTTGTCTATTTATAATAAATTATTTAAAAAAAAACCAACAACAAAAAGTGAGATATATACAGAAAGAAGCAAACAAATAAGCTTAAATAATATAAAATAAAAAAAATATATTTATTTTAAAATAAGAAACAATAATTAGCGTAAAATTGTAAATAAATAATAATTATTTTCTATTGAAATATATGAAATTAAATTAAATTTAATTAAAAACAAAAGAGAAAAAAAACCGGACAAAAATTAAATTTAACGAAATTATAATAAATAAATGATAAACAAATATAAAAAATAAGGAAATTATTTTAAATTTTATTGAGTTTTTATTTATTTTTATTTTATTATATTTAATTTCAATGAGGACGATTTACAGCGGTGGGGGCTTAACAATCGAATAACATTTAATTGTTATATGGTAATTATTAAGTATGTAAGTACATAATATTGTACCATTATTCAAATTGACCATAATAACGTGATAATTCATTTTGAATTAAATGAATTTGTGGATAATCGTATTTAATGGGTGAGTGAGCAACAATATTGAAGAATATCAAGGTAATTAGTGTCTGTTTCTATTTTTAATCGATTTATATTTATTTAGTATTTATAACCAAAATGTATTATTTATTTCGTATTCTACATACAATATTTATTTATATATATATATATATATATATATATATATATATATATATATATATATATATATATATATTTATATATATATATATATACATATATATATATATATATATATATATATATATATATATATAAATATATATATATGTATATATATATATATATATATATATATATATATATATATATATATAATATATATACATATATATATATATATATATATATATATATATATATATATATATATATATATATATATATATATATATATATCTCAGTGGCGTAGTGTAGAAGCGTTCAAGGTGTTCACTGAACACCCAACCAAAAAACTAATTATATTAAAAATGTTTCTTAAACAAAATTTCTTAATCAACATTTTAAAAACTAGGCGTCTTCGTTCTATTTTCGTGTTATTCGTAGTATATGGAATACCTATACTTATGCACAATTTATATACAATAATAAATATATTCCTAAGCAAATTATTTACACAATATTGGCGGTGGTTAATGATTTTGAATTGTTCCTCTTTCTAAATAGCATGTGTTATTGACACGCACTTTTTGACAACATAGCGAGAAAACTTCATTGGGTTGTCCATTTATAACAAATACATAAATTGAGCAGAACATTTGGTTACCAAATAAATAAATTTAAAATTTAGAATATTATTTAAAGTGAACGTAGTTTAGAATGGATTCTACATAGTGTGTCGTCGAAAATTTGTTAAAAGAGTCATTTTCTAGTCGATCACTGGCGGAGAAAAAATTGATAATAAAAGTTGGCAGATATGAACAATTTGACACAAACGGTAAAAATGGGAAAATCGAATGTCGTGCGTCGTTTTCCATCTTCAATTAACATTAAAAAAAACAGTGAATAAATGGCTGTGAGCATTTAAATAAACTAGTTTGCTGCCCATGTTTGACTATGTATCGATAAGGATAAATTTATTTGGTCGGAAGGAGGATTTGGTGATCTTAACCATATAAGTATGGTTTTACACAAATACGAAAAAATTATTGCACATATTAATTGCATGCTTTCGTATCAAATGTTCCGCAACGTGAGAATCGATTTGTTATTAGACAAGCAAAAACTAATAGTCGCTTAATCGTCATAACGAATCTGTTGCCAAAAATACTGCTATTTTAAAACGCTTAATCAGTACCGTCTGTTTCTTAAACACTCAAGAATTGCCGTTTCGAGGTCAGGATGAAAGTTCTTCATCAAATAATCGATCTTAATATTTCAATAAGCCAATATAATTTTAAATGAAACTAACAATTCGCAATACATATATAATCCATACTTCTTGATAAAACCTCGGTTTTACCTTCAATATCACAAATGTCTACAATAATTAGATTGGTTGACGAAACAAGCGCCATTCAAGAGCAATTTTTATACTTTATGGACGTGAGTAAAAACAGATCATGAAGGAATTTCGAAACATGTGCTAGACATTGCTACATCTTATGTATTTGGACCGAAATTAGTAGCTCAGGCCTACGATGGTGCTGTGGTAATGGCGGGAGAATTCAACGGAATTTAGTTCTTTCACAATCAGTAGAAAGCAAAATATTCGAAAGCAAACAAAACAAAGAAAAATTTCGTTGTAATTTTGATCATATTAATGTTGAAGTAGAAGCTGAATCAGGGCCGCCATGTCCTAAGCTGAAACAAGATGATCCTAAATTGAACTATTTAAAATTATATAATCAAATAATATATAGAATATGGATGCAGATTGATACTCGCTTCGAGAGCTTGAAAAAATTATTTTTTTATAGAATTGTTAAATTCACAATGGTTCAGTTTATATAGTTCAAATTTTCCGCTTAATGCAACTCATTAAAAATGCGTATGGCGTATTTTTGATTTTGCTAAATAAAAGAATGAAGTGATTGTAGTATATAATTCGGATTCATTTCAAACACTTTTATTAGAGGGTATTTTAAAACACCTTCTAAGTAATGGCTTAAAGTTAAAGTTTGGAGAACTCTTTAAACTTTGTTGTTCAGTTATGACGTTACCTTCTAGTACAGCGAAGGGTTCGCCCTCAGTTTCAAGACCAGGTTTACTTCAATCAATAACTATTTATAATTGACATCCATAAATGTTTATAACTGAACACCCGTGTGGTAAGGTCACGCTACGCCACTGATATATATATATATATATATATATATATATATATATATATATATATATATATATATATATATATATATATATAATATATATATATTGACTTTATAATATACATATAATATTTATAATATTATATTATATTATATATATATATATATATATATATATATATATATATATATATATATATATATATATGTATATATATATATATATATATATATATATATATATATATATATATATATATATATATTGACTTTATAATATATATATAATATTTATAATATTATATTATATATATATATATATATATATATATATATATATATATATAAATATATATATATATATATATATATATATATATATATATATATATATATATACATATATATGTGTAATATTCAATACACATATATATGTATATATATATCTATATATATATATATATATATATATATATATATATATATATATATATATATACATATATATATATATATATATATATATATATATATATATATATATATATATATATATATATATATATACAACTTCTTTGTATTTTATATTTTATAGTTTTATTGCTTCGATTATGTGTTGTAACTTGTAACGTCGACAGTATATATGCTACTACTCACTACTGAATAGTCAGAGGTAACTTCTCTCTACTCAATAGTCAGAGGTGACTTCTCTACATCTCTTCCTTTTTATGTAATTTGTTTATAATTTTATTCCATGTTAGTTGTTGTAATTTCATTTCATAATTATATTTATGTTTTTATAAAATCTTGTTCTAATGTCTCATTATTATTTTCCTTTCCATCGTAGCTTTCTTTGGAAGTCTGCCTTTCTGGATTACAGATTATCCAATTATCTCCAACTTTCTTCAAATGAACAACTTATTTCCTATATTATTTTCCTGTTTCATCGTTCAGTATTTCGATGTCGGCTTATTTCCTTTTAAGAACAGCATATAGTGTTGAATCAAAATTTGGACATATTTTACTTTCTTTAATTATATTTTTTACAAGAACTTTATTCTTTCCAGTAGTTGAGTGAGGTGAACTATAATACATCATTAGATATTCCAGTAGATCTCTTTTCCAATTTCCACCAGAAGCTTGACTTATTTTAAATCGTTTCAGAATGCTGCGATTCTGTCTTTCAACTTCGCCATTTTGCTGAGGCCAGTACGGAATGGTATTAAATAATTTAATTCCATTATCCGTAAAAAAGTTCTAAAATCGTTACTAACAAATTGTTTACCATTGTTAAAAAACTTCTTGAAGAACTTGAATCGTAATTATTGAAGTTATAGTTCGCATTATTTTTACTTTGTATCTACTGTAATAATCTATTATAACGAACAAACAGTCCCCGCCGGCAAGTGGATCCATAAAATCAATAGCAATATCCATCCAAGCAGCTTTAGAGAATTCTCGATGTTTCATTGGATTAGGTGGATTTGGAATAGATACTTATGTAAAACCTTGACAATCTTTTACGATTTTCTCAGCATCACTGTCTATTTTCGGCCACCAAACGTAAGCGACTTCATTTTGCTAATGCCAGGATGACCTTCATGCGCAGCTGCCAGAATATTTTTTCTTAACATCTCTGGAATGACTATTTTTGTGCCTCAGTGTAGTATATCTCCATAAAAATATCTCGTGAAACAGCCATATTCGCCCTTCTCATATCTACGCAAATACGCAAATCACCATTTCCTTTAATAATTGGAACCATCGGAGAAACCCAACTCGATGGCTCATTAACTGTTTCGATGATATCACAACTAATTAGTTCCTTTAGTTTCTTACTAACCTTTTCTTCTAAAGAAATAGGGAGGGATTCAACGATAAGGCTGTGTAACTGGAACAACAGATTTATCAATAGGAATTTCAACTAGAATATTTTTGAATTTTCGGAAATGTGGCGTCTATCGAATTTACATTTGGTCCAATTTTTAGAACTTCTAAGTCAATAGCCGTGTTTTTACCAAGTTAACTATTTTTTCCACCTTTAATGACATAAAATGTTGCCAGTCTTGCAGTATTTCCAGTTTTGACGTATGTCTCTAACCAACCTTAAACATCCAATGATTTATTACTCGATTACGCCAAAAACGTTTTGTCCGCCGTTCCTATTTGATTTTGAATTTTTATTTTATTTGTCTTTAAAGACTCTCAAGTTTTTTCGTCTATGATGTTACATTTGCTTCCAGATGTCGTCTTCGATATGGAATATAAAGTTTATATCATTTTCATCTACTTCATATAGCACATTTTCTTTTTTATTACGTTATAAAGCAGACGACATAAAGTAGCCGTTCTGGATTTTCCTTTTTGTATTACGGGTTCTACATAATTTCTCGAAGCGACTTTTGAAATTACGTTTACGACAAATTTTGGTTTTGGCCGGACATTTTTCATCATCTGCAGAATGTTTTTTATCACCACATCGAGTGCATGGACTAGCAACTTTATACCTCGATTGTAATTTATTAGATTCAAATGGAATTTATTTAGTCTTATCAAATTTGTCCATTTGTCTGGCTACAGATTCCATTGAATTAGCTTCAGCTACAATAGTTTCCAATGAAATATTATCTCCGGATTTAAGAATTTTTCTTCGTAATTCTTTAGAACAACATTTTTCTGTGTTTTGATCTATAAAATGTTCCTTTGGTTTAAAAATTTACATTTTCGTAATATGTGGCGTTCATATACTTTACTTTGTTTGGGGGCAAAATATTCATCGAGCTTTTCTAAAGCTATTTTAAATACATCGACTTTTTTGCTTTCTGGAAGTTCTGCGTCTATATGTGCCCCTGGCAATGTAATATTCAATAAAACAACTTCTTTGTATTTTATATAATATTTTATAGTTTTATTACTTCGATTATGTGTTGTAACTTGTAAAGTCGACAGTATATATGCTACTACTCACTACTGAATAGACAGAGGTAACTTCTCTCTACTCAATAGTCAGAGGTGACTTCTCTACAATATGTATATAAATATATATATATATATATATATATATATATATATATATATATATATATATATATATATATATATATATATATATATATATATAACGGGTGATTTTTTTGTGGTTAGGATTTTCATGCATTAGTATTTGACAGATCACGCGGGATTTCAGACAAGGTGTCAAAGAGAAAGATGCTCAGTATGCTTTGACATTTCATAACTGAAGCCGAACGATCTGCCACAACGTCGAATTTTCAATGAATGGGCCCTAGAAAAGTTGGCAGAAAATCCGCTTTTTTATCGACAAATTTTGTTCAGCGATGAGGCTCATTTCTGGTTGAATGGCTACGTAAATAAGCAAAATTGCCGCATTTGGAGTGAAGAGCAACCAGAAGCCGTTCAAGAACTGCCCATGCATCCCGAAAAATGCACTGTTTGGTGTGGTTTGTACGCTGGTGGAATCATTGGACCGTATTTTTTCAAAGATGCTGTTGGACGCAACGTTACGGTGAATGGCGATCGCTATCGTTCGATGCTAACAAACTTTTTGTTGCCAAAAATGGAAGAACTGAACTTAGTTGACATGTGGTTTCAACAAGATGGCGCTACATGCCACACAGCTCGCGATTCTATGGCCATTTTGAGGGAAAACTTCGGAGAACAATTCATCTCAAGAAATGGCCCGGTAAGTTGGCCACCAAGATCATGCGATTTGACGCCTTTAGACTATTTTTTGTGGGGCTACGTCAAGTCTAAAGTCTACAGAAATAAGCCAGCAACTATTCCAGTTTTGGAAGACAACATTTCCGAAGAAATGCGGGCTATTCCGGCCGAAATGATCGAAAAAGTTGCCCAAAATTGGACTTTCCGAATGGACCACCTAAGACGCAGCCGCGGTCAACATTTAAATGAATTAATCTTCAAAAAGTAAATGTCATGGACCAATCTAACGTTTCAAATAAAGAACCGATGAGATTTTGCAAATTTTATGCGTTTTTTTTTAAAAAAAAGTTCTCAAGCTCTTAAAAAATCACCCTTTATATATATATATATATATATATATATATATATATATATATATATATATATATATATATTTACCGGGTGTTTCTTTTAAACTGAGACGATCAAATATCTCGAAAAATAGCCACTCTACGGAAAAAAATTTCATAATCAAAATTTAATCATACCGCGGGGGAAATACATAAGTGGGAAAAAAATATTCTCTCACCCCCCGCTTTGTGGGTGGGCGGGGGTAACTTTTAAACTAAGATAGGAAGCCATATTTTTTATTGCAGATATGTATTCTACGACTAAAAGTACGTATGATTTGAATGAAATATTTTGTTCGGTTCATGATAGATGGCGTAAACGACGAAATTCAATATTTTCAATTTCTTCTTCTTAGCACAAACGCATTCGATTCTGCAATACGTTTGAAATAAAAAATATCACGTTTCATTGTAAATACTCAAAATTCGTCATCAAAACATTTTATTATTGTAAATGACAGGTGAATAAAATAATTTTAGCTTATAATAAGTGTTCAAAATGACGATCTGCGACTTCAATGCTCTTATTAATACTCATTTCAAATGATTGTACACAACTGAGAAGTTTGTTTGGTTGAATTTCAACACACGCATTTCTGATTCGCTCAATCATGCTCTCTCCAACGACACGGTTCTTGTTTGTACACTTTGTCTTTGAGATAGCCCCACAAACAGAAATCTGGCGAAGTAATATCTGGCGGGCCAATTTATCGGACCAGCTCTACCGATCCAGCAACCATTGAAATCACGATCAAGTATTTCACGTGCGACCACCGAATAGTGTGCAGGACAACCATCATTTTGAAACCACATGTTCCGTTTCACTTCTAAGCTCAAATTTTCAAGTAATATTGGCAGTTCATTTTCAAAAAAGTTTCGGTACATTTGATTATTCAAGTTGCCTTCAATAATGTGGGGGCCTTTGAGTTTTTTGCCATTTATTCCACACCAAACGTTGACAGTCAGTGTTGGGCGCGTAAATTACACGATGTAGTTTACACAGTTATTTACATGCAATTTACATGTAAATTACACAAGTTATTTTTTACATTAAGTAATGTAAAAAACGACTTTTTCATGTCAAGGGCGCTATCTATTATATAATTTAATAACTAATAATTTAATTATTGTAAAAATTAACTGCATAACGTTACAAATAAAATAAAAACAAACTAATATGTCAAAAATTTGAGTTATAAGTATATCGCCCAAAAATTGTTTTACCGATGGGTGAATCGAAGTTAGTGGTTGCTCTGATCGACGCGACAGGTGGTTTATTTACTAATCACCTTGAACAAGGGCAACAGTAATTTCTGGTAAAACTTGCAAAAAATCTCGAACAAACTTATTGGCTCTTTATGAATTTGGTCCTGGAACTTCTGATAGAGCGCATTCTTGCCCAGTCGTAAACAACTCATCAATCTCCAGAACATAGTAGTCCCTTCTTGTATGAATAAGTAAAAAAGTAGAATGAACAATTTCATGCGAAGAAATAGGTGCTCTATACATGTTATTTTTAACAGACTGCATATTGTCCAGGATCAAACACGGAGCTTGTTTAAACTAATGCTACTTCATTCAACCGAACATATCCCAAATCTCATAAGCTTTCTCATAAAGAATACTTCAGCAGCACCAGATGCAATAATTCTTTGCCACTCTCGCAGGTATTGGAAGGAGTTAAATGTTGAATAAGTTTCCCTCCTCCATTTTGAGTCTCATGGTGGTTTCTGAAGATTTCGACACGTAATAAACATCATTCGATATATTAAACTTATTATTATATTTATATGGATTTTTTGGTGGTGGAAAAAAATTAACTTACCGATTACATTACTCGACTGTTTGACATTTACGAAGAAACCGTGTAAAATGCTACAATTTGATAATAGATGGCACGTATTACACTATAAAAAATAATATCTTTTTCATATGTAGCTAAACTAAGCCTAAAGATGTCAGTAATCGTTTTTAGAGCTTGTTTAAGACAAACACAGATGGCAGTGTAGATACATAAATGAACTTTGGCTAGAATTTGTAGATAACTAAAAGTCTAAAATAATTATGATTGACCGTCTAAATGAACGGTTTGATTGATCTTTATGATGCGTATAACCCTTATAAATAAATATTTATTACATTTATTCATTATTTCCAGTTATTTTTCAGAGTTTTCACGTTTTTTACATATTTTATATAAATTACACGTTTTTTACTGTAATTAACGTTATTTACATAAAAATGTAAATAATGTTTTTTACATGCAAAGTGCCCATCACTGTTGACAGTCCAAGGACGCTGATGTTCAACTTGACGAAGCCAGTGCGGATTTGTTGACCCGAGACGGATGTATAGATTTACATAATACAGGTGTCTGGTCTTCAAGCGATCCCTATTTGAAAATTACAAAAAGCTTTCAACATAAATTAACCGTTAATGTTTGGGGTGGGATATTTGAAGATGAACTACAAGGACCAGCTCTACCGATCTAGCAACCATTGAAATCACGATCAAGTATTTCCCGTGCCACCACCGAATAGTGTGCAGGACAACCATCATGTTGAAACCACATGTTCCGTCTCACTTCTAAGCTCAATTTTCAAGTAATATTGGCAGTTCATTTTCAAAAAAGTTTCGGTACATTTGACTATTCAAGTTGCCTTCAATAATGTGGGGGCCTATGAGTTTTTTGCCAATTATTCCACACCAAACGTTGACAGTCCAAGGACGCTGATGTTCAACTTGACGAAGCCAGTGCGGATTTGTTGACCCGAGATGGATGTATAGATTTACATAATACAGGTGGTCTTCAAGCGATCCCTATTCGAAAATTACAAATAGCTTTCAACATAAATTCACCGTTAATGTTCGGGGTGGGATATTTGGAGATGAATTACAAGGACCGATAATACTTCCAGACAGATTAGATGGTCCAAAATATTTAAATTTCCTTCAAAACCAATTCGATCTATGTGGTTTATGCATAATGATGCTCCTCCACATTTTGCAAGAAAAGTTCAATTAATCACATTTAAATAATTTGTTTCCAAGTCAGTAGATTGGACGTGGAGGACCAATACAGTGGCCGTCTTGATCACCGGATCTAAATCCATTAGATTTTTTACTTCGGAACCATTTAAAAACTAAAGTTTATTCTTTTGGTATCACAAATAAAGAAACCTTGATTGCTCAAATATTTGAAGCTTGTAACGAGATAAAACGAGACAGAAACTTTTTCGGAAAAGCTCGCAATTCGTTCATGACGAATTGTTTGAAATATGAAACAGTATGGTGATCATTTTGAGCGTTTGTTATAAATTTTTCGAAATATTATACTTGTGTCTAATAAATATCTTAAATTTTTACGAGAGAACCGGTGTACCCGTGATCACGTGGATATATTTATTCAATAGAAGCTGAAAGAACGTGAGGCTTTATTGAAATCAAAGGGGGAGTGCTGGGTAAAGCTTTGCAGAAGTGTAGAACGCATGGGCAAATTCTTATAAAATTGTAATCAATAATGGCCGTATACGATGTCGAAAATTGCTGCAAAAAGTTTCACCACCATAGTTAATGAGCTATTTCCAATTCAAGAGCGAGCGAACCATAAATCTATACAACCACAAATAATTTTACTATTCACTAGGGAAGAACTAAAAACTGCATATCAAAAGTTTAAGATGAAGCGGTTAGAATTGGATCCGACGTCAACCTTAAACCAATCTAAGATATTATCACCCATTTAGAAATGGAGAATTTCGGCGCAACTGGAAAATATACTTGCTTGTTGGGCACTATATCGATAGAGGCGGGTGGAGTTGTAGAAAACCAGTTCGATTTTAGACTGGGCCATCCTACCGTAATTGCTATATCGAAAGTTTTGAGCTTAAATCCACTGAACGGACCGATAAATCCACTGACTGACCTAACTACTCGTGGCGTATTGCCGTAGAGATTACCTTGGACCTACGAAATGCAGTCCATAGCGCAGCGTGGGAGCTGATTAAGCAAAGAAATGGGAAATCATTCTGGAATAAGAGTGCGTAGCTTATCAGATGGAGCTTACGATGATGTCTCTCAGGGCTCGATTTGATAAGAATATTCCTCTTTATGATAATATTAATAGAGTGAGTCTGTAGAACAGCTGACAACGGATAATTTGTGGCACTATCTGAAGAAGCTGCAGTTGATCATGGACATTTGAGCCAAGTTAAAGAACCACTCATTATCGATGATTTTTCTAAACAACTGTTGCGGTTTAACAATTTTCAAATTTCTGTTGATGTTTTGACTGTTTTGAATTTGTTTCCCTCGCATTCTTGCATGTTCACGACGTCGAAGGGTGTAGACAATCGTAATTCATTTAATAGTAAACCACTGGAAAAATGCATTTAATTGTGTTACCAATCAATACAAGGCAATCAACTATCCGATCGAGTTTATAAATGCGCTTAAATTGCGCAATATCGATTGTTAGAACTTTGCGGAATATATCCGAAATTTCTGTTTCATGGTCAGTTGAACGTCCCTTGTTCACAAGTTGAAAAACCATCATCATTGTTCATTTACGCAGAATTGTCAAAAATTTTACTAAAAATTACAGTTAATAATATCTAGGTTTTTATAACGGATAAGGCTTATTCTGCTGCCCTGCACTTCACTGAATATACCTATCAGATCTAGTGTTTTGATTTTATAGAATTTCTTTACTGAATAAATATGGTATGGCATGATGATGGGAAGATGATCACAACGACATGCGACTATAGGTTCGATATAGGTGGATCCATCTCCACATTGCATGCCAGCCTATGATACTGGCATGGAAGATGGGTCATCCCATGGATTCATAACTCAACAAATGGTCAAAGATGTGTTCATTCTCACTTCTGATCGTAATCAGATGGTGAAAAATTACTTTTGCTTGCTTCCCCTATCGAGATCTGAACTTTGTACCTCCCGCTTCAACTGCCGCAGCCATTTGGGCGGTAAATAAACACTTACAATGGTCTGAAGTGGATACCAATTAGATTTCTGAGTACTGGCGTCAAAATGACTCAAATTTTGAAATGTATGATCGATTTTAAATTTAGCTAAAATCAGGTGGAGGTGATGAATTTTGAACACCTTCATGAATCTATAAGGGTATTCCAAAACTATTAAGGTGTAAGCCTTCCTATTATGATACAGAAACGGTACCACGTGCCTACTCAAATTTTATCATTCTAGAAGATTATCACCGAATAGTAGAGAAATACCTTGTTTGACATTCGACGTACATACTGGGAATTTTAACTTAAATTAAGTTCTTAATTGTTGTTGACAATCCTTCGAAGTGACCCTTATAAGTGACGTACAACTATGGTGTTAATCCGAAATCCAATAATGAAACAAATATTTTCTGATTATAGATTACAATCGCACGAGACACATGATTAATTGAATATGCGTAAGGTATAGCATATACTGTATGTAATTACAAATAAAACAAGAAATAGCAGACGAAGAACTGTCGACTAAGATGGTTAATAAACGATCAAGACATTATTGTAATGGTAAAACCCAGAGTGAAGGCCAAATAAAAAGGTCGGTTATATATAAACCCACTATAATGAGTTCCAGTTATTATCTTTGTAACTTTATTTTTAAAAAATAATTCTTGGTATTTTCTTATCCTGCAACTCAAGAAAATTGGTGGTGTGAGAATTTTTGATTTTAAAACTTATTTTAATAGAAAACAGAACAACAGCATTCAGACAGAGAAGTATAAAAGACGCAATCATTAAATAAAATAATTCAGATAAAGACTTTTCATGCCACCACCGGGAGCGATAGCCACCACGGTTCATTCAACGTAATATTACAAACTTAAGAGCGATTTTTGATATGTTTAGCGTAGAGACCGCGAGTGTATATCTGCAATATAATCTAGATTTGAATCTTAGATACATAAAAGAATTTTGTGGATTTAACCTATACCAAGATTAAACTTCAACGGGTATTTTAATGATAATTATCGTTCTGGTGGTGTAAGGATTTTGTACATAAATATTATTTATCCTATTTTCAGTCGAATTCGACTACAGCGGATATTAAATATTAAACTTGCTAAACAAATTTCTATTACTTTTATCGTAACAATATCTTAAATATCGTGAACTGTTGCGGACTATTTAGTGATAACAGTTTTTTTCTAGGACTTAAAGATCGTAAACGGCCCTAACTGCGTTTCAACTGAGGTCTTACGAACCATTAATAATTATTGCTGCACACTGTAGGTGGTCAAAACCGAAAGCATAATCGCTTGTTATGTCATCCGGTGCATGTTAATGTTTGTTCAACGTAATAAGCAACTCTCCTAATCATTAAGCTACAACCGGCCGTTTACGTCCTCTATAAGTCATAGATTATATATGATACAAAGAGAGCTATAAAGTGTATCAGCTACATACTGCCACTATGCTTAATGCCTACACGAATAATTGCTAGTAAAATGTAACCTGCATCCAAATGAGATAAGAAACTATATTCTTAGCACTCCGAATCGTTAGTGAATAAACGGTAGTTAAAAATCTTTTTACTTTATCAGTTGCCAATCTACAGTCAAAATCCAAGATACAATGAGTCGTCCGGGGATTATATACTGAGGGGTTACTTATTCTATTTTAGGTCCCATTTCATTTCTTAATTCTACGTCCCATTTCAGTTCTATACGAGGGCCCATTTCATTTCATATTTATATCAATTCCATCATTGTAATTAACCTCTCGTGGATTGAACAAGCCCGTGCTATAAAACAGATCTATGGATATGTTATAATATAATTATTTATTATAAGTCTTATGAGTTATTTGATGAACACCAATTTCAACAGCTAATTTTTGTAAGTTAAGTAACTATGCCCAGCGATAAGTGAAGTAATCGAAATAATAGCACAAGTAGGTAAATTGACTTTAATACCCGTGGATCGTCATGATATGATCGTTTTTTTTGGTAACTTAGTTTTTGAATTACAAACTGTTTCACTGCAGGTAGACATGCGCGATGGACTTGCATGATTGGTGATTATCTGAAAAAGGTTACCGTCTTAATCGATCATGCACTGGTCTAGTCATTATGCTAAGATTGATTCTTCCCACGAATTATGAAACTTCGCGTGTTGCACACTAAATATGGGCTAAATATAGGCTAAAGTAACGTTGTTATTGAATAGATGTGGGTTTCGTACTCATCTGTCCTTAGCTCTATAGCTGATTGTACTTTGTTTGCATTTCGTGTATGTCGTCAGATTCTCAGGAAACCTTTTTCAGCAGGAGCTAAGACAAATTTTTGATGTAGCTGTTACTCAATAGACAGTAAGAAAAAGGTTAAGGAAGACAATCTCACTCGAGGACGTTTCCCTTTTCTGTGAGCGCTACAGTTTTTAGATAAGATAAGATAAAATCATGGATTATGCGGTAATAAATTACTTTCTGGATGCAAATCACCTAACCTTATGAAGCTATAAGAAACAGATTTAAAAGTATTGCACACATGCGTCTGATTACGTCTGATTAATCACGTTATATTTACGTTGGGAACAAATGTTCTAGAGACAGACGTTCTGAAATAACTTATCAACATACAAAATTGGATTAATTTAGAAGAATAAATTATGAATAAAGTCAGGTTGGCCCGTTTAAGGGTTAAAAGGGTAATTTTATAAAGGGTGATTTTTAGAGATTCACTTCCTTAAGTTGGCTTGCTTTATAATTAGACTTACGCTAGAGCAACACTTGCCAACTTTTTATCAAAATAATGCTTCAATTCGCCAAATTCTTCGTGCACTACGTCAAATTTACGGTCGTCATAATCGTATTTTAGAACGGTTACATTGGTTAACTATCGATTGTTAAAATAAAAGTGAAGATAATCCACCAACCTTTGCTGAAATACCATTACATCCGCAAAACAGATGTGTTGTGCGATTTATGGCTGGTGGAATTATTGGTCATATCTCTTAGTAACCGTTGATGGGTGAGAATATTACACTCAATGGTGAACGGGTTTCTTGAGACATGGTTTCTTGTATTATTATTTATCCCAACATAAGTTTTGCTGACATGTGGTTCCAACAGGACGGTGCCACATGAAATAACGCGTGGGATGTAATTCATTTACTCAAAAACAACATTCTATGAAAGACTTATATCTCGAATCGTGTAATCATACTCCATTCGATTAAAAAATTAATAAGCCATCGATTAAATGGCTTAGAGGCCGTAGACGGCCCTTATTGCGTCTCAAATGAGACCTTACGAACCATTCTAACGATTGATGCCCAATTGTAGGTGGTCAGTTCAACGAATATTTTTACACACAAACGCGTTTTTATGTCATCCGGTTCCATGTAAATTTTTGGTCAACGACGGAAATCGAACTCAAGACCGCGGCGTGCTGAGAAACTCTCTTAACCATTAAACTAAAATTGGCGTTTCCATTCGATTAATTTCTTTAAAGATATTTTAAGTCACTTGTATACGCCACTTGACCAGAGACAACCTACACAAAAAGACCTATGGCGAGTGATCAACGACATACGGCTGAATTTGCTGTGAAATTCATGTGAAAATAGAACATTCAGATTGCATTACGTACCAGCCAATACTGCTACAAGACCAAGATCATATCGAAATCGCCTCATTCAATCACTGAAATCGAAATCTGTTTCTTATATCACATATTTATGTGGTTTAAAATACAGATCACTGTCTCGATTGGCCCATTGTGACATTCCCTCTCAGAACTGCATTTTTAGTCCTGAAATTTGTTTTCTCTTCTATTGAAATTCTAGATATTCGTTCTCCTCAAGGTTGTCAGTTAATTCCCAAATGGGACTCCTGATCCAAAGCAGTCCAAGATATCCGGACTCGATGAAAACGGAACACAAGAAGTGCTCAACGGTTTCTTCTTCTCCTCTTCCACACTGTACGCAGTTGGGTTGTTACTAATTTTCATTTGAAACATGTAAATATGCAGAGAATAATGTCCCGTGAGAAAAACTAGCAGGATCCTTAAGCTGCGTAAGGAGTGGGATCTGTACAGATTTATTTATCCAAGGAAAATTTTGAATAGCCAACAAGAGATAAGGTTGTATCATCTGTTCTGGAGATTTGAGGATTCCGAATTTAAAACACGAAATAAAAAGATGTGCAACGAAGCATGAACCAAGACTAGACCACCCAGGTGGCGCAGTGGTTAAAGCTGCGGCAGTTGGAGTCGGAGGTACCGGGTTCGAATCCCGATAGGGGTAAGATGCAAAAAAGGTATATTTCACCATCGATCGTTTGGGCGATACGATCGGTGGTGTGAATGAACACCTCTATGCAAAGCGCAGATGAGTTTACGTAAAATCGGACCTATAGCCGTCCATAAAGTGGTATCACAACGAACCATCATCGATCTAACTGTGCGGTAGCAGCCACTCAACAAAAAAAATGAATCAAGACTAATGGAACATGCACATACGGAAGGCTACTGGTTAATGAATGTGAGCAGCTACTTACCAACGGACAGGAATTGCAAGCATCGCTGGATCAAGTTTATATAGTTTATAGTTTATTTTTTAGTAATTCAGATGTAAATTGATGGGGAGTCTAGTTTCAATATAATAAAAAAATAAATCATTTCTGGTGCATATCACTAAACAGACTCCTTTGGGGAGTGAACAAACTTCATATCATAGATATGAATTTTGATACAATAAAATCAACCAAATCAGGTATTGATACCATTGAGCGAACAAGTTTAATCCAATTATGATTCCGATAACGCATTGTGTCGTGATCACCGACAAAAACAAGCACAAACTTTTGTTCACTGATGTAAGCTAATTAAGTTTTATTGGAACACAACCTAATATTTAGTAAAACTATTTTTTGTTAACAGTTCGTGTGTAATCTAATCAACTTATAAAGTTTTCCTTTCACCACATATTTTATCACAGCACATTCAATTGTGGCGCGCAAAAACTTTTCAATCGATTTCAATAAATTCAACAATATTTATTTATTAGTTTTTCATTTTTATTTTTTTGTCTGCCGCGTTAATAATTTTCACATAATTTAGTTTTCCATTTTGGTGTTTTGTTGTTTTTGCCATAGGAAAAAAGTCTGATAAATTTTCGAGCTTTTTTTTCTGTACCTCCATCTATATATATATAGTACCAGAGCCATCTTTATTAGAGCCGTAATAATATGACGTATTTTTTGTTGAGCTTTTTTTAAAGAAGGTACATTTTACATTTTCCCATACGAATCAATGTAAAAATCATATTCTTCGAAATAATTTTTATCAATAAAAAATTATATATTTAATTTCTGTTTTTACAGTGTTAAGTTTCTGTTTTTGCAGTGTTAACCTAAATATCTTAATAATTTAATAAAACATAAATTAAAATTCAATATGAATTTAAAGTATTGAATGCACAGTAAAATATGTATATGTGATGTTGATTTTAAAGTTAAAGCAGATTTCAATAAGAGCAGTACATTTTTTTAATCTAACCGCACACGTTTACTTTTATTTTGCAGCAAAATGTCCGTAGCTGTATTGAAATATATTTACACATAAGAAATTATTTTTTCGCACATAAATAAAATTTAGTAACTGCAATAAACAATAATTTTAATAATATAATAAAAAACTGTTTTTGCGCCTTTTGTGTTACCTATTAAAAACGAAACTAAAAAATAAAACTTTATGTCGATCTAAAAGAAAAAAAGGGTGTTCCATACGAACAGCACATTTTATTTTTATCTAACTGCATAATTTTCTTTTAATTTCGAATCAAAATAACCGTAACTTCTTTGAAATACATTTATCTTCTAGAAATTATAAAAATAAAACATAATTATTGTTAAAAAAAAGTTTTAATTATAAAATAATACAATGATGGAATGTTTGTTGGTGTACCCTTTAAAAACCAAACAAGAAACATGACATGGAGGAAAAGCTTTACTAGAGACATCTGACATTCATAATAAAATTAAATTATTTGTTCACATATCATAATAATTATTAATTATAATTTTTATATTAAGCATAGATAAAAGTAAATCTATTTAAATTTAATTTATTCAGGGTAAAATGTTAAGTTTTAGTATTTTCGTTTTAGTACTTACGATCGTTCAATAGATGTCAGTTGGGCGTTATTTTTTGCATCCAAAATGTCGTTAGATTTAAAAAAAAATTTCTAATGGATTTGGTTTTACCAATTCAAATTAACAAGTTAACGGTTAAATTTTATATGTTAGTACAATGCGTATATCTATACGGCCGTTTCCCATCGAAAAACATGGCCAGTCTTATGTATGTGTAAATGAATAGAAAGTAGTAAATACATCAACAATCTTATGAAAAAGTTGATTTTTTCGAAATTTTTGACTTTTAACTTCCTATAACTTGGTAGTTAGGCCCCTAAACCAATTACTCACTTTCCAGAATGTGGAAAATGATTATTTATTAACAATCCTGGATTAATAATTTTCATTAAAACCAATATTTTAATTCATGATTTTGAAGGTTTAAGAATCTAGATTTTTATATTTTCGATCGTGAATAGAAAAGTAAAACGAAATGATTTTATAATATTGGGTTTAAATGCATATTGTTTGTTATATTGTTCTCTGGTTCCCGCATACAAGTACTAATATGATTTTATTTTGCATTTAGACGTATAAAATAAAATAATTAATTCTTGATAATATAATAATTATTTAATAAAATAAGAATTAAATAAAATAAAATAAATATTTCATTGCACCAAAAGAACGAGTCGCCATAAATTATTTCCTGTAAAACAAAAAAAGCGCTAAAATATCTGATTTTTTGATTTAATCATATGGAACAATACTTAACTTTTATCATTTTGGTTCTTTAAAGCATCTGCCAAAACTTTTAGCATGTCCTGCTGGGCTTGCAGCCGTGGAAAAACATTAAGTTGCTCCATGTATGGTGCCAAAGACATCAAAAAACTTACAACCGAAGGCAAAGGTGCAGCCGTCTTTTTTTCTAACAAATTTACGTACCGCTGTTGTAGGTCTAACGTTCGCTCCTCTACGTTACGTACTTAAAAGAATTAGAAAGATATTATATTTTATCTACATACATAAGTACAATATTGGTGAAGCGTTAAAAATCGTTAATTGTACCTATATGTAATATTATGTACATCTACATACATATACTTACTTTAACGACTTTTAGGTGTCATTGTTTCCCTTTCTTCAAATTGGCGAATATCCTCCGAATTATCAGCGCCCTCGATCTCGCCACATATTCCTACACTTCTAAGCAAACCGGCAAAACAAAAATTAGTTTTTTAGATATGTATACAGCTAAATATTCTAATCTAAAAATAAAAAAATATTATACATACATTCTTGGCTCACCCACATCATCCAAAAATGTTAGAAGTTTACTGTGCCTATACTCCTTTTTGCCTCCTGCAGTGCCACTGGGAGGCTTTTTTTAGAGCGCATGTGTGAGGCCTTTATTAAATCCCAATGTTTCCTTACTTTTAAGACGTTGAACTCATTTATTTCTAAATCTGCTAACAATGAGGACATTTTCTTAATTAAAATCAATTAATTTTGATTTTGTGCAATTAATTACTCGATTCCCGGGTAACTTCTTCCCATAACCTTTTTTCTTACTCTGGTTACGGTACTCGGCATCCCTAATGTTCCATAGTGGTGACCTGGTTCGTACGGCATCAACAATTAACTCTAAAAATTTAATACAAAATCGTGTATTAACACCAACATTTCTAAAATTAAGATCACATCTTTACCTGTAAACTGCTCTAAATTTTTTCTGCAATGGGTGGCGTAACTATAGGTGCCGGCGTGGGTGAAGTGACTATAGGTCTCGGTATTGGCGTCATTATAGTCTTCTCGCACTCATGAGGTGGGAAAACCTCAGATTCATATCCATACCCGGTAATACAAACGATTTCGTCGGATATAGGATTTTGATCATTTGGATCATCCTCATCGTAGTAGGTGGCAAAATAAGTTTGAATATCCGAACTTCCACTATTGACCACCTGAAGAACATTATCAACACGGACATCCTCCAATATATGAATTTTTTTTGCTCCTAAAATAGTAAAAAAAATTAAACCTCGTTTCATTTTCGTACATTTGGATTAACGATAAATTTAATACATATTTGTATAATGTACAGGCTCGGTATTAAAAAATTTTGTAATTACATTACCAATAGCCGTCAAAATAACAAAAACCTAAATCAAACTTACCGTATTTGTCCATAGTAATTATTATGTTTAATGAAAACTATTATATTATTTAAATGTTGTATTATATTAATATTTATACTATTATATTATTATATAAACAAAACCGTATATTTTAATTATTTTCGCTAATAATATTTTCACTTCACAGCATTCAATGAAATACGTTATGAAATTCCAAATACAAAAAATTGGCATTTGACCATAACAATGGCGAACGATTTATTTTACAAGTGTGTGTGAAAATGTTTTCATTTTTATACGTTTTTAAAGATGTATTGAAAATGTTGCCATAAAAAGTGCTTCGGTTTACATTTTTTTATAGGACAGTATGGCAGCACACTAACACAATGATAAATATTTTGTCAGTAAAATCTTGATGACAGCATTTTTGTTT
The DNA here is from genome assembly GCA_963932295.1 of Tipula lateralis. Classification (NCBI taxonomy): domain Eukaryota; kingdom Metazoa; phylum Arthropoda; class Insecta; order Diptera; family Tipulidae; genus Tipula; species Tipula lateralis. The sequence goes on along the minus strand of OZ010737.1, from coordinate 150,647,623 downwards.
CGAAACACAACAAGTAAATATATATTTTTCTCTCGCTTTTTTTTTTGCTGACAGCAATAATTTCCCATGGAATAAAGGCTTAAGTTTCTTGACAAAACACACAATTTTATCAGCAGATACTCGATTTCATACGGATTTTAGAATATGTTAAAGTATTTTATCCTGTCAAATGTAATAACATTTATGATAAAATTTGATACAATATAATTCTACTGTACGATTCTAGTTTTAATTCTTATAGAATTATAGTGGGATTTTAGTAGTTTGACCGTTTTTAGATAAACTTTTTAGTAAATGAGTATATATTTTAAATCTAAATTAAATTTATTTATTTGTTTTACATTAGTTTTGATTAATTTCGAAATTTTGAATTTTGATAATCAAAAAGTTGTTTGTCAAAAACAAAGTAGCTTTTTAGTAGTAGTTTTAATTTTTCCAGAGATGACTCTGTTGTCATTGATCATACTCGATCGATATTTCATAATGCACATGCGTATAAATGAAAATATTTTTTTTCATATGATACGAGTATGTATGTATTTGTGCGTATACATATTAAAAGTTCTAATGCGATATTTGAATTTAATGATTTATTTATTTAATTATTTATAATACAGGGAAACTCCTGTAACTCGGAATCGCACGGGACACAAAAAATTGCCGAACTAAACAATTTTTCCGGTTTATAGGATTTCTTCCAAAAAAAATTAGTATCAAAATACAAACAACATAATCAATTTTCATTAACAACATAATAAGTTATATTTCAGTACATACATACATATATGCATGTTATGTGGTTAATGGTTATACGTAACTAAAAAATCACTAATTATGTTTGAACAATTCAGTCATTCGTGTAATTAAATAATAAAGTCGCATATATAATTAAACTATGTTCATATGAATAGTACGTTTAACGTACGATTAATTAAAATATTGCAATATCGATGTCTGCGTTTGCTTTCGCGCCATTTCTTTGCCTTGCACATATGAAGCTTTTAATTTTGATACTGTATCATAAAATTCATTTTCTCCGGATTGTCGCCCATAAATTTCAAGAGTTTTAAACGCTTGTAGAACTTCTCTATTCCCAACCTCAGCAAGGTCTTCTTCGTCATCATCGCTCAAGGTTAAGACTTCTTCAGGTCCTGATGCAATATTATCCGCAATAATTTCACCTTGGTCGATAGAATTATGCTCGGTTGTAGTATTGTCATCGATAGTTATGAAATCTGAAAAATTGCAAATGTGGTATTGGGTGGTAAATATACCAATTCAATATTTGAGAGGTTTAGATTTGCATGAGACGCCACATTATCGAGAAATAGCAAAATTTTTCGATTTTCTTCTTTCACTTTGTTATTTAATTTAGTGAGATACTGTTTAAAAATTAGCCCTGTCATCTTCGCTTTTCTATTGGAATAGTAATCAACTCCTAAATTATTCAGTTTTTTAAAGCAACGGGGCCGGGCGGCTTTACCAATTACAAGCGGTTTTTCTATAGTTCCATCCGCAAATACGGTTAACAACACCGTAATCCGTTCTTTAGAAAACTTTCCCCCAGAACAGTTGTCCCCATGTATATTTAAAGTATTCGCTGGAAGCTTGCGAAAAAATAGCGCGGTTTCATCGCAATATCCTATATTTTTTTGATCATAGCCATCGCAAATTTCAAATAATTTTATAATCCATTTCGCCATGACGGTTTTCCAGAGATGACTCTGTTGTCATTGATCGTACTCGATCGATATTTCATATTGCACATGCGTATAAATGAGAATATTTTTTTTTCATATGATACGAGTATGTATGTATTTGTGCGTATGCATATTTAAAGTTCTAATGCGATATTTGAATTTAATGATTTATTTATTTAATTATTTATAATATGTATATTCAATTGATTGTATTCAAAAATATTTAAATGATATATTATATAAATAGTTTTTATATGATTTCAACATTAAAATGTTTATTTTGTCATACTTTTCATTGAAATATTTCATTTTAAAAAAATGTTTACTTTCCATATATTTTGTATGAGAATTTATGTTTTTTCCTCTATTTTACTTCCTCTAATTTAAGCTCAATTTTTAATATTTAGGCTCTGTAAAATTAAGATGGCTCTGATAGTACCCGCTGCCAGTTATGAATGGTATAGGGATGTGTAAGGCAGCCAAAAAATAATAATATATTTTATCGCACGTAGTTTAAGTTAGTTGAATAAATAAATAAAATAAAAAAAATTACAGTGAAAAATATATTTATTGCTAATTTTTTTATGTACACGGAAAATAGCGTTTTTGGTAATGCGAGTTTGAGCTACACACATTTTATTATGTTGTAAAAGTTTATTCGATGTACATTATTTTTTCGTTTACATTTTGCTAAAATTATAACACCAAAACTAAAATTAAACAAAAAAAAATATATATAATTTTTACCACTCACTGTATTATACAAAAATGTGTTTGTGTGTGTGTGTCTAACATCTTCAATTTTTTCAAGTACGAAGTGCGAATAATAAAAAGCTCGCAACGCATGGTAAAAGCGTTCGAAAAAAGGACGGCAAAGTAAATTTTTAGTCACGAAATTGTCTTAACATTAATTACCTTAATTCTCAAGTATATATATACACACACACATATATACATACACAAACACACACACACAAACAAACACCATTTTAATATAACATTAAATTAAACGAATTATGATGTAGCTTAAAAATAATGAAGTGGGACATAAAATATGCAAGTTAAATTAAAAATTGAATTTATGTTCTCCAAATAACACTAACGTGTATTATATAATCGTCTTAAGGTATGGTGTACAATAAGACGAGAGTATATATATATTCTTATTTTAGATACAAGTGTATTTGAGATAATTAAGTGGATTTTGTTTTAAAGTGTGTCGTAAAGTTTAACTCGTTCGTATAGCTACTGACAAAAGGTGTGCTTTGTACAGTTTTAACGTTATAATTATTTTCAAACGTCCAACGATGCCAGTTCTGTAATATTTATTAGGTTAACCCTGAAGGGAGTAGTTGCATAAACTCAAATGTATATAAAATAATATTTTTTAAATCTTTTGGACCATAGTGATTGCTATGAATTCAATCTTATAATACCATCAAACGTCCGTTAGAAGTCCGTTTTTCCATCCAGCTCTCGTGAAATATTAACGTACCTCTCATTCTTTGTGATATTATATAACTTGCCATGATTTTGTAGTCGGTTTGTAAGCTAACGATTTTTGATTGATTGATTGATAGGACTGTAGGACCAAGCGCTAGGCAAGATTATCGGATAACGCCGGCCTATTCCTACAGCCGTTGACATAAAACGATAGGTAAGGCAAGGAAGGTATATTAGTTAGGAAAGAGCGACCCGGTTACAGACACCATGACAGTCGGTACTAAACTACTATAGCAGATAATCACAATTCTTATTTACTAGTCTGCAATCGCCAATCAGCATTCTCAAGTCCGCAACACCTATCTACTCTGCTGTATGTTTAATAAAATTAAAACTAGATTAAAACTAAACTCCTTAAATAAATTTATTAGTTAGTCGCTCATTAGTTAGACAGATATAGGAATCTGCCACTTAATTATTATTAATTTTACTATTTATTTAAATTCCAGTCCACATACCAATCATAGTTAAACAAAAACACAAATTATTAATTAATTAACTTACGGCTGAATCTGTAACAATAAATTAAATTAATATGGTATGCTATTAAGTACCTGTCAACCATTACGCTGATGATACCATAATTTTAGAATATGTTTGTCAGAAAATCAAAATAAATCTCTGAAAACATTTTACATTCCAAAATTATGCAAACTCTATTTTTTAAATAAAATAAACTTTCCTTGTAAACCCCCTCCAACTATAATCATTTTTACACTTATATAAATAATTGAAAACAAACCTTTTCCATAAATTAATATTATTTTTATTGAATGGTCGTGATCAGGGATGCCACTCTACTACAAACGTAGAAGATCCGCCCCGACCTTTACCGTTCATTAATCAAAAAAGAACAACTTTAACTTGATAAATTGAAATAACGCATGGTCAACCCACAGGGACGCATGTACGACATACAGGCAGGGATGCTACATACATGCAGAAAGTATGGAGCAGAAGCAAACCAAACACGATCCAAACTCAACATTCAACCAAACATACATCTATTAGTAGTAAACAAACTCTAACACGAGACCCCGATTATAAGCATCCAAACTACAAACTAATTCAAACCACCCTCAACAACGGGACAGCATCCTACACAAAAATAAAAACTGAAGACCTATCTCAACCGACAGCCAACAAGCCGAAATCCATCCAAACACCCCAGATACCGCAGCGAATCATCCGGCTCCCAACAAATCCCACTCGCGTCCAAAACCCAACGTGCCAACAAAGGCTCCCAACTGCCAGCACAACTAGCTCAACCATCATGCCAATCACATCCAGCCACGAAACCTGCCTCCCCCTCTACACAATCCTAGCCCACTCCAGAATTGGGCGATATCCTCTAAAAATCCAGCCAAAACATCAAAACCTCCCGACACTCTACAAAATTGAATGCTTCCAAACCACCACAACACAACTGCTACAATCCCGCCGACACCCAAACATTCTAATAGGTCCAACTCTCCGCCCCTAAAATGAAATCTCCGCCCGACCCGTCAAGAACCTCAGACTAAACAACCCTCAACCACAATCCCAAAATGTACCTACGATAATGGAAGATACAGACTCGTGTTCTGCATCAAAACTAAACACTCCTGTCCTACAAAATCCCTGAGGAAGTGTACACTTTCCTTATTACCTATGTGTCACACACACGCAATCTTGTGCTTTACACCGTTACCTCAACTGATTCTATTTCACACTCAATTATGACTTCCTAACAAATGATATGAATGGAGCTCCTCGAAGTCAACACCAACTATTCCTCTTTTTGAAACTGTAGCAAATTTGAATCAGCGCCTACTGAACCCATAAACAGTTAAAATCGAAGCAGATCCGCCACACCTACAGCAAAGTGACAGCCTGAACGTAGGCATACGCATCCTTTAAAACTCCAAAACAAGGAAAGTCAAACCCGATACAAGACAAAAACTGCATTCTCCATCACCGGCAACTCCGGAACTACGGCTAAAAACCATTCAATCCCGAAACCCGCGACCAAGTCAAGCGTAGGCCTGATTTAAACGACGAAAAATTAAAACTCAACAACACTCAAATGTCAACGAGACTGAAACAATTCCACAATCATGACTTAGAATCACTAAACAATCAATCCTGCAGTTCAATAGGAAGCCCCGATACCGCGGCTAGTTTCGGAGGACACCACCAGACTTCGGAGCCGAAACCGAACAAGAACATGTTGGAGGAAGCAACCTCTATCGATACCTGGAACTACACGCCATCAATTCGCTCCATACTCCTCAGCATCTCTGCAGTTGAAAGGAAGCTTCCAAAACTAATCCCACCTAAGACAAACATAAAAATCAATGGAACCACGGCAGCGGCCGAAAATCCCCGCTTACATATGAAACTTCAAACACGAATAAAATCCACTGGAAACCAGAAGATCCAACATAACATCATGAAGTACTCAGACAAACAAAAGTATTTTAGCCTTTTTATAAATAAATAACAGATTTTCCACTGATCCATGCAGATTTACTTAAAAGACCAAAAACTTCAATGCATATTGTGGTACTCTCCAACTTGACATGGCTTGATTGTAATAGTATAATTAAACTGACCATATTGGTTATGTACAGGAATATGACTTGAACGCCAACGGTTTGATAAACTACTTACTCGGCAGGTGAATTGGTACACACTCCTTGGGAGACTATAACTTCCATTTCCACCGTCCTCCTATCTTAAGCAAGTAACACTTTCCATTGTATCCATGGGAAGTTAACGATTTCCTTAAAATTTCCATCCCCCTTGAATCTATCACAGACCCCACTAGATAATTCTTGAGAATTTGGTGAAACGGTCTAGTTACACTTTCCTGTACCCAGTGTCTCCGTAAAACTATAATTCCTCTCGAGAGCACTGTTTTTTTATTGTTGGACAAAGTACTTGTTTAATCTAAAACATTTTGACAGCATTAGTTTGACGCCTGCCCAAAAATTTTAGTATTTGCTTGAACAATTACGAGGGCCGGCTTACAGGTTCATATGCCATTTTCGTGTAGATGATGCAAACTACTATGAAGCAGTCAAGCGCCTGATCCAAAAATATGACAAGAAGAAGCCAATCGTTGAAACATATATTCGTGACTTTCTAGCCGCACCAAAGTTCAACAAAGCCACAGCTAATACCATCATAAAACTTCATGATACCATTTATGAAACCGTCCATGGCTTAAAATCACTTGGTCCAAACGCAACCAAAAGAGATCCGTGGATTCTTTTACTGGCTATTGATAAATTAGTTGATGAAACGCGGTGCCTTTGGAAGTATGAAAGTGCCAAGGAAGACTTCCCTACTATTGATATGCTACTTGAATTATTAAGCAAGCGAATGGACGCATTAGTTGAAATAGTTGCTGATCATACTCAAACGAAGGTCAATTATACTCAACGACAAATCTCAAGCAAATCGTTTCACACTTCAGTTCAGTTGCCGTATTGTCCATTTTGTAATCAAAACTATAAGTTATACGAATGCCCGAAATTTCGATCATTTTCTGTAGGCGAGATTTCATTACAAAATCCAACCGATGTTTTAACTGCCTCAGCGAAGGATATATTGTTCTTAACTGTAGAACCAACAAACATTGCCAGAAATGCCAGAAACGTCATAATACGCTGCTTCACTTTGTGCCGAAATCACCAAATCCAGTGGTCAATCATTCGCTTATGTCCTCAGTCGAAATCGCTAACGGTTCTGAAAACGTTACAACTACCATAAATATGCATATAACCGAAGAGTCAAGACACATAATCAAGTTCCCTTCGACAGAGTCAAAGATGTCAGAAGTATCTATACTACCAACTGCGTGCATTGAAGTAGAAGACAAATATGGAAATTGGGTTAAGGGTCGAGCATTATTGGACTCTGGCTCAACGCATTCATTTATCACCGAGAGCTTTCTTAATGTGTTGAAGGTTTCACGTCACAGATCAGAAATGAGAATTCGCACGCTCAATAGTTCAGAAGCGGGACGGACAAGAGGAAAATGTAATTTAAGAATAAGATCACATGTTGATAGTTATTACATTGAAACATTAATCATACCATCAATTACCTCGTATTTGTCAACAGTCGAAGCCGAAAATATCCAAGTGGAAGAAATTAACCAGTTTAAACCATTAGCTGACCCGGCTTTCAATATACCAGGCAAAATTGATTTGCTACTGGGTTGTGAGCCTTTTTTCCATTCATTAGTAGACGGAGAGTATGGTAATAACAAAAATTGCGCGCTGGCCATTCATTCAAAATTTGGTTGGATAATTGCTGGTAGTATAGTAACCAAACAAACATTACCAATCTCTCGGATTTCAATAAAGTCAATAAACATCATTGATGATAATACTTCCAATATTGAAGCAGCAATCGCAAGATTCTGGAGAATCGAAGAAATAGTACCAGAAATGAAATGCATAGAATTATTCAATAAAACAACTAGCATAGAAGACCGCAAAATTAAGGTTTGTTTACCTTTCAAGCAAATTCCTCCAATCATTGGTGAAAGTTACTCACAAGCAGTCAAAAGATTTTATTCATTAGAACGTCGTCTACAAGGAGATAGTCAGTTGCGAATTTTTAGAAAATTATTTATCGACGAATCATATGGAGATAGTACCGGAAAGGGAGATTAATAAACCACATCATGCCGTATTTTATTTACCACATCACCTTGTGGTAAAGGAAAACAGCAGCACTATACCAAATTACGTGTAGTCTTCGATGCCTCTAGGAAATCAACCAGTGGTTACTCTTTATACGACAACCTGTTAGTCGGACCGACCATTCAAGATAACCTAATAAACATCTTAGTTATAGATTCCGTTAGCATCAGTTTGTTTTTTCTGCCGATTTAGAAAAAAATGTTTCGACCAATTCGAGTAGCAGATAGTGATATGGAGTACCAACGTATAGTTTGGAGAGCTGATCCTAATTCAAAACTAGTTCATTACCGGCTAAAGGCCGTAACCTATGGTACTGCATCGGCCCCGTATTTAGCAACTGCTGCAGTGCAATATTTAGCCGACAAATATCGTGAATCATTTCCAAAAGCCAGCATAATTCTGAAGTCGGACTTCTATATGGATGATTTGATGTCTGGAGCTGAAACCTTAAATTCCGCACTATCATTACAAGAGGAAATAATCAATTTATTAAAGCTTGGTGGATTTAATATTCGCAAGTGGTCTGCCAATCATCCTCGGTTACTAGAAAACATACCTATCGAAAATCGTGAATTATCGCATGGGAATCCACAGATGGTCAAATGATATCAGTGCTTGGAATAAAGTACAACCCTATCCATAGGATTATTTCTATTTCAAAATTAACCTGCCGCTGTCACCAACAAACCAATTCACCGAAAGGTCATTTTTGTCAGAGATCGCAAGAGTTTATGACCCGATGGGCTTGCTCTCACCTGTCACCGTCGGGTTGAAGATATTATTTCAATCTCTTTGGCTCCATGGTATTATTTGGGATGATGTTTTACCACCACATATCTTGGACAAATATTTAATAATTCGAAACCAGCTGCATGCTAGTTAGCTGAACTAAAGTTTCCCAGATGGTTGTGTATCATCGAAAACCCAGTGCAGTTACATGGGTTTGCCGACGCATCTTTGGAACACACTCTTAAGACAAAGATTTGCAATACCGCGAGTAAAAAATCTAATCCGTCGAGTAATACACACGTGCTTGGTAATGGTATGCAGACGCTATAAGCCTCAACAGCAAGAGCAGTTAATGGGTCAACTTCCACCATGCCGAGTAAACCCCTCTGTGAGACCTTTCATCGAAGTTGACATTGACTTGGCAGGACCGTTCTCACTTAAAACTTATCGTGGTCGTGGAGCAAAAGCCTTCAAGTCTTACATTGTGATTTTTGTTTGTATGGCTACCAAAGCCACCTCAATTGAGATTGCTACTGATTTGAGTTCGGATACCTTCTTAGCAGCTTTGAAACGGTTTTGTGCAGTTAGAGGTCTACCCAAACACAAACACTGCGACAATGGGACAAACCTCGTGGGAGCTAAGCGACAGCTTCAAACCTTTTACCGCCAGTTCCTAGATCAAGTTCAACAAAACCAAATAAGCTTGGTGTACAGATAATACAATCGAGTGGCTTTTTATTCCTCCAGCGACTCTCACGTTTGGCAGCTTGTGGGAATCAGTAGTAAAATCCTGCAAACATCATTTAATGCGCGTAATAGGTGAAACTCAGATGACATATGAAGAATTCTTAACCATTCTGAAGCAGATCGAAGCCTTATTGACCGCTAATTGTTGCACAAGATGATGATTGGAACCCCATCACACCGGCACATTTTTTAATATTTCAACCCATCACAATGATTCCCGAATCAAATATGGAAATATTGAAAACATCTTACCTAAGCAGATGGCAACTCATTCAACAGATCCTACAAGGATTCTGGAGACAATGGTCTCAGGAATACTTGACGTCACTTAACAAAATTTATAAATGGCACACAGCAAATCGACCATTCAAGATAAGAGATTTGGTATTGCTATACGTGATCAAAACATACCAACCACTAAGTGGCCCTTAGCTCGAATATGTGATACACAACCTGGCGAGGACAACATTGTCAGAGTTGTCTCAGTTAAGCGTCCAAATGGCAACATCCAGAAACGACCTATTTATAAACTATGCTTAATTCCAAATCTTGACTCGGGTGAGTCAAAGGCGGCGGAATGTTTAGTCTAAAACATTTCACATATCTAAATTGTTACGTATTCCAACCTCCAGCTCTCATCTTATCAACATCAAAGTCGCAGAAACAAAATATAGATTTAGACATTAGATTTAAATACCACAATGTTTATATACTTATCTTTAATTGTCAAAATGAGTATAGGATTACAATGCACAATTAATTTGTAAACAGTATGGGAGTGCCCTGTGGTTAGGGGCAACCATGTTTCGTAAATATTTCGAACGAAACATAGGTATAGAATACCACCATAGTATCCAGAGCTTGTCGTAGGAGGCGACTTAATCTGGTTGGATCGCTGGGCTGACGACCCGCATCCGTAAAAACCAATTACAGTTAAAAATGTCAACAAAAACAAAAAAATCGGATACCGCCTAAATAACAATGACCCCCCGCTTAAGTACCCGGATACGAGATTGAGGATCAGCACGTGGAACGTGCAGTCACTAAGAAAACCTGGCGCGTTGGACGGCCTTATCACATGTATGAAGGAGTATCGGCTGGAACTCGTAGCGCTCCAAGAAACTCGATGGCCTTAAAGTGGAGTCCATGTGTCCCAAGGCTATACGTTGCTACACAGTGGAGATGACCTCGGAAATCTTGGAGTTGGCGCCCACTGATGTAAGCCAACCCCAAGATAAAGACTCATTTTACAATAATTTGGATAATCTGATGGGCAGATTAGCAGAGCTCACAGAAATCAGAGCGACTTATGTAACAACAAAGGTCCGTACTCCCGACACGAAACTGCGACCGAAAATGGGGAAAGAATGATGTACTTTGCGATCGCACATGATCTCCAAGTGGCAAGTACATTCTTTCCCCATTAAAACATCCATTTGGAAACCTGGATACATCCACGTAAAACATCCCGAAGCCAAATTGACCATGTGTTGATTTTAAAAGACCGAGCTCGGGTTGTTCAAGACGTGAGATCGTATCGGGCGTTAACCAAATTCGTAGGCAGTGACCATTTTATGGTTGCTGCAAGGCTACGATGGAAATATTCGTACAAGTCAAGGAGAACAGAAGAATATAAAACGCGATTCTCCTGTGAAGGTCTGATAAATGAAGAAACGCAACAAATATATCAAGATCTTGTCAGCAATAGCATTTTACGATCCAACTACCAATCTGATGATGTGAACAGTGTCTGGGAAGTATTGAAAACCTCGGTTGTCGATGCTGCCCAGCACACTCTCGGTATAGTGAAAACTAAGCCCAAAAATGATTGGTTTGATGAGGAGTGTCGTCTTGCTGTTGAGCAACGCAATATAGCCCACAATGAAGCGCAGACTCGGTTTACAATTGCAAGGAAAAACAAGGCAGTTCTTGCTAGGAGGACAGTTAAACGCATTTGTAGACAGAAGAAGCGCGAATGGTGGAGGGCCAAGGTCTTAAGAGTACAACAACTCAGCAATGAGCACAACTCGCGTGGTTTCTTTAAAGGAATCACCGAATTGCACCATACCTTAAGATCTCGGTCAACTGCCATTCGGGACCAGGATGGAAACCTTTGTGTTAACGTCGATGCGGTACTCGATACATGGCGTGAACATTTTTCTGATCTACTTAATGTTCAACATGCATCACAAGCTGTATTTAAAATCTCCCAAATACAGACCGCGGAGATGTCATTGAGGATCCATCCTATGAGGAATTCACAATGACCATGCAGAGACTAAAGAAAAATTGTTCACCAGGGGTTGATTGCATTAATTCAGAGCTCTTGATATTCGGAGGGCTAAATTTGTGGAACTGTCTTTTCAACCTTATTCGATTGGTATGGCGAAATGAAGTTATGCCTGACGAATGGAAAGTGGCCGCGTTATGTCCAATATTCAAAAAGGGTGATCGCATGAAATGCGAGAATTATCGCGGTATAGCTCTCCTTTGCACAGCATATAAGTTACTGTCTTACATAATCTTGGGAAGAATTACTCCTTAAGCGGAGAAAATTGTCGGTGACTACCAAGGAGGATTCCGTCCAAATCGGTCAGTCACTGATCAAGTTTTTTCGCTGCGGATGATTCTTTCCAAGTACTACAAAACATCTCGCGATGTACACCAGGTATTCCTAGATTTCAAGCAGGCCTATGACTCGATCAATCGAGAGAGGCTATGGTATGCGCTTGAATATTTAGGAATACCGAAAAAATATGTACATCTGTGTAAAATGACAGTAACGCAGTCACAATGCTGTGTCAAAGTTGAGAACAGGCTATCGAGAACTTTTGCAATCAATTCCGGTGTTCGACAAGGAGATGCACTGTCCCCGATACTTTTTAATCTCATGCTGGAATACATCCTTCGTAAAAGTGCAACACCTCAGGACAACATCTTATTCCGACAATCCAATCAACTTCTTGCTTATGCAGATGATATCTGTGTGATTGAATTAAATGGCAACGGAGTGAAAGAGATACTTGATCCACTGGAACAGTGTTCAGCTTCCGTTGGTCTCAAAATCAATGAGTCAAAAACCAAATATCTAATCTCTGGTTTTCGAGACCAAGACGCAAGTCATTTCAGTAGTGGAAACCACACGTTTGAAGGAGTGATGAGATTCAAGTATCTTGGATCTCTCATTACTCACGATAATAGTGTGGGCGAGGATATCAAGGTTCGCCTTGCCGCTGGCAATCGGGCTTTGTATCCTCTACTGAAATCAAAATATCAGAGTGTTGATCAGACCCGTTGTCATATATGGATGTGATAGTTGGACTTTGACGGATGAGTACGAAAGATGGCTTCTACCATTCGAGAGAAGAATCATGCGTGTGATATATGGCCCAAAACGCGACGTTGGTGGCACATACCGAGTTCTTTTCAATCACGAATCATGCGTGTGATATATGGCCCAAAACGCGACGTTGATGGCACATACCGAGTTCTTTTCAATCACGAGATCAGGAATTTAATGCAAATTCCTGATATCGTGCATGAAATCAAAGGACAGCGAATACGCTGGCTCGGTCACGTTCTGCGTGCTGATCCGAAACGAATGATACAGCGATCTTTGAAGGGAGAACCGCCTTTCGGTAGGCGAAGAGGTCGCTGTCGGCGACGATGGCTCCACGGCGTAGAGAGCGATCTGGCATCTTCCAACTGCTTACAACAGTATGAAGAGCTGGCTCGTGATTGAAACTCTTGGAACCAGATTGTTGACACGGTACGGGCCAATAATGGCCCGTGAAAACCGGAAAAAAAAATAAATAAAAAAAAAAAAAAAAAAATATATATATATAAATATATATATATATATATATATATATATATATATATATATATATATATATATATATATATATATATATATATATATATATTTATATATATATATACATATATATATATATATATATATATATATATATATATATATATATACATATATATATATATATATATATATATATATATATATATATATATATATATATATATTTATATATATATAAAAAGTATTTCAGCCTTTTGATAGATAAATAACAGATTTTTCACTGGTCCATGCAGATTTACTTAAAAGGCCAAACACTTCAATGCATATTGTGGTACTCTCCGACTTGATATGGCTTGATTGTGATACAAAGTATAATTAAACTGACCATATTGGTTAGGTACAGGCATATGACTTGAACGCCAACGATTTTAAGAACTACTTACTCGGCTGATGAAGTGGTACACACTCCTTGGGATGCTATAACTTCCATTTCCACCGTCCTCCTATCTTAAGCAAGTAACACTTTCCATTGTATCCATGGGACTGTCTAGACCTGCAGGTACAGGATTTTCTGTCATCGTTTTCCGGAAGTTGACAATTTCCTTAAAATAATTCCATCCCCCCTGAATCTATCACAGACCCCACTAGATAATTCTTGAAAATTTGGTGAAACGGTCTAGTTACACTTTCCTGTACCCAGTGTCTCCGTAAAACTATAATTCCTCTCGAGAGCACTGTTTTGTGGAGTGCCGTGGAGTACTCTATAGAACCATTTTTCGGATGGCATTGCCAACCCTGGCTCCACGGAGTTGTTTGGTATTTTTTTATTGTGTAAATGTACGGGTTTATACAAATGACGTTTTTCGTCGAAATACAAACTTCCTATGAATGTATCAATAAATCTTTTAAAAAGTTGTTACATCATACTCAATCCGAGCAAATAACTCATAAATTAACTTTTCCAGAATTTTCCAAATACATTTATAATACTCGGTTCGTTATCTTTACTCTTAAACTTTTTTGAAAAGTTATCCCATTAAGTAAATTGTTTGATTTAAGATAAACATCTTGACTATATGTAGAAACATAAGAAATCTCGACATTTCCAATGATTAGATAAAAAAAAACAAACAAAAGAGAAACGGAACACACAATACACGCCTAATTTCAAACGAATGGTTATCACTCAATTTATTTTTGGAAAATAAAAAGTTCAGCCATTCTTAGGCAAAAATAAAATAATAAATAAATAAAATTAAACTAAGATAAAATATTGAGGATTGTAACATCTTATTTTTGGTAATAAATTTTCAAAAAATAAAGAAAACAAAAATTTTTTTGGTTTCAAACTTTTAATTTTTTTTTTTTTTGGGTAATGGGCTATTAAAAATTTAGAAAACAAAAAAAAAATTTCCCCAAAAAACATGTAACATTTTTTCTTGTGTTTTGTTGAATAAAACCTAAATATGCTACCCCTTGGCTAATGTTAACAAAATTAAAATTTATGTTTTTTGTATCAACATTATGTTACATGGAAAACTTTTGTTACAACATTAAAAATAAAAATCGGTTGATAAGACAAAAAAAAAAAATAAAAGAAGAAATATTATTGCTTTTATGTTGGTTTGATTGTTTTATGTATATAGAAAAGACAAGACACTGTACATGTACATATATGTATGTATGTACTCGTAACACTCACTATATGTACATTGTACACAATATAAAATATCTTAAATAATTCTAGCGCAGAAAAACATTTTGTAAGGTTCCTGAACCGGAAATTTAAATAAATTGTTTTTAAATTTTTCTTTCTTTTGTTTTGCTTCACATGTTTTTCCAATTCTCGATCTCAGTCTTTCGTTCAATCGTTTGACTTTTTGTTTTTAAGATTATTCATGAAAATGGTAAATTATGTTCATCTGTACATTTCTATATAAAAATGTAATTTGATTTAACAATTTATTTCATTGCTGTTGTTGTTTTTATTTTAATTTATTAAGATGACAAAATGATAAATTGACAAACATAGGCAAAAACAGAAGACATAGCATAGAGAAAAATATGTATAAACAAAAGATCAATTTGAGATAAAAGCGGGAAAATGTATAGTTGATAAGAGAACAAATTCTTGAAATTTTATTTAGTCACACAAAATTCACCCCCTAATTGTTTCGAGCTTTTGTTTTTTTTTTATTAAATAAATTAAAAATTTCTAACTGAAGGGTTTCGTTAAATTTTATTTCGTTAAAAAAAAACAATAAAAAAAAGAGAGAGAAATAGAATTTGAATTATGTGTATGTACAGATAGAATTCTAGTCACAGGAAGACATTGTGATGGTTAAGATTTTTTGCTCGAGATAATTTTAAGGGAATTAGATTTAATCGGATTGTTGACTGTTTAATTTGGTGCGAACACTATAATTTATTTTAACGAAGATATTTTAGTGTCTGTTCACTGCGTTGAGACATATTTTATAAATTGAATGAAGTGTTTTCTAGTGTATATCTATACGAAAAAAGATTCACTTAGAGTTCTTTTACAGCCTTGATTTTATCATTTGATGAATCGGTTAGGTCATAGAAGGGCTGTCCCGACGATACATAATTATAATACAGATGAAGCGTAGAATTTTCCAAACGCCATAGAAGCAAATCGAGTGGGAGACTGTTTCTTTCTCCTCTTCATATTTTCAGTTACAATATTGTCATATAATGAGATTTTCAAGCTACATCCGTTTAGAGACACGTATGATAACTTAGTCAGAAGTCTTTTCAGCCCGAAAAGGCTTTTGTATTTTGTGTCTTAGCTAAAAAAAAACTCTTCGAAAGAAATTAAAATAAAAAATTAACCAACATTACACAAAATACATACAAATAAATATTCAATTGTAAATTTTTATTTATACAATTATTGGTATTTATATTTACACATTTAAAAATAAAATCTTCTTTACAAGGAAGAATTGTTTTGATGCTTCAATCATTCATTTTAAAAATTTCTCGTGCCAATCCCATAAATGTCTGTGCGAAATTATTGGCTTAGTGTAATATGTAATGAGTTAGGATAAATAATCATCCAACTAACATTCAAATATCAAGAGGATTATAGGTAGAAATGATTTTTAAGCCAAACTTCGGTTGCTTTACGATTATGAAAAAAATACCGCTTATCTCAGAATTGTCTACGCCAATCGCGTAATAGATTCAAGTTTCTGAACCATTTGACAATTAGATAGAAAAATCCCATTACGGTATCATGGACAATACTGGTAGAAATAATTTATTGAATCATTCTACCACTTGCGAATTACGAATTATTATGAATTTCTGTAAATTTGGAATTTTCCAGCGCCGATCTCAGAAATGTCTGGGCCAAATGGGTAAATGTTTCAGGCTTCTAAATAATTAGACAATAAGCCAGCAAAATCCCATTACGGTATTTATCAAAAACCGATAAACTAAAAGCTGTTTGGTTCAAACCGATTGAACTACCGCTTTGTTTTATTATGGTTCTGATTTAGCGTATATTATCATGTGGGGTGTTACACTCTGTGTTTCGCTGTTTCCAACCATTGCTACATAAGCAGTCAAATCGTCATATTTGAGACATTTACCGTTTCTGAAACAGTAACTTATATAGTGCCTCCCGCCACCGGCAGAGTAACTAACGATCAATGATAGTTTGTAACACACGCTGCCAAAATTTAGTATTGGTTTTATCATAGATATCGTTTGATTTACAACTGGACAAGCATTTTCAGTGTAAATGCTTATTATATCTAGATATGCACGTGATGTTTCTGTCATAATATTTGGACAATTTTTGCATTTTTCGATAGTATCTAAATCAACGCATTGGGTCAAATTGGAAAATCCGAGGTCGTTTAGTTTGCACATGTCTAGAAATATAAATCCTCTCTTACTAGAACCGGAATGCTTACAATTTGGGCAATAAAGTTCTCGATAAACACTAGGAAAACTTTCCAGAATCGTGTAAGCTACATCTAAAATATTGCATGTGCAGTCTGACGTATCTTCAAAAATTTTTTTTAGAATTTGTTTTATAATTTTGAAGGCCTTTTCGGCGTTGTTCTGCAAAATACACCGAATTAATTGTATTGCCCTTGACTCATTCTCCCCTTGTTGATCAAATAAGTGAGTTGAGCCGCGACTGCTAGAGCCTGCAATAAAGCATCCATAGTACACGTATTTTTGAAATAATTGCAGGTACTTGTTCCATTTCGTAGTACACAAATATTTTCTGGATTGGTTTCTATTTCTTTCGAATGTTCGCTTAAAATTTCCATAGGAGGGATTCTACGTTCGTCTTGTGGCAATTGATGTATAGCTGACATTGTGTTTAAATTGAAATTTGTTCTAGCGCTTCTTGGAGTGGAACCATTTAAATTTTTGCGCTTCCAGACTGATACACTATTCTGCATGTCTAGTAAAGAATGGACTTGCGGCGAAATAATTTTCAACATGACTGTTGCTATGACGCTTTCCATTACTTTAAAGACCAGTCCAAAGAGAGGCAATAGCCATATATTTTTTTAAAACAAGTTTACAGAAAGTTGGATTAAATAAACTGTTTAGTCCTCCCGCATTAAAGGTACTATTATCTTGAATATTTTCGTCTGAGATTTTTTTAAAATCTCTGTAAAATGGGCTTTGTAAATAAATTGGAATTGAATTTACTTTAGGAATTTCATTGCGATTTTTTATTTCATCAACTTCAAAAGCCTCATCAAATTTTATTATTCCGCGTTCTAAGACTGAGGAAAGCAAATTATCCATCGCATCTCTTACTTCTGGTGAGATATACTTTGCATTTAAAATTATTGTAAAATGTTTCCTTAATACTTTTCAAATTATCATAGAATGATATCATAAACATAGATGCAAATACTTCGCGTATTAAATTTTGGTTAGTTTTTGGAAATTCTTTATTAATGTCGTTTGCCAATGTGTGTGATAAATGGGAGCAACACAGATAGACGATTACATAATCATCTTTTTTTCCGTTGATTTATTATTTATCCAATTGTAGGCATGATCCAAATATTCTACTAAATTTAATTTATTTAATATACATAGTATTGAATTTAACTCTGCAAAAGAAAAATCAATGACAATTTCATCAAAAATTGGCCACTTTTTGAAATGTTTTTCAGCATATAGCCGATACATCCAAAGCCAACTTCCAATAGTACCTGTTGAATGGCTGGAACTGATCATGTCGCTAATAGGAAACGGACTTGTTGTGTCAAAGTCATTTGTTGCAACTGGAATAATAAGCGCGTAATATAATATAACATTAGACGGCTTATAGGGCGGCCTAACAATACTGCCAGTGGCATCCAAATAAACAGTAAGTTTACTTTTTCTATATTTCTCCCGCATTATTTTTAAAATTTCAGTTTGCATTATACTATATGTTATGACCAAAAACGGGGTATGGCAAATAAATTGAATATATCGCTCTTTAATTTTGGTTTTTCTCAATTCTTCAACCACATCCATAAATCATCAGAAATATTATCATTTAAACTTAAAGTTTCAGATTTTATTTTTCTAAGTTTTAGCAGAAACAAGAGTATTGGTTTTCGTTATAAAATCATTATCTTCTTCGTTGATAAGCACATCTCGAAACGTTTCCACGGAATTTAGCGATAAAGCCTTCTTATATATATATCTCTTCTAAATCCGGAGACACGACGGAATTTTTGTAGGGATGCACGATTGGACCACCAGAACTATAAACATAAAAAATACCTAGCAACAAATTATTGTTTACTAATTTAAACCTTCGACAATTTGTGGTTTTGGTTTTGTGCCCACAATATGCTCTTATTGTCAAATGACGTTTAGATAAATCATGTCCTCGAATATTGATAAGACATCCACTTAATTTGGTTAGCTGATCAGAAATAATAATCGTATATTTTTCCAAATTTAATTTGTGCTCTGAGACAGAAAATATGTTTTTCCAAATATGGTTTGGCACATCAATCTTATAGTTTTCTTTGCTCATAAAATTTTTTTTGTAATTTTGCTTTTCCCGAATTATGAGTATTTTCTAATTCCAAGTGTGATTCTGTCCCACTGTTGTAACATTCATTCAATTCCATATTTTCTAAATTATGATCAAATAATCCATCCGCATCAAAAATATAAACCGTTTCGATGTTATTTTGGCCAGCTTATTTAACCTTTCAACGTTTTCGGGATCTTGACATTCCAACACAGAATGATTATTTGAATACGGTTTAAGTATACCTTGGCCAATTGATTCTGTATTTGGGATAGTTAGATTTTTATCCAATAAGATTAAATCATCTAATACAGTTATATCCGAGTTGGCTTCAAAAACAGATTGCATGTATTGTGATGAAAGGATAATCGATGAATCACAATTATTTGTTAAACAATTTGGATGTTTATTTTCGTTTAAATTAATACACGAAGTTTCTGAAGCATTCTTTTCAAATTCCGATGTAATATTAGTTGAAGCGGGAGGCTCATTGAACAAGCAGCAGGATCGTTATCCCCAAAGCTGGCATAATTACTTGTTGGATTTACTGGCAAACACTGACTAACATTTGTCAAATAACTTTTAAAGGTTTTACGCCAATTAGTATAACTTTTAACAACAAACAAATACTCGCCATAAGACTAGTATTTCCACTAGTTAAATTCGAATTATCACACTGCAATGTACGCACTGCTACCTCTACGGTCTGTCGTGTAATGGCACTCCTTTTAAATTTATAGTTAAATTTCATTTTAAATTTTATTTGAGATCGAACAAAATTTAATAAAGTAAGGCTTTTGCTTTTTATTTGCATTTGGTCCAGTTGCAACAACCGCCCGTTTGTCCAGACATTTCTGAGATCGGCGCTGGAAAATTCCAAATTTACAGAAATTCATGAATATAACTCGCATTTTGATAATATTTTTATTTTTTTTCGGACTGAGATTTGAATTTATCATGGAAACACACCACATAAAAAAAGTCTTTTCGGGATGGTTTTTTCGGGCCAAGTTAACAGACATTTTAGAGACAGTGTCCATTTACAAGATCATATGCACGATTCTCTTGATTAATTCTGCTTGTAAAATACAGCACTAGTCAGGAATATAACAGAAACAGGTTTGCCTTAATAACTTGAAACAATCCTTTTCTCCGAAAAAGATTCCGTAGTATCACGGATCAGTCCTATAATTCTATTTAAAATATTGTTTTACTACCTGAAGTATAAATCTAGTATACTTCCGAATTATCAGTTTCGATCCTCAAGTTTCCTCAACGACTCTCTTACACAAGTAAAGCTTTATATGGTGGTTTTTTACTCCTTCTTTTACATTTCGTTTTCAACTTAGTTTGATGTCCAAGATAAGACCAAAGTACTTCGCTATGATTGTCATGGGTTGGATGGATCTTACTTTTCTCCGCATATAATACCTTGTTACTTGAAATCCTTAGTTCCTTTATTCGACCAGAGTTGGCTCAAGGTTCCTTGGTGAGAACTTCATCGATTCTCTGTTGTCCAATTTAAAGCAGAAGGGCAGCTGAACTAGTCATATAGTGGCAAAAGTGATGTGAAAATGAAGAATCTTCAATTTAATTTGAATTGTTCCTCATTGACCACAGCATTTTCATCTCTCTTCGATTCATCGAGGGCGTTTTCTTATTTTTCTCCTGAATAAATTTCGAAATATGTTTGTTGTTCCTGACAGATCCACTTTATCCATAGAGAGTCACTACAGTCTTTTTGTAAAGAAACAAAGACCTTTGTTGGAATTCTCCGTCTAGACAGAATATAACGAAGGCACAGGATTTTCGGTCATCATTTTCATGAAGTTGACGATTCTTTCAAACTTCCATCCTCCTAGGCTATATCACAGACAACACATGAAACGGTCTTGTTACAGTTTCATGTATCCAGTTTCTCCCTAAAGCTGATTCCTATCGAGAGCCCACTTTTTTGAGTATTCGCTATGGGTCAAGAGTTTATGGATCTTTTAGTCAACAGAATATTTATGAGCCTTATTAGAGGCCGATGTCTAAAAAACTTGCTGTCTCATGGGTATCAGACGAAAGAATATACATCTGTGCAGAAATAAGTACACAGATAAGACTAGTAAAATTTGACCAAATACCTGAATTGTTCGCAAGTAATGACGCAGTATTTGTGTTTAAACTGGTCCTCCAGCCTGGTTATTTAACAGTCACTGCAATGGAGATTTGACTTTAATATAGTTGCAGATTGAATGTTAATCGTATTAAACCAAACTTTTTTGCTATGAACAAAAAGCAGATTTCAAAGGACTTTGCACAGATGCAAAGCAAAAGGGTTACTATTTTTTCCTCCTCTTCATAGGACTTCCATTATCGATGGTATCAGAGATACCTATCAATACTGTTACACTGCAGGAGATCCTTGAGTTATTGCAAGTCCACAGAGAAAAGTCTTTCATCATAATGGCTGTACTATTTAGAGGAATTCGATGTAAGGAAACCTAAATAGGCGACGTCTGTACACTATTTAATACAACATCAATCAGAAGGGATAATAGAATGGTGAAAATTCATCTTCAAGTAGACCAGAAGTATTTCTTCCTTCTCGACCCCTTCAAAATTAGAGTCTGTGATTGATTTTGATTTCGGATTGACCTCGGCCCACTCGTTTCTAGGTGGATCCAAGCCAGTAATCACATGATTATCCCTAGTTTCGTTTAACTCCTCCTCAGATTTTTCGCCACATATAGGTCTACTGACCTCCCGGTCGCGATAAATCCAGTGGTTTGGTTCTTAGCAGTCTTCTTGTTGAAGTGGTAGTCAGCATACAGCGTATGTCCAGATTTTCATGATGGTGCAGACGTTGTAGATGTTTTGTTGCATGATAATTAATCTCATCTACGACAAGCTCGATCTTTATATCTCGATGTAGGTTGTCGTTTCGGATGTACCACGTTGCATTAACGATGCATCGCAGGATCTTATTTTGAGCTGTTTGTATGATTTTGATATTTGACTTTTTGGCACAACCCCAGAGTTGGCTGCCATATGTCCATACAGGTTTTAGAATTTGTTTGTATAACAGAAGTTTATTGTAGATCGCTAGTTCAGATTGTCTCCCTAAGAGCCAATCTGAACTTTATTTCATCTCTTTTCTTTTTTATGTGTTCCTTTCATCTAAATTTAGCATCTGACGTCATGCTGAGATATTAAGCAGTGTTTGCATGCGGTACTGCTATCGTGTTTATCATAATCGCTGTATGATTAACTTTTAGATTTGTAAAGTTCACTTGGATTGATTTTGCTTCGTTTAATTTAATTCGTCATTTCGTTGTCCAATTAAATATCAGGATAGTCATCTGTAATTTACTAGTAGAGTCCTTGATGTTATTTGTATTGCCGTGTCATCGGCGAAAGTCGCCAATGTAGTTCGTATATCTGTTGTATATAGGAGATAAAAGATTGGTCCAAGAACACTCCCTTGTGGTACTCCTGCTGTTATTCTTTTTAATTGGGAGTATTCATTCTCATATCTTACTCGGAAGTGCCTCTCTATGATATGTATGATTTTAAAATTTGAAAAAATTGCTGCGGAAGATCTCGGTGAAGTTTGAGTTCTAGCCCCTGGTGCCATACTTTGTCGAAAGCTTGCGCTATGGTTGAGCATATTTGTTTGTTTTCAAGTGATTTCTCGATTACATCAATAATTCGATGTACTTGTTCTATCGTAGAATGTTTTTCCCTAAATCCAAACTGATGTGTGGGGGTGAGATTCCTTTTTTCGATAATTGGTTTAATCTCTTAAGAAGAATGGTTTCAAATGGTTTCGATAATGTTGGTAGCAAAAAAATTGGCCTATATGAAGCTTTATCCCTCGGAGGTTTGTTCGGCTTAGGTATCATAATTATTCTGCAACTTTCCATTGTCTTGGTACATATCTTAGTCGAAATGCTTATATATTGAAGTAATGTTTTCCTCTTCTGTTTGTTTGGGGTAAGGCTGGAATGTTTCTTCACGATGATTGGCAACCAAATCTGCTTTTTGTTTAGCATTTCGAGCCCAATTTTCTTTATTTTTAATTGAAGGAACCTGGAGTTTGGGCCTTTTAAGAATTTTAGTTGCTTTCCATAATGAATAATCAGTACCTTTTTTTGCGCGTTATTTCCTGACTATAATTTGGAGTACTTTCCCACCCAGCACTATGGATATCATTAATGAGCTTATCTAACTCGTCTTCTATTTGGACTGGACCCTGTATTGAGTTCTGCATACTTATTCTTTTTGTTAGCTGTGTTTGGAAGAAGTCCCAATTAGTTTTGTAGTTTGTTAATTTCGCATTGCTTTCTTTCTTAATGATAAGTTTGGCTAAGTATCATAATAACTGGTGAATGATCTGATGAAAGACTTTCATTGTTCTCTATATGGATATAATTATCTGAAATCCCTCTTGTAATAAAGAAGTCTATAAGATCTGGAGTCTTGCTGATATCCGTAGGCCAATAGGTTGGTGCACTGCCTGAGTGAAACTCGCATTTTAGCTGTTTGCCTGCTGCGAACAGTTCTTTTCCTTTTACAGTCGTTAGGCGTGATCCCCTATAGGTATTTTTGGAAAATGGGAGACCTCTTCTCGTGATTTCAGCATTCCCGTTTCTGTTTTCCCGTCTCTCTATTCTGGTAATGTTGACTGCATCGATTATTTTTAGACCTTTGTTTTGCAGGTCCTCAATAATTTCATCTTTTGAACAAGTTGGATGGAGACCTCTTGCCATTACTTTAATTGATCGATCGTTTTTATCTTCGTAGGTATACCACTGGTGACCATCAGCATTTAATTTGTTGGCTAGAGCTTTGTAGTCTTCGGCCTCTGTTGTATTTATTTTCCAGATGTTGTTACTGAGTGATATTACTTTGTAGTCATTTCTTACTGCTTCTTTCATCAGTTTCTGAATACTGCCGTGATTTGCTATGCCTAGCATGATGATCGGTGGTGGAACCTGTATCTTTTTTTCTGGGTCACGCACTTTTTGGGGCAGTTATTGTCTTGGCGCTTTTGATATGGGTTTGAATTGGCTCAATTTCTGGTGACGATTCAGCTTTTCTCTTGCTAAGGTTTGTTTATTTTCTTGGTTTTTTATTTGCTCTCTTGGATTTTTGTAGTATCCAGTTGGTTTCTCTTTCAAGCTCGTCTTCATCAGTTTGGTATTCGGCTTGATCTGAGGCGAGTACTTGGTTGCTCACTAATGTTGAGTTTCCTGCGTTGTTATTTGTATTTCTTGTTTCTTTGAGCATAATGTTTTCTTTCTTAAGAACGGCAACTTCATTGGTCAGCTGCGCGATTAATTTTTCCATTTGGTGAAATTTATTTACTATCTCCGCGTTGTTTATAATATCTATTGGAGCACTGGAGGTGGCTTCAGTAGTTGACTTCAGTAATTCACATCGCATTGTGGTGATCTCCGGCGGTGGAGTTGTTGGAAGTGTTTTAAGGAGTGCATTTCTTCTTCCACCAAAGAGCCATTCATTTGTCGTTTTTTCCATACCCACTCAAAATTTATGTCATTATCACTATCTAATTCGGATTAAATCACATAACTTCATTATTGACCAGATCTGACACGTTATGACATTGCGTTGAAAATAATGAGAATTAAATAAATCTCTAAGTTTGACTAAACCCTGGTTGTTTTAATTTTGGGTCGTAACAATATATAGTTACATTATTTATGTTGGCACTGAACCTTGCTAACATTAAATATAAAATTAATTCGACAACGACTGCTAATTAAATGTGTTATTTTATATGACATGAAGCTCAACCATTTTTTTTGAAATATACAAGTATCATATATTTTCTAACCTCGATTGGGGACTCTTAAAAAAAAACTTTGAGTAGCACAATTCACAAGATAAAGTTTAATATCGTTTAGGTAAAAAAAAAAAAGAAAACTGCCACTGCCATTAAAAATCAAATATTAAAGATAGGTACATCATGTCTCATACGTGAAATACTTTCAAAAAGTGTAAAATTAAAAATATTAACATTATTCCAAGGTGGAATTCTAAATTTTTTTTTTGCTAAATTAATTAAATTGAAAATAATGCTTAAACTAATGTCGCCAATATATATTTTCCCTCGTCGTACGCAGCAACGCAGCACAAAATTTTCTTTTAAATTTATAAGCCAATTTTTTTTCAAATTTTCTACATTTTATGTATGTAGCTACTCGTATATACACAGTGCCTAAAAATCCCTTGTGTGCCTAATCTTGTTTCTGCCTTTGTTATATAAGCAAATACCAAACATATATATATATTATGTATACATAAGACAAAATTTTTTTAACTTAACTTCAAAATTGAACACGAACATAAAAAATGTGTCTTTCCTCAAATCTTGTATCGTACATTCATCTTAGTATAAGACTCTTATCTAAAAGCTCGCGCGGGGTGGTTAAATTCCACGATAATAAAAATTCTTTCAGCTAATCTTTATTTAAGATAGTTGTTACTTTAATTTTCGTTTTCTTTTTTAACATTTTTTCTTGGTGGTGGTACTTAATATTTGTTACCTTGAAAATTTAATTTATTATCTCGTGCTTTCCTCGGCTCTTTTCCAACTGTACTGAATTTTTTTTTATACTTCTTGTTTTCTTATCAACAACAAAATTGTATATAATACAACAGAAGGGAAATGCCTTAGATAATTTTCATCTTGTTTGAAATAAAATATTTGCTTTTTTCACGTAGCTCTCTAGCACTGTTGTGTGTGTGTATATATAAAAACACCCATCCCTCGGTTTGCACGGTAGATATGTTACACAATCGAAACCATATAAAACGGCACAAAGCGTTCATACAAACTTTGAATGGTTCAACTCAGGTTAGAACATAATCAGAGCTTTCAAAATCTACGATTGGCCTTTGTTTTTCTTTACCATAATAAGATCACTATCAGAGTCGATTATGGAAATTTCATCAATCAAAATTTCTCGGTTTGGTTACCAATTCCCGATTTGATGAATGATGGGTTTGACATTTTCGACTTAAGTAGTGATAGATGAGTTGATTTTGGTTGTTGGTAGAACACTGGCTTGATATTCACAAAGAACAGCGTTTCCTCACCTAATATATCTGCCTTAAATGGTTCTGGTGCATCAGCACTATCGAAACTGATTCCGCTATTTTTTTTTTTTTTTTTTTTTTTTTACGTTTTGTTTTAGTTGGGTGCAGGGCGGACTTTTAGACTGACCTAGCTCCTTGTAACTGTCAGAGTTCCTGCACCCGACGCGCGATCCTTCAAGTAAAGGTTGATAGCTGCCTTAAACTTGTGCATTTTATACTTCAACGGAAATTGAAAACCAGTCAACGAATTCCACTTCTTAGATGTTCGATAAATGAATTCGCGCTTTGCATCTTCAGTTCGAGGTTTCGGCAGCTTCACCGTAAACCTATGCGCATTAACCGTTCCTCGTGTTACCCGTCTTGGCGTAACAAATGGTGGTATTTTCTCCTTTAATTCTGCAGAACATTTACCATTTGTTAATCTATAGAACACGCAGAGTTCTGCAACATCTCTGCGGTGCTGTAGGCTGTCTAGATCTTTCGTAAGTCTGGAGTTTCGTATTATTCGGATTTCACGCCGCTGAACTCTATCCAGCAACTAGAGAGAAGTGCCATATGCTCCACTCCAAACCTGACAGCAATATTCTATGCACGGTCTAATAAAGGTTTTATATATCTGGAGAACCTGATGCGATTTAAAAAACCGTCTGTATCTATTGCGGAACCCGAGTTGACGTGAAGCTGATTTGGCCAATGCGATAATGTGTTCATTCCATTTTAGATTGTTGGTAATCTGAACACCAAGCAGACGAATTGAGTCACAACTCACGAGAACGTGTCCTTTTACCACAAAAGGGTATTCGTTGTGACTTCTTTTACGCGAGTAAATGTACATATTTGTGTTTTTTTTCTCGTTATATTTGACCTGATTTTTAACTCCCCACTCAAATATTGTACTTAAATCGGAATTAAGCGAAGTGACCACTTCCAGCCGTTTACCGTTTAACTCTGAAGGAGTAGGCTCGACCTCGAATGAAATAGAAGAGTGCAATGTTGCATCATCGGCAAAACTATGGATAGGGTTTACAGTGCTATCCAACAAGTCATTAATGTATAACAAAAACAAAGTTGGTGACAAAACTGATCCTTGAGGGACTCCGGCATTTGGGGAGTGTGTCGTTGATGATCTCCCATTTAGCACAACGTTGATCTTTCGGTCTTTGAGAAAGCTTTTTATCCACTTGATGGTCATCGAATCCAAGCCGTATGCCACAAGTTTACAAATGAGATTCTCATGCCAAACCTTGTCAAAAGCCTTGGATATATCCAAGGCGATTGCAAAGGCTTCTCCGTGGTGCTCAAGGGCGAGATTCCATTTGTTTGTAACATACGTCAAGAGATCGGTTGTGGAGCGGCTTTCGTGGAAGCCATATTGTTTATCTGAAATTATTTTATTAATCTCAAGATAATGCACCAGTTGTTGGTTAATGCATTTCTCAAAAACTTTAGCCACGGCTGACACAATTGATATTGGCCGGTAGTTTGAAGGGTCAGTTTTATCACAACAACGTTTAATAACCGGTTGCACCATCGCACTCTTCCAGGCGTTCGGGTATTTACCTTGCTTATAAGAAAGGAGAAAATTTTTAGTTAAAATTGGAGCCAAGTCACTGGGAAACTCCTTCAATATTCGAACAGGAATTCCGTCAGGTCCGGTGGCCTTATTTATGTCCATTGCCTTCAGGTTCCTGTAAACAATATCCTCCGAGATATTGACAGGATCTATTTTGGAACCACATTACGGAATTGACGGAGGCGTAACTCCATCTGGGACAACTAAGGTTGAGTTCGAAGTGAAGACGTTTGCCAGTAAGTCGATCCACCACATGGATCCACCACCAAAGCACCATCTGCACATTTCAATGCTGAAATAGATGTTTTGGAAATATTGGCAACCGATGCGACCATCTGGTAAAAGTTGCGATCGGAGATTTTCAACTCGGGCGCCTTAGCGGCTTTCTTGTTGTCAGCTCTTTTCGCTTCCTTAGCACAGAATTTTTTACAGTTGTTACGTGTGGCCTTATATACTTCAAACGAAATTTCGTTGCGCTTATATTTCTTGTGAGCAGATTTATTTTGTCTGGCTGCTTTGGCGGCTTCTTTTGAAAAGATTTTAAAATTTGGATTGGGATTGGAAAAGGATGATGGGATATATTTATTCATTCCATGTAGAACAGTTTCGGTGAAATTGAAAACGGCGTCGTCTATTTGATTGTTATAAAAACAATGGCTCTCCCACGGGAAATGTTGAAAAAATGACCGTAACCCATCATTGTCAGCCTCGTTAAAATGCCATAGACGCCTTGGCTGCTGTCTAAATTCTGGTGGTGTTGCGACAGATATTTCTACTGTTATCAAGTTGTGGTCAGAATTTCCAATTCCAGCCTCGACACGCGCTTCCATGGAATACGGAATTGTTGTAAGACAGAGATCCAGAATATGGCTACTTAAAGAATTTTGACATTCAAATGTGGAATCACTAACAATCTGCGTAAGGTCATGCGAAACAGCAAGCCACTCCGTCTGACGCCCGGCACATTTGGTATTTTGGTGATTCAACCATTCTTTATGGTGGACATTAAAATCACCAACCATAATTAATTCGCAGTAGGGATGTTCATTGCAAATGTCATCACATTTGTCTGACAAAACCTCGAAGAAATTCATGGTTTCTGAATCCGTTTGATTGGGGGATCTATATAAACTAATTAAAAAAAGGATTTTATTAGGGAGGAATATTTTAAATACAATAGTTTGAGCGGTCTTTGAGAAAATTTCGTACTTATGATGTCGAGCGTACGGTATGTGGTTTTTAATGAATATGCACACTCCACGTTGCAACTCGAATAAATTACATCATTCACCATATCTATCAGATCAGCATTCTTAATTTCGTGATCCTCGCAAAATTCATCAATATCATATCAATATTAAGAACATCAAATCCCTCCACTCAGAACGAATACGCTAACTCGATGATATTTTCAAAAATATTTTCTGTCACTAGAATAACATCATCCAAGCCTTATGATTAGCTCGCCAATGCACTGGTAAATCTAGATTTTTCCGATTTCACCAAATTCGTTCTATTCGGCATTCTCTTCCAGATTAGGCTAGATACATTGGCATTAAACACTTGCTGATGTAGTCGGTGTATTTTCCTGCACCTGTGAAAAATGTGTAATGCTTAGTACTTTACAGCATTAGTAGCTATTGGTATTCGCATTTTACCATTATCGTCAATCCAATAAGAAGAGGTTATAGACTCATTCATTCCATTGTGTTTTGTTATAAGTAGCCTTATCCGAATTTTAACCTGTCAAATATTTCATTCTAGTTATACCCTAATTTTAACAGTGTATTAGGTAAATTGAAATACTGTACTAATAAGTTAGGTAAAAATTGTGTTTTAAGTTTCGTGGGAGCTATTTGACAAGATCCATGATTTTTAAAATCAAAACATGAACTGCATCCAATGTATATGTACATAAACTCCGATATTACGAATGACGAATATGCAAGACTATCAACTTCCAATAGTTCGTCATAATCTCCACACAGAATATTTGCAGTATTTCGACGTCCTAATTAAAAGATTTGTCCAGTGAAGTGTCACTGGAATCCAATGAAAAAAATAACGCAGATACCAAGCCACAAATAATAAACTTATTAGCTACTGCGGCCGACGTGCGCAAAACTGTTCAAAATATGGAAAAATTGATGAGGTGCGTAACCAAACAAATTTTTCCAGATAGAGATCTCCAGGAACAAGACTGAAGTTTACTTAATCGATTTTATTTAAATAGTTTTTTACTATAAATTCATACAATTTCTAAATTAGACTGCATCTTGGTTATCCCTTGAACTTGTTGGTTCATATTCGATATTAACATCGATGTTGTCTAGTTAAATTACGTCGTCTACCGATTCACAAATGTTTTGCATTACGCAGCTAGCAGAAATCATTTCGACACATCTCTGTTTCTCCAACTCTTTAGTTCTGAAAAATATGGAACTCCATCTAGTCTAAACCATACCAAATTTTTGTTCGATTTGGTATGCCTTTGTACGGCGTCAAAATAATGATTTGGCTCATCATGTCACTTAAAGCCATACACTTAAAAATAGCCTTCAGAGATAAAGGTCGGTTCCAAGAGAGACTTCTATTTATTAATACCCACTGCTCGTGAATAGGGCCTGGGTAACAAACACACATATTCATTATTTTATAGTTAGGGTCACAATTGGCTTGGATCTGGGTGGAATAGTCCGTTTTTCCATTTATGTATTGATCTTTCTGAACGACCCTAAAATCATACATCAGTGATAAATTCTAAAAATAATTCAACAAGATCAACAAAATAGCATGCCTTGAAATAACTCGCTCGATAATGTGATCATTTGCACATCGACGACTAGACTGCTCGATCTTCAATTATCCGTTCGTCCAGTGTGGTAGAGATATCAGGAAACTATAGTGGCTTCAGCCGGCGACAAGGATCAACGAGATGATCGCTTTCGTGTAATAATTTTGTTGCGAAATTGTCGTATGAATGCGTTTCAACTAGGACGGCGGCTCTAAAAAGTCAGTCAAGAGACAGTTATAAAACAACTTCGAGAAGGTAATCACGACAAGCCCATGATGAATTAGCTCTTCAACATTTGAATTGAACAGAACAAGAAGGAGAAGAGTACTGTTCTCTGACGAAAGAGTATACAGAAGACAAGGAGAGTGATATAATTAATGCTACATTGAAGAATGTGCCTCGTATGGCGGTGGATCGAGCATATTCTGGGGAGATATATCACGAAAGGCGAAGACAGATCTGGTATTCATCACCCGAGCCAAAAGGATCGAAAGGAATGAATACAGTACATTGAGGAAGTACTAAAAAAGTACGTTGTTATTGGTGAAATTTTTCTGTTCATGCAAGATAATGCTAGACGGCTGACGTTGGTATATAAGTACCTTCAAGTGATGGATGTGCCTGTTATGGTGCGGCCGATTGATTTCGTGGCCTACAACAATGAGCGGGATTGGAGAGAAGCCTCTAAACTGCCTTCAATGACTTGTTTGTCTAGATATAGAGGAGCTATACACACCACTCGCACTGCAGCTCTTCAGATGGCTGTGGGTCTGCTGCCGCTTGATCTTTGAATCACAAGGTGTGCAGCGCAAACAGTCGCTCGACTAAATACAAAGACAATCTATTTGGCCCTTCGGGGCACTGTCAAATATGGAGAGGGGTAGGCCGGCACATAACTGCCTCCATGTCCTTAGACATTATGGTGACGAAGCACGTCCTGGGGAAATTATCTTATGTAACTATTACTGGAAATCAAATATGGGACTATAACAGCCCATCCTACCCCTCCGGCAACGGTATGTTAATGCTCAGGATTTTCTATAATCACAAAATCCTGAGGTTATATTATCTATCCCGCATGGTAGGTACACTACTGTTTTCAGACAGAAATTGCTGCAATTTTGAAAGCAGCACCCTTTGTAAAAGAGATAAATTGCAGAGATCGTCGTATCTGCATTCTTTTTAACAGCCAGGCTGCCCTAAATGTGATTGATTCCAATACTGTTAGAAACTTGTTTTGTTAACTAGGCAGGCTGAATAAAGATGGACTCCACTGGATACTCAGTCACATGAGAACTGACGCTCTAGAAATGACGTTACTATCTCTTAAACAAAAAATTGATTATCACTTTGGAGATCTGCACCAAAAGAGATGGGATAATCTCATCTTTTGTTGTTTATCCAAAATCTTTCTTGGATCAGTAAACCAGCAAAGATCCCAGTCTTTCTTAAATTATGATAGACGCACTTAAAGGATTTTGCTGAGCATTCTTACGGGGCACTGCTCTCTGAATAGTCATATGTTTCGAATGAAAATTCGAATTCATATTCATACTCTTCCCATAGACAGCACTGTTTCGGCTCACAATTCATATATGAGGGCCAATTGACGACCTTTAAGTATACCGGGTATTTTGGACTTCATTACAAGAACAAACAGATTTCGGGACTGAAAGTGTGCGCCTGGGAAAGGATGTCACGATGGGCCAATTGAGCCTGAGTGACTGGAGGGGGGGGAGGAATAGTGCAGCCAGCTCGAAGCTCTGACCTCAATTCTATCTAAAATTCATGGGGCAGTTGAAAAGAACGGTCGAGCCAGAGATCTTGCTCCAACGAGTCTGCAGGAGCTACAACAGACGATCGCAAGGAAATGGGAGGCGATACCTCAAGATTTTGTGAAAACTTTCTTTAAGAAGAGAATATTTCTTAATAATAAAAGTGTTTTGTTTTTGATTTTTTCCATGTTTTAATTCGATTTCTACCCATAATTTTCAAGCTGCAAATTCACTAAAATTTCAATATCGGATCCGAAAGCGAATTTTGCTATTATGAAACTCCGATATCGAAAAATCCGCTTTTGGGAAACTATAAAAAGTCAAAGTGAGATCGAATTTTCGGAAAGCGAATATCAAAATCAAACTGCTGGCTAGTAGACGATTTTTTTACTGCTTTCGAATTCGTATGGTTTGAATGCGCAAGTGTTGGAGGAGCAAGATTTCATTAATAAAGATTTTATTTGACAAGTCATCAATTAATAAAAACACAACAACAATTTCGACAATTTAAGTGAATTATTTCTAATTATTGCTAACTTCATGCTTAAATTTGACAAATTCGTCTAAATCATTTTACAATTGGAAAATTCGTGACGGATCGGATTTTTCGATATCGAAAAAAAAATCCGGCATTAAAAAAAACAAATATTGAATTTTTGTACTTTTGAACTTTTGTTGAAAATTGATTAACGTGCGATTTTTTTGCACCCAAGTGTAGTTATTACCTCTTGTAATTCAAGGTTCAGGTCCTTTAAAATTTTCTCCATTATAAACTTGTTAGGGAACTTTGTAGAATAGGTTAATGATGCTGGGTACAAGTTTTCGAGGTCGTATCAAAAGGTTATTGACGAACTATGCCCTAAACAGGGTCGTCGGGGTCACCAATGTAGAATAGTGTTAATGATGCTGGGAAGCTGTAATCGTGACAGCTAATGATGGGAATTAAACGAGAACTCCACAGATTGGCATTGATTGAAAGCCAGGGCGCTAATTCAATCAGCCGATGAAGATGTTTATCTTTTAATGTATGGCATCTTATATGTGATCTGTAATGTTCGATTCGCTAGGCCGGTTTCGATCTGATGACGTCATTGGTTCGTTATGTGATCGAAAAGATCAAATCCATCTCATCAGGCATATACGACTGGACTTGATGTTTGTTGCATTACAATTACAGGGGGCCTAATATGAAATTTTTCGATTTCGATTTTTATTGATATCGAAAAAATTCGATTCGATGCGAATTTGTCCTAATAAGTAAGTTGGCGTTCGAATTTTTTCGATAATCGAAAAAAATTCGATAAGTCTTTTGATTTTGTTTTAGGTCGTTTTTGTGTTTGTATCCTTTAGAGATTAATAAAATTTACTTAAAAATAGTAAGTAAAAAAAAAGATTCTCTTTGATTTGTGTGGAACATTTTAACTATAGATTGAATTATAGATTGAAAATGGACAGTCGGTATTTTTGTTCGTTCAAGTGATGAGGATTCTCACGATGAAGTGTCGTCGATATCCGAGCAGAGAAAACGTTTACGAGTAGATTCAAATCCTTTTGATATGAGTAATAAAAGGTAATTCAAAGTTACTTATCGTTAATACTGTTTATTGATGTACAATTTCTTTTAGATTTATGAAATTATTTCGGTTGTCGAAGGGCTGCTTTAAAGAACTTCTTTTACAAGCAGAGCCACACTTTACCAAACGAAGAAATAAAGACGCAATACCACCTGTATTAAAACTAGCGGCTTCTATATGGTTTTTGGCTGAAGGGTTCTACCAACAAGCTGTAGGCCAAGATTTTTTAATAGGAATGGCTCAACCGACAGTTTCGGCAGTAATTGCGGAGACCCTAAATATATGAGAGTCTCAAATTTGTAAAAATTATATTAATTTTAATTTATTGGAGGAGGAAAAAGCCAAATCAAAAGTTTTCTTTTTTAACAAAACTGGATTTCCTGGCGTGATTGGGTGTGTAGATGGCACACATGTCAACATTATACGACCAAACAAAAATGAGCATCATTTTTTTAATAGGAAAGGTACACACAGCTTAAACGTAATGATAGTAAGTATAATGTATGTGAATTATCTAGAACACAATAATTATAATTGTATTTTATTTTTAAAGACATGCGATTATAATATGATGATAACATCAGTTAATCCGCGTTACGGAGGATGTTCACATGACTCAGCTGTTTGGAATATGAGTAAGAACGTGGCTATTCTCAAGCAGGCATTTTTAGCTGGTGATGAATCATCGTGGATGCTAGGTAATATTATAATATTATTCTTCGACTAATAAATATGATTACACTATTTATTATACTATTTTATACATTATTTAGGAGATTCGGGATATACACTACAACCTTGGTGCATGACACCATATAGAAAAGCTGTGGAAGGGTCTCAGGAATCTCAATATAAAACTTTACACTCCAAAGCTCGTACTATAATAGAGCGGGTATTTGGTGTTCTTAAAGGACGTTGGCGATGTCTACGAGTGAGTTGCACTATTCACCTGAGAAGGCCGCTCAAATCGTGAATGTTTGCTGCCTCTTTCACAATTTATGTGTGAAACATAAAGTTCCAATTTACGAACAGCTGTTAGAAACAGAGGAGCGAGTGGGACAAAATGCCGTAGATGAGGTAGATACCGAAAATATACCAGACGAAGCTAAAAAATAAGAAATGAAATCAGAGATAGATTTTAAAATTCAATAATATATTAAAATTCATTATTCATATAAAATTCATTCACACATTTCTCAATTCAATACATTTTAATTCATTTATGTAGATATACTTATTAAAATAAATTATTAAAAATTAAATATTTGAGTTTCCTAAATCACGCTTAAGCTCTAGTTCTAATTTTTGAACTTCGAGTTGTTCGGCTATATGTTTTGATCTTTGAATCAATAGTTTTTGCTTAGCTAGCCATTTTTCTCGATTAAAATTTAAGGTATCTCTATTGCATTTGTTTAAGTCTTTATTGGCGTTTCTAATTTCTTTCAAAACTCTCAAGTGTTTTTTTTGGAATTCCTCGCAACTTTTGTAATAGGCTTCCTGCATTACGATTTGTTTCTTAAGTAGCATCTTCACAGTTTCTCTAGTGTTCCTGTTGGTGGTAGACGTTCTCTGTTGCCCTGTTGGAGTATCACTTTGGACGATGTCGGCCCCGACATTCATCGATTCTTCTACTGGGTTGGGCACTATATTTGCAATGTGGGGTGAACTATTACACCCAAAATCTTGTGCATAGATCCCTTCAATTTCGCCAGTAAAATCCAATATCTTGTCGAGTCGTTCCTCCGTTTGATCTATACGTTTAATGTTATATGGCTCGCCACCAGTTCCGCGTAAACTTTTTTTATTTCTTCGAATCTTAGCCTTTACGGTGTATTTGTAGTCTTTCCAAACCTTAAAAATATTTAAAATAATTAACATGAGTTCTACAATTAACATGAGTTTTGAGACCATACTTTTTTCCAAGCAACTGTTGTTTTTATTGGAGGGCCTTCGTCATTTAACTTTTTTGTCAAACCTTCCCATAATTTGTTGGTTGTCTCTTTAAGTTGAGGGGCATTAAGCAATTTTTTGCTATCCCCTCGTTTCTTTCCATGAAGGAGACCAGCGCCTCAAATTGGTTGGGGTTCGTAGTCCTGGATAAACCAATATTCATTAAAAGAAATAATTAAAAATAAAACTTACATCGAAATTTTTACGCCAATATCGGTACAATTTATTTAAATTATATTCAATAATTATTATTATTATCAATGAACACATTATTTTAAAAAATAATGCAACATAAAATTCGCCAACTAAATAGCAATCAAATTTTTTCGGTGCGTTCGAAAAAAATTAGCCGTGATTTTTTCATTTTAGTTTCATAATAGAGTGAATTTATTCGATAACATGTGCGTTCGAAAAAATTCGCTTCGAATTTTGATTTTTAAGCTTTATAATAGGGCGAATTTTCTCGATATCGAAAAAAATCGAAATCGAAAAGTTTCATAGTAGGTCCCCAGAGTTTTTGAATCGAAATCTTTTTTCGATTATTTTGTTTTTTACTTCACTATTGTGGCGTGACTATTCGTTGCATTTGTGAACGCCACAACTTTTTAATTTTTTTTTAAACCGTGTAAAAGCAAAACCGTGTAAATCAAGTACCGTGTAAACCGAGTGATAGGTGTATATATATGAATGTAAAGCTCTGCTCGTTCTAACAATTTTCTTATGTACGGTTGATATGTACACATTATATGTATAAGACGAATAAAACAGAAAACATAATTGAGTAATGTATTACGTTTAATGTATAAAGAATACAGTAATTTTTACAATTATGTTCTTCTGATGGTAATAAAAATAAACTACCACGAAATTTATTATTTCGTTGCTGTATACCGTATCGTCTAAGTACATATGTATATAGAAACAAGATGAAACGAATACACGAAATAAATAAATGAATAAAAATGGGAGTGATAAGATTTTATTTTATTTTCTTCATTTTCACGATTTTCTTTTTTTTTTTTATTTTTCGTTAAGATTAATAATGAGAATTAAATGGAATTAAAATGAAAATAATTTTCAACTTTCGCTGTGTGTTTGTTATTTATCAACTTTTGATAAATAACCATTTCATACATATGTGTGAGTATGTGTATGCATGTGTGTGTGTGATGATGTATAAAGAAGATTTTTTTTATGATTAATTAGATTTTACGGGTTTCGTTTTCTTTTCTTTTGCGGGAATAATAATGAAAATGTTAAGATGAGCTTAAGTGGTAGAAATTTTTCTTCCAGTTTGATAAATATACATACATACATTATATATGAATACACGGTATATTATTATGTACATATATATGTGTATGTAATGCTTTACACATCTTGTAAATCTAGGCAAATCAAATTTTATATGAAGAAGAAGCATCAGGGAATTTGTTTCGAGAGGGTGTATGAATATATAACATGCTTACTGTATTTTGAAGATGTTTTAATTTTGAACGAATCAATCATGAATATGCTGCTTATTTACTTCGTTATCGTTTATTACATTAAATATGTAGAGTTCGTTAGACTTATTCAACAAGACGACTCATAATCAATAATATCTGTCTTTTTCACTAAACATATGTCACAACAGTTTAATGTTCGGTTTATTATTGTGTCAAATTCTTGATGCCATCTATCTGCTTATTGAAATATGTTTATAGATGAATATATAGATGACTTTGTCCTAATTTTACTAAATTATGTTTACTGGTATGCGTTGAAAGATGATTCATCAAAATACTATTTAATTTAATGATAGATGTATGAGATAGTGGTAGCTAAAAAATAATCGAGTGATAACAAAAACGTCTTTCAAAATTTATATTCCGTTATTTTTTTTTTATGCCATCTGTTTGGGGCTCAAGGCACTCCCAACTCTTTCACGGTTCGCTTATTTACGTCCTTACCTTACGCTTTGCTTCCAAATCGAGGACGTACGGCTATAGGTCCGATTTAACTAACCATCTGCACATTGCATAACTGCATGTCAGCCTATAGTACTGACATGGAAGATGGGTCGGCCCATGGATTCTGCACTCCAACAGGGGGTCGTAGTTGTGTTCATTCACACCACCGATCGTAATCAAGTGGTGAAAAAACCTATTGCAACCTGTCTCTCTCAAGATTCGAACCCGGTACCTCCCAAACC
Organism: Tipula lateralis; assembly: GCA_963932295.1. Classification (NCBI taxonomy): domain Eukaryota; kingdom Metazoa; phylum Arthropoda; class Insecta; order Diptera; family Tipulidae; genus Tipula; species Tipula lateralis. Next base: position 150,609,420 of record OZ010737.1, on the reverse strand, counting down.
AAGTGCCGCAGCTTTAACCACTGCGCCACCTGGGCGGTGGATGTTAATTTGATATGCAGTTATGTATCTCTATGTAACTAAAACAACCTTGTCAAAGTTAGCTAAAAGTATCTCACTTAACTGCATAGAGAAATAAACTAGTAAGTTTGTCATTTGTTCAGTTTCAGTTAATGACCTGAGATCATTAACTGAAACTGAACAAATGAGTTTTTCCTAATAAAGGGTGTGTTTCCTAATAAATGCAGGGCTTTTATCTCGAGAACGGTGCTAGATAGGAGAAAAGTAATGAAATTTATTAAGAGTCGAGGAGGACGTCTAGTGGTGATCTTCAATGACCTTGAAACTCATTAGTTTCGAAGATATAGGCTGAAATTAGGTTTTTTTAAATTAGAACCTATACTTTTGAGTGTTTGTTTTTATTAAGCAATTAAAAGTAAACACTTTTTGCTTACACATCATTTTTGTAAAGTGTATGATTTCAGAAATATGAGCAAAAATTGATATTCACTAAAGCAATCGAATTTTCCCTAAGTTCTACAAATTAAAATAGGAAATATCAAATGTGTCCGAAACTAATGAGTTTCAAGGTCATTGAAGATCACCACTAGACGTCCCCCTCGACTCCTAATAAATTTCATTACAAGTAATTTTCTCCTTTTTAGCACCGTTCTCGAGATAAAAGCCCTGCATTTATTAGGAATCTCACCCCATAGGTTTGAGTGAAAAACTATTGGTACAGTAAACAGTGATTTGGACATCGATCTCGCTATGCCTATTTGATAACATTAAAACATAGACAATAGGAGACAAAATGTGGACCATGGCTTATCAGGATTTTCATAATCTTTTTTTGAGTGAAATTCTACCGAAACAAATAACTATTTATTTATCATCGATCATAACTGCTCCTACTCGTTGAGTTTTAGTTGTTGACGCCCAGAGGCAAACTTTAGAACCAGTCTCGTTAGGCTGTGGAGTAATTTTTTTTTCGATTTTCATAATCTAGGTTTGAGTTAAAAACTAGGAAAACCTATCAACTGACCGTTCTCACTATGCTTAGGAGATAAGTTTGAAATAATTATTTCAATTATTATACCAGAATGAAATCAGTTTTGATGCAAATCTCTTGAAGCTATTCGATTGTTTATCACAGTTTTAATAATATTGATTTGAGTGAAAAACTATAAGTACAGTAAACTATAATTTGTGCATTGATCTTGCTACACCTATTCGATAACCTTAAACCAGGACGAATTTTAAAGCACGGCTTATGAGGTGACGTAGTGGCGTTTCACTATTTAACTATTTCACTAAGCTTTCTTTGAGTGAAAAACTATCGCCACAGACAACTATAACTTGACCATCGACACTACTGCGTCGAATCGTTGAGTTTTAATCTTAAACAATCCTTATAGCAAGTTTCATTAGGCTATGGGGTTTTTTTGTACGATTTTCATACTTTAGGTTTGAGTGAAAACTGTCCTACAATTATTGGTCGACCCGTGACGTATAATTGGATATGAAGTGTTGTTGATTTTATTTGTTGTAATTGAGAATAGTATTGGTAGATTGAAATTTAGAAAAAAAAATGTATATGGGAATTTCGATGAATACGGGAATTTCAAGTAATGGCAACAATAACATAAAGTGTGGTGTATCGTGTTTAACTTATGAATGAGAAATCAATATTAAGCCAAAATATTTTGTTTCCCAACCCGGATAACAATTTGAAAATTTGGTATTGCATAATAACCAATGTGGGACTGAAGGACCGTAAGGTTTTCTATCAGACAATGTTTTCCTCAAATACAACCAAAACACAGTGTAATGGAACACGTTGGGTCGTCTCACTAATCAGAACATGAAAAGATAAAGTATATTATTACAGTCCACTTGCTGAAAAAGAGTAAATAATTAACCGGACTTATTATCGTAAACGTAATTAAAATTCACCGACCGATTTTGTGCAATAATAATGATTCTGACAGACCCCAATTTGGTTTAATTTTGATATTGAGAAACCGTACTTGGGAATATCTTTGGTACTGCTATATAACCGACATGACACTGGAAAAATCTTCATGGTTTAACAAAACAGTTTCTGACAAGAAGTCATATAAATGAATCGCGCTTTTGGTATGCCTTAGGTATCAACAAATGACCGAAGTAACACGGAGTAGTTTAAGCAATTAAGAGGACCATTTGTTGTATGACGCTACGCAATAATTTCATATTTTGACATGTCTTATGTATTGATAAATAACCGACGAAAGTCAGTCAGTCTAAGTTACAGAATTAAGGTTGATATATATGTAAATAAAGGATGTTGTGGAATACCTTAGGTTTTCATTAAGTATAATAGTAAGTATACTAAAACTATCATTGGAGAATCTGGACGCTTAAAATTTTACCCGCATAATAATAGTAAATGCACAAAATATTTTATGTTTTCCAAGTTCAGGTAAATTAAAATTTATTTATATTTAATTAATCAAAAAATACAATATAACATTTATGTATATTGAAAAATAAAATAAAAACAATTAATATCAACATTTCATTCGCTCGACTGTTACAGTTAAAAAAACCAAAGGAAAATATAAATATTTCAAAATAAAACTAAATTAAAATGGAATGTCTTATCATTATAAATTTTTTTTTGTTTCTAAAATTACTCCGCTTAAGATATTCTTTGACGCTTAACCTTATATTTTGTGTGGTAACGGTAGTGGTAGCCTTTAAATAATAATGGACACTACGTAGTAGTTCCAAAATATTTATGAGTTCAGCAAACACAAGTTTATTTATATCTTAATAGAAATAAAATATTACGTATCTAGTCGCAGTATATGGTTTATAAAAAAATTAGTTTTAAGATTTGTATGTTATGATGTACGTATGAACCAAAATCTATATGTTATTAGAATGGAAATGCAATTACAAAATATTAACACCAATTATGATTATACCTTTCGATAGTGAGTTTTGTCCAGACCATGAATATTTTGTTAACAATTCGCCGGAACATAAATAATCTAAACTGTTTTTCACAGTTTTATTTACTTTATCAGTTGACAATTTAAATAGATGAAGTGTCTGAAATATAACAAATGCTTAATTATTTAGTTTAATTTATTAGTAAATATCAATAACTACCATTTGATCCATATAACTCTTTGGTGATAATTTTGAGTTGAACGATGTTAAATGATCCACAGATGTCATTGGAAAAATTGGAATTATAAAGGTAGTATCTTTTGAAATTACACTTTCTTTTCGTTTCGGAAAAACGTTCATAACCACTTGCAATACTTCCTTTATATCTACTTGATTTTGCAATATTCTCTCTTGGTTTTCCAATAAGAGCGTTATTTTCAATTTGACCTCTTTAATGCATTTCTTATTTTTCCTTATCTTTTCATCCATTTTCTCAATTTTAGAGCTAATGCTGCTGCTGAGATTCAATTCAGGTAGATTTTCTTTTTTATTGAAAGTTTCTTCAATGAAGGCGTTACATCGATATACCGGTGCTGCATGTATTTCTGGTATCGGTGCTGTGTGGTTACTAATCGGTAATAAAGATGGTAAATTCTGATGCATTTCTGTTACTAGTTCTATGTTGTTACTTATAGTAGATAAAGCTGGAACCAGTTCTGCTACTAGTTCTGTGTTATTAATAATCGGTGTCAAAGCTGGTAACGATTCAACAATTATAAGGTTATGTACTTGATTAAAATTTTCATTAAAATCAGGCATATTATATTTTATTAAATTACTCCTTCTCCTTCGCTTCGCCATAAGTTGCTATATTTTCTTTCAGAATCTTGCATTTAAATGTTTCCCAACCTGGATTCGGATCGATATCTTTTTTTATAGCCTTATTATATTGTTTTGGCCAGTAGAGCACACCGTTTTTAATCCAGCTTCCACGGACCACCGATACCTCTTTCTTGCCATCCTGACTAGTTGTTTCAATTATGGAATACATACTTAAACAATTGTAACTATAGATAATATATAAAGAAATCGAATGATTAAAATAAATTAATAAAAAAAACATTAATTAATAAAGTGCAGAAGTGGAAAAAATGCATAATATGTATCGTCCGTATTTTTCATAGCAAAGAGCTTTTTTTGTATATCAGTAGTTTCGAATTTTTTTGTAATTGCTATAGGTTTTATAGAGGTTCGATAAATATCAAATTTACTGGATGAAATTGGTAAGGAATAAAATTCAGAAAGTGTTTCCATTTGTTTGCCCCAAATAAATATTTTCTCTTTCAAGATTTCTGCGTATTCAAACATAACTATTCGTTTTTTTTTTTGTCAAAAACCATCGATTTCGTTCACTATTATCCAATTCAGCATACTCTAATTTAATTCAATAATAAAGTATTTTCCCCGATTTGTATGAGTTCTTCTTTAAAATGGGATTCGTCATTTCTAATCTCTGTTCATTCAAATTCGCAGTATTAATTTCACAGATTCTGTTACATATCTGAGCCAGTGGTTGATTTGGTTTTCGTAATAGACATTTTATTTTAAACATATATGACTCAAATTGGAAGGCTGAGAAATTGTCTACGTTACCAAACTGTTGTACATCAGCGGATGACATAATACTCAGGATGACATAAAATCATAATTCTAGTATGAAGGCACAAAAAGTTGTTATATTTATCTGCTGGCAACACATCTTTAAGAACAAATGGTCCACAATACAATAAAAACGTTCGGAATTCTGTAGCTTTAAAATAAGATAGTTCAGATAAAGTTCTTATCTTTTGTTGAAAATCGGTCGGTTGACTATAAGCTATTTGAGAGAGTCTTTCGGATATTTGATTCACACTTCTAGTCGACAAAAGCGAGTTGGTGCCTCCTTCGACTCACATTTGAAGTAGTTTCTTCATCACTCCAAGGCAAACAAGATGCATGTATTCCAATGGAAAATCTTTAATCATGTCAATGGGAAGCTCCTCCAATATAGAATTAAATCTATGATGTTCTTTATTTTCCCTATTTCTAAAAGATTTATTTGTTCTTACTTGCGCCATAGTATTAATAGGGAAACTCACTCTATTTTTTATAAAGTCCCCTTCCACATTGCATTTGAGGCCACCAAAATAACCAGTGTGACCTTTCGTTCCAAGAATACTGAACCGGGCAGGGGCATCACATATGAATGATCGTATTTTTACAATAATTGTATCATTTTTCCAAGAAAAACCTTCAGTCAATAGTGATTTCAGTTCATCGATGAGTTGTCTTAAATATTGATTAAAGCAATCTGGTTTATTGAAGCCATGATAAATTCCTATAACAAATATTTTGTTGTTTATAGAATTATAAACTCTATCTAATATTGGCCAGAAACAGCTTTGGTTACTTCTTGTTATGGGTAACCCATCTCTATTTATATCTAGAACAAGAGCCGGTGGTGGTTGTTGATAATTACTTAATAGAATTTCGAAAGCTGCAGTACATCCGATATGTATGTATTTCCCCGGTGAACACTCTAGAATATCTCTAGTTTTTGGCTTACTTAAAAGCGTTGTACTGTCCAATGGGACGTTGTAGCCTAATGACTTATTAAAAAACGCAAGTAATTCATTAAGTGCGTCGGCTTTTATATTAAATTTTAGCGTCCAGCTTCGCAAAAAGTCTTTAATTTTAATATCTCCTTCATCTCCTTCAAATTCTGATAAGACCTCATAACTGTTTTCTTCGTCACTTGTTTCTACATTAACATGCCGATTTTCATTTTGATCGTGAACAATAACCGGAAATTGAGTGAAACATAAGGGATCAGAATTTCGAGGTTCTTCGTAATAAATCTGAGTATTAGCTCTATAGGATTTTGAGTTGACGTTTAGAAGGCGCCGTTTAATCGATTGCTTCGAAAGTTCGTTAAAGCTTTTGTATTTTGGCATTTTAGGCTATAAAATAGAAATATTGGTATCATTATAGATAGATGGTAAAAAATTATATAAATATGAATTAAGGATTGATTTTTATAAGAAAAAAATAGTTTCATAATTAGTCAAAACTGATAAATCTATGGCTTAGAAGGCCGTAAACGGCCCTTACCGCGTAGGGGATCAGGACTAATCTGTTTCACAGTCTTCAAACATTATATTTCGTGAAAAGCGTTTTGGGCGTGAAATAGCTTCGCCTTATAAAAGTAGAAATTTCACGTTGTACTGAAACTGATTTTTTTTTAAATCGCGTTATATCGAAAACTCATTGTATAAGTATCACGTTAATCGAGGGATACCTGTATACCATATGTATGTATATAATAACCACAATCGACAACAAAACAACGCTTATTAAACTTGTATCACCGGCAACCATTGGGAGCGAGAGTGTTCTACGAAATGATTTACCTAACCACTTTGGGCAATAATCGTTTTGAAACTCTATAGTTCTATTTTTACAACGTGGAATTCGACGGGTAACCTTAACAGTTGCGAAACAGGGCGTGGGCATCTAGACATTGCGGGAGCCGAAAAATACTACAAAATATATTTATTTTATTTTCGTAGTCGCTTATACTCCATCATGGGCTAGAAATTAAGAGTCATGGAGGTTAGGGTACAGACCATGCGGCCCAAACAGGTAGCTACGCTAATATTATTTTTCTGTAGCAATAGTGTAGTGAATGGCACACTTTTTTTTGTAAGATTGCAGATTTGCATGTGATCAACAACCTCCCAAGCCGCTGCTGCTACCCGCATAAGTGTGCGTCACATGTGCAGATCAATGACCCATGCCCTCCGGTTCCCAAACTTTACGGAGAATTTATGTTTATTAGACTGAAATAAGGGGCAATAATAGTACCCTGGGTGAAATGGCTATATTTGAATTTATAATAATTATCTCTTTTATTCCTTTAGCATTGATGCTACGATAAATAAAATTCAATCAAATCTATAAAACTAAATTCAAATACAAACATGAAATCATATTAATATTTCATATCACTGCGATGAGTTAATATTTTAGTACAAAATTTATATACAAACGAAACATTTGATTGAATTTTGTTTATCGTTATATCTTTACTAAATGAATAAAAGGGATGATTAAATTATAATATGGCCTTTTCACCCAGGGTACAATTATTTCCCCTTATTTCAGTCTATTTTTTTTCGTTTATTTCTATGCCATCTGTTTTGGGGCTCAAGGCATTCCCAACTCCTTACCATACGTAAAGTCCTTACCTTACGCTTTGCAGCCAAATCGAGGACGTACGGCTATAGGCCCGATTTACCCAACCATCTGCACATTGCATAGCTCCATGCCAGCCTGGACGACTGATGGAAGATGGGTCGGCCCATGGATTCTGCACTCCAACAGGGGGTCATAGTTGTGTTCAATCACACCACCGATTGTAATCAAGTGGTGACAAATCCCTTTTGTATCCTGCCCCTATCGAGATTTGTACCCAGTACTTCTTGCTCCAACTGCCGCAGCTTTAACCACTGCGCCACCTGGGCGGTTTATTTCAGTCTAGTATACATCATTTCTCCATAGAGTTTGTTTATCTGTATAATAGTTATTTGTGATGCTGGTTTGAGTGAAAAACTATCGGTGCCTATTCCTTTTCACTATGGTGTTCGATAAGTTTTATGCGCGGACAATTTCATTAAAAATTTTAAGCTCAATTAAGTAAATACTCTCATGAAATTTCATAATAGTTTAAAGTTCTGGGTTTGAGTAAAACTATCGGTACAGAAAATTATAAGTTATCAAGTTTATTATGCCAATTGTGGGAGTCGATTCGCAAAGTAGTAATATTGTAACTGGGAAATGTGCTAGTTAAACGATTCAGATTTTGATTCTGGCTTTGATCTGTATTTATTTTCTGGAATAGTTTTTTTTTGGTATTTCAAGAATAGAATCCCTCTAATACTAACTGACAAAACTATATATCATTCTGGTTCTAGTTTTTACCGACCAAACTATTATTGGTAACAAATTAATATTAAGCTAAATAAATGTGAGAAAACAGTACTTTTTCTGATGTTTTAAGCTTAAATAATAGCAAACATAACTATCAAGTAAAATGGTTATAACTCTTGTAAAGTTTTCGTTTGATAGTAAAGAGTTATTTTCCAGATATTTCCTAAATAAAAAAACTAAACTATTTATATATATCGGGTTTCCCAATAGGAATGCTATATGATTTTTAACTGAGTTTCCGTCATTTGTTTGATCTGTCATTTTTAGTTTCATTGACTCTCAGTAATGTTTATAATTTCATCATGTTGAGATATATGCAAGGAAAACGTTTTCAAATTATTCAGTTTTATTATCAAAATAATGGTTTTCCAATTGTAACTTTTCGTGAGCTTTTCCCATCTGAGTAGTGCGGTAAATAAGCAAAATTGTTGATTCTGGTGAGAAGAAAATCCACAAATTATTTATGAAAAAACCATTATATTCACCTTAATTGATAGTTTGGTGTGGTTTTTGGCCTGGTCATCGGAATCATTGGTCCGTATTTTTCGTCGAATTGAAGCTGGTTACACCATTCATGTCAATGGAGATCGGTATTTTATGTTGTTGTGGCTGCTATCGCACACCGGCGATAGGTCCGTTGTGATACCACTCTATGTACGGCTATAGGTCCGAGTTTTTTCGTAGAACTAACCACGACAGGGGATCCAGATTATGTTTATTTTAATACCACCGATCGCACCGCCCAAATGATCGAAGGTGAAAAACCCATTTGCATCTTGCTCCAAATCGGGATTCGAACCCGGTACCTCCAAGCTCCAATTGCCGCAGCTTTAACCACTGCGCCACCTAGGTTGAAAACGGTATAAATCGATGATAACCAACTATGGTCCAAAGTCGATCTTGACTACAATTGGCTCAAACAAGACGGGGCTACGTGCCACACAGCAAGTGCCACAATTGAATTATTGCGAGAAAATTTTGGTTATTCAATTATTTCAAGAAATTGTGATATTGAATGGCCTACAAGGAATTGTGATTTACCACCATTAGACTATTTCTTGTGGAACAATTTGAAGTCATTGGTTTTTAAAAATAAATCAAACTCTCTTCAAGCATTAAAAGTCAATATTGAACTTGCTATTCATGACATAGGACTTGATTTAGTCGAAAAACTGCTCGAAAATTGGATTCATCGAATTCGTTCCAGTAGAAGTCGTGGAGGCCATTTGACTTAACTATATCGATTGTACTTTACGTTAAATAAAAAACATTTTAATTTCCTAAACAATAAGTTTGTTTTTTTTAAGAAACTATATCACTTTTATTGGAAAACCCTATATTGTAATACCATAGACACATATCGATGGCAAATGGTTTCGCCCGCCACCCAAATTTTCCTATTTCTATTTTTATTTTCCATTAATTTATCAAATTCTGTATTAATTTATTTTTTTTTTAAATTTCAATTTTTATATAAATAATATAAACAAATACATGAAAAATCCAATATTTATAGTTTTCGCTATTCACTTACTGTATAACTTGGCATTGTCATCTCTAAAATGCGATGGAATGAGAAAAATAGCTCGTTCCGAAACCATATTTAAACCAAGTTGCAAACCATGGTTAGCAGTGACACTTTACAACGAAATCATGGTTAACTCGAAACTGTAGTTACGAACTGTGGTGTCTATAGTATAAGCCTTAATAATAGCTTATTGAATGAATACTACACTTTCTTCAATATTTCGTAAAAATAATGAGGTTTTTGGGCAGATTACTTAGTCTTCGTCATTTGTTTCACTGCTTTTACTTTATTAAGGCAGTTAGGAGGTTTTGTTTGTTTTATAGAAATATCTGTATGGCTTTGGAATTAACTGGATATCATCAAAATCTTCTCTACTGAAATTGGGATCAAGATTTACCATCCGAATTCCGCATTTAATGATGGTACCTAATTATCTTTTCAACATTTTTTTTCCAAGAACTAATTAGATGCCACTATTTCCATACAGTTAAACATTAAAAATCTCTTCACAATTCTGTGTTTGTGATGTTTGCATTAGAATCCATTTGGTCGTTTTGAACCAATGGAAAAAGACTCCTCGCAACCCAAACTCCCTATAAAAAGTTATCTTGAATTTGTCATCGTATATCAAAGCTGATGGTTTTAAAAACGGCTTAAAAATAATTTGCCATATAAAGAAATTTTGTCTTTTGCAGCTTTAAAACCTGACGCTGATATTTGATTTTGCGAGATATATCGCCGAAGCGACATTTTATTCCAAAATTAGACTTGTCGTATATTAAATATTAATATTTTGACTGTCGTAGCTTTTGTTAAATATGTGCTACAGCTTGTCCAATTTTTCTATTGCCACTCAATGGCATTTTCAAAGTATAATCTTAAAACTGTACGGCTTAATTTTTTACAATCGGCCAGAACTAAATTTTTGCACCGATATGAATGTTATTTTGAGATTAATTGCTTCACGACCTTTGTAAATCCTATTAGCTTCTTACTTCTATGCTTATTATGTAAGAAAGTTAATCTCGTTTTCTTTGTCAAAGCTAAGGTAGTGCGCTTAAAGTTTGACCGTAAATTGGTAGAATTTTTCATTTCTTTTTAAAAAAATAAACTCCTTCTTTAGCCTGGTTTGACTTTCAACCATACATTTGCTTATAACCGATATTTTAACAACAGTAAGTCATTCCTAACTAACATATCACTCAATAAATCCCGAGTCTAAGTATAGTCTTATTCAGATGTGAAAGTGCTGCGCTTCGTGATAGTCGAGGTCTGTAAACTTCGAATAGTCTTTGCTAGGTTGAGTAGTAATTCGATTTATAATTCGTGTAATTTAAGAATTATAAATGATGACGAGTATTAACACAAAAGTCATATTTTTTTACGATTAATAGCTCCAAACAAAACTCTATGATAAAGCGGCATCTCATGCACATGGAATCCAGCTTATTCTGATAGATAAATGTTGTTATGCAGTTTTGAAAATAAATGGGCCACAAAGTTATCGTGTTTATGGACAAAGTAGTTGGTATCTCTAAAGACAAACCTCCAGTAGAAACTTTATCCTGACACCGAAAAACAGACTCAAAATTGAAAAGGAAATTGGAAGCATGCCAGTCATGAAGCTGTAGAAATAGTTCACGATGGATCTGCTAATCTCTTATGTATAAATAAATCAAACTGTGAGAAAAAATGAGTACTGATTCCACTTCTATTAAGGTTAGAATATCGACTGTAGATCAAAATTCGCATTATCACAACGCTCCAAACAGTTGATCTAAATGGAATGATATATGTTACCACATTTGCCAGCAGTATCGTTCAACTCTGACTTTACCCTCTAAAGTTGGGCATATTGCGAGAGCGGGCTTTAGCTAAGTTGGCCGCTTTTCTACTCTCTATATCTTTAGGTGCCTTTTAAAGTTTATCAATTTTGACAACGCGAAACCGTAAAGAAGGCTGCAAGACGACTAAGATTCCACCAACATCAATATTTACGGTTTTTATCACCTTACTACTGATAATTAAGACTACTTCGGTTTTTTGGTGAGCCAGCTGTAATCCAAATAATATTAGGCACTTTATGATCATTATAATGGTCAGTCCTACATATCCTCAGTTGAGACGTGGTGAGGGTCGTTGACGGCTTCTAAGTCATAGATTATATAAAAATAAATAAATATATATATATATATATATATATATATATATATATATATATATATATATATATATATATATATATATGTATATATACATATATATATATTGTTACGGACGCAGGTGACATCTCTGATTGAATAAAAGTACTAAATGCTCGTATTTGGAAACCAGCATGAATCTAACTATACAGGCGAAATAATAAATAAATGGAAAATTCTACTATAACCGAGAAGCGGGCAAAATGAGTATGAATACGCGAGCAGATAGCGTAGACATGGCGGAAAGCGTAGACATTGACGATTGAGACTGTTAATAAGAGGATAGTACCAGATGTAAAAATACGACAAGTCGGATTAGAACTAGAAAATTATAACTCAAGGAATTAAAACAAATCAGGAAATGATTGGCTACCAATCAAGTTTCGGTCCGGAAAAGGTAGAATTAGATGATGGGTATGTGACAAACCTGGACATATTTCAAGGAATTGTTGGGAAATAAAACGTAAGCGGGCAATGATAATATCATCATTGTATTGGAGAAAAAGGGAAGATTGCAAGGGGTCAGAAGAGAAGGAGCGTCCAATAATATTGCAAACAATAAATGAGAAGGTTGATAAAGAAAGAAATCTAACTTCTTCAACCAAATCCAGCATGACAGCCATCCCCGTTCCACGGTTGACAAGAGGTGGTGATGGCTTAACATTAGATGGAGAAATCTTATGTTAAGCCATCACCGCCAGGACGGGAGGGCCTGTATGATAACACTAGATACAGGAGCAATGAAAGAAGGAAGTGGCCATACGAATTGGTAACAGGGACTTCTGTCATGAAGTTTTGGTGGCTGATATTGTCGATGAGATGATTTTGGGAGTGGACTTCATGAAGAAGAACAAATTCGTTTTGGACATAGGGCATGCTACGTTAAACTGTGGAGATATTAAGCTACAACTACAGTTAAATAACAGTGAGCCAATCGTACGAAGTACTATAGTGCGACATTCAACGAAAGTTCGCGGTGAATTGGTATATAGGATTACTACAGAGACGATGGGAGTTGTGAAACTCAGTAAGGAAGAGCAGGCAGTACAAAAGATAAGACTACCAAGAAACAGAGTGAAACCTCGATATGAAATCCGAGGCTTAAAACCTAACAAAGAGCAGTCTGGCTTCACAACTTCAAACATAAGAGAGGCGTATCACCAAAACTGCAACCTAGGTGGGAAGGACCATACAAGGTAATTACAAAAATCAATGATGTAACCTACAGAATTCTGAAGGGCATTCGAGAAAAATCAAAGTTTGTACATTTGGAAAGATTGGCTCTCCATAGACGAAGGGAATTGGATCCTGTTCGTGACAAACAGGTTTGGGCGAAGAGTAGTACAATTGGACGCGGGTGACACTCTGATTGAATAGAAGTACTAAATGCTCGTATTTGAAAACCAGCACGAATCGCAGTATACAGGCGAAATAATAAATAAATGGAAAATTCTACTATGACCGAGAAGCGGGCAAAATGAGTATAAATACGCGAGCAGAAAGCGTAGACTTTCAGTCTGAATTGGGAAAGCGATGAATTAAAATCGGGAAAAACTAATAAAAAGTGAAATAGTGAAATAGTAAAAGTAACAGTGAATTAAAAGTACTATTAAAGTGAACTGTGAAAAACAAGCAAACGGTTTTAATTATTCACAATCCAGTGATAAAACCGTGGAGTGGTTTGAATCCCTGCTAGGGGAAAACGTAACAATATATATATATATATATATATATATATATATATATATATATATATATATATATATATATATATATATATATATATATATACATATATATATATATATATTTATATATATATATATATATATATATATATATATATATATATATATATATATATACATACATATATATATATATATATATATATATATATATATATATATATATATATATATATATATGTACCGGGTGTTTCTTTTAAACTGAGACGATCAAATATTTCGAAAAATAGCCACTCTACGGAAAAAATGTCCATAATCAAAATTTAATCATACCGCGGGGGAAGTACATAAGTGCAAAAAAACAGCCCCCACCCCCCGCTTTGTAGGTGGGGCGGGGGTAACTTTTACACTAAGATAGGAAGCCACATTTTTTATTGCAGATACGGATTCTACGACTAAAAGTACGTATGATTTGAATGAAATGTTTTGTTCGGTTCATGATAGATGGCGTTGTAATCGACGAAATTCAATATTTTCAATTTCTTCTTCTTAGATCACACGCATTTGATTCTGTAATACTTTTGAAATAAAAAACATCACATTTTCATTGGAAATACTCGAAATTCAGTGAAACAAAATAATAAAAGATGAGTAGAATAATTTTAGCTTAAAATAAGTGTTCAAAATAATGGCCTGCGACTTCAGTGCACTTATTAATACGCATTTCAAATGATTGTACACCACTGAGAAGTATGTTTGGTTGAATTTCAACACACGCATTTCTGATTCGCTCAATCATGTTCTCACGTGTTGTTGGTTCTTGTTTGTTTGTTAAACAAACATATATGTGGCGCAGTAAGATCTGGTGATCTGGCAGGCCAATATATCGGACCAGCTCTACCGATCCAGCGACAATTGAAATCACGATCAAGAATTTCACGTACCACCACCGAATAGTGTGCAGAATAACCATCATGTTGAAACCACATGTTCCGTCTCACTTCTAAGCTCAAATTTTCAACTAATATTGGCAGTTCATTTTCCAAAAAGTTTCGGTACATTTGACCATTCAAGTTGCCTTCAATAATGTGGAGGCCTATGAGTACTTTTGGTCGTAGAATCCATATCTGCAATAAAAAATATGGCTTCCTATCTTAGTTTAAAAGTTACCCCCGCCCCACCTACAAAGGGACTGTTTTTTTGCACTAATGTATTTCCCCCGCGATATGATTAAATTTTGACTATGGACATTTTTTCCGAAGAAGTGGCTATTTTTCGAGATATTTGATCGTCTCAGTTTAAAAGAAACACCCGGTATATATATATATATATATATATATATATATATATATATATATATATATATATATATATATATATATATATATATATATATATATATATATATAAATGTATATATATATATATATATAAATGTATATATATATATATATATATATATATATATATATATATATATATATATATATATATATATATATATATATATGTATATATATATATATATATATATATATATATATATATATATATATAGATATATATATATATATATATATATATATATATATATATATATATATATATATATATATATATATATATATATATATATATATATATATATATATATAAGCTCCTAAATAACCAACATCTCTTCGACTAGTTCAATATACAAGTATACTACAGTTAAAATATCTCTTGAAAGTGATGATACTACATTCATAATGTCCGTTTAATCGGGTCAAACATAATTTTCCATTTTTCGATTTATTTGATGCTTGATTAATTTATGTATTAGGTTTCAAGCAAATAATGTCTTGGGGAAAATCGTTACAAAGAATAAACCCGAAAGATATTTTATATTGACTTTTTGTGTAGGTATCAAACTGTGACACTGATCTATCACAATATTAAATTTTCATTTTGAGTAAAAAATTTATCCTCGTATGTACACAGAGGTAAAATATTTTTGCTTTTTCAGATTGTTGGTATTTCTAGGTATCAAAACCATCGCAACAAAGAATCAATTCCTAATTTAATCCAAACCTAATATTGTATGTATATACAGCACCTCTAACACTATGCCCGCATAAGAGAATAACATTTATGAAAGCAAGAAAAGTTGTTGCCCACCATCCTGTTTGTGTTTTTCAATTTGCTTTCGTTGTCGACGTCGAAAATTGGCTGGTTTTTCGTTCATATACGCGGAAGGGTGGTTTATGAGAATCACTACACACCCTATAATACCATCGATGGGGTATCAAATTTTTGTTTTTTTTTTATTAATAACAATATTTGCGACTATAACAACAAAAAAAAATATAAAAAAATAAAATTGGAAATTATAGATTTTCTTTTTATCATCTATGTCGTCATGAGTTGTTGTTGCTATTTTTGTCTTTAATATTATATATGGGTGCTAAGTAATAGGATTACCTGTAACACCTACATGGATTACACGGCAAAAAGAATTTTTGCTGTATAAAAACATAAAACGAATGAAGCATCAGCATATTATAAGCTTTTATATTTTGGATTCATGCACATATGTACATACGTACATACATATACTCGTACGTATGGTATGTGGAAATGTTTTTGATTATGAAATTGTCAAGGTATATAGCAACATTTTGATCTCTTTGTTTAACACCGTTCAGATTTCGACTTAACCGCTATCTTTATTGGAACATTTCGAAGTGCAAATGAAACGTATGTGGTTGACAGATAAATTAGAAATGATTAATACAGGTTTCTGATTAGTTAAGTTGCCACACCCAAAGTAAATAATGCATCAAAGAGTTATAAATATCTCACAAATTGATAGTTGCTTGATCTTTTAGCTGAATCCTATATTTAATCGAAATCCCTTCATAATGCTAAGACTATTAAGGTTATACAAGGTGTGGCAAAAGTCCCGGTACCATTTTGATTGCCTAGAATTTTGTTCAAAGAAACAATAAGTTTTCATAAAAAGTTTATTTGGTCTTTACATTTTTTTTTCGTTATGATTGCAAAATTATATCGGCTAAATGGTAACCGCGATTCACTATGCAATTTTCGACTCTTTTTAATGTAACGAAGATGATATATTTAAACATGTAAACTTAATATTAACATAAGAAATAGGTAAACATAGAATACATGTAAACCTAACATAGAATACATGTAAACCTAACATAGAATATATGTAAACTTAACATAGAATAAAGATCAGTTCGAAACTAACACTCGAAGTGTACAAACGTGTTTAATCAATTTAATATATATAGTAGTAACGGGAAAAAAGTAGATAGTCTCAAAACCAACGCAAATGTAACTGATACAGAATCACATGATCAACTACTGAATATCGTAATAGCGTCAATTGACGGAAGTAATAACGATGGTTGGTTCGAAGAGGTAGTGATAAAAAATTTGACAGTCCGATGTAAAATAGACACAGGAGCGATGTGCAACGTATTGTACAAATCACTACTAGACATATTAGGGTTACCGATTGACCAATCGAACACAAAAAGTTTAGAAGCATATGGCGGACACTTAATAAAAGTAATAGGCAAATCAAAAATTAAATGTTCAGTAAAAAATAAAGAGAAATTGATAAAATTTAAAATAATCGAGGAAGAAGGAACACCGATAATAGGGTTTCATACTGCGGTCGACTTAGGGTTAGTGAAAAAATGTGACTATATAGAACCACAATTAGAAACAATTTTAAAACCGGACGACGACATTTTCAAAGGGATAGGTAAAGTCAACGATTATATGTACGACATCGACCTAATTCCAGATCCGAAATTTATTATATCACCACCGCGCAGAATAGCCTAATTCAATAAGAGATGATGTAAAGAAACAGTTGGACGATATGGTAAGATGGGGAATAATAAAAAAATCACTGAACCAACAACGGTAGTGTCTCCACTAGTCGTGATAAAACAAAAAAGGAAAATTAAGAATATGCATAGATCCGTCAAACCTTAATCAAAATATTCTGAGACTTCACTACCCGCTAAAGACAATCGACGAAATCGCAACAAAGATAAAGCGAGCTAAATATTTCAGCATATTAGACTGTCTTAAAGGATTTTGGCAAATCCCGGTGACCAAAGGAACAGAAAAATACCTACCTTTCGCAACACCTTATGGGGACGATACACTTGCCTTAAATTACCATTCGGACTAGCATCCGCACCCGAAGTTTTCCAAGAGCGAATGACCAGCTTATTAGAAGATATTCCAAAAGTTGTAGTCTCCATGGATGATGTACTAATACACGATCAATCACGAATAGGATGCCAAGAAACCACAAAGAAAGTGATAGAAATATTACGTAAGACAGGATACAAATTGAATAGAGAAAAATGCTTATTCGACAAAACTTCAGTCAAATTCTTAGGTCACAAATTATCTCAAAACGGTTTAGAAATCGACGAAGATAAAATAAGAGTGATAAACGACATCACCACTCCGACGACAGTGAAAAAAGTTCAACGACTGATGGGTATGATCAATTACGTCTCAAAATTTATCCCAAACTGCTCAGAGGTAACAGCTCCAATTCGAAAACTTATGAGAAAGGACGTCGAATTTAACTGGGATTTTGAATAACAAAAAGCATTCGAAAACATAAAAAATTTATTAAAAACAACCCCAGTTTTGAAATACTTTGACACAAATAAACGTGTGAAACTTTCGGTCGGTGCAAGTAAATCAGCATTAGGAGCCGTACTAATGCAAGACGAGCATCCAATAGCGTATGTGTCTAGAGCACTAAACAAAGCGGAAATGGGATATCCGCAAATCGAAAAAGAAGCCACAGCACGTACATCTATGGCAAGGAAATAGAAATCGAAACAGATCACAAACCTCTTGAATCGATTTTCAAAAAACCATTAGGATCTGCTCCACCAAGATTGCAGAGAATCATGTTTGAGGTTAGTCAGTATCGTCCTACAGTAATCTACAAAAAAGGAAAAGACATACCAATGCCAGATCTGTTAAGCCGTGACGTTGAAAATGTAAATCATGACGAAAGTGAAGAGGAATTAGAAATACACCTATTCGTACCATTGACCATTAATGCAGCCGACTCACTAATGAACGATTATAGTAAAGAACCATATTACCGAGAACTAATCTCATATATAAATGACGGATGGCCAGAAAACGAACGCACAGTTCCTCGAGAAATAAAACATTTCTCAACATTTGAAGATGAGTTATCTATATACGGTAACATCATAATATACAAAGGACAGAAGATAGTAGTTCCAAAAGCACAGATTGAGAAAATAATCACTCAAGCTCATGCAGGACACTTAGGTCAACAGTCAACGATTGGATTAATTAGAAGTAGCTTCTACTGGAAATCTCTAGACAAAGACGTAATCGATCATATAAAAAGATGTTCAGTATGTGAACAAACGCAGCGTAGCAAAACAAAATAACCTATCACTACGAAGACTATACCGAATCTACCATTTCAGATAGTCGCTACCGATCTATTTTCACACAATTCAAAGACTTATATAGTTATAGCAGACAGCTATTCCGGATACTTAGATTTCAAGAAATTACACTCTCAATACTCGACTGAAGTAATTGAAGCAGTTCAACATTGGTTTTCGATACACGGAATTCCAGAAATATTAGAATCAGACAACGGGCCGCAATTCTCTTCACGAGAATTCAGAAAATTTTCGAAAGAATGGAATTTCGAGCACAGTACTTCAAGTCCATACTTCCCAAGAGCTAACGGATTAGCTGAAAGAGCCGTACAAACATCCAAACTATTATTAAAAATATGTTCGAAAGACAACTCGAACATGAATATTGCATTGCTCAACTGACGAAATACCCCCAGACAGGATTAGTTAGGATCACTGAACCAAAGGCTAATGAGCCGAATAACAAGATCGATATTACCAGTCTCAAAAGAATTACTAAAGCCTCAAGTAGAAATAGATGTCCCTGAAAATTTGCAACGAGCAAGAATTCAACAGAAGATGTACGCAGACAAAGGTACTCACACTACAGTACCGATAGAAGTCAACGATCGGGTTAGAATTAGAATTAACCCAAGAGAATGGGTAACAGGACGAGTAACGGATAACTCGGTCGCACCAAAGTCGGTAATAGTCAAAACTGATAATAATGAAACGTACAGGCGGAACTGGCATCATGTCCAGAAGACAAACGCTGACATAGATATTGAACAGAAACTATTAGATTACCCAGAGACAAACAATCAAACCCTCGTCAAACAAAAAAACGGGAATTGTCGAAATTCAAACATTGTTCATGAGACTCCATCAGAGGTTGGTAAAGAGAATAGCGATAGTCAAGTAACAATAAACAGTCCCAAGACAAAGGTTACAAGATTCGGTCGCAGTAGTAAACCACCGGTACGACTGAATTTATAATTAGTATCATTATATATACAAAATGAATTAGAATTAGCATAAAAAAAAAAAAAAAAAAAAAAAAAAAAAAAAAACGGAAGATGTAACGAAGATGATATATTTAAATATGTAAACTTAATATTAACATAAGAAATAGGTTAACATAGAATACATGTAAACCTAACATAGAATACATGTAAACCTAACATAGAATATATGTAAACTTAACATAGAATAAAGATCAGTTCGAAACTAACACTCGAAGTGTACAAACGTGTATAATCAATTTATCATCAGCTAATCGTACATCATCGCATTTAAGGCAATTTTCATGACATTCATGACTATGCAATTTTCGGCTCTTTTTAAGGCAGTTTGCATGACATTCTGCAACATCTCAGGCTGAATTTTTCCATTTTTATGATGAATATTGTCTTTAAGATGTTGAATCGTTTGGGGCTTATTCACATAAACTTTTGATTTGAAAAAACCCCATAAGAAAAAGTCTGGTGCAGTGAAATTCGAAGATTTGGCAGGCCATGCTAAATCGCCATTTCGCGAAATTAATTTTCGTGGAAAAATCTCATTCAATAATTGAATTGTTGAACGGGCTGTGTGTGCAGTGGCTCCATCTTAATGCAACCACATGTCCACTTGTCCTTGCTCTTCCATTTCAGGCACAAGAAAATTTCGAATCATGTCTTGGTACCGTTTGACAGTAACAGTAAATTCAACACGTTAGTCAATTTAAAAACAAGGGACCAATGATGTTTCCAGCATGAATATCACACTATACAATTGTTTGAAGTGTATGCAATGATGTTCCATGAATAAATTGAGGATTCTGTGTTTCCCAAAACCGACTGTATCAATTTAGACGAAAATTTTCAATTTGACCAGACAGCGTTAGGATTACATTACTGTACTCAACTCGTTGATCAGGATCACTGGGTAGCAATTTTTAGACTAATTGAATTTTGTACGGGAACATTTTCAAATCAGTTTTCAAAATTCACCTTAAACTGCGTGCAGAAATCTGTTACAGGGAACCACGTCTCCGAATTAATGTTTCTGGAGCCATATTTTAAGAACGAGGTCTGTCTGCTATGGTACCGTACTGTCGAAAATTCGCATGTAAACGATAAATTGTGGTATTGTGAGGCAATGGAAGATTAGGATATTTTTGACGCAATTTCCACAGAGTGGCAATAATGGAACGATTATTTTCAATAAATATTGTCACTATTTCTGCTCGTTCTTGTGGCATATATTTATTCATTATAAAATTGGGGCGTCTACGAAACTCAATGGTTAAAGTGAAACTGAGCTAAACGTCACATAACCAAGATGGCGCGCAGTTAAAATCTAACTTCTGGGATATATCATTTATTGCACTCTACAACCAGTCTTCTGAAACCATAAAATCTCTTCTTATGAGTTGTATAAGTTTATTTATCATACAGCTGATGATATAAAATTACTGATGCAGTTCATTAGTAAACTGAACTGGCAACGAAATTAGTCGAAACAGAAATAGAACGGGAAGCATATGGTAACTATAATTTTGCTGTAAACAATATAGTTAGAAGCGTAAAATGTGCTGGAAACCGCAGTTCGGATTTTATATGTAAAAAAAGTTTTTACATTGTTTATTTAAATTATGTCAACAAACGAGCGTAAAATTACAACAAAAGGTAAATTACATGTAAAAAACGAAGACAACATAGATAAATGCTTATTTACAAATCTAATTATTTTTTAGGTCAACGTTATTCGTTCGAAAGGAGTTTTATAAATAGGTAGAAGTTTTTTAACAGATGGTGCTCTATTTGATAAGAGATGGCGCTTCAATTATAAAAGAAACGTCTTTTTGACATACTATAAAAAAATAACCTAATATAGGTAAAATACCGAGTAAATTACATCGTGTAATTTACACGCTCAACTATGTTGAAAACCACTTACACATCCGAAGAATATGATTCAAATATGATAAATAAACACATAAATATATACATTGCGAAGAAGCTGATCTAAGATGCGAAGAAGTTATGGTGGATAAATACCTCAAACCATATATCAAATATTCAATTGTGAAATTCTTCGACTTGATTGGTTTCTTCATAGCTTAAAAAATTCATGCAAGTCTCTTCATGCTGATGAGTGATTTGGCATGACTTTTTGCTAGGTGAAAATAAACATTTAAATAATTAATACTCATAATTTGGTAATTCATGGAAAGACTGACTATTTCTATACCGATTACTTCTTAACTTTCTTTGAACAGACGAAACACCTAGATTATGAACTGGTAACATCCTCCTGGAACCAAACCACGTTATAAAGGGAAATAATTACCCTAGTTAAATAAAACAACTGTTTACTGTAAAAAGAAGAGCAAGAGGAAAATGCCATCAAACTTTCTCCTTCTTTGGAAAAAATTGGATTTTTTTTTTTTTTGTTTTTTTTTTTATTTGTTTAAGAAATCTATATTTCTGTATAACAACTAATCTCAGTGATTATCTAGTAAATGTTTTGTATTTTTAAGCAGTGTAGCATCTTATGGGATGAGAAAAATCGGTTCATCCCATTTCGTCCAGTCCTTTGATTTCAGTAGTTCAGGGAACCACTAATTCTAAAGGCTTTGTTCTTTTTAGGCGCTTTGGTCCATTGGTGTGATCCAGTAGGTTCCGCAGCTCCTCGTTGTCATGTTGCTGCAGTCGCAGTACATGACTCCTTGCAAGCTTAATTATTTCATCACTGACGTATTCCATGTTAAGGTCTCGATGGAGGTTGTCATTTCTAATATACCATGCTACATGTTTCTAATATACAATGCTACGAAGTACTTTATTTTGAAATGTTTGTATGATCTTAACTGTAGTTTTCTTTGCACATCCCCAAAGTTGAATGCCGTATGTCCAGATAGGTTTAAGGATTTGTTTATATAATAGTAGTTTGTTTTGCGTTGTCAGCTCAGAGTTTCTTCCAATAAGCCACTGCATTTTTCTGAATTTAAAATTCAATTCTTGTCTTTTCTTTTTAACATGTGCTTTCCACCTAAGCTTAGTGTCTAGTGTCATGCCAAGGTATTTCGCATTGTCTGAGTAAGGAATTTGTTGAAAATTCAGTCTAATCGGGATGTATTCTACTTTCTTGTTGGTGAAGTTGATGTGTGTTGATTTTGATTCGTTTAGCATTATTCTCCAAGTTTTTGTCCAAGTGTTTACTGTATTAACAGCATTTTGTAGTTTCCGTGTTGACTCGAAAATACTAATATCAGTAGTCATAATTGCAGTGTCATCAGCAAAAGTCCCTATTCTGGCTTCTGCTATATTTGGTAAATCATTTGTATACAGAAGGTATAACACAGGGCCAAGCACACTACCTTGTGGGACTCCTGCCAATATTTTCTTTAGTTTTGAGTACTCATCTTCTTGTCTCACTCGAAAATAACGGTCATTTATGTATGACTTAAGCAATTCAAAATGTTGTTTTGGTAGATCTCGTTGAAGCTTAAATTCCAGACCATGGTGCCAAACCTTATCAAATGCTTGGGCTACGTCTAGGAATACTGCTGAACATACCTTCTTCTCTTCCAACGCCTCTCCAATCGTATCAGTGATTCTATGTACCTGTTCTATTGTTGAGTGGCCTTCTCGAAACCCAAACTGATGTGGTGGTATAAGTTTCCTAGTCTCTATAATTGGCTTGAGTCTCTTCAGAAACAATCTTTCGAAAATTTTTGATGTGGTTGTTAATAAAGAGATTGGCCTGTATGATGTTTTGTCATTTAACGGTTTATTAGGCTTAGCAATCATTATTATTTCTGCTACTTTCCACTGTCTCGGAACATAACTTTGTATAAAGACAGCATTGATTATGTGCTGTAGCTTCCGTAGTGCTTTTTCTGGTAGTGCTTTGATTATTTTTGCTGTTATCAGGTCGTAACCAGGAGCCTTTTTATCTTTAAGATTTTTTACTTCTTCTTTGATTTCTTTCACAGTGACTGGTAGGAGAGGTACCTCGTCTATTTTGTTGACCGGTGTTAAATATTCATTCTCTACCTGCCCAGTTGGTGGTTTGAAGGTAATTTCTAGGTGTTCGGCAAAAAGATCAGCTTTTTGTTTATCGCTGCGAGCCCAGGTTCCATCAGCTTTTTTTATGGGTGGCACTTGCAGTTTAGGTCTTTTTAGATGTTTAGTGGCATTCCACAACGAATAGTCCGTGTCAGATTTAAAAGTTGGATTAAACACTAGAGAAAAATCAAATAACTCATCAATACAAAACCGAAAACAGTATTCTAAAAGCAATAAGATTATCAGAACATCTCAAATTCCATAGAAACACAAAAGAGAGAAAATGGCTTCAAAGAAACCATTCCGGCTACATTTTGATGTACCCACATCAAACAAAATTTAAAATGACGTATGTAGGCTACAAAACTCCAAATGTATGCCTGCCAGCCGAGGCCCAATAATCTTGGACAGGCACAACACATTATCATTGCGAATAATCGAAGATGCCCAGTACATCACTTTGTTCGATGTTGAAGGCCATCGTACCTTGGCATATTTAAAGAACAAATACTGGATTATTGATGGCAAGTGAGTGGTGCGAAGCGTGATTCAAAAATGTCTAAAATGCTCCTCGCCACAAACAACATATGTCAGAACAACTAATGGAACCTTGCCAGCAGTCAGAGTAAAACTAGGAAGAGTATTTGCCAAAACATCCAATTGAGAACAATAAAAGGAAGGGAGCACAAGCCCTACAAAAGATACACAGCTTTTTTCGTATGTATGGTAACTAAGGCGATTTATATCGAAATAGTGAAGAGTTTCACAACGGGCTCCTTTGTTGCTGCCTACAAGCGTTTCTTTTCAAGAAGAGGTTTGTGTACCGATTCTCCGACAATTGAACTTACTTTGTTGGAGAAAATTCTATATTAAAAGCTAACCATCGCAAATCTTTTAACTGTGCACGTTAACAACTCAAATTGAAGCGTGCTTGCACTCTCGCCCTTTAACACCACTCATTAATGATGTTTCTGTCTTAACAATAATAACACCAGGGTATTTCTTAATTGATGATTTACTGAAGGCGCCACCATGTGCAAACATTGAAACTAAAACGTAGGAAACAAAATGGCACCTGGCAGAACAATTAATACAACATTTCAGGAAACGATGGTCTTCTGATGATATTCACCAACTTCAGCAGCGGACCAAGTGGATAAAAATTCAGCCTAACTTGTTGGTAAACGATTTAGTATTCATAAATAATGATCAGCTACCTTCTACCCGGTGGAAGCTGAAACGGGTTCTTGAAACTCACGTTGGAAAGGATTGGTTTGAGCCGTCACAGTAAAATGTCAGGACGCGGCATATATATATAAGACCCAATTACAAAAGTATGCAAGCTATCGATGAAAGATACTATCGAAAGAAGTTTAACTGATAACGAAAACGTGTCTTCTATAGGTAACAACCACACAGACGGATAAAAGAATTAAGTGGACTCGCAACACTATTACGTTTATAGTACAATGGTTGTTTGTAACATTGTAAAGACACAACTTTTCCTTAGCTAATGTGTGGATTCGCTGAGAGATAAAATAATTATGAAATTATCTGCATACTTTCTTTTCGACATACTCGTATAACATATGTACATTATCGGTGTTGGAGCTTGAACCTTCCTATTGTAATCTACTGTTATTTGAGGATATACATAAAAACGGTTGTATATTCGCTGAAATCATTTAAGGCCACTTCAATATATTTTTGAAAAAGCTTATTTCTGAGATTTACAATATATTTTGGTATATGATACACATTCTACCTTAAGCCGATGCCAGCAACATAAAACCACAACTCGAGTGATAAGATCAGATAAAAAAAAAGCTTTTACATAAGGTTATACGGAAAGCCAAATTAAGTACCCCTCGCTCTCCCAATCGAAACACACAATTTATTTTACAAAATTTTTCTGTGAATTTCGTTCGTCTTAGAAATTTTGCATTGATCATTTTTATGAATTTGGGTTAAGATAAAAGTACTTCTTGGAAACGATACGAAAATATAAAAAAAAATAAATAGCAAATCTTGAGGTGAAATGTGTTTAATCGATCAAATATAAATATTTATAATAGCGGAGAGGCTACATGAAAAAAATACACCTACCTTATAAAACTTAAGAATGCTGCGCATAAGTGAATTCGCTGAAAAACAATTAGGCGATAGGAGGGCATTCTTTTGCGAAGAATCTTCGATTTGTTTTTTCTTCTTGTTAATCGTGAGTTGTTTTCCAACAAATGGCTTTAAATGTTAATGGTTTTCTTGGAATTGCTATGTTCGTTAATTGTTTATTCGATCTTGATAATTTTACGGTAACCCATATTACGGTCTTGGCAGGATATATAAATGAACCAATTTCGTTGACGTAACCAATGTGAAAAGATAAACTCTTGTAGGATTTCTGTGTGGATGCATGTGTGGATTTCTGAAAGTTGGGATTTTTAGACTCAAGAAAATACCAGGGCCTATAGGTTCGATTAACACCATTCACGCCACTGATTATAATCCGATAGTAGAAATCACTTTAAGAGTTAAGTGCTTCGGTTTCAATGATTGAATGTAGTTTGGCTAAATGACCACCCTATATGAACTATGCCAATATCTCTTATATATGTCCTATCAATGTAACTTAGACCAGATCAACACGAATTATAGATAAAATTTTAGAATTTTGGTTTCATAGATTGAATGAGATTCGGTTGGGCGGTCTGGCCACCATATATGGTATATGCCAATCTCATTTAAATATTTTGTATACTTTGACATTTTCATTTTCGAGAATATAATTATGTAGCCACTGCTGAAACCAGAACAGTTGAAATTTCGTCAGTAGTTCTGGTCTCAGTGAATAATATTGAGGCAGGCACGCTTCAATTCGTCAGTAGTTCTGGTCTCAGTGAATAATATTGTCGAAATTCTACTCAACACATGTATAGTAATACACTTTTTTTTTTGGCCCAAAGTATCACAGTCTTTGTTAGAAATCAGTCAATTTTTTATAAATTCTCTAGTTAAGGTGGTTCCAAGCCGTAAAACATTAGTCGTGACCAAAACGATAAATGAAGGCAGATGTCACGACACCAGCCTGCAATGCCCTTAATAAATTATTTATTATTCTTTCTAATACAAGGCACATGATACATATCAAATATTTCCACTATTAAATTAGTGATACTTTAGTAAACATAACCAAACCTCCTTAATATACAAGCCGCAATGATCGAAATCGAGATTAAAAAGTTTATACCCTATATTGACAATTGATGGGTTTGTGAATACAGGGTCGTGACGTCATTACAAAAAAAGCAAATCCCTCTATATTTTAACACAAATACTATAAAATTTAAGACAGTGTACAGAAATATTATTTGTTTTTTTTAGCTGTCAATTTTCTTTACTAAATTTTTATAGGTTATACTCGTTGACAAAAAAAAATTATTTATTAATAAAATGTTTATGTTATAATTAATAATTAATGTTGTTACCATTTTAGACCCGTCGATAAATATGTTTATGAAATAATAGTGTGAATGTGATTAATGATTTGTTCCACTATATTATCTAATGGTTATAGAATTGTCGAAACATCACTACTCGTGATGATGAATGTGTTGAAAGATTCCAAACTGACTTTGGATTGCTCGACCTAGAAATAATTCTGCTGAGGTGATTTAATTTGTTGGTGTTTTTGTATTGATTCAACGATGAATTTATTGAGTATTTACTATTTGTGTGCTCTTTTATTGTTTCTTTACAAAATTGTTCAGCTCACTCATTTCGATTTGATGTACGGTTGCAAGATAACGTGAAGATTCACTCTCCTGGAGCACGAGGTAAATTTACTAATGAACTGAGTTCCGTTGTCGGTTATAAAATCGTTTCCGTTAGTGCAGTCATGAATGTCGTGAGGGTAATTTATATTACAGAATGTTTTTTGGTCTTTTTGATATGAAGTGAATAGAAATGTATGTGGACGAAGCTATAAGTAGCTATAAGTCGTTTCGGTCGAACTGTTCATGGTCATGTATGTAAATGTATTTTAATGGATGATTTGGAGTTCAAGAACTTCTTTGCTGGCTCGTCGTTGTCTAAACATTTTTTTTGAGCCAAAAAATCGGTTAGACGTTTAAATGTGCACATGACAGTGTCTTAAACCAGAATTTGAACAAAATCATATATAAGCACTTTATATCCAACCGAGTTGCACCGTCTACATAGTAATGATGATGGTTTGAATTTTAACGAACTTTTTCGATAATTTATGTCATCAAACAAAATTGAAAACATAAATTATGTGGACAAAGCTATAGGTAACGATTGTTGTTAAATATAATTTGTATCTAAATAATTGTATTTCAATCAAAAAGATAAAGAATTCAAATATTTGTAATTGATTAAAAAATTTACACTGTTAAACAACGTAACGCTTTGATGCCATCGTGTGTCTAATACATAAAGTACTAATCGAACCTCTTCGTGTTCAAAAAAAAATTGGTTCGATTAAATTTATGCTCTCCCTTTTTAATTTATGCTCGTACTTAAAGCAATAGCCTATTCAAAAGTTTAATGACTATACAAAGCTACAACTTCTCAATTACTCAATTGTTCAAGGGAGCTTTGATGTAATACGCGGAAATTTCTGGAAACCGTTTTCAAAGAAATTTCTCTTTCGATTAAAGAATTTTTAAAGAATTCAGCTAAGACTTTTCCAGACAAACGAAGATTCTTTGGCCGCTGGCATAATGTTTCAACTGTTTTAAATTTATTGATCTTTGGTGAATGTAATGGTTAAAGGAGATTCGATAATTTGCCTTCCACATTTTTCCACCTTTACACTTTTTATTTTTAATTGTAAGGTACGTAATGGACTAGATCGAAAAGATAAGCCGGTTTCGGCTATTATTTCCACAGAGATACCTACGGCAGGTTATGGCGCTCTTTAAAGTTTTGGAACCAACCATTTCTTTATGAAATGGATGTTTCTAAAGTTTTAAAATTCTCTTGCTTAAAAAAGGGCCTTCTCGAGTGGCCTTCTCGAAACCCAAATTGATGTGGTGGTGTAAGTTTTCTATTCTCTATAATTGGCTTTAGTCTCTTGAGAAACAAAGTTCAAAAATTTTTGATGTGGTTAAAAAGATTGGCCTGTATGATGTTTTGACATTTAATGGTTTTTTAGGTTCAGGAAGCTTTATAATTTCCACTACTTTCCACTGTTTCGGAAAATAACTTTGTCTAAGGACAGCATTGATTATGTACTGTAGTTTCCGTAGTGCTTTTTCTGGTAGTGCTTTGATTATTTTCGCTGTTATCAGATCGTATTCAGGCTTTTTTCCTTTTTGTTTGATTTCTTTTTTGCTTGCCGGTGTTAAATAGTCATTCTCTGTGTATAAAATAGCGGTTCATTAAAAAAAATATAATAAATTTTAGAATCTTTATAATTTTGATTTTTATTAAGATTTAAATGAAAAAATCCAAATTGATGATAGTCGATCGAATATACAAAATTGAATGAATTAAATACAAAAATTAATGACAGATCAGATGGAAAAAATTTCCATCCGCAACCAAAATGCAAAACGAATTGGTTTATGGCGAAATAGGGTGATTAATTATAAAGTGTTTCCTGAACATACCGCCGGGGTTGACTCTGTAGAGTCAAAATTTGGAAGTAGACATAATTTTGTGATGGGTCTTTCCAGGAACCTTCCATTCGAGAGTTTTACGGTGACGACTCTGACCAGATTATCACTTAGCGGATGCACTTCGGAGATACGCGGATTGTGCTGGTGATTCGGTTTGTGCCATTTATAAAATATGTTGAGTGACGTGAAGTATTCTTGCGACCATCGTTTCCAAAATCCTTGAAGTAAAGACTCGAGCAACTGCCATCTATTTAGTCGGTTGATTTTAATTTTGGTCAGGTCTGGTTCGGGAAGCAGGGTGATTGGCTGACCAATTAAAAAATGTCCAGGAGTTAAGGAGTCGTAATCACCATCATGGAGATCCTGTAGAGGACGCGAATTTAAGAGGCCTTCGATTTGTTTGATAAGGGTTATGTACTCTTCATAGGTGAGTACGGATTCCCCAATCAGACGGCGTAAGTGGAATTTAGTAGATTTTACGGTGGCTTCCCATAATCCACCAAATGTAGGGGCTGCCGGTGGGATGAAATGCCATTGTTTCATCTGATTCGAGCACCAATTGATTGTTTTCATTGCTGTTGCTTCGTTTAGATGGGTTGAATAAAATTCTGCCAGCTCTCGTCTGGCTCCGACTAGGTTTGTGCCGTTGTCGCAATATATATCGGTCGCGACTCCACGAACTGCGCAAAATCGTTTCAACGCTGCGAGGAAGTTGTCGGTGCTCAAATTGGTGACCAGAGCTAATGTTGTTGCCTTCGTTGCCATACATACGAATATTACTATATAGGCCTTGTTAGTCTTACTGGTTCTGGATCGATGCTCCTTCAGATCAATTGGGCCAGCCAAATCAATGCTAGTTTGCTGGAATGCTCTTGCCGGCGGTTTAACGCGACATGCTGGTAATTGGTCCATGAGTTGTTGTTGCACCTTATCTCCATGTCGCCGGCAAATGATGCATCGATGGATTATCCGTCGAACAAGAGATCTGGCCCTTGGAATCAGGAATCTTTGGCTTACAACATTGGCGAGTAATTTTGGTCCACTATGTAGGTACCTTATGTGCATTTCCCGGACCATTTGTTCTACGATTGGGTGAGTCGCTGGCAAAATTATGGGGTGTTTCCTTTCGTAGGTTAAACCGGACTGTTCTAGCCTCCCTCCAACTCGCAGTAGTCCATGGTCGTTCAAAAATGGAAAGAAAGAAATTATATTAGACTTGCACGGTAATGGTACATGTTTTTTTAAGGATTTAATTTCGTCGGTGTATATCCTTCCTTGGATATCTCGAAAGATAACGAACTCGGCTTCGTTTAACTCATTTACATTTAGTGCGCCTAATGTGCGCTGGGAAGTTTCGAGTTTTAAGTTCCTGGAAAATCGTAGTAGCAATGCAATTATTCTGGTAGGCTTTCGAAACGTTATCCCGATGTCCATTAATTCGTCAACGATTGATTCACGTATTCGTGGCGCAGCAAGGTTACGGCTGATTTCTTCATGCTCATCCGACGGTGACGAAAGTTTGATTGGCTCACCACGAAGGTTAAAATGGGAATTAAGTAGGAATTCGGGACCTTTAAACCAAATCTTTTGTTGACAGAATTCTTTAGGCAAAATGCCTCTGGTTGCACAATCCGCGGGATTTTCCTTTGACGATACATGGAACCATTGGTTTCGGTTTGTGCAACTAAGGATTTTGGAGGTGCGATTTGCGATGTATGTTTTCCAGGAATTAGGTGGCTTAGATAACCAATCCAACGTGATAGTTGAGTCGGTGTACAAATAAATTTTGGTTCGACTTGGCAAGCATAATGATTTTTGTACCATTTGTAAAAGACGAACTAACAAAGTCGCTGCGTTTAATTCCAACCGTGGAACCGAGACCACCTTGACTGAGGCCACTTTCGTTTTGGCTGCGATTAGGTTCGTAAACACTGTTGTACCTTCCACCGCACGTGCATAAATAGAAGCTGCGTATGCCTCCTTAGACGCGTCGGAGAAGCCATGTAGTTCTAGGGTTTTAGTCACGTACATCCACCGTGGAAATCTTAAATCGGTAAGGTTATTAAGTTGATTTCGAATTAGACACCATTCTTCGGCAATCTCTCTCGGAAGTTCGTCATCCCAATCAATACCCTTAGCCCAAAGCGACTGGAACAAAATTTTTAAGCGAATGGTAAGCGGTGACAATAGTCCTAGTGGGTCGAATATTCGAGAGGACTCCGATAAAAATGATCTCTTTGTATATTTCGTCGTTGTTGGCAATGTTAAGCGAAAGAAAAATTGGTCCTGGATGGGATCATATTTTATTCCGAGGACCGATATTGAATAAGAGTCACTGACAAATTCCCAAGAGGACAGCTCTCGATCAACCGTTGGAATGTTATTCAATAATGTCGGGTGATTAGCGGACCACTTGCGCAATTTAAATCCACCTTCGTTGAGTAAACTTGAGATTTCCCTTTGGATCTGTAAAGTTTCATCTAAAGTTTCCCCCCCAGACATAAGGTCGTCCATATAAAAGTCACGTTTTAGGATCGCAGAGCCAATTGGATATTCGGCGGCAAATTTATCTACAAGGTAATGGAGCGTCTGAGTGGCCAAGAATGGCGCTGGGCTAGTACCATAGGTAACGGTAACTAGACGGTAATGTTGAATCGCTGTAAGTGGGTTTTCTCGCCAGAGGATCCTCTGGTAATCTCGATCAGTTTAGTGGATGCGGACTTGCCTGAACATCTTTTCGATGTCAGCGGATATTACGAATCTATGCCTGCGGAATCGGATGAGGATCTCAATTAAATTATCTTGGATGGTTGGGCCCACTATAAGGTTATTATTCAACGATTCTCCGGATGTGGACTTGGCGGATGCATCGAACACTACTCGGACCTTGGTAGAGCTGCTAGCGGTTTTGAATACTGGATGTTGTGGGAGATAAAATACTCGGTTGGACTGTTTTATTATATCTTTGTTTGGTACCAACTCCTTATGCCCCAAGGCTCTGTATTCATTCATAAAGTTGACGTAGGCATCTCTGAGGTCATGGTCGTTATTCGGTCTTTTTTCTAGTAAATGGAACCTACGAAGTGCCTGCGTGAGGCTGTCCCCAAGGTTGAGCGGGCGATGAATAAACGGTAGTGGTATGACTACTCGTTTATCCTTGTGGATTACATTTTCATTGAAGAAATTCACCAACTTAAATGCTTCCTCATCTAAAGTTGGATTGGGGTTTATCTCCTCCGATTCTCAGAATCTTTGGAGTGACCTATTTATATCGGAAAATGCTAACGACTCATCTTATATCTGAGCCTGCATAATTAAGGAACTATGACTCTGTTATCTAATTTGAAGGTTGGAATTTGGAAAGTGCCACCTCGCCATCGGTTAAGGCATGCAACAGATATTCGCAGCCAAGTAAGATATCTATCGGTACTTCAGATACTTGAAAGACGATTCATCCGCATCAACGAATTCAATTGGTGGCTTGGGGCAAATCGTCGGGTTTCTCCCTCACTCTTATTAATAACATAATCATGATCGGTGCATGATCGTATTCTCAGATTAGATACACCCTTGGTTAATCCTGCCCTTGTGCCGTTCAACGTGTCTATCGAAATATTAGCTTTCGATCTTGGCAGTTTTAAATGATTAATACAAGGTTGCCAGCCCAAGTTCCATCAACCGTTTTTATGGATGGCACTTGCAGTTTAGGTTTTTTAGACGTTTAGTTGCCTTCCAGAACGAATAGTCTGTGTCTGGTTTACCTGTCAAGTTAGTTTGAAATCTAGGTACTGACTCATTCTTGATCTCTTTTATAAGTAGTTTAAGTTTGTTACACAAATTGTTCAGGATTTTTTTATATTCAGGGGCATTAATAATATGCCTTAAAATACGATATATATATATATATATATATATATATATATATATATATATATATATATATATATATATATATATATATATATATAAATATATATATATATATATATATATATATATATATATATATATATATATATATATATATATATTATTAAAGATATTAAGTGCCATCTCTCATCCAGCACTTTAAGTATATGTTTATTTTTCGTTGTTCTTACGTCATTGCTCTCGTTTTATATATGATTAACGACGTGGGCGACATCTCTGAATAGAATATTGAATAGAAAAGACACTTCTACTATGAACTTTGAAGCAGGTCAATTGAGTATAAATACGCGAACAGAAAGCGTATAATTTAAGTTTAAATTGGAACAGCGGTTAGTTAAAACCGAGAAAAGCGATAAGAAGTGACATAATAAGTGAAAGTTACAGTAAAATAGTAGTGGTGTAAAATCTAACTGTGGTAATAAATACAAATTTTTATTTTTAACATAATTATAAAAGAATAAATAAACACTTTGACTTATATATATGTCATATAAAAAGTTTTGATTTAAATGGTCTATCATTGCTGCTTGTATTATTAAGGATGCTTTGACATGACTTACAAAATTCTTGTTATTGCTTTTTTAAAATTTATTCTGAAACTACAATTTACCAAGTAACTTTACCACACAAAATTAAATTATACCTGCAAAAAAATCTCAACTTGAAAACGAACAAACTTATCAAAGCTTCCAATTTGTTGTTCGTGTGATTTTTGTATTTCCAATTGTTACTTTGTTTTTTAACTAATTAATAATTTAAAAAAATTTGTTAAATTATTTAACATTAAGACGAGTAAAAAAAAAGTTTTACAATTTTATATATAATTTGTTTCTTTTGTTAAATAGCAGCGAAACAGACAACTTATAACTGTTAAGTTTCAGTTTTTTAAATTAACTAACAACCTCAACATCTCGGTTTGGTGTTGCTTGGTATTATATTACTGTATGTTATATAGTTTATAATGGATGTGAACATGAAATCCAACATAATGAACTTTGAATTTCCATAGAACTGACACACGACAAGAGGAATGAGGAGCAAGTGAGATATGTTGCTGGGTGTTTTTTGTTTTGTTTATATGCAAACTCGTACATAACAGGAGCAGCAACAAATATTTAATAAACTAATTTAACTTTTTCCATTTAATTTTATTTATTTTTTAAATGCTTAAATTTTATATAAAATTTAAGACATTTTTTGTTTCCAGAAATTTTTAGGTAATTTATATACATGTACTTGTAAGCACATATAATACCAAAAAAAAAACAAAAATAAATTCTGTAAATGTTTCTGGTGCTCGCACAGTTGTCTGTACAATTTTTGATTAAACTTTTCTTGTGCTTATAAATGTATTTTTTTTTTATCAGTAAAAACCAATTTAAAAATTTACTGTTACAAAATTTTGTATTACATTAAAGTTTATTATTTTTTTATTTTTAGACAGTTACAAGGATTGGAGCTTTATGTTTTTGGTCTTTTCTGAGCACACAACAAAAATGTAATTTGAAAAACTAATTTATTATAGACAATAGATATCGAGAAACCATGTCGTAACTCGTAGCCAATTTATATATGTGGGTTCGAATTATTTTCGTATATAAAGTTCAGTATGGGAATTTAAAATATGTCGAATTTATATATGGTTTAACATAAATAAAGACAGATTGATGTCCTATAATATGTTATCTCCATATGACCAATTTTTGTTTTATTGGTCACCCATACCAAAAACTGCTATACAATGTGATACTAGTTTTATTAACATTACTTTACAATATGTCGGTTGATCAATCAGACATTTCAAACCGTCCATTTTTATATTTTTTAACTTGAATTTATCGCCGACTTTTTTATAAGTTATACATTTTTTATAACTTAAGTAATATTGACAATTGGCTTAAGTTCTTTATTGATGAACAAAGGTTCGCTTAGTGGGCGACTATTAAATATTAAAAAAAACAGAAATTCCAAATCATGGGACTTCTGTTAAAAATTCAGAACGATCAGTTAAAATGGAGACGAGAAATTTGCTGTTTTCGGTGTAAGAAAATATTACAGACTATTTCCAAGTGCTTCAAAAGATTCCAGACAAGATATTTTTCTGTATGAGGATGAGCCCTGAAACGATCGACCAAAATCTTCCACTGATGACGTTACTGTAGCTCTGATTGATACAAAAAATTATTGCTGAATTATTGGCCTTCAATGTCACGACTGTGTCGCGCATATCAAATAATCAGCTAGGTTAGACGATCAAACTTAAGTAAAGTCATTACTGGTGTCGAATGGGTCAGGTGGTTAGCTTCAAAAATTTGTTGCAAAGCCTGAAGAAAGAGGATTTGTGACGCTTCTTTTAACATCATGACAACGCACCAGCTCACACTGCTGAAATAGCGAGTAACTTTATTGCGTTCCCTGGCCTCGAAGAAATACGACCCATATAATCACGGCTCTAGCACATTGTGATTTCTGATTATATTCGAAAATTAAAATACATTTGAAAATAAAGGTCTTTAACAGTAACGCGGAGTTAATTGATGCCAAGAAAATAATAGTTAGGAAAAATTACTTCGATACCAATTCTATCGGCAACCGAAGAATAAAAAAACACTTTGTTCCTGAATTTTACTAAACATACCTAGATTTCAAAATGGGAAACAAACCCAGTCGTTTTCAAAGTATTTAAACTTACTCAAAGTTGAAAAGTTAGATGATCAAAAGTGTCTTGATAAGTTTATAGTTTGAGCCGTTTACTAGAAGAACTTACAATGATTGGAAAGAAATAGAAAAATTACCGATTCAGAAAAAGCTTTGGCCACAAAGTTTTGGAACAAAGAAATAATATAATTATCTTAGAGTGAAATATAAAAATCTTCTTATTCGAACATATATTTGAAACGTCAAAATGTTTTAGATCTGATTTAGATTTTAAAAGTTTGAACATTCGTCGATTTTAATTAATTATTAAATCAGTTGGTGCTCAACTATATCACTTCAGTAAAAGTAAGGTTGAAGTCTCAAAATTAAAGGGAGTATATACAATACGGGCACTGTTCAAAATCGGTCTTCATGTAGTCGCGATTGTTTTTAGTCGCGATTGTTTGCATTGCAGCACTATTTGCATAGGATACAAATTACAGCGATTGTCGTTTCTGCTGCATCTTTTCTGACAGCCACGCTGCCATGAAGGCGCTTGACTCTTTTACTTTTTCATCAATATTTGTTTTGGGAAATTACCGTTCCGTTAAATCGACTAGGCAGTCTCAATGAAGCTAGACTTCTCTGGATACTCAATCACATGAATAGTAAAGAAAATGTGTTGGCTGATAAATGTGGAATTTTCACTTTTGTTGGACCTAAAACCGCTTTAGGAATGAAAGAAATATCGACTGTTACTTTAGTGATCTGAATCAGAAGAGATCGGACAACCTCATCTCTTATCGAAAGTCCAAAATCTTCTTCAATAAATCAGCAAAGATCTTTGTCCCTCTTAAATTATAATGGACGTGCTTTTTAAGGAACTTGCTGGGCATTGTTTCTTGAATATTTATATGTTCCAAATGGAAAAATTTTCATTTCCGCAAACTGCGAAGGTGCTAGGAGGAAAGGAAGAAACTGTTGATTTTTTTTGCTCTTCTTCATATTCTTCCCATAAACTGCACTGCACTGCCAGCAGTTGTGGCAAGTTCTAAAAGATACTGTGTTTCCCGTGCCAAACGAATCATTATGAAAGAAAATCAGCGATGATGTTGAACAACAGTGGAATTTTGCGCACTGTTTGGGTGCAATTGACGGGAAACACGTCCTTATTCAAGTAAGTCATTATTTATAATATAGGTACGCGAGTGTATATTGACCGACAATTAATATTTTTAGGCATTTGGCAACGTATATTCTATCTACCGCAACTACAAGCACAGTCATAGCGTAGTTCTTTTTGCAATATGCGACGAAAACAATCAATTTATTATAGTGGATATTGGTGGGCCTGGTCATGTTGGCGACAGCAACATATTCAGAAGAAGCAATTTTGGTAGGTCAATAATATGCGGTGGGACTGAGCTTAGCTTACCTCCACCACAAAAAAATCGGAACAGTCAGACAACGGAATATACATTTGTATTTATTGGGGATAAGGCATTTCCGTTGCTGCCTAGTTTAATGCGACCTTGTCCTGGTCGAAACTTAGGTGTGCTGCAGTCGAAAATTCTTTTGGAATCCTAGCAAGTAGGTGGAGAATATATCGAAATATATATATCCTAACCAGCGGTTAGGAGCGAATAATTTCAGCAGTAATGCCAGGGAGATCAGAGATTTATTTAAATCATATTTCAACGAAATCGATGTTCTACCCTGGCAGTATACAAGTAATCATTAAAAACCATTTATCATTATGTAAAAATCATCACATTTATTTCATTAAAAATTCATCACATTTCAGTAAAGCTTAAATATTTATATAAATATGTACAAAACTAATAAATTATTAAATAAAAATTTAAGCTATGACTTCTTTGTATTATTCGTTCTCTTTTTGAAATTCAGTTGAAACAAAATAAATAAACCTTGATTGTTTCTCTATGGTTCATTTGTTAAAATCTGCTGACGCCTTTTCAGCAAACGTTTTTAATAAACAGGCGGATTCAGTTTGCTTAGCGATTAAATTTTGATGATGTTGCATTGTCTCCATTACCTTGACCAAAAGGTATTGAAATGGATTTTCCCCTATCCGTTTCCTTTTTTGCATCGGTTCAGGTTTTGCTTTTTCTGTAGTTGGTGGCTGGTGTGGTTATCGATGGCACATTTGCATTTACTTCAAACGAGGAGATCATGTCTGACAACTCAAAATCATCCATGATCTCCTTTTCCTTTTCATCATATAAATGTTGCAAGCTTGTATGGGTACCAAATTGGGTTTTCAATTTGATTAGATGAGCTGCAAACAAAACTGGATTCGGTAGGTCTTAAATAAAATATTTAAATTATTCCGATATAATCAACAATATATTTTAAAAATAATCATATCTTACTCAAAAGATATATCGCATTTTAAAAATTCCAAAGCCCTTATGAGCCATAACTCTTTTTGAATGGAGGGCCCAGCGCCAGCACTGCCACTTTTCGGAATTTTTGTGAGCTTGACAAATTTTTTGCCGTTAACAGCCATTTTTGTAGTCGGAACTACTTTTGTCATTTAAAAACTCTTCACCATTTTTTTTAATTTCATCAATCAATAGCAAATCCAATTCATGATTCATTATCTAAAACCAAACAAGTATTATTTCAACTATAATTTATTTACTTAATTAATAATATAATATAAAATTTTGAATAATGTGTACTTACTATGCCAAAATTTTCGAAATGAAATAACCGCCAATGGCATAAAATGCCAAGAAATATAGCTCATAAAATTATAATGAACAAAATTGCTGCTTAATTTAATTGTTGATAAGATACGAATTATCTTGTGTTGCGATATTTATTCTGAGTAGTCTGTCTTTAAATTCAAATTAAATCATAAAAACGTTACGTAATATAACATATCGAGAAGGACTAAAGAACGGAGAATTAGAGCCGCGGTTGATAGGAAGCTAGGAATACAATATTTTGAAACAATTGAAAACTCAAACCTAGAATCTGCAACTTTTTCTGGATATAATAATGTGTCTGATAGTGAAATAATTTCTGATAGTTATGGTTCCTGATAGTTATGGCTTTCCGGGTAGTGAAAATTTATTAAATCAAATTAATTCCCGTCCCATTTCCCCATCATTTTCTTATTGTTCCAATGACCGTAATATATATCAACTAAAGGACGATTTACAACGTATATAGCCATTGATACTACTATATGTGGGTCAACAATGAATAAAATCCTTATAGTTTTACACAATTATTTTCCTTGGATTATCACAAATGTTAGGGTGTTAAAAAATACTCCACATATTAGTAATGTTATAGATTTTGGTTCAGGTGTTTCCTATTTGTATTTGAGCTTGATTATTTTCTTAGGAAGTATCATTTGTTAATTTTTAATATAGTGGAAGTCGATTTAGGTATTGATGGACTACCCGTATATAAAAGTTCAAACAGTCAACTTTGGCCGTTAATGGTGAACATAGTAGGATATTTAGATATTTTCGTGATTGGTTCATGTCATGGATCAAGCAAAAGATTTTACCGATAAAATGGAGATAATAGAAGCTCTTGGATGAATTTAATCATAAAAATGTTAAAGTCAAAATAAGATCTCTTATTTGTGATGATGATGCAAGATCTAAAGTTCTCTCAGTGAAATCTCACTCTGGGTATTTTGCATGTACAAAATGCACAGTTAAAGGTGCAAAAGTTAACAAGGGTCATATAGTCTTTCCATATTCTCAAGTATCGGAAGCAATTGATAGAACTGACGACAGCTTCAGAAATAAACTACATAAAGATCATCATAAAATAACTGCTCCGATCCCACTTGAAAATTTAAATTTTGGTTGTGTTTCTCAGGTGCCTGTAGATTACATGCACTGTGTTTTGTTAGGTGTCACAAAACAACTAATATCTTATTGGATTAAGAAGAGAAAATTGAATTTTTCCTTATCACCAGGTAGAATTCCATTAATTTCGGATAGTTTACGAAGAATGAAATTACCATCTGAATTTAACAGGCAGCCAAGAGGTTTTCAAGAATTCGAAAGATGGAAAGCAACAGAATTACGCCATTTTTTATTACACACCGGGTCAGTAGTTTTGAAAGATCATGTCTCTTTACCATTTTATAATCATTTTTTAAGTTTGTCCTGTGGAATTTCAATTCTCTTAAATCCCAAACACGGTCAAACTAAAAATGATTTAGCAACTTCACTGTTGACACAATTTGCTCGCAATCAAGAAGGGCTATATGGCGAAGTGCTACATTCAATGTTCATAGTTTATTGCACTTAGCAAATGAATGTCAACAATTTGGTACAACCTTAAACGATATAAGTGCTTTTAAATTTGATAATTATTTATCATCTTTAAAATAACAAATTAAATAGAAAAATTTTATAAAAGATTATTGAAACGTATCAATTAGAACCCATACTAACGAAGAAAATATTTCCCATCTTAAAATTTCACCTCGGCAGTCAATATTACAAAACTGTAGTGTAAGAACATTTTAAGCTATCTATCGAATTTCCCAACAACAATTTTTTAATTGAAAAACAAATTTACAAAATTGTTTTTATTTTCAAAAATGAAAACATAATATATTTCGAAGCCTTTAGAATTTTAAATATGTCAGCTTTTTTTGAATTTCTTATAAAATCGTCACTTTTGGATATATATGCAACCAAAATCGAATTTGCTTCGCAAGCAACACGCTGTACAATTTCCGATATAACTGCTAAAATGATTAAAATTCAATCAGAAGAGTTCATAGTATATTATCCATTAATCCATTAATACAATCCACAATTAAACCATGGGAACCAACGAGACTGAAGTGAACTCTCAACAATTTATTGAAAGTATGTTTTCTGGTCATATTCAATTTTTTATGTAAAATGATTATTTTTTAATGTTGGCATTCTTTCTTTATATGTTCAGCACAATTTGATTCTCAGTTTCAATATATAAATTTTTGTGAAGTTCGCTCTGAAGAGAATAAATTCTTACATTAGTTAAACAAAGAATTCATAAGAAATTTGATTTATTATTCATTAAGAGAACGAGTGCCACACACCTCGACACAAAATGCAAGACAGCAAACTAATAATTTAGCCATGGATGACGTTTTTACTGAAATTGAAAGTAAGTATATTGGGTATAAAAATAAACATAATCAGTTTAATGATTTTGTAAGTTTAATTTAAAATAACCATGCTTGTACATGTATTTTAATTTCATTTCAGTATTAGACATGCAGGAAAATGTAGAAACTTCACCGCTGACATCTTCAGTTGCAGTGCAGACGAAATCCGAGGATGGCACTGTAACAATTGGAAAATTCCAATATTCAGTTCCAATATTTAATTAACTGTATTGAAAACATACAAAAAGGCCAACAAAATTTAATGAGAGTGTTCATAAATTTAAGAGACGATCGGCTAAATGTAAGGTATTTAGTCGATTGTGAAAATAGAAAATTTAGTTTACCTTTCAATGAATTGGACCTATTCACACAATTTGACACAAATCTAACGGCAGACCAAGAGTCAGTAAAACAATTGGTAATTATAACTAATTTCGTGAAATTTCCATATTTTAATTTTATCTTATTTTCCAGAAATCTATAATTATGAAAGAGGAGGGATGTGATTTAAAAAAATTCATAAGAAACAATTTCAAAAATATATTTACAGACGAGCTGTCTCAGAATTTCACCTTTAATGGTCGACAGGGAAATTTAAGTGCTAAAAATTTCAATGTGACAAAAATTTTGAGAGGTAAAATTTTGCCGCACAAATTTGATAATGAATATTAAATAATTTTTGTATTTTCATAATTTTAGATAGTACTTTAAAGAAATTTCCGGATGCCACACAAGGAGAGTTTAAACAAATCAAATTTACACTTGAAATATTTACTAGATTTAAATACCAATCACAATCTCCTGTGATACTTGAAATATGACAAATAAATAATATTAATTATAAATTCCTTGATAATGAAACGTTGAGATTTGCGAAACAAGCAAACATTATAATATATACATATTATGTAGATTTACTAAATTTAATTATATTTACAATTGAATTACGAATTACAATTTTCTTTAAGTAACTATTTAAATTAAAAATATATATTTATGTATTTGGTCAATAAAATAAAAATATAATTATTTTTTATGCCTTTGATTAACCCGCCAAATTTCGAGCCTGACATTTACACAGATCCACATAAAATGTATTCCCGCCAAAATAATTTATTCACACATACATTTACATATTTTTTTTATTGTGAGTTCTGTGCGTTCCCACTTTTTGCGACACAGTAGCATATATTTTCTTATAATAATTCGTAACTCAAACAGAGGTAAAATCAGAACTAAGTTATGGATATCTTACGAAATATTTTAAAAAAGTTTGATTTAAAAATACTTGGGTATTGAACTCAATCACGGAGAGAAATGGGAGTTTCCTTTTGTTCTTTGACTATTTTGATTGGTTTTAGTTAGGTGAAAATAGCTAGATTAAAATTTCGCGAAACAACCTTAAAAACATCCAGTTTACATTTGTAATAGTTTACATGGGTATGTTTATTGTGGCAGCGAATTTGATTTTTGATAGACCACTGTGTAAAATTCATTTTGTAATGTAAATGTTTCTGTCACTTAATTAAAATAAATTAAGGGTAAATAAATCATTTTAGCACACACACACATATATTTAAAAAGCAATTAAATTAAAATTTGTACCATTTCATTCTGTCTATATAACTCTACTATATTATGTATAGACAAAACTATCCTAATTCTACCAATTTAATAGATTTTCTAGATGACTTAATTTAATTTATTTATAAAAGTTAACAAAATAAAAAAATCTTAAATAATTCATAATCATTCTCCGGACGTACAAATTAAAATATAAAAATTGTAAAAGCTTTTAAACTATTTTAATTAATTTTCTGTTTTATTTATAAATCAACTTTGCATGGATTTTTTCATTTCAAATAAATGTTTTATATAATAATTTTATATATAATTTTGTAAATTAAATTATTTAAGCAAAATTTTTTTATTCGTTATTTATTTATATATTAAAATTTTCTAGAATCAAACGAGTTGCCACACACAATGGGCCAATAGTGCTAACCGATAATTCTAACCGATAGTAGGCAAGTTTATTCAAAGGCAAAAACGATACTGACATTAATAAATTTAGAACTGAATTGTAAGGTATGAAAGACAGTGCTTGTATATACCATCTTGAAATAGAAAAAAGGGATCAATGTAATCGCTCTAGATTAAACAGTTTTGACTTATTGTAGGTTCAAATGGGTCACCTCTTTCAATTGCTGCTTTCTGAATAGATTTTGGGTCTATAATTGTAGAAATAACACGGTCAGGTCAATAACTTTTCTTGCAAAATGGCGATTGTTTCGTTGCTTGTATGACAGGTATCGCCGTCTTGCTGAAAATAAACGTCTTTCACATCAATTGTTGCACCAGTCTCTTTTTCAAAAAAGCTCTTACATTCCGATCACACAACCAGCTCAAAAACCACACCAAACAGTGACACGTTGAGGATGGCGAGGATTTTCAACAATCAATATTGGATTTTGTGAGTCTTTAAAACAACTATTAACGTGAATGAGAAATGGGCCTCATCACTGATTTTCTTGTGTTAACTTGACATGAAAAGCCTTAAGACCTAAGTATTATGCAAAATATGATGTCATATCGTTTGTAGCATATTTAATTCCCAAGATTTCCACAGAACGGCCTAATATTCTCAGTTGTTCTTCAGCGACGCACACAGTTTCGATTTTCTTTGCAGTTTCACTATTGACGGGTGCAAAGATGCTATACGACGACCAAAAATTATTGTGATTGACCCGATATTGCCTTTGAGTAGTATTCAAGACCAGCATAGAAAAATTGAAGCAAAAGTCGTATTTGTTTGCCCTACTGTACCAAGTTGGTTCCGAATTCGGAACTGAGAATAATAGTTTGGCTATTAGTTTGGTTTCTAAGCAGTTCTAAAAATTGAATTCGTAGGATTGTTGAACAATCTATGATATGATTAGTGTATCACTTTCTCCACGTGCATGTCTAATTGATAATTATTTTTTAGATAATTCTACGTGGTTGTTAAGTACTTCAGGTCTTAAAAAGTCCTTCTATAGATCAGAAGCAAATGCATTAAGTATTTCACTATCGCCTTTTGCCAAATTTTCATCAGTG
Source organism: Tipula lateralis (assembly GCA_963932295.1). Classification (NCBI taxonomy): domain Eukaryota; kingdom Metazoa; phylum Arthropoda; class Insecta; order Diptera; family Tipulidae; genus Tipula; species Tipula lateralis. The sequence continues at coordinate 150,565,065 of OZ010737.1, read as the reverse complement.
GGTTTACTGACAGTGTTCCTTCCTTTTTCTTTCTTAAGTGAATAATCTGTTTTGGTCGAAGTTGAAAGTTCATTAACAGCATTGTAAATCGCCTATGATTTGTTCTTTTGGCACTAATCTTAAAATCGGTTTAACTGTTCGATTCAATTTGCATTTGAATCACGAAGATATTGTTCTTTTTACTGTCACTGAATATATCCTGGATACAATAGCAAAGTTAATGAATTTTTTCAGAGACATAAGTTTTTTCCAGTCACTTAGGCTTAAGTGGCCTATTCTGACATCCCTTCCCAGACGTACATTGTCAGTCTTGGAATCTGTTTGTCCTTTTAATGAAGTCCAAGATATATGGTATCCTCAAGGTCGTCAATGGTCCTAAAATAAGAATTGTGAGTCAAAACAGTGCAGTCTATGGGAAAAGTGTATGAAAAACAGGTTGTGGACCTGTTTTTCATACACTTTGCTCAACAGTTTTTTGCTCGCCGTCTCCACTCTGTTCGCAGTAGGATATGTTTCGAATTTTTATTCGAAACATATGACTATTCAGAGAGCAGTGCCTCGTGATAATGCCCAGCAAGAGTGGATGTCGCACCTATACGGACCAATTTATCGGCCAATATATTCCCTTTGATACCCATATGACTGGTATACAGTGAAGTCTAACTTTATTCAGCCTGCCTAGTCGATTTAAGGCACTTAGAGATAGATAAATCAATCTGGATTTCGAATGTATACCTCGTATGATATCGTACGAGTCCAAATTGTTGGAAGACTAAAGTTTTCCAGACTCCAGTATCTAGTGAAAAGGACCATCTCAGTTTCTTAGGGTTGACTAATAGACCCTGGTCACTATGCCAGGCTGCAATTATGTAAATTGAAATTTGCATGCGATCACATATAACATCCGTATATTTACTTTCCAGTATTATTTATGGCGATATCATCAGCATGATCCTGGTATCCGCTGTCGTTTAGTTGGACTAGGAGTGAGTTGACTACAAGACACCACAAGAGCGGAGACAGAACCCCACCCTGGGGTTCTGTCTCCAGACATTCCTTTCGGGTGGTCACCGTCGTCATTTCACTACGTAATTCTGCAGTTATTTTCCTTGACCTAAGCATGACGCTAAATCACCGATCAAGTGTGGTCTCTATGACCTAAGCATGACGCTTAGGTCTGCTGCAGAGATCATTGCATTGAAGGACGCATTGTCAAAGCACCTTCAATTTTCAGGATCGCTCGCAAAGCAAATTCATTGTTGTCTAGCGATCTTTCAATCAGTCCAACGACTTCATGGAGTGCTGCATCAACATCTTTTGGGGTGAACACTACACAGAATTTTGTCTCCAAGATCTTGGAATGTACCCCAGAGCCAAACTGGCTTTCATAGACATAGGTTGTTCATAGTATCGTTGACCCTAGAATTATTGCGTTAATAGCTACTGATGTATTGATTTAGATATTAACTGAAAATTCTGTAAATCTAGAATTCTATAATGATCCCTTTTCATTCGGTTATTATAGCAAAATTTTGAGCTACGATAGAATTCAAAATCGAAATTGTTATGCTCACTCTAATAAGAAGATATTGGATGAGTATGGTACCCTACTTGGTCACTAGCAACTCGGTATACATTTTTGAGCTCCAACCTTATTAGGTAAGCCACCTCATGCACACCCTAGTTTATTTGTACAGAAACGACCGTTTTCTGAGTGGTTTTAAAACTTTACCGAGGATTTTTTACGTTAGCACTTGTTCGAAATGAGAAAGTATTTAAATAAAAATAATTTAGTAGGCAAAAAGAATTTTATTTATTTTTGTTTTTTTAAGTAAATTTTTTGTTTCTGTCACTTAAATTAAATTAATATTTTTAAAAAAAATTTCCGTTTTAATATAAAAAAATTTTTGAGGCAAAAACTTAGTAAGGCAAAAATACAAGCATTTGCACATAAATTATGGCTTAAAGAACAAAACAATGGTCGAATATACTAAGGAAACATCAAATAGCGGAAGTGCACTATCTTGAGCAAAAACTAGAGTGTGAGCTGATGTGAAGGCGAACCTAATATTAGTGTAAAAACTCATTAAAAATCAGGATCACCTTATCTAAAGAAAACTTCAAAGAAACCGTATCTAAATCAGGAAAGGAAACAAAAAGATTAGATTTCTCGAGGTTACACATTACCCCAGCTAAAAAATGCAAGCTTGTTTCTTTCTCTGATGACACGATGGATTAAACTGTTATTTCCGGAAATGTGGAAATGTTCTTAGCCAAACACCATATAGCTATGAAAGAGGCGTTATGGTGTGAGGAGCTCCTTCGACATTTCAATGATGGTTATAGCTAATCTAGTCAAATTATGGAGCAACACGTAGAGCTTTTGACATGCTCACTGAATGCTCCCGATCTCAATATCAAGGAAGAAGATTTCACTAGAAATTTAATCATGTAAACAATTAATCATGTAAACATACATTTTTCCTTCTTTAATATTCTTTAAATAAAAACTTATAATTCTATGGAATATTCAAAATGTTAGACCGATTTTGAAATATGTATTCCAAAAACCATTGATCTTCGGAAATTGTCAAAATAACAATAATGGACATTTTATGTTAAAATGTTGTTTATGAATTTCTCAGTTGACAATATATGTGGGTTTCATGTTTTTGAGTTAGTAATTAGAAATCCACCCAAACAACTTTGTTTTAAAATTGACATTTCCATTTATTTAATGTTTAGATATCGTTAACAGAGCTCCCTCAAGAAATTGCATATATGGCAGATTTTATATTAATTCCCATGCATTCAACTGAAGTTTTGAAGACTATATAAATCGTAAACTAGTAAATCAGTTAACAATTATTAGTTCACTTTCGAGGGAGTAATGTGACGTTTAGAGCAACAAAGATATCAGATGGTAGTGTTTTTACAATTTTACACGAACATTTGGGAATGCAAAAGCCCTGTGCAAAGTGGGTGCCACGAGATCAATAGATGTTTTTGAGGAGTGTTTGGCGCTGTTAAACCATTATCAAAATGGATTCTATCGTCGATATGTGACAAAAGATGAGACATTGCTTCACAGTTACACACCAGAATCCAAAAGACAGTCAGCTGAGTGGACAGCAGTCGACGAACCAAATCAAAAGCGAGCAAAGACGCAACAGTCGGCCGGTAAGTGATGACGTCAATATTTTGAGATTCGAACCACTATCAACAGCGACTATAACTGCGCACTGTTCAATCGATTGAAGGCTGAAATCGCAAAGAAACGGCCACATTTGCAAAACAAAAAGTGTTTTGTCACCAAAACAAAGCACCGTGTCACAGATCGATGAGAACGATGGCAAAATTGAATAAATTGGGCTTTGAATTGCTTACCCACTCACCATATTCTCCAAATTAAGCTCCAATCAATTTTTTCCTGTTTTCAGATTTTAAGAGAAGCCTTGCTGGAAAGAAACCTGCGTCCAATGATGAAGTAATCGCTGAAATTGAGGCCTATTTTGATGAGAAAGAGAAATCGTACTGCAAAAGTGGTATGAAAAAGTTGGAAAATCGCTATACCCGTTGTACTAAGGCAACAATGTGAATAATAAAATCGAAATTTCAAAATTTTGGTTTTGTATTACTAATGAACTTATTGGACGATCTGCTACAACACACTCTCTCTCTCTCTCTTAATTAATATTCAGAATAACATAAAACTACACGCTTCAGTACTAAGCTCACAACATCAAGTGAATACTTTCTCACCTAGTCATAAATAATTCCTTATTCTGTCAAAAAATTTATCAAATTTATATTCCTTATATGTTGGAAGAGGAGTTACCTCAACGTTGACTTAATCCTCCCTTCCTTTAAATAACTAGTGCATTATCTTCTTACCGGAAGAGCTCGAAATCTAAGAGCTCCATAGTTCTGCAAGTTCTCTCTTGGTCTAAAAGTAAACTACAATATCTAATTTTTCATATTTTTAATACTATCATCTTTATTCTGATTACCATGAGCCTTCATTTTGTGGCTGATACAAAACCAAATAGCAGCAGCAAAAGCTCCGGTCAGATTTTTTGTTTAAAAACATTATTAATCGTAATTATTTTTTACTTACTTATGTAGACGTAAAGTTTCATTGTCCGGTAGGAAATAACAACCAGAGGTAATTTACGTTAATAATATGAAAAACATCTAGACTAGTTTTGCAGAACAATCTTAAGACTACCTTAATATAAATGTTTACTAAAACAGAATTAAATAATATTTATGTAGAATGTTAACACTTTGGCTGTCAATGTTTTAATGAACATATACTCTTAATTCCACCCAATCATGTTGTTTTAGATATACATTCGAAATTCGGTTTTCCTGTACCAGTGTTGTTAAAGACGTACATCCATACTTCCACACAATCCCGCAAGTATTGTTATGGACATACATCTCAAATCTCATCTCAGTAAGCCAGTCTTGGTCTAGTCCTACATTCCAAGTTCTCTCTTATTACGCTAGAATTAATACACTGGCATAGTAAAAGATAATCTTGAAAGTATGTTGCGAACAACACTGGCCCAAACACTGGTTGGGTGGGATTTAGAATCTATGTCTACAACAACACTGGCATAGTAAGATGGTATTTTGGATGTATGTCTATAACAACACTGGCACAGAAAAATAGAATTTTGAATGTATGTCTTAAACAACATTGGCATGGTTGAGTGGAATTTACAGTGTATCATTACAACATTGACAGCCAAAGTGTTAAGAAACAACTATTATCTTACTATAAAAACTGTTTGTTTCAATTTTATATTTTTGTAAGTAATAACAATTTCTCTCTTTAAATTGCTTTCACACTCCTTTTAAATCTGTTACATTTTCTTCCTGTTGTTTGTTTGTGTTTCGTGCTTTCAAAAGAAAAATATTTTCTTAACGTTAAACATGGAGATAATTGAAAATTTGCTAGATACGGTTTTTTGTAATATTTTAAACTTTGTTTGGTATAGCACAAATAAAATATTTTCAATCCGCGTCAGTATCAAACCTCATCAACCATTAATAAATTTTGTTTAACTCGTCTTTACTGCGAATATTACATAGATATAATTGCTTCTTATTTCTATCATCATCGTTAAGATATAATATTGAAAAATTCACTGTGTATTTAAATAAAAAGAATAATAATAATAAGTATAACTATACACTTCAGCTAGAGCGCGAATTTAATGATATAAAAATATGATTTTTATGGCACAAAAAAATTTCAATCTTTTGAAGAAATAAATTTAAACTAACCATTTCTGTGCTTTATCAAGAATAAGATTAAATTTTTTTTTGTTCATTCATTCGCTCGTTCGTTTTTGCTAAGAAAAAAATTAAATTGGAATATTTATAAACTGAACTCGCCATTCGTTATATAAGAGTATTATGTACTATAGGATTATTTCCCGATAAATGTGGTTTATTTTGTTGTTGGGTTCCTATTTAGTTATACAAAGAATCTATTTTAAGATGGAATCAATATTATAATTTAAGATTTTGCAAGTTTTCTTACTCTTAAACCAGATGGTAATGATTTAGTTAACTATGTCACATGATATGTTCGGCAGTACACAGCTCCAATTTTTTCAGGTGGTGTTTTAAGGCATTGTGGCTCATGAGAAAGCCAGTTATGTGCTGGAAACTTCGTGATTATCTCGACCAAGGCAGACAACATTCTTTTAAATTGGTTTAGAACTGGAACTTTGTGCCAGTTCCGAGAAAAATTCGAAACTACCCAGCATTTCACTACTGCCCTACTGTGCCCTCTAGTGACTACGCAAAATATTTTGGCCCAACTAATTGCCGTGCTACACCAGTATAAGATAGGCAGAATATGGCAAGTTATCCCACAATTCTATCTCAGGATATTTAAAAAAAATCATATGGTAACACTAATCCGCTTACACAAATATGATGTAAGTTTAGATTATTTTATTTGATATGGGCGATATGGTTTTGGTATTGGTATATGATCAGTAATCATTGATCAAGAGAAAATCATTTAGAAAACGTTCCGTTATTTCCCTCCATTAATTCTCGCTCTTTAAACTTGAGATATTCTTACATCAAAACCATACCACTCTAGTCCGAGACATGTTTAGTTCCGTCAAACCAAGTGAATGGATGTCAAGTGTATTTATTCCAGGGTGAATTTACAACACTTGCCGTTCGTATTTCTCTCTGAGCTCACTTCACAAATAATTTTATTTAATAAAATTATCAAAATCTAGGTTGGGCTACCTTCACATTTGTGAACATAGTTGCTAGTTGTTTTATCTAGTTGAAAAACCCTGTAAACCTGCTTGGCTAATTGATATAATATAAATTATTTAACTATTTAGGATAAAGGTTAAACCAACCTTTTCACAAGGCTCCGTTTCCCGTATTTTTGCTGGAAGTACGGCGGCGGTTTTTCCCAGACTAATGTCTAAAAACTCCTGCCTTAATCGTATTATTTAACTTTTACTTCTTTGTATATCATACCTTAGACCGCTGTTCCAATCAAGACGCTCCTCGACTTCGCTCGTTCCGGTTAGCCAATAATACAATAAAAGGTTTGTAGAATTCCAATTTGTAAAGACCCACTAAATTATCTAACCAGTGAAACTTTTTAACCATTGAATTGTCAAAGTGTTTAAATTGTAGTGAAGACTATAGTGTTATAGCAAGCAGCAGTGGCAGGCCGCTAGTATTGAATAAAAAGTGAAAAGTTTTACAAATAGTGACATAGCTTTTACTATTAAGCATTAGAATTAGAGACATAGCCTTTAATAGTGGCGGCATTTGTTACATAACCACCACTAGAGGTGGAATTAGTCTTATAGCCCTCACCAGTAGCGTCATTAGTGACACAGCCTCATGAGAAGCGGCATTAGTGATATAGCCCTCACCAGTTGCGACATTAGTGACATAGTCCCTATCAGTGAGGGAATTCTGGACAGCCTCTATTAGTGGTGTTATTAGTGACATAGCCCCTTACAGTGGTGGCATAAGTGATATAATCTTTGCCAGTGGCGACATAAGTGAGATAGGCCTTAACAGTGGCGGTATTAGTAACATAGCCCTTACTAGTAGTGGTATTTGTGCCATAGGCTCCACTAGTGGTATAATTAGTGACATAGGCCCCTCCAGTCGCTGCATTAGAAACAAAGCTTCCACTTGTGGCGGCATGAATTCATTACCTTTACCAGTGGTGGCATTAGCGACATAGCCTTAACCAGTGGTGGCATTAGTAATATAGCGCCCACCAGTGGTGGAATCCGTGAGATAGTTCCCACCAGTAGAGAATTAGTGGCATAGCCCCGACATTGTCGGCATTGGTAACATTACCTTTTATAGTGGTGAAATAAGTGATATAGCCTTTACCAGTGGTGGCATTAGTGAGTCCTCTCCAGTGGCTGCATTAAAGACACAGCCTGCACAAGTGGCGGCATGAATTATATAACTTTTACCAGTGGTGGCATTAGTGACATAGCCTTTACCAGTGGTGGCATTAGTGACATAGTGCCTACCAGTGGTGAAATAATTAATATAGTCCCCTCCCTCAGTGGCGGCATTAGAGCACTTAGTCGCCACTAATGTCGTTATTAAGGACATAACCTTTAATAGTGGCATTAGTGAAATAGCCTTTACAAGTGACGTCGTGAAACCTGTTATCAAAAGTTCACTCAATATTTATAAAGCGAGTTTTTTGAATTGAGGTTGTATCAAACAATTTCTCCAGAAATTAACACTCATCTACTTCTACCTGTATACAAATAAATATTAAATTTGAGTTAACTTTGAGTTAACGGATGAGTATTTAGGGGAGACAATTCTTTAGATGTTTCGTTCACATGTAAATTTCATATTGAACTTCAAATTCAAATAATTATACATTGATCCAGAAGCTATGCCGAAATGGAGAGCTATATAATTGGTAATATAAATATACGCATTTTATTAAAAATATAGGCCTTCACTGAAAAATAGCCTCTTGACCAAGTGTATAGTTGATCAAAAATATTGGACATGGGTATAGCTAACGAGTCAGGTTTCATAATTATTTGTATTTTATCCTCAACACAAAATGCCTTTAGCTATGAAACAACCATGTCCTAAGGGTCGTATCCCTTAAAGAATTTATTCTTTTGTAACGAATGCCTATATCAACTATTTATCTTAAAGCCTAAATTTGTTATAGTACGTGAGAAACGTATTAGCATTCAAAATATAAGCTGTTTCGAATCCAACAGAGTTGTGCTCGAGATGTTAGAGACGTTATCTCTACAACGTTATCGATTGACTGTTGCGAGTACAATATACGTTCAAAATCACCGTTTCGGACGAATTAAATTTTAACCAGTGAAAATTTAAAGTGTTTAAATAGTGCAGTGAAGACTAGTGTCACAGAACCTACCAGTGGCAAGAGGCTAGTCTACAATTTAAAAGGGAATTATGAAAGTGTGATAAATTGTGTTGACAGTATTAGTGACAGAGTGCCCTACAGGTGGTATCCGATAATGTTAATTTTGCAGACATTTTTGACATTTGAATTTTTTTTACAGATGCGGATCGTCTGCCTATCTATCCAACCTGATTTAGTCGCCTGCTGACTTAATCCACAAACTCTGGATACTGTGGTGCTATTATGTGGGTCTTAGGTTTCGTTCGGAAGATTTCCGAAATATGGGTGCCCCCACCACAGGGTTTAATAAATTTAATGGGAAAATCTTATTTTATAATCATTAAAAAGGTGATCTTCATTTTGAGTAACGTTGAAAAATCTTAATCGAAGTTCCAGTTTCCATTTTGGAAAATCTTTTCTGAATTTAATATCAATTCAAAAATGATACTCAGGATAACTGACAAAATCGAAGATAATAAATATTTGCTAATACCTTGATTAGATAAATGTTTCGCACTGGCAGTAAGTCTAGTCAGGAAAATTGTCAGGAAAATTGCTGACAACGCCTTGGAAAGTCACTAAGCGGATAGTAGATTTCTTGTCAGATTCAAAGTTAGTTATGAGCTTTGACCCAGACACAACCGAGAGGTCAACCATCAAAACCATTTTATTGATATAACCTCTAATAGCCCAATAAATCATGTTAGACGATAATTTATGTAAGTCTTTATTTCATTTTTTGCAGATTCTTAAGAATTAATAGTCAATTCTTATCGTAAATAAACAAAATTGAATTAATTTACTCGAACTACATAAATAAAAATATTTAGAAACTATCAGAAAGCAACTATGTACCACACATAATATTGTTTGGATATGGTATAGCATATATGTTACATAGATACTAATTATATTATCTAATAAATAATCAAATTATTTACAAATGATTTAACAAAAACACAATTAAAATTTTTCAATTTTCTTATATCATATCGGGTTTCTGTATGTGTGTGTGTGTACGAAATTTAGGAGAAAACTATTATCAATAGAGAGAAGAATTTTCTAATAAATTTCCATTGTCCATAACAATGCAAAAATATATAAGAAAACTGATGAGCTTTTCATATCCGATTATTGCTGCATAAAACTCACATAAATTACAAAACAAGAAGATGTAAATTGTTGGTGTTCTCGTATACAGTTACAAGATTGATTATGGTTTTCTAACGATAGGGTTACCAAATTAAGAGTTGTATTGTTGAAATCTTTGAATTTACCAAAACCGATTAATTTCGTTACGGTGATTTTTTTATTGATATCCAATCAATCTAATTTGAAATGATTTGTTTCAATTAGATGTAAAAAATATGAGATGATTGTATTTCTGTTCGAGTCACCTCTTTATTTTTTTCTAGTGTTATCCGTCAGTCAAGCTATATTGGCCCGTTGTGACATCTTACTATATTATACTTTACGTTTCGGCTATAGGTCCGATTTACGTAGAAACCATCTGCACATTGTATAGCTCCATGCCATCCTATACTACTGACATGGAAGATGGAATGGCACACGGATTCTCACCTCAACTGGGTCTCAGATGAGTTCATTCGCACCACCGATTGCATCGCCCAAGTGATCGATGGTGAAATCGTTTTTCGCATCATGCCTCTATCGGGATTCGAAGCTTTTATTTGATTTAACTTTGTGTCGATTTTTATCATTTCACGATTGTTTAACATTTTCACACCTTTCGAATGACACTATGACGTTTCACGAGCCAAGAACTGTGGTGGGTCAACAAACACTTTTCAAGGTGAAAAATGATATCAGACTTGATTTTGAGCCAGCAATAATGAAATTGGACGAGGAAGAAGGTCAAAAATTAATAGAAGTTTTAATTAAGTATCGTTCGACGATATCTGACGTGCGGGTTTTACAAATTTATTCACAATTTGTTTTTCACCGCCTGCGCATTCGAGTTCGGCACGCTGATTCTTAGCTAGAGCTCTCGGACTAAGTTAAACCTTAGAACCGTGTGTATGTTTAGTAATTTTTCAATACTTCTCCGAAATGTAATGGCGATATTGAACCAGGCGTAATACGGCGGTGTTTAGGAAGTGGTTCAGTGAAACTAGAAGTCCGTGATCTATGTTTTGCTGTAGATGTCCCAGGTATTCCCGAGCTGGGCGTGGATGCTCTCGAATCATCAATTATTGAAAATGATAAATCATCTTCATTTTTTTCTCATTTTGTTCGTGAAGTATCGTTCAGGCTTAGTGTTAATTCTCGCTTCAGAAATAAAAGACGGCTATGCACTAATTTTATAACCAATGCAGTTCAAAGCATGTGGTCTTGAGCCAAACTCATGGCCAACTCTTTCTTTTCTCGCTTTTTCGTGTATTCCACGATGTTGAATGACTTAACTCGTTTAGACGATAGCTAGCGAGAGCGACAACATTTACCAAATTGAAGGTCATCGGCCAACGATTGGTATTTCTTCTGCATGTATACGAACGGTTTTTTGGTTAATTCATGTATGGTATCCGTAGCGTGTGCACTTGATAACAGTAAAACGTTAACTAAAATAACTGACTAAAGAGACTTCGTCCGAAAAACAAAAAGCGGAACTAGAAACACCTCTAGCAGTCTCAATTTCTTTTTTGGCAAAAACAATTGGTATTTCTGCTTTATTTGGTCCTATTGTTCCAACTAAAGTAGTGTTTCGCCTTAATGACTCTTTGGCTAGTGGATAACTTGTGAGAAAATTATCCATCGTTATATTATTCCCTTTATCCAAATCTGTTTCGAAAGACGTATAGCACTAACTGATGGGCTATACCTGTAGATCTCTCTTCATTTGGTTGGGTGCCCAAGTAAATCACACCAATTAGCGGATAGTTAGTTCAGTATCTAAATACAAGCCAGAATATTTTTATGCCGTACTTTCCAGGCTTTGACGGTATATACTGTCGGAAAGAACATCTTCCTCTTGTTGACACCAATTGTACATCCACTGTTAGCTCTTGTGATGGAGAGAAAGGCCCATTTAAATGGAGCTAATTTGTCTTCACGTAATCTTGCTTGTCGTGATCTAGTATAGTAAAACGAAGAAATCTGGAGAGCTGCTCAAATTTTTCCAATGACATTACTGTCCTATAAAATACCATCTGCTACTAAATTTGACTTTTCGGCTCCAGCAAAAATAATTATAGCAATATATGCGTACACTTCGTTTGCGTTTGTGTCGTACCATAGGCGAAGTATTTATGGATTTACCAATAGATTGTTCTCTTCGTAGGAATTACAAAATAGATAGTAATTGATTTTTCTCTCAAGGTTGTAGTACTGCACAGTTGTTGTTTATGAGAAGTAATGTAATAAACCATCAAATATTACCAGGGTGGGCTGTCGGTGTGTGAAGAGGAAGGTTTTACTATATATCAAAACTCACTTGGGGAACACTTTACCCAAAACACGGTTTTAAAGTCAATGAAACTTCAAGTATGAAAACTCTTGCTAAACGGACCTCTTATTCGTCCCCTGGAGGGGTTTTCAATAGTACGTATCCGGACGTACTCAGCACTCGTGAGACGTGACATGTCGTTTCCGCGTTCTCTTCCTTTCCAAGGTTCTCTTGAAAGAAGTCTTTTCACTGGTTATCGGTGTCATCTCAACTCTCACCCACTTTCTGTACCTACACCGATTCCACTTATTGCCATTCAACTATCATCTGTTAATATCCTTTTATATGTATCCTTCTGGGTTGCTGTGTTGTTTAATTGTTGGGCTCTGCGTATTTATAGGTTTTTTTTACTTAACTTATGTTAGTTTTTTACATAAACGTGAACTCGATAATCTCTGAACTACCAGAGCATCTCTATTTTTATTGGTCTATATCCTTGACTTATTTAGTAGTTCCCTGGCGAATTCGTTGGGGTGACCAATTTTTTAAGCTTGTATTTTTTGCTGTACTGATTAGAATCGGTAACAATGTCGATGGGTAAATTTCGACGTTTTCATAGCTGCATTATTTACAGTTTTATAATGTTGAAAGCACACAAGGAGCAAATAATTTTCAATAATTTTACAGAATCTTGTCGGTAATTGTACTCTAATTTTATTTAGAAGTCCTTACCTTATCGAAAGCTATATACCTTATCGAAAACTTGGGCTATGTCTAGAAACGCTGCAGAGAAGTACTTTTTAGTTCAAGAGAGTTCCTGATTTCAAATACAATGCTATGAACTGGTTCCACGGTTCCGTGTTCTTCTCTAAATCCAAATTGATAATCCGGAATGATTTTTAACTCGATCAGACTTGGCTTAAATTTTTACAAGAGCGTTTTTTCGAACAGCTTGGAGAGAGTGCAAATAAGCCGATTGGACGGTATCATTATTTATAATAATTGAAGTTTTCCAGATTCTGGATAGTGATGTGTTTCAGTATAGCGTTGAATTGATAAGTTATTAATTTATACATCGGTCCGATAGATTTAACAGCATTTTTCCACTTATCAGATGTCCGAAAGCCATATTTATATCGAGGTTGTCCTTGATCATTTGTTTGACATTGAGCCACTGGTATTTCATTGGCTTACTTTCATAATTTATATATACAAAATTAATTAGAATTTCTTCAGAAACTGTGAGTCTCTTGAGCTAAATTTGAAGCCCTTTGCATGCATTTTTAATAAAAGGGATTCTCAGAATTTTAACTGTTTTATTTAACCTTCATTTAAGTGTAGATGACCTGTATAGTTGCTATTGAGAAGTTTTTTCGTTTCTTCACAATGCGTTAAATCAGCGGAAATTATAGTTGACCAGTAACTTGGGAAGCCAGTAGATATGTGATCCATCTTTTCATTCTGTATACATTCCCACAGTTGTTTTTCTTTCGTAGAATTTAATTTAGAACCCCATTGCATATGCTTAGGGTATTCAATGGGGTGCTTAGGGTATTCATGGTTTATTCTGTTTTTTTATTAAAACAGAAGTTCCACGATGTGATTTTTCCAGGATGCTGGTGGTGCGTTCTGGGATCTTGTGGTTACTTAAATTTGTAAAGTGAGTTTCGGAAATCAGCATAATATCGATATCGTTTTCAATAAGAAAGTTTTCTACTTCTAGTTTATGTTGCGCTAGCCCATTGGGGTTCCATACAACTTACTTAATTGCATTAATTTTTAGGTAAGGGTCCTGAATTCCTGAAACAGTGACAAATTGCATATATATATATATATATATATATATATATATATATATATATATATATATATATATATATATATATATATATATATATATATATATATATATATATATATATATATATATATATATATATATATATATATAACTATTGCACTCCGGGTTTGTAGTGCTTATAGGACAATCTCGAAAGAGGCAGCCTTCGTACTATCAAGCATGCCACCTATGACGTTAATGGCCAAACATAGAGTCACAGTACTCAATGAGACTCCTAAGGAAGACGCCAAACAAGAAATGCTGAAACAATGACAGAAACGATGGGAAAGCGACCAGACAGCTGATTCCTAAAATGAAAGAGTAGGTGGAGAGTAAGCATGGTGAAATCAACTTTCACTTAACGCAATTCCTATCTGGCCATGGTTGTTTTAACAGCTTTATTTAGAGAGGCCTTGTTGTTTCTACTGTGATGATGAAAATACACCAGAACACACTATTTTTCATTGTGAAAGGTGGGAGCGGGAGCGTCGTGAGTGTACTGATAAAGTAGGTCAGCTGACAACGGAAAATCTTATCCCTATAAGATGCTGTTGGAGGAGTGAAATTGTAACACTACTAATACCGTGATAATATTGATATTACGTCAAAAAACGACTAAACATGAAGCTAACAACATATGTACATTGATAATAACATCGACATCCAACGCCTGAAGTTATGCAAATTTTGCGATCCCGGTCGTGTGGAGGACCGGAGGGTGGGATTTCAGTCGGTAAGAGTCCGGTACAGCGCCCATGAGGGTTTCCTCCCTCGACATAAAAAAAAAAATATATATATATATATATATATATATATATATATATATATATATATATATATATATATGCTGAAATAGTATGCATTATGCAGGAGTATGCAGCTGATATCGACGGTTAGTGGTCTCAGGAACTAACTAAAGGGGAAGACAGCTTGACCATTAAAAGTGAAGTTGACGATGGCACCAGTATCGTCACATTAGATTCGGGAACAATGAAGACGATTGTGCGAGCCGATGTAGTAAAGAGTGAAATTTAACGTACAAATGGCAAATGGGGAAAAAGCAGCTATTAAAGGTAAGAAAGAGGTAGCGATACGTATAAGTAGCAAGCACTTTTGGTATAAAGTACTGTTGGCTGATATATTGGATGACGTCATCTTGGTTACGGACTTCCTCCGTATTTCGAAATTTTATTGAATTTTGAACTTTATATTTTTTCGTGATTTCCAATATTTTTTCAATGGACGTGCAATTTAATACTGTTTCAGTTCTGGATCTGTATTGCATACACCATCTTCTGTCTGATTTTTGATTTTCGGAGCTAAATGATTCTTCTCTCTGATTTTTGATTTTCGGAGCGTTTCCCGAATTGGTTTGAGGACATCAATAGCACCACATCCAAAACAAAATCTTTGAGTAATTGCAACATTTCTTAAAGAGTTAATTCCAGGTTTAATGTTCATAGTTGGTCCGCCAATTATTATTGCCTCTAATATTCAAAGAAGAAATTTTATCATAAAATTTGTCAAGATTCATTGAGACGCAACTTGCACACTAGAACCAGATTTGTAATTCATGAATATTTTTATATTGACGTAAAAGCTCGAGAGTGTATACCCGTATGACTCCACGTATCTTCATGTTCAACACATCTTCGAACAAGATGAAAGTGAATTCCAGAGACTTTATCTTAAAGACATACTCGCATATTTCTTCTTACATTACTTAATTTAGAATCAGTAGTATGGATCTCAAACTTATATATTCATAAAATGTTTCTTCTATTTTTTGTCATCGAGATTCTTACTGTCACCTATTATCCAGTTTGAAAATCTCATCTTTCAAATAAGACCATGACACAGATTTATTTCGATCAATCAACAATTATTACCATTCAGCCGCCACATCTTAAAGAACATAACTTCTAATACTCGGTTATGATATTTAGTTTTGGTAACATCGAGCTGCCACGTCGTGACGATGAAATCTTCATTTCTGTGGGAGTGAGGTACCAGAACAGAAAAGAATGAAGGAGAAACTTTGAAATGGACAAGATGAGTTTCTAGATTCGACGGCGATTGGTCGTATGAGAGCTGATGGTGTCCAACTTGGAACGAACCTTCGAAAAGGTTCGTGAACTATTGGGATGTAAAAGGAAAGTGACTGCAGAATCGAATCAGTGTGAAGTCCGACGTCACGCTTTCAGGGAGTCATCGATGGGATCGCGGAAGCCAAGCAATTGGATAAAAGCTGGATATTCGGTTATCGCGATCGAATGATACAGTGATTTTTGAAGGGTGAACCACCTGTTGGGAGTCGAAAGGTTTTTCGATATTGGTGATGAAATCGATGGAATCAGATACATAGGAAACTAACAAACTAACAATATGTAATCAAATCTTAAAGGCTAATATAAATTCAATTAATAAGACTTAACCTATGTTAGTTCTTAATATTAATGTGCACTCGGTAAAATCTGAATTACCTAGCTAGATCCAAAGGATCCATTTTTTTTAGTCACCTATTTCTTGGCCTATTTAATAGTTCCCTGGCTAATTCGTTGGGATGACAAACAAGTTTTAACTGGTATTTTTTGCTGTACTGATGAATTGTATCGTTTACGGTATCGATGAGTAAATCACGTCGAAGGTTTGCATTGCGTACATACCAGGGTGCGTTCACCATTGTTCGAAGTATTCGTTACTGCACTCTTTCCAGTTTTATTATATTGGAAGCACACGCGGAGCCCCACAACTGAATACCATATGTCCAGATGGGCTTAAGTATCATTTTGTACCGCAAGACCTTACAGTCTAGACTTAACTTTGAGTGTTTTCCAATTAACCAATTTAGTTTAACGCATTTTAATTTGATTTGTTGATGTTTAGCTTCAATGTGTTTTTTCCACGTGAGTCTTCTATCTAAATGAAGTCCAATATATTTAACACTTTCGTGTTGTGGGAGAGTGATGTTATTTAGTCTGACAGGCGGACAGGTGAGTTTACGGAGTGTGAATGTTATGTGCGCTGATTTACACTCGTTGGCCTTGATTCTCCATTAAATTAGCCATTTATCGATTTTGTCTAACTGATCTTGTAGAATTCTTGTTGCTATCGTAGATTTTGATGGGCAGCTAGGACCGCAGTATCATCCGCGAAAGACTTTCACGTAATTTGAAGTTGGTAAGTCTGCTGTATAGATCAAGTACAACACTGGCCCCAGTACACTGCCTTGAGATACTCCTGCATGAATATCATATAAATCTGTGGATGCGGTATTATATTTCACCAAAAACTTTCGATTGAGCAAATAATTTTCAATAATTTTACTGAAACTTGACGGTAATTGTGCTCTTATTTTAAGTAGAAGTCCTTTATGCCATACGTTATCGAAAGCTTGGGCTATATCTAGGAACGCTGCTGAGCAATAATATTCTGATTTCAGATACGACTCTGTGAACTTCTTCCACGGTTCCGTGATCTTCTCTAAATCCAAATTGATGATCCGGTATGATGTTTTTCTTGTTCAAAATTGGTTTAAGTTTTTGCAAAAGCAGTTTTTCGAAAAGCTTTGAGAGAGTTGGTAATAAGCTAATTGGGCGATATGAGTTAATTTTTGTTTCATCTTTGCCAGGTTTTGGAATCATTATAATAACTGAAGTTTTCCAGATTTCTGGATAATGGCCTGTTTTCATTATAGCGTTGAATATATAAGTTATTAGTTTGATACATTTATCCGGTAGATTTGCCATCATTTCGCCACTTATCAGATCATGTCCGGGTGCCTTTTTACATCGATGATGTCCTTGATCGGTTGTTTGACATTGCGCCACTTGTATTTGATTGGCTTGCTTTCAGACGTGTCTGCAAAATTGATTAGATTTTCATGATTTCCAACTTGCTCGTTAGGTGTAAACACTTTGTTAAGGTGTTTTGCAAATATATTTGCTTTATCTACATCACTTCTTGCCCAGATTCCGTCAGAGAGTCGTATTGGAGGGAATGAGAGTATTGGTCGTTTCAGCTTACGTGTAGCTTTCCATAATGAGAAATCCGTTGCTTCAGTAGCTGTAAGTCCCTTGAGATGATGTTGAAGCTCTTCGTCATGTTTATTTAACAAACCGATTTTCACCGTTTTCGTCGCTTTATTTAACCTTGATTTAAGAGTAGGTGACCTGTAGAGTTGCCATTGCCTGCGTATTGAGCGCTTCGTCATTAGTAGTTGTTGAATATTCGGAGAAAGTTTACGTTTCTTAGAGTTAGTAGACTTGATCAGCGTAGCATTAATCGGGGTAGCGATCTTAGCGGCTTGTTGTAGAATACTAGTTAGTTGTTGAACCGCTACGTCAATTTCATAGTTTGTCTTTAATGGAATATTTAACGAACACTTCCAGCTTATTGTAGACTTAAATAGAGACCAATTAGTATATTGATTCGTCAGGAATCTAGATGGCTCTAGTTGTAGAACCTGCGTTTTAAGAGTTATCAATACCGGAGAGTGATCAGAAGACAAATCGTAGCACGTTTCGGCCATTAGTAATGTTCTAGGTATACCCTTTGTTACACAAAAGTCAAGTAAATCAGGGATTTTTTGCCTGTCAGTAGGTTGGGTGGCCAGAAGATATGTAATCCATCTTTTCATTCTGTATACAGTCCCACAGTTGTTTTCCTTTCGTAGAAGTTAATCTCGAACCCCATTGGATATGCTTTGCGTTGTAGTCACCTCCTGCTATGAACTTATTTCCTAGAGTTCTAAAGTAATTCGCAAATTGTTCGCACTTAATTGAGTGTCTCGGCGGGCAGTAAACCGCAGATATAATGCATTTCCCTGACCACTCTTCTAGACAGATGCTGGTTGCTTGAATATGTTCTTCCCTATATTTTTGGAGTTCATAGTGGTTTTTTCTGTTTTTAATAAGAATAGCAGTTCCACCATGTGATTTTCCGTTAGGATGTTTGGTATCGTAGATACTGTATCCTGAGATCTTGAGGTTACTCGTATTTCTAAAGTGAGTTTCAGAAATCAGCATAATATCGATATCGTTTACAATAAGAAACTTTTGTACTTCAAGTTTATGTTGCGCTAGCCCATTGGCGTTCCATACAACTATCTTAATTGCATTCATTTATGGTTTTTAATGAGAAGTTGCATGAGATTATTCATGTTTTGAAGCATGAGACTCATATTAGTCTCCATCATCTGCATAAATTTGTTCATTGACTCATTGAGAGAACTGATCATGTTATAAATACCATGGTCATCGCTTTTTTTTGCATTAACAGAGTTGCCTTTGACAGCTTCTGCATAAGATATTTTAGGACTTGTGTTTGGAGATAATTCACTGTCGCTGGTTTGATTTTTGAATATGTGATTTAACTTTTGTTGTTCGACTCTTTGTCGTGGAGTCATTTTCTTGCTTAACTACATTTTCTTGCTTCCTTGTATACTACACAACCTCTATAGTTTGCAGTATGATTTTCTCCACAGTTACTACATTTTCTAACCTCTAGTTTTTTTTATCCAGCTCACGTTTGCTAGTTTCATGTAGGTTTCCGCATATAACACACACAGCTGGAAGTTTACAATAATTTCTTGAATGGCCATATTCTTGGCAGTTACTACATTGTAAAACAGATTTACGCTTGTGTGGTTCTTCCACTACGATTTTTCGATACAAGTATCTAACATCATAGATCGGATGATGGCCCTTAAATTTTATTGGCTCTGGTTCCAACTCAACTTTAAACAAAGGTTGTGGTTTTCTCTCGCGATTTATTATATTGATCACGCTTTTCACTTTAAAGTTCATAGTTTTTAGTCCTTCGCTAATTTCGTCTGGATGCACAGTGGACTCGATTTAGTGAACATTTTTTATTCATTTGTTAATTATGTGTAATTAATCCAAATTATATTTTGACACTTAATTGTCCGGTTAACAAATAATTTAATAAAACAAAAGGTTAAAATAATTAAACATTGCTCGTATCTATCGAAATAATATTTTCAATATATGTAATTACATTTCTATACACTACTGTGAATATTATTTAGAGATAAGATATTTATGTATTAAACCCCCAATTGTGGGTATGTAAAGACTGGACTCGTTTTAGATGTAGATATATTACCTAATATGGACGCGATCCAACCCTTGTATACACTTGTAGTAGAATAAATTCATCTTACCACATACAAGTACTATATAGCACCTATAACTAAACTGTGCCTACCCTATTACATGGTATTGTGGGCTGAGACGCATACCAACAACAAAATAGACAAATAAATATCTAACACAATCCATTAGTCAATTTGATTAATTATCTTTCACGAAATACATAATATATAACAATTATATATAAATATTTAATAATAAACAAAAAAATTAATTTTTTTTTGTTCGATTTTCCATACTTTTCCGAAAAACCATAGTGAAAATGAAAACTCATGTTTATTATTTGTGTGTTGGGTTTGATTATATTTATTTTTTCATTCGAATAAAAAGTATAAAAACAACAAAAACAAAATCGAAAGGTGTGCAAAGGTTTCAAATTATGTAAACAGACAATAAAGCTTATAACACGAATACGGAATTCACCTCTCTATTAGTGTTGCTTTAACATGTTGGTTATATATGTATGGTTGGTTTGAGCTTAATTAACTATGGTTGTTTGTGCTACATCCAGTTGTTTATATATTTACTATCAGTCTATATACATAAACGTTCAATGAAGTGGAGTACCACCAAATGGTAGATTAAAAATTTAACCTTGTACGATTTCGAAAATAAACAAGACTATGTATATATAGATGGTAAGTACCTAAAGGACTTTTTCCTTTTATAACTTAATAATGTGCTTCTTAAATAAATACGGTCAAGTTAAAATATAATCCAGACTGTAACGACGGTGGTAAACAGTATTTTTGCCTTCCAAGTATTCTTAATTTATGACAAACGAGTGTGATACTTATTTGTACATTCTAATGGAAGAATAAACGTAGAATTTATACCAGTTAACTACCTTTTTAGAATTTGGTTGCATTATGCAAAGTATATCGAGATTCGCACATTACAATCTTATTACGGTCGCAATCGATATTCGCACTCAGCCCTAATGATTGTACCTAACGCCTTTACAAGGTCAAAACCTATATTTATAAATTTGGAATCATTTGATCTTGCTTCTGAAGTTTAAGCCTCTGGACATCTATAGTTAGATCGAAAGAATACATAAACTATTTAATAGAAATACAGTAAAAACGTCAGAGGGCGATGATCTATTGCCACTTGATCTTTGGACCAGAACAGTGTTGTCGAAAATACTACTATAGGAGTAAATGTACTACTTTCAAAAACGATGTACTACTATGCACCGCAAATTAAATCTATACTCCCCTGAAAAAAAAACCTTCAAGCAATTGCACTTTCATGCAGTTTTGGGGTAAATTTTGTTTTTCTTAGGTGAGAGAAATATTTTTCACTATTACATACTTTTTACGAAACAATATAATAAAAGTTTAATGAAATTTAATTAATGCAGTTTTGTCATCAAATTTTTCCATGAAACTAATTCCATGAAACTATTCAATCTGAATTCAAAACTTTTTAAGAATATTTTAATATCGAAACACAGAAAATACTTAAATTATCATTAAGAAGATGGCTTTCAATGAAAGCAGCAGTAATATCACAAATTATAGAGCAATGCACTTGTAGAACAGAATGTACCTTAGAACAGAATGCCGACATGGTTCGAGTTCCTATCAGTAACTCCTTGATTTCAGTTTTTGCTTCCCTCTACAAGAGTTTTACAATGTTATCAAATTTTGAACTTCAGAAATGATTTTGGATAATGGATAAAACTGATTTTTTTAGATATTAATTATATATTATTAGAATTTATATTGGCACAAAAGTTGAAATAACTATTAAATGGGGAACAGTTTCAGAAGATAATGCCAACCGTTTAAGGATGGAAATCAAGTTGTGCTTTTTACAAATAGTTGTGTAACCAAATCAGCACTCGAATTAATTTCGAAGAGGAAGTGTTGGTAGCTATACAGTGCCTGGACCCCAAACAAAGAGCAATTACTCTAGGTTCACTTATTCGGTTGTTTCCAAATTTTTACTTTAAAAACACTTTGAAGACATTTGGACTTCTATATTCGATTTGAAAAATGCTGCAAACGAAAGAATGTATCCACAACATCGTAATTTTGTAGAATCTATTTTAAGTTTTCCTCATAGCAGCGCAAACGGCGAGAGCATATTTTCCAAAATCAATCTTTTTAAAACACTTACTATGTGCATTGGGGTGAAACTGACCCCAACCGTTTTTCCGTATAATTTAGATAACCGCAACAAATACCTTTTACAAAGAATTCAAGTGAAAGCTCCTTAAATTTAAGGTTATGGGGTTGGTTAAAGAAAAGCAAGTACATTTCGATGCACTGGGGTCAAAATGACCCCATATATTTCTAGTACGACTCTATGAATTATAACTTAAAAATCAATGTAAAGTGCATGTGTAAAGTGCAAGAACTCAGGGAATTTGATAGTATTTCAACCCCAAAACCTTCTGATGAGATGAGATAGCCGACGATAATTTTGATGTGGATTTTTCCGATTGCGATGGTGATAATGACGATATCACCGAAAATTGTGTAGCAAATGTTTCCAATTGCGATGACAATGTTAATCTAAATGATTCTGAAGATGAAATGCAAATTTAAATGCAGACGAAGAAGAGAATGTAGAATGGCGAAGTGTTGAACGGGCAGAAGGTGACGTATGGTTTTATGCGCAAAGTAAAAATTTTCTCGTAAATGGAGTCTAAATCCACCTAATGTGACCAGGACTCGTCATTTTCTGATACAAAGACGAAAAGAAGGTCTAACTGCACACACTGCATTTCAACAATGTATACAAACCAACAGAAAAGCACGAACGTTTAATATAATAAACAGTAAAACAGCAAAAAGACATCGGGTGACACATATAGTTCTGTAGAGATTTACGCTCTTTTCGGAATTTTAATATAAGCTGGGGTTCATAAAAATTGGGACAAGTGATTAGATGGACTTTATCGCTTAGATAACCGCCCTTTTTATTGAACGATTATGTCATTACAGAGAGCTAAGCAATTATTGAGATTTTTACGGTTTAATACTTATCAAACTAGACATAAGCGATTAAAAACTGATAAACTATAGCGGCATTCTGTTATGTCTGGAACATGTTTTTAGCGAATGTACGAGCACCTTATGAGCCATCAGCAAACCTTACAATCGAACCTTACAATCGTTCAGACAGTACATCCCATCCAAACCAGAGACATACGGAATAAAGATATGCAATGCTAAAAATTCCTAACCTTTGAAGGCCGAAGTATACGTGGGAATCAACCAAACGAGTCTCGTTCAATTGATTATGCTTTTAAGTTAGTTTTTTGGATATCGGCACCATTCTTGAACAAAAGCCGAACTATTACCATGGACAATTTTTTAACTAGCTGCATCCTGGCCGAACAACTTTTACAGAAAAAACAACGATCGATTATAGATATGTTTAACGAATTAAGCTGTGATTTTAATTATTATTTTGATTTTTAATTTATAAAAATATGATATATTGATTGAATTATGAATTTTTTGTTTGAATTATATTTATTTTTGCAATAGCATTTTAACTAAAAGAAAAAAATTAACAATATCTAATTTTTTCTATACTAAAACCATCCAAACGTATGTTGGGTCAGATTGACCCCTGCGCATATACAACGTCCTAGTAAGATATGCACAGAGTGAGGGTTAATGATAAGAAGCGTAATTTATTGTTAACCTCAACAGTAAATGGCAATCTTATGGCCCGAGAGTTATTGGTTGGAACAAATCCGTCATTCCTAAATCATATATTTTTATGTTATTGTTTATGATTTTTAATTTTTTGAATTAAATTAAATTAATTATATAATTAATTATACATTTTTTAGTTTTGTTTTTAATAAAGCATAATATAATATACATTTTTTTATTTTTAATACTCCGTTACTTTTTGAAATACTCCCGTTGTTATACGATATGTGCTACCTTAGATTTTGTGTAAACGACAACCCTGGTCCAGAAGGTGTGTATGCCTCACAGACACACCCCTGCGAAATAGAGACAACCATTTCCATAACCAGTACCCAACGCCTTATGGAGAGAGGTTGGTCGAAACATAACTCCCCACATGCCATCGGACACTTTGGAGTACAAACACCTCTTTAAAAAATAAGTAAATGCAATTATCACTGAAAAGCGTCAATCGGACTGCCATAACCTACCCTTACCTCTTTGACGAAGATTTTACACATTTACAGTTTTTTCTTATTAATCAGCTTTTACGATTCTTCCTTACGCCATTGAAGCCCAAATTGTCTAAAAACACGTAGTTATAGAAGTTTCCATTTGCGTCACCGATTAAACTAGATTTCATACACCTTCGCTCCAACTGACGATTCTTCGTCGATAAATTCAAATAAATTCAAATTATATGGAGCAGCAAATGGTTTTAACAGATATATATATATATATATATATATATATATATATATATATATATATATATATATATATATATATATATATATATATATATATACATATATATATATATATATATATATATATATATATATATTTTTATATATGTATATACATATATATATATATATATATATATATATATATATATATATATATATATATATATATATATATATATATATATATATATATATATATATATATATATATATATATGTATATATATATATATATATATATATATATATATATATATATATATATAACAACAAGGAATTTGCCTTGCGGGCGTTTCTGGACATTTTGGACTCTGCAGTAGAAAGACATGGCATGGAGACCACACTTCATGGTTAGGTTAGGAAGAACTACTGCGGACTTAAGTAGTGATACGATGACGTTGGCCATCTGGGACTGGGACTATCAGTTAACCCTAGGAAAACTGAGATAGTTCAATTCACTAGAAGCAGGACTTAGAAAAATATAGAAGGAAAATGCACCAAAGCATACAACGACTTGTTTGTTTGGGAATTGTATAGGAGCTGTGCACACCACACTGCAGCTCTTGAGATAGCCGTGGGTCTGATACGCTTGATCTTTGGATCAGAAGGTGTGCAGCGAAAACAACCGCTCGTTTACAAGGCAAAAACAATCTTCCTAGCCAAATATGGTGGTATGTGGGCCGGAACACAATTGTCCACATGCCATCGGACACTATGGTAACTTTTACCAGAAATCACATATAGAACTATAATAGTCCATCTATAATTGTCTTGAAGCGACTTGGGAGTTAAAATTAGATTGCACCTAGTCACATGGGTATAAAACGAAATATATTGGCTGATAAATTGGTCATTATGGGTGCAGTTTCTACTTTTGTGGAACCTAAGGCCGCTTTAAGAGTGACGCATCTTAAAAATCAAATATGTGAGCTTAATAAGCTTTTATCCAGTTCCAATTTTTATTGAATTGCTGAAATCCTCCTTTCTTCCTATTCTAAGTTCACTCGTCTCTATTTTTAGATCCCGTGTTTGAGGAATCTCCGCTAAGCTTTTATTGAGTTGTATTTCACTCGTAATTATCGGTCAGTATTCACTCGAAAGTTGCTGGATCAATGTAACCAATGATCACATTGATAATGTACATAGTAGTTTACGAACAGATTTTATAATCTAGAGCCTTCTTATCTTTGAGAATAAGGATTTTTGATTTCGGATTTATGTTTTTTCTACACTATATACATCATATATAGAAAAGGTTCAAACGTCTATTTGAGTTGTTCAGCACTTCTAGTCCAACAATTTTTTTTCGCGTCTACACTACACTTCTCGTATGTCTATTAGATACATAACTGACGGTTGATTTGGGTTTACTCTCTGTTATTGTATAAACAGTCAGGGATCAGATAAGACTTTCAACATTTTCAAAACAGATGTAGCTTTCCGATTGCTCTATAATCAATTACATCTGGTATTATATTTCTATCGGCTGACCAAAACGAGCGGTTTAGCCTTTGCAGAAGTTAACCCTGGACCCAATGTTCAAGTTATTTTGCCCGTATAGATTTTTTATAATTTATTTGATTCTCTTTTTCCTATATGCCACCAGAATCATTACCAAGTTTAAATTTCCAAACACTATCTGTGAGAGAAAATATTCTTCTTGCATTTCGTATTGGTTGGATAGTTTGGCGTCTTTGCATCTCTGATAGCTGGATGGGATCCTGTTCATTGCAAATAACGTATTTTGGTGTTGTCTTATAGGTTACATAGTTATGAAGGCCCTTGCATCGACTTCTCTGTCAAGCAGCTTCAGCAGTGGTGTTCACGAAATAACTCCTGTTTCTCAACCGCTTCTTGGCGATTCTCATCTATTTCGCTTTTAATAATGTTCGCAAGATCCAAAATTTTAAATAGCCATAAGATGAAAGGAGTAAACTTTCTTAGTTTGTATGTCTGCTACTGATATTTTCAATTATTGAATTTCTGAACGTACTCGAGTTAAGAGTATTCATCTTCCATAGGTTATTATTCAAAGTAGTGTTTGATAGTTCATTCGTTACGGAGTTCATTATTCGCAGTTGCACTTAGAATCAAAAACTGCACACTCGTGAAAACAAAATAATTCATTGATATTGAAGAGAGCTGTTAGTTGCAATGAGTTAACTATTAGGACAAAAGCACAGATACCACAACACATATGCCTCAATAATCTTCTTTTCTGTACTAATCGATGAACTTTTGACTGACCACATTCCTGAATTTTGACGCGAAAATATTGCACCAAGCGTAATAATTATATTGCACCTTAGCAAAGCATACTAGTTGACGAATTTTCTAACACTGCTACAAGTCAACAGCTAACTGTTTTAACCGCTACGCAGTGCGACACCCGCTACGCAAGTCGACGCCCCTAGGGACATGAACACAAACCAACTGCACTCGCGTATTTGTTGTTAGCTTCAATGTACGTGGTGCCAAAGAACAGATGATTTAAGACACGCAGTAAGCTCGTCAGCTGGGGCTGCACTTGGAAGTACAGGCAATGTTTGGCGGAAATCACCGGTTAACACTATTAGTGCTTTTTTTTTATTAGTGCTGTTGTGAAGGGGCGGGATGTTGGTATTTCTAAAAAGAGACATTGATAGTCATTTTATATATCTTTATCGGAAAAGTTGGGACAACTCATCCCATATCGCTTATAAAAGATCTTTGAGTATGATCAATAGACATTGTTCTTTGAGTTCTAACGTTTCAAATCAAAATTCGGAACAATGCAAATTGTAGGTGATGAGAAACATAAACAGATAAGCAGTTCCAGTTCCCCTGTCCTGAATATACTCGCCACAGACTGTGATGCTTTCCATCATGGTTTCTTTTTGTGGATAAACAAACCAAGTCTCATGTTATTCACGAAGCAGAACTTCGTGGTTGGCGTTGGTTATCGACTCAATAACGCAATTCGTGCAGCAATCCATTTATGGTCAACAAAATTTGCTGATCGCATAATTTCAAGAAATTGTGTAATTCATTACTAAAATTTACCATCACTTGATGATTTTTTGTGGCCTTTCTGAAAAGTAAGGTGTATGCTAACTATGCGCAAACAATTCAATAATTTAAATTCAATATTCGAGCTGAGATTTAGGCCTTATGCCCGTTTTATATCATAAAGTTTGATGTACGGTTGCAGGTCTGATCCTAAAGATGTCCAAAGGGTTTGGCCTATATTTTCGATTACCTTAATAGATTTTCATTCGTCGAGGGAAACCAACTGATGAGATTTACTATTTCCGGAACTGTAAAATTTTGTCATTTTTATTGGAAACACAACTTTGTATCGTTGATTTTAGAGATGTCCAGAGGGTCTGGTTCATGTGATTCAGCATAATACCATTATATCGGGGCAAGACCTGCTCACCATGTTTCGGGGTTTTGAATTACCTCGCACTTTGTCTTAGCTTTACTGGTCAAATTTTTAGTGACACGGTGTGAGCGTGTGAGATAGCAGGTGAAAAGTCTTCTTGATAAAGCATTTAATTTTTCTTTGCCACCGTCTGATTTTTTTAAATTTTAAATTATTTATTTTAATTCATTTTTTTTTTATAAATTACGATTTGTGGTTCAATATCGACATAAAAAGTATTTCGTACTTTGGGTATACAGTTGCTTAGATCATCGTTTTTCTCGAACTGTAGCAACTCATGAAGATTTTTGGGGCCTTAATAATTGGTCCATTGGTCGATTTCCAGCAGCAAGGCTAACCTTGACTTATAAGTACACAGGCACTTATAGGTATATATGACTTATAAATTTATGGACTGAAATAAATCTCTGGTATTGGCTGTATGGAATTTCAAATTTCGGCATAAACGTTCACACATTTGACACCGTTGGAGTTATTAAAAAAAACCATATTACTCGGCATTTAAACTTTGTGGTGTGTAATCTGGTCGTATAAGAGACATCGCTTGGGTTATGTTATTAAAATATTAAAGAGGTTTTATTTTTTATATAAAGCGTATTCGAATAACCGGCTCAGATTGACATATCGGTTATTTTTTCTTTTACAGAAACTCGATATATTATTTTTAGTTGACGAAATGGGGAACGGGACACACACCCAACGGTGTCAAGAAGTTTATTATATAGTGCGTGATACGGGCTGCCTAGTCAAAAATCGAACGCGTTCCCGTACTCGTCGTTCTGGTTCAGCCCAAAATATCACCTCGGTGGCCAATAATGTGCGGCAACGGCTGAGAACATCAATTCGTTTTTTAAACCCTACAAAGTTCAATTGGTCCACAAAATGAAGCCTCGTGACCATCCGCTTCGTTACCGATTCACTGTGTGGGCCTGCGACAAACTCTAAATTATTAAGGATTTTGGTCAAAAACAATCCCACAAGGATATATAGAGAAGCCAATGCATCCATTGCGTGTTACTGTTTAGTGTGTGTATTTTTTATAGTTACGGGTTCAGGCTCACTTCAGTTACTTATAGGAACAGGCTTTCCAGCCACTTGCCAAAAATTAATTGAATATCTCACTGGACCCACAAAAATATGGAGAGTTATCGTTAAAACCATTTAATAACTTGCCTAATAAGTATCTAAATTATACGGCCTTGCTCACAACACTAAAAGCTACCCAAAACTTAGCTATTTTATTCTATAAATACATAATAAATTTTATATATTTTGATTTATAAACTTACAAAACAGTAATTTGTACTAATTTTTTTTTTAAAAAGAAACTTTTATCGTACACCAAACTTATTATATATTTTTTTTTTGTAATGATTTAATTTTTGAATTCCCTCCCCTTAACAACATCTAAACAAAACTGTAAATGTAAAAAGTAAAGAAAATTTTTATTTGTTACACATACATAGAGTAAAAACATACAGGAAACTGGGTCCAAGTAGATAAAATATTTGTTTATTGCCTGTTTTAGTCATAAATTTATCTCATTTTCTATTTTTTTTTTATTTTTTTTTTAAATGTACCAAAGTGTAAAAAATATTATTTATAATATTCTCACCGATTTTTATTTTTTTACAATTTTTAATGTGTATACACAAACAACCACACACACACTCATTCTCGCAATTATGTTCCATATAATATAACAGTAGCACCAAATTAACATACGTACCTATCTTTTTTCCCAGGTATAATTTTTCATTTTCCGACCTTTCCCCATAACAAAAAAAAAAATTATAAAAATAAATTCCATATTTTTTGGGAACTTCCACATAAAATGTATTTCGCAATTGCGGAAGAGTGGGAATGGTAGGTTGTTGCTGCGGTAGTAAACAATGGCAGAAACGAATTTTCATTTTAAATATACATTTCAAACTTTTCATTTTTTGCCAGCATAAAATATACGATTTTATAAAAGCACATTTTTTTATTTGTTGAAAAATTCTACTTAAACTTTATTTTATTGTTTTTCTCAAGCTTATTTCTACTATAATATCGTTGTCCCTATTTTTAAAATTGTTTTTCTCGGGTTTCATTTTTTGTTTTTTGAAAAAATAAAAATAATAATTATAACTGAAAAAATTAAATAATAAAAGTTTATTACTAATTTTTGTTTGTTTAATTTTATGAATTATGGTAACTAGTAAAGCTTATTATTATAACGTTGAGTACCAATTAAAAGCTTAAATGAATCGTTTCGGAAATGTGACTGGTTTGATTAAAAATTTAAATTTGTATGAATTATTATGTTCGAACCGTATACCTATAGCAAAACCGGCATCGTGAAATTTGTTCGTAGAACATTTATTCGAACGTTCATTTCATATAACAACATTATATTCGAAATCAATCTTCATACAAAAATATTCTTACGAAAAATCAAATACCAAAAACTGGGAACCGGAAAATGACTTTTTAATACTTAATTCGATAAGAAATAGTTTCTTTCAGTTTTTATATATTTACGCGTCCGCAGCTGGTGGAGACGCGAATGGTTATTCTTAAGGTACACATAAGCTGAAATGAGGACGATACCATTTATTACTAATTTAACTAGTTTATTAGCATATTACCCCGGTAAATCACAAATCGAGTATTTTTCGAGAGACTCAAAACTTTATAAAATCATTAAAATTTATAAAAAATTTTAAACTAAGTTCACCGAATGAAAATTGTTTTAAAATTTTGAAAGCTTTTGAATAACCATTAAGGTTCTATTCCATGGGAAAATTTGACTGGCAGTCAAAAAAAAAACGAAAAGAGAAAAAAAATTTAAAACTTCATTTAATAGACAAAGACGTTAATTTATTGATTTATAGTAAAACAGAATTTTGACAGCTTTTGTAACAAAACCTAAAAACAAATCATTAGTTATTCCTTGTCGGACTTGTCGTTTGATTTTGTTAAACTGTTAATTGCTAATTTTTGAAGTATGGTCGATAAAATTCAATTAAACTTGTATTTGGATCCGGAAAATATTATTTTCAGTAGCAGTGATGATGAAAATAAGCCACATGAAGAAAATAATAGAAAAAAGAAAATGTTGGGTTCGTCCGTATAATTTGGAACGGAAGAGGCGCGTTTATTAGTATTTTAAACGTACCAAGGCAAGATTCCAAGCTGGTTTTTAACTATACCCGAATGAACGTGAATGAATTCGACGAACTGCTGTTTATGGTTGGACCACTAATCGAGAAACAGCATGTCGTCACTCAAAAAAATAACCTTGTTAAATTTAACAAAATGTAGGTGGTTTGAATAAATTTCTTGGTTAGAATACGTCCAACAAAAAATATTGTCAAATGAACACAAATGTAAAAAATATATGTATATTAAACAAAAAACAATAGTTAATTGAACAATTATTTGATATTAAGGTTAACATAATTTTTTGTTTATTTTACAAAATTTTTCTAATTACTTTCTAATTATTTTTTTGTTAAATTGTAAGATAATTATAACATAATTTTCATTTAAATAAATATAAATCAAAAATAAAATATCAGAAAATCCTAACTTAAATATATTAAAACCAAATATTTTTTATGATTGACTAACAGTAATTAATTTAATTAATACTTTAATTGAAAATTGAAATTCAAATAACATTTAATTGCTCTATTAAATGCGTTATTGAAGGATGATTTTTCTCGGATTCAATTTTAATTTGATAGATATATTTTTGTATGAACATCCAAACAAGATGTGATGCCACTGGGTACTTTAAATTAAAAAGATGCAGTATCGCAAAGCAAACACCAATTGCATGTCCGATTGAAAATAATTTGTAGTAAACACCGTCGAAATAAACCATTATTTCTTTCGGATAAGTTAAGGTTCCGGATACCAATAAAAGTGGTGGGATACATTAACTGGTGGCACCTTGTAAAAGAAGTTTTTCATTTAATTCTTCTGCTGTGGCACCCAATAGCATAAAACTATGTTGTGAATCACGAATTGTGAATTTCACATGAATTTTTTTCCCATTGATAAGACGCACTTCCCGCGCTGTTGGGATTAAAACGTGATGAAGCAAATGAATCACGCAAAGCATTTGGCCAACTAAAAAATTTAAATAATATTTAATAATCGTTAAATATAATACCTATATTTCAGGTTTTAACATAATATCTTAAATTATTATTATAGTTACTAGAAATTATAATTTCAAACAGGGAAAAAAAACATTTTTGTCTATTACCGTCCAAAAAAAACTAAGAAATTTGTAACTCAAATTTATAAACAAATACCATCAGCGGTATTAGCTTTATTTTGTAAGATCGGTAACATTTTTCTTTTAAATTCTGGAAAACTATCCGTTAAACCATGAACATGTTGGTAAACAATTTCAAAATCCATTTCAACCTATACCAGAAACAATAAATAAAAATAATATAGAATTATTTCAAATGTTATAAGTAGATTACGTATCAGAAACTTGCTCTTATTTAAAGATCTAGCAACTATCTAATTTGGATGTGTTAACTTGATTTAGCTTAATATTTGAAACCATTGTTATCAGTTATCATAACACTGTTACATATCAGAGCTTATATTACTAACAATACGTATGTGAATTATAAATGTAAATGATTCTAAAAATTTATTGTTTATTGAATTACCAGTTTGTATCCTAAAGGCTTTTTATAATGTGGCCACTTTAATAATATACTTTCAGTATCAGGCGCTTATTTTATAAATTTGATCCTTTCTGATACCGTGTTTGACCAATGTCGTTCGACTTCTGGCCAAGTAAGGTTGTCTGCGTATAAATATTTTAAACTTTCGGTAGTTTCAGCAGTATCTAGAATATCTATACAGTAGAACGAGTAAACCAATTGTATATTTAACTTTATAGTATTTTATTGGTATGACTTTATAGTATTTTATTGGTATGTGGAATATGTATTGAAAACAGATTGAATACGAAATATATTTCAAAAAGATTGAAAAGTCAATGAAAAAGGACATAAGTGAATTTAATATAGTTACCAAATTTAAGTATGGGCGTTGATGAGTCTCTTTTGTGATATACGGTCCTTATCCCCACTTTATATAGTTTTCTAATTGTATCAAAGTATTTTGTATATAACTATAATTTCGAGTGGAGCTTTTCCATCTTCTTTAAAGAAATATAATGCCTAAAAATCAAATTTGATATAAATGGTTCAATTTTATATTTTACCAATACCTTTGTTTCAGTTGGAAACTGTTCCACAATTTTTTCTATAACATGATTTGCCAATGAGATGGACATCTTAAAATCGTTTTTTATTAAAAAATTTATAATTTCAGTGGTAAGCGTCTTTTGAATTCCTTCGTTTATTTTATTATTGTTTATATAATAGTCTAAAATGTATTTTCCGTTTGTTGACTCATTCAATATGGATGAAATATTGCACACTTTATTAGAGGGAATTTGTTATGTCGAAGCACTACTTTAAGAGATCGTAAAACTCGAGAGAGACAGTTCACTGGTTACAGTATTTGCTGTTGATTGAAGTGTAGATAGCAGTGCTGCCGAAATGTGAACGATCGGTCCAATTATGCTCCTTTCCTAAAATATGTACTCCCTACTCCGCTTTTTATGTTTTCACTCCCTTATCACATGAACATATTGTATTGAATATATTTTGTAAATAATTTGCATTCAAACATTTAATTTCGTATTATTTATACCATTTACGCATAAATTGCTGAAATTACATCAGGCAGCACTTTTGTTACTATTCGTATAATCGAAAAACAAAACATTTTGTTTGTGTAATGGGAATTAGGCAATACTAATAGGAATATTTTTTACACGAAAGGGAAATTCAAAGAAGAAACAGCAATAATACGCATTTCGCATTTAGTGAAAAATTCAATTAAGTGAAAAATTTTGAAATCAAATTTTATAACTACCAAATTTTTGAATTTTTTGTAATTTTTAAATAGTTTGGAATTTTGTTTAACTTAATTAAAAATTATTTTTTTATATATCTATGTGTAATAATAATACCTAAATTTACTTTTGTTGCGTATGTTATAAAATTGTGTTTGTGGAAGTGAACATTTGAACAGTAAAAAATTAAAGTGCAAAGGAACTTGTTGAATAATTGCAATTTTATTATTTAAATTATTTGAAAATAATAAACTATCTACGCAAATTCAAGTAAAGTTCAACAGTAAAGTCTACGCAAATAGTGTATACACTAGTTTAATTTCTTCAAGTTTAAGGGTTATAAAATGGATAGGTAATTCAAAAATCGTGTTATATGACTAATTTGTTATTCAAGGTTAATAAATGTTTCC
Organism: Tipula lateralis; assembly: GCA_963932295.1. Taxonomy (NCBI): domain Eukaryota; kingdom Metazoa; phylum Arthropoda; class Insecta; order Diptera; family Tipulidae; genus Tipula; species Tipula lateralis. The sequence continues at coordinate 150,531,035 of OZ010737.1, read as the reverse complement.
TTTATTCTACAATAGGTACTTAATTAAATATGCAAAGGGCACTCCTGCTTCAATTGAAAATAATCCCACCAGTACGTCGAAATTAGAAATAAAATCGCCAACTTTAAGGTCGAGCTCACCTTCATTTATTGATCAGCCACGAGGATCTGCAAGTGTTATCATAGAAAAGTAGAAACGAAACATCGTGTTAAGTAAATATAATTCTTATTAATATTTGTTTCTTTGTAGATCTGTAACAATATCGTCAGGTACACCACCGGTCTTAATTTCTTCATCACCCAGTAAGAAATTTAGAAAAGATGAATCACCGTTAGGTTCACTCAATATGGATAAGTAAGACTAATGGATTGTGTAACACGATTATTTATATTTTCATTAACATTTTTCTTTTTCAATAGCTATGCAAGTGCAATCGAAAATAATAAATCGTCGAACTTTGACTCTAATACGCCAATCAAATTACAAGAATGTACGTTACAATCGGAAATAGGTAATCAAAATATTGAATTACCCAATATAAGAATCTCAGATCCAAATTTAAGTGTTGTGGAGTTGGAATTTGAGAGTAAAATTGATAAAAATATTCCGAAAGATAATGATCGTACTAACGCGAATAACTATAAGCAACATTATAGATCAATCTGGGCTGATAAATTTCTTTGGGTTGAAAAGAAAACGGATGCCCGAGGTATAGAGATACCCTTTTGTAAATATTGTCAAAAGCTACTCTCTAACAATACTGGGCATTTAAAGAGGCACCAAAATTCCGAAATCCACAAATTAACTATGAGTTCCTTGAAAAATCAACCTGCAATTTTAAAATGCGGAACTACTGAATCATTTAATAACCAAATTAATCTAGTGAAAACAGCAGAATTAAAAATAATCATGTTCCTTTTACAACATAATCTACCATTTACTTTAATAACACCACTAATTTTGCTAATTCAAACCATTGTTCCGGATTCCAGCATTGCTAAAAATTTAAAATGCGGTAGAACAAAAGCAACCGAGACCACTAATACTCTTATTTTAGAAGAGGGTCTAGAAAATACATCTGTTGTTTTGCGAAATCAAAAATTTTCACTTATTATTGATGAAACCACCGATATTAGTACAAAAAAATGTCTAGTATTAGTAGTTCGTTTTTTTGACTATGTAATTGGAAAAGTTACCGATAAATTTTTTGGGCTGGTTTTGTTAGATAGTGCGGATGCTAAAAGTATACATGATAAAATAGTAAAATACTTTGATTCAGTTAGAGTACCATTGAACAATTTGATCGGGTTTGCTTCAGATAACGCTTCCGTTATGATGGGAAGTAAGAATGGTGTGAAAACTTTATTAAAAACGGCCAATCCACAACTGTATGTTATGGGTTGCATTTGCCATTCCTTACATCTTTGCTCATCGGCCGCATCTAAAAAAAATGCCTCATAAAATTGAATGTTTAGCGAGAGATATATAATCATTTTTTTCACATAGTGCAAAACGGCAAACTGAATATGATCTATTTCAAGAATATTTTAATGTTAACCACCACAAAATCTTAAGAAACTGTTCGACCAGATGGCTTTCTTTTGAAAATGTGGTTTTACGATTATTGGAACAATGGGTCCCATTGAAACATTTTTTTATGTCTTATGAGTTTGAGACCGATTCAGATTTAGTCAGTAATATTTGCAGTGAATTGTGTGATGAAAATAAAGTATATTTTTACTTTCTATCGTATGTGCTAAAAATTACAAACAAAATGAATATCGAGTATCAGTCGGAGAGTACAAGGATCCACTTGTTGCTGCCCACAGCAAAATCTTACTACAAAACCATTTTGTCAAATTTTGTGAAACCAGATTTAATTAATGAAAATTTATTGATGGATTTTACAAATCAAGAATGCCTACTTAACTACGAGCAAATATACATTGGAGCAAAAGCAGATTTGTTAATTCAAGAAAAGACGTTGTCGGATGTTGTAGTTCAAACTATTAAATATAACTGCCGTGAATACTATAAAGAACTTTGTTTTCAAATTAGTAAGCGTATAAAATTTGACGATGAGGTATTGGTTGCGATTCAGGCCATTAATCCAAAACAAAGAGCACCTTCTCTCACACCACTTATTAAAAGGTTTCCAAATCTGATTGAAGAGGAATTAGTTGAGGAGTTGGATGATGAGTGGAGACAACTATTAAATCAACAAAGTGTAGATCAAAATTTAGAACTAGAAGAGTTTTGGCACGGAATTTTTAATTTAAAGAATGGCATGGGTCATCAAATGTTCCCAAACCTAGCTAAATTTGTAGGGTCTATTATTAGTTTCCCGCACAGCAGTGCAACGGCAGAACGTGTGTTTTCACAGGTAGCACTAATAAAAAATAAGCAACGGAATTGTTTGTCTACGTCCACTGTAAATTCTATTCTAATGGCAAAAGAAATTTTGAAACGAACGGATGCTATCAAATGGATGCCACCTAAAAGTTTATTAATTAAATATAAAAAATAACTGAAATGTGTATTCTTCAGTTAAATCTATAGTTTTACTTTTATAAGAACCAGTTGCGATAACACAATTTTTTTCCTTTAAACCGATTCTGATTTAGAGTTTTACGTAATATTTATTTTTATGTTAACACAATGAATGTGATATTTTTTTATTATAATTTGATTTATCGTTTTATTTTAATACAATTGCGATTTTAATGTGGTGATAATAGAAACACAATGAATGTGATATTATTTAAATTAAGTTTGAATTTACTTTATTTTTATTACATAATTTTATTAATGTAAAATAATAATCTATATTTTAAATAAAGTTTAGTATACAAAACTGATTTTTAATAATAAAAAATTAAAATATTTTGTTATTTTGAACATACTCCTTTTTAGCTGAAAATCCTCCCCTGAAAACACAATTGATACTCCTCTTAAATTTGTATTAACGGCAGCACTGGTAGATAGCCATTTCTTATGATGATGCGAAAAAATAATTTGATTTCCTAATGGAAAATTTGGCAAAAACTTGTCCTTATAGTTATCATTCGTACATTGAAATGCTTCTACGCTCATCTGAAGTTCTGGAAAGAATAAAACATATAAGTGAATAATGTTCATAGTTCAAAACAATTATTTAATATAACAGAGTTGAGCTTTATAAAAGTACAATTTTTGTTAAAAATTTATTTTTGTTTTAATTATATTGATAAAATATTACTTATGTAATAATGTATTTCAATCGACTTTCAAACTGAAACTGAATTTAAAATCTCCGTTTAACAAAAACGTGCACAAGATAGATTTTTTTTGTAAAAAACACAAAAAACCTAGTTAAAAACAAATAATTTTGTATGAAAACAAAATTTTGTTTAAAATTCAAAATATTAATTTAAAATCAAACATTTTTTTGTGCAAACAATTAAATTTTTATTATTTTGGTTAGGATTAAATAAAATTAAATATTATATTTTGTATAAAGTACAACAATATTGGTAATTAACAATATTTGAAAATAGTTTATTTTCTAACTGTTCTTTTTTTATCATATATGTAATTGAAACAACTTTATTTACTTTACAATTTAAATTTCCATTTTCATGCGTTTTCATTCATGACGCCGGTTGAACCTTAAGGGTTAAGGAAGTTTCTCATTAGATCGGGCTCGAGTTCGAGTCTTGCCGTTGACCAAAAATTGACGTGCACCGGATAACATAAAAAGCGATTGTGTGTTAAAGCATTTTTTGGAATGCTCAATTCAATGTACACCAATGCGTTAAAATGGTTCGTAAGATTTCAGTTGAGACGCGATTAGGGCTCTTTGTAGCATAAGCCATATATTTTTATTCATGTTGATATATTTATTAAATGTTCAATTTAAATTGTCAAAACTGATATACGTCTTTATAAGAACTTTGATATGTTTTGAAATATTTCATAACGATAAAAAGATGTTATCATATCTTTTATTCCTAAAGCTTAACAAAACATAATGTTTTTTTTAAAGCATATGTAAATTAAAATCTCTGCATTCAGGGAACTGAAATTTTATAATAAATTAGTATGTTCCAATATCTTCTCTGTTTAAGTAAATATTTTGAAAGTCTAACTGGGGGTGAAACAAATAAGCAATAAAGTCAGCGAATGTTTTTATAAGACGAACTTTATTTTTTAATCCACTAAACAGTGTTGAGTACTGTTAAAAATCTAATATAATATTATTAGAGCAAAATATATTTGGTGTAACATACTCGGTTATATAAATGTTTACTAGAAATGGTTCTTAATGTAAAATTATGCCATTGGAATATGAGTAAATGAGTTGATTATCAATCGTTATAAAAAGCAGCAAAATAATCAATGATTATTACTTTAAATTAACAAATCAACTGTTGTTACTATAAACTATTTGTATATAATTTTTAAATTATTTTGCTAATTTTACAATTGTTTTATGAACTTTAAAATAATTGTTATTATTTAGTTCAGTAACATAATAAAAACTTTGTTGAATAAAATAAAAATCAATTTTAATTTTTGTTGAAAGTATAGAATTTTAACAAGGATTATGATCCTTCAAACTCAGATTAATGTTTTATTTACAACATTTGAAATGTAAAAAAAAAATTTTTTTGTAAACTTTAAAAAGTTATTGTTAATAACATCAAAGATTCCAATAACATAAACTTGAGTATTTTTTACTATACGACATAATTATTTATACAAAGAAATACTTAGATTTTACCAACATTTTGTTGTTTATATAAAAAAGTAGCATTCAACCAACAAATTAATGTAAATTTAACAAAAACATTTTATCAGGTCTTTAACAAAACAATTTTATTAAAAATACTGGTAACATTTTTTTGAGTGGTGAGGGAACCTTTGAGCTCCAGTTTCCGGTTGGCTGTGACATTAAGATTATTAAGTAATTCTTATATAATAGTTATTATACAATTTTTTTTAATTAGGTATCTTGCAACGGGGGAGTCACAAACCAGCTTGGCACTTGCCTAAAAATGCTCCCAAACAAGCATTCATAGAATTGTTGGTGAAACAACACGATGTATAGCAGACGCGCTAAAAAGCAAGGTGTTTCCCGAACTAACCATATATTATTTCGAAGCGGTGGCATCTGGGTTTCAAAAGAGATGGGATTTCCCTCACTGCATTGGAGCAATTGACGGAAAAAACATCATAATTCAAGTAATGTAATTTGATAATTGAATAATTTATTTAACTAACATTTTATATTTTATTTTAGGAACCAAGTCACTCCGGATCAGAGTTTTTTAATTATTAAAAAACATCATCGATTGTCTTAATGGCAATTTGCGATTTTGACTACAATTTTATAATGTGCAATATTGGTGCTGCAGGTCGACAGAGTGACGGAAGGGATTTTAGGGAAAGTCTTTATCTGTATATTAATTTCTTTAGCATTCCTAAACCAAGCGACGTAAGCGAAAATTTTAAAAACGTACCTTATGTTTTTGTAGCCGATGATCCTTTCACGTTAAGTGAAAATATGCTGAAGCCATTTATTACAATCAAAGGGCAACACGATACTATTTTTTAATTATCGGGTTAGCCGAGCCCGACGCATGATTGAAAATTGTTTTGGTTTTAATTTCATCTAAATGGAGAATATTAATAACCACAATCATAGCAGACGTTGTTCTGGTGGAGAATATAGTTCACTAGAACAAAACGCTAAAATATTTTATTACTACCAAATATATTAAAATTATATTATTACAGATCTTATTGATCATAGAGTAAAATGAATTATCATACCAGGAAAAAATTTTAACTCATACTTTTTAAAGTTTAAAATGTATTTAAAAGCAAATTATTATCTATTTTTAGGTTCTTGGCGCAATACCAGCACCAATTTCCCGCCTCTTCAGGCAATGAACAGAAACTCGAGTAATATAGCCAAATTGACGCGTAAAAGGTTTGCCGAATACTTTGTGCAGAGGGGCAAGTAGAGTGGCAGCTAGATATAATATAAGTTTAGTCGTATAACGTCGTGCAGGTTAAGAAATATTTTTTATTCATATTGATTTTAATAAAACTTGTTTGATTTGAATTATTTTTAATTACTCATTTATTTATTAAATTTAACAAAAATATAAAAAAAATTAACTTTAAATAAATGAAACTATATAATACAATAAAATAAATTAAATTTATTGAAAACAAAAATTTTTATAAAAAATTAAATAATTATTTAGTTTTAATATATGGTAGTTTTAGATATTTCCCTGCAAAATCAAAAAAAAATTAATGATAAATAGTAAATTTAAATAAAAGTTTTATTTATTTACCTGTTTTTTCAACACATCGGTGAGAGCTTTTAGTAAATCTTGCTGCACTTCCAACCTGGCCATGAATCGCAAAGCATTCAAATATGGTTTTTACGTCATTAAAATAGCGCCTACGTGAGCATAATCAGGGTCAGTGGCTGGAACCGAAGCCTGACTTGAGGTACATTCAGAATGGCTGTTGGTTAACATCTCTACCGCCCCTACGTAACGGCGTTTTATCTTCATTGCCTCTTCCTGATACTGAGTCATTGGAATTTCTGTAAAACTTAAACCGATTTGATGTAAATTATTTACATATGTATATAGACGAGTATAGAATATCTTATGTTATATATCAAATAGTATTCGTAAATTTATGTTTTAACTTACTCTTTCTGTTGCTTGATGCTCCCGATTCACCACCACGTAGTTGTAATGAGCTAAGGAAACACGGCGTTAAAAAAGTATTTTGTTATTAAAATTATTATTAAAAATGGTTATTCTACCGTGAAAATATCGCGAACTAATTCAAAAGTACATACCATCTAGATTCTGCCGTATCATCTCAAAATGAGAGAATGTTGAAGTATTTTGCTTGGTTTTTTATGCCACCTGCTGAACAACTGGCAGCTCGTTTTTTACCCCGGAAATAGGTAGCCTTGAGAGTATCCCATTTTTTTTTCCGTAAAGCTGTTATACTGGCGGCGTTGATTTCAACTCTGTTATAAAGAAATTCAAAAAATTATCTAAATTTTATACACCTGCATTAAAACTGTTACATTAAGAGCATTTTATTTAACCAACATAGTGCTGTCATTTAATATGGCACTCATGCGAAGTAAAAAATACACTTATTAATTTAATAAAAAGAAAGTTACTTCCTCCCACAATCGTGTTTTTAATACTTTATTTCTGTAAAGTGGATCCCGGATGTTCCATAGAGCTGGTCCGGTTCGTACAGCTTCAATAATTAATTCTGAAATATAAACTATATTAACTTTAATTTTTAAAACACATAAAATTGAGATTTAACCGTGGCTGGTATCTTCTAATATCGGTGTGGATGAACATGATTGACAGCTAACATCAAATTCATCCGGCTGGGGGTCAGTAAAATAATTATTGAAACTGCTACTATTTCCGTCCATCCCGTCCACCAATATGGTGTCTTCCAAGACTTAAATTGTTTTGTTATCTGAAAATTTAAATATATTGATAAGAAAAATTAAATATCACTTTTTAATAAATATGAATGTTATTTCAATTCAATTATAATTTTTAAATACGACACCAAACTAAAATAGGAAATTTTTGACACTCAACTATAAAATTGTTTGTGTGCGAAAACAATTTCTCGTCTTTCACAAATTTTATGTAGAAGTGCAAGTGTGACTGCAATAAACAGTATTAAATTTTATACTTTTTATGGCAGTCTCACTTGCACAAACACAAATATTTTTCCAGTCAATTTCGACTGAGATAGCTTTTTATTACATTTACACTACTATAAAATCTTTATTTTTGTTCTGTTATATTAAGGAATATCGCTTTAAAGGTTCTCTTCCATGAGAAAAATTGACTGTCAGTAAAAATTAAAATGAGACAAAAATAAATATTAAATAGTATTACAAATGAAACAAAAAGCCATCTCAGTTGACTGGAAAAATATTTGTGTTTGTGGTAGTGTGACTGCCATAAAAAGTATAAAATTGAATACTGTTTATTGCACTCACACTCAGCCTTCTACATAAAATTTGTGTAAGACAAGAAATTATTTTCGCACACAACCAATTTTATAGTCAAGGGTCAAATACTCAATAGTCCATATATTACTTTGGTAAAATTATAATTGAATTGAAATAAAAATCATATTTGTTTAGCATTGTGATGTTTAATACTAAATTTTAATTCACAAATAAAAAACTCCAAGAATGAATAATTAATGATTTTTTTGGTTATGGTTTCTTAAATAGCGATCAATATTCTGCTATAATTCGCTATAAATAAATAATTAAACAATAACGTTGTCTTTCTCTTTTAGTTGGAGTTTTCTAATTATTTTCTCTCTTTGTCTTTTTTGACTGTCAGTTAATTTTTCCCATGGAATAGCGCCTTTACTCTCAATTATTGTTGATAGAATATTTAGATGAAAGTTTCACAAATTCCTGATCGCGTCAGTGCATAGAACTCAGTATGATAGATTCTTCTTTCGAATATAACAAACCATTTCTTAAATTTATCCCAGAAAGTTTCAACTGTCACATCCATACACAGAGGCAGAACATTTTGATTAACACTCTGAAACATCTTAGGTTATCTGCATTTGGGAGATATTTCAGTTCTATAGTCCGTCTTCACTGAACATCTATTTGCTGTAGAAAATTTTCGCTTTTCAATACAAGTTTTTATTCAGTACTGTATGGTATAAACTATGTTGAAACTAATACTGATAGGCTACAAATAAACCACTACCAAATAAACCTATTTTAATTTTATAAAAAACTTTGCAAATAATTATTTTAATTCGGCAGCTTGAATTCATATTCTGTATGAAAGAAGAAATGAGAATGTATGTGAAGTTAGCCCAGAATTCATCCCAGAAAAAAACGATGGCAATACTAATCTCAACTATCATGACACTTTTTGCGCTTAACAAAAAAAAATTAGCTGTCTTGATAGTTTTCATATACTCAGACCAAAAAAATTTACTCTCATGATAGCTTTCATATACTCAGCCCAGAAAATGGACTGTCACTATAAGTTTAGTTTAAATAATTGCTGTAGTGACTAATATTGTTAGTTTTGTACATTCAATGTTAGTGACTGCGAATAAGGAACTCGTACGATTTTTTAAAGAATTTTTCTATGTCTAGGAATTGAGATATAGTCCATAAAAATAAGGAAGTATTCGTTTTGTACAGCGTCCTGGTCGGCCGACAGATCATCTTGATCAGCCGAAAAAGTCTGCGGATCAAGAATTGGAGGTATTACTCGATCAAGATTCATGTCAAACACAAGAAGAACTTGCAGAGTCATTGGGAGTTGATCAAGCAACAATTTCCAGACGTTTCCAAAAAGATGATAAATTGGAGTCATCCAAAAAGATGATAAATTGGATACCGTACGAGTTGTAGCCAATAGACGTGAAAATACAATTTAGCATGGACAAAATTACCTATGGCAAAACCGGCATCGTGAATTTTGTTCGAAGAACATTTATTCGAATTTATTTATTCAAACAACAACATTATATTCTAAATCAATCTTCATACAAAAATATTCTTACGAAAAATCAAATATTCGTAAGAACAAATCATACCTAACTAGATTTGACCAAAAACTTGCTTGGGACCGGAAATTGACAATAATTTTGTTAAATTTTTATATATGTATATTTTCGTGTCCGCAGGTGGTGGAGACGCGAATGGTTTTTCTTAAGGTACACATCAGCTGAAATGAGGAAGGAACCAACTTTATTAGCCCGGTCACAAATCGAGTATTCTCCGAGAGATTCAAAAATTTAATAAATCATTGGTCTACAAACAGAGGCACTAATCTTCATAAGTAAGTCAATCAACGAGATGGATCTTAATTATCTATCTCACGTTTGACATTGACTATAGAAGACAAGACTTTGTCATTGATATATTAGTCAGCTTAGGTTAGGTTAGGTTGATGGGCTGCTTCAGCACACTTAGACCGGTGATCTTACTTCCCTACTACTCTTATGGGAAACAGTTTGAGCTACTTACGAAATGTGATAAGTCTCGCACCTTACAGTTTTCGAGATCAGAAATGCAGTCCAGTAAGGATTTACCCAAAAATTCATGTCTTTTGTGTTCCAAAACCGAGCATAAACATAGAAGTAGACAACCGTCTCTTCCTCTTCCTCGTCCAAACAGCTTCTGCAAAAATCATTAGTGTAATGTTTGTGTTCGGAGTTTGACATTGAACGTATCCATTATATAGAGAATGAGAGCGTACTTCAGAGTGGTCGAGTTAAAACATCATTGTATCGTAGAGATTGAAATAAAGCAGAACTAAACTTACAAATGTGTATTTTTCTAATCGAGATTTATATAATTAATCAGAAGTTAAACATAACAATTGGCGACGAGGATTAAACAGATAAATGACACGATGTCCAAAAAAGATGTGCAAATCATACAATCGAATTTCAGTAAATTCATACCACAGGAAGAAGAATGGATTATATATAAAGAAAAGCTTGATTTTTTCTTTGATACCAATCTAATCAACGATGAGGACAGGAAACGGAATGCATTAATAAACTATTTAGATACAACAGTATACAAGTTATTAAGGGATTTGTGTGCACCAAAATTGCCAAAGGATAAATCATATGTAGAGCTCTGTGTAATATTGGACAAATATTTTACGCCTACAGTAATAGTTTTCGATGAACGAAAAGTTTTCTTTGGCGCTAGTATCAATACGGGAGAAAGCGCTAATGAGTACTGCGCAAGATTAAAAGGGTTAGCTACAAACTGTAAATTTCAGGAACATCTAGAACACAATTTAATAAACAAATTTGTGACCAGTTTTGATGGAAAGGTCTTTGAGAGACTATCGGAAGAGGACCATACTGTAACCTTAGAGAAAGCACTGGAAATTGCAATGCGTGTTGAGTTGAAGTATTCGAAAGTAACTAACCTAAATTTTTTGAGAAAAGGATGCAGTGCCTTGCAATCGAGTAAAAGTCATGAAACACAATCAGTTCATCAGAATCAACAACAACTTAGTAGAAGCCGCAATAATAATGGATCAACACAACAAAAACCAGCAACTCCAGGTAAAACAAATGTAAGGTGTGGTCGCTGCGATAGATATAATCATAATCAGGAAAAATGTATATTTATTTCAATGAAGTGTTTTTCTTGTGGTAAGATGGGGCACAGCTCAAGAGTTTGCCATAAATTTGGCAAGAATATGTTTTATGTAAACGAACAGTGTGACAAGGAGAATAGGGATGAAATAAGTATACATAACCTTGAAAATTTTAGTAATAATGTTGAAATGGAAAAGGTTTTGTATAACATGAGAAGTGAGAATAATGATAGGGATAAATTAATTACTATAAAAGTTGAAATTAATAATATAAAGTTTAATGCGGAAGTTGATACAGGCTCAAATTTTGGAGCAATGTCGAAGAGTTTTTACGAAAATTCATTTTACAATCTCAAGTTTATTGAAAAAAAATTACATTTGAAAGGGTATGACGGTCGAAGTATGAACGTGTTGGGCTGTATTGAAACCAATCTAACTTATAATAACAAAACAGAATTATTAGTATTTATGGTTATTGATAATGGTGGTCCACCTTTAGTAGGACGACAATTTTTGAGAAAATTTGATTTACAAGTTTCTAGTCTAAATAAAATAAATTCTTTAAATTTGAATAACCTATTGCATGAATATCAGGATTTGTTTAAAGATGGGGTGGGTAAATTCAAATTGAATAAGGTTAAATTGGAACTGAAAGAAAACGCTTCTCCAATTTTTTTTAAGCCGAGGCCAGTGCCGTACGAGTAAGGTTGAAGAAGAGTTGGAAAAATTGGTGAAAGAAGGTATCCTGACACCAGTTGAAACATCAGATTACGGAACTCCTTTAGTACCAATTTTGAAGTCTGATGGTCGTGTCAGAATATGTGGTGATTACAAGGTTACAGTAAACAAATTCATCAAAGATTTTAACCATCCTCTTCCAAGAATAGATGAAATTGTCAATTCATTGCGTGGAGGAAAAAAATTTTCAAAACTGGATCTTTCTTATGCATATAATCAACTTGAACTGGACGATGAAAGCAAAAAATATGTAACATGGAGTACCCATAAAGGGGTATTTCAAATGAATCGTTTGCCATATGGCATAAAGCCAGCAAGTGGTATTTTCCAGTTTACAATGGAGAAATTACTGTTAGGGCTTGATGGTGTTGTAGCTTTTATTGACGATTTAGTTGTAACAGGTATTAATGAAGAACAACATTTAGCAAATTTAGAAAAAGTTTTCAAACGTTTAAATGATGCAGGATTAAGGTTAAATAAATCAAAGTGCGAATTTTTTAAAGATAATATAGATTATCTGGGTTATAGGGTAAATGATCAAGGTTTGTGCAAAACAAACAACAGAATTGATGCAATATTAAAAGCACAGGTTCCGAGTAATGTTACCGAAGTTAGAGCATTTTGTGGTCTTGTGAATTATTACGGTAAATTTATTAAGAACTTAGCAACAATAATGAATCCACTGTACAAATTATTAAAAAAATCGGAAAAATTTGAATGGTCTGTTGAGTGTCAGAAGACAGTTGATATAATAAAAAAGGAAATTGTTTCGGATATAATTCTGGTTCATTTCAATCCAAAAGTGCCCATAATTCTAACTTGTGATGCTTCTCAGAAAGGAATAGGTGCAATAGTGTCGCATAAATTTTCAGACACGGAAGAAAAACCTATAGCATTTATTTCACGAACGTTGACTGATGCTGAAAAAAACTACAGTGTTTTAGACAAAGAAGCATTAGCAATATATTATGCAGTTAAAAAACTTTTTCAGTATTTGATAGGTATAGAATTCACACTAAGAACTGACCATAAACCATTGTTAGCGTTGTTCGGGGAAAATAAGGGTCTACCTCAAATTGCAGCCAGTAGATTGCAGCGCTGGGCACATTTTGTGTCAGGATTTAAATATAAAATTGAATACATTAAGAGTTGCGACAACAGTGCTGATGGGTTATCTCGCTTACCAAGTCAAAATACTGATTTAGGGGAGGAAGATTCAACAAATTATTTAAATTTCATGGATAAAGGGAAAGATATAGTTTTAGATTACAAAACCATCAGGAAAGAAACTCAAAAGGATAAAATCTTATCTAAGGTAACAGACGGAGTAAAATATGGAAATTTAGAAAAATTATGTGACGAAGATTTTAAACCATATGTAAGAATTAAGGACGAACTAACAGTTGAACAAGACGTACTGTTAAGAGGGTGGAGAGTTGTAATACCTAACAAGTTACGAGAGTGTATTTTAAATGAGATGCACAATTCCCATTTTGGTATAGTGAAAACCAAATCTTTAGCTAGATCTTACGTATGGTGGCCAAAGATAGATGATGATATTCAACAAATGATTAGGAATTGTCGATCATGTTTAGTTGTTCAACCGGATCCACCAAAAGCAGCATTGATCCCGTGGGAAAACCCTGGTAAACCGTGGGGTAGAATTCATGCTGACTTTGCTGGTCCATTTTATAATAATATGTTTCTGATAGTAGTGGATGCGTATACTAAGTGGGTAGAAGTTTTTAAAATAAGTTCAGCTACGACAGAAGTTACAAAAAGTAAATTCAGAGAATTATTTAGTCGTTTTGGTTTACCAGATGTCCTAGTAACAGATAATGGTAGCCAATTGTGTGCTTTGAACATGAATGAATTTTTGAAACTTAATGGTATTAAACATATTTTAACACCACCGGGGCATCCAGCAACGAATGGAAGTGCTGAGAATATGGTAAAGACGTTTAAAAAGACCATTAAAGCTGTTGTAGATGAGTATATGCGTAACAAACGTAATTATAGTTTAGAGTTAGCTGTAGATAGATTTTTGTTTAGTTATAGAATGACAAAGCACTGCACAACTAATGAAACACCTGCAAAATTAATGTTTGGCAGAGAGCTTAAAACATTATTTAATCTGTTAAAGCCACCCTGTCAGAAGCAGATAGTTGAAAATGCTCAGGAAAACCAGGTTCGTAATTATAGAGGAAAACGCATGAAACAGTATCTTAGTGGGGAGAGGGTGATAATTAGGGATTACTCAGACCCTAATCATAGTAAATGGGTTGATGCAGTTATAAATAAAGTTTTAGGTCCCCGTACTTATATATGCAATTTAAAGAATGATAAAACAATAAAGAGACATGTAAATCAAATAAGAAACTCTGTTGATCAAAGTATATCAGATAATCAAAATGAGTTACACAATAATTATAACAACAATGAAAATGTATGTGTAAGTGACAAAGTTGTAAAACAAGTTAGATCAGATTTTAGTAATAAAGGAATGGTAAAAAGGGATTTAGAAAACTCAAATTTACCAATAAATTATGAAAATGGCGATAATGGTAGTTCCAGCATTCAAAATAATGTTAATGAGTTAAATAATTCTATCGAAACTGAAAAGATTCAAGGTGTTATAGTGGATGGTGGAATTGCCAATGTTGTTAATATGATGTAAGACAAAAAAGATGTATAAAAAAACCGGTGCGTTTAAATTTATAAACCATTATTATAACTAAAATAAGATATAAAATTTGGTATTGAAATTATAATATTAATATTAAGGTTCATTTTTATTTTTTATGTATAAGTAAACGATGTTTTAACTTAGTGTGAGGGTGTAATGTTTGTGTTCGGAGTTTGACATTGAACGTATCCATTATATAGAGAATGAGAGCGTACTTCAGAGTGGTCGGGTTAAAACATCATTGTATCGTAGAGATTGAAATAAAGCAGAACTAAACTTACAAATGTGTATTTTTCTAATCGAGATTTATATAATTAATCAGAAGTTAAACATAACAATTAGCTTCTAGACCCAGCCTCTTCGCATGTTCTCCAAGTAGGCAGCGTCCTTTGAGTATCCCCACGATTGATTTTGTTCACGTTTTCGTAGGAAGATTAGTGTCTTTGAGCGTTTCAAGTTCAGATTTGGCCGTCTTGTACACGCTGCAGTGATCAGGTAGAGGAACTGCTATATCTACTTCTAATTTATCATAGAAGACTTCAGCTTCTACTTTAACGTGTAGTTTGGAGCCACCCGTACAGAACTGCAATGCTTCCGTTTCCGTAACCAACCCTGATAGCGGAGTGGCTGTAATCGCTCACCCCATATATAAGTACACATCTTATTACGGAAGTGAATAATCAGTGTACCAGCTACGGCTTCAGGCCTCATCTCTTTTCGATGGCGTTTCCACACGAGTATATGGCTGTATTAGCCTTATTTAGTCACCCGCATCCTGAAAGTAGTTTCCCCAGCTCCAAATTAACCATCCTGCACCCAAGCATGTGATTGATTAACCTTCTTACAGAGTAGTCCATCCCTAGGAACAACAATCTATCCAGAATCACCTCCGTCTTTACATTGTTAAAGGCGTCCTCAATATCAAGGAACGCCACCATAAAAAACTCTTGCGAGAATATTGTCTTCTACCTACCAGAGCATGCAGAGCAGTGCCCACATTTGTCCCTTTATAGTCTGAGCCCAGTCAATAGACTTTAATTTTTAGCGTATGTAAATATCCACCAGCTTTTCCAAGGTTTTTAATTTAAAGGGTGATATAGAGTTATTGGTCATAAGTTGGGTAGCCATGCCCAACTAACAATTTAGGTAGTTTATTCTATCGCTTGGTGTAATATGCTATTTCGGTTGAAATAACGTAAAATTTTGGTTAATTTTCTACTTTCAAGAAGTATTTGCTAATTGGTAAGAATTTAAGAAAAATTAACGAAAGTTTTCTGGCATTTTTCTACCTTTAGGCGGCTTTTACTTTTTAGTCTAATATTAAGAAAGTTTGGCCTAATTTGAACCAGCGAATCATGTTTAAAGTAGAAAAGAGTTGGTAGTAGAAAATTGGGTTTTTTTTTTTTTTTTTTTTTTTTTTTTTTCTCCACGGCCCGTACCGTGTCAACAATCTGACTCCAACGGTTTCGATCACGAGCCAGATCTTCATACTGTTGCAAGCAGTTGGAAGATGCCAGATCGCTCTCTACGCCGTGGAGCCATCGTCGCCGACAGCGACCTCTTCGCCTACCGAAAGGCGGTTCTCCCTTTAAAGATCGCTGTATCATTCGGTTCGGATCAGCACGCAGAACGTGACCGAGCCAGCGTATTCGCTGTCCTTTGATTTCATGCACGATATCAGGAATTTGCATTAAATTTCTGATCTCGTGATTGAAAAGAACTCGGTAAGTGCCATCGACGTCGCGTTTTGGACCATATATCACACGCATGATTCTTCTCTCGAATGTTAGAAGCCATCTTTCGTACTCATCCGTCAAGGTCCAACTCTCACATCCATACATGACAACGGGTCTGATCAACACTCTGTACAGTTTCAGCTTATCCGTATTTGCAAGATATTTTGATTTCAGCAGTGGACGTAGAGGATACAAAGCCCGATTGCCAGCGGCAAGGCCGAAAATTGGGTTTAATCTATGTAAAATATTTCTTCTTTTCCTACCTATTGTAAACTTTAAAGTTATTTTAACTTTTAAGTCGAAAAAATAACAAATTTTAATAAATTTCGTCAATTATATTTCACCGATTTTCAACCTTGAAAACGATTATACTTTTACAAAGAAAAATAAGGATTTTTTTCTATATTTTGCCATGTTTTTCTATCTTAAGGTTAAAATTTCTTTATAGTAATATTATAGTAGAAATTTAATTTTACCGATCGTCTATAAGATTGTAAATCACCTACAAAATTCACTTAAAAGACGAATTTCCTAAAAGGTTCTCTTACAATTTTCTTTATAGTCGAAAATAAGCAATTTTTACCTACTTTTAGTTATTTTAGAAAAGTGAAGTGTTATAAAGATAGAAATAAAACAAAAATATTTTTAATTCTCTCAGCCCTTTAAATTATTCAACATCTGTTATTTTCGATATCGCATCGTCGATCGGAGCACCTACAGAACCAGTGACATATGAAAACTCGAACGGCTTAGCAACCATTTTTACAGATCAAGTATCATCTCATCTTTAAATTTCACAAATTGTTCACCATCAGTTAAAGAATCATCAGATTCAGAATCTACACTTAACCGGCCCAGTGACACAGAAAACATTTTTTTTATGGATGAAATTGACGAGCATATTTTTGATGAAGATATTTATAGCAAATTAGAAGAAGAATCCATTTCCGAAATATAACAAACAAAATTGTAAATTTATCATACAACACGAAATTATAGATGGTAAAATATCGTAACAAAATTTTAACATATCTCGCGCAAGCATGGCGAACAAAAAAATTGTAAAGGCAGAGCTGTACTTTTAGATTCCTTGTTGTGCGTTTTTCGTTTCTGATGCTTTTTCGAGCATTTTCGAGAGCTGTACTTTTAGATTCCTTGTTGTGCGTTTTTCGTTTCTGATGCTTTTTCGAGCATTTACGACACTTAGTAAATTGATTAATTTTACTCGAATCAAATCAATTTTAAATTCCATATTTTTTATGCTTTTCTGAAACATAAATTATATTTGTTTATAAATTTGCCTAGTTCCTGCTATAAATAGATGATCACACATTTTCCAAAGGCGTCGTTGAGTTTCTTATTATATAACGTTTGTTTACTTCACTGGAAGTTGCGCAGCACGATGTAAAAATGAGTTCCAGTACGATAATGTTTTACCTATAAGTCGATTAACACTCTATTACGTACATATTTTTTCTTACTTGTTTAGTAAAGTTTTCCTAAACAAGTAGAAATAGAATTCGAAAACGCAATTTGAAATGGACCTAAAAGTAGAATTTACTTAAACAAGAATTTTCTACTTAAAATAAGTAATTTTGTTTTAAACCGATGGATATTTCGTCGCTAAGGTCGAATAATTTAGTAATTATGGAAAATAAAGACGAATTTTAAAAATCCGCCATATGTATTTTGCTTAATAATGACCGTGAACCGAAATTTGATGTTACCGAAATGACAAAAAAAAATATTTCTGTACTAATTATATAAAAAAAAAATTACAATATAAATTATTTATAGATGTCATTTCAATATTTTGAGGCAGAAAGTGCGTTTTCATCGAAAAATGTTCAACGGCGTTATATTTTATATTGACACAATACTTAATTTCGCGCATATTAAAAATGTAATGTGTTATTTTTCTCGTAATATTTATTATTCATTTGTATTTTCCATTTTAATAATAATAAAATAACTTGTTTCGTTTTTCTGAAAAGTTATAACATGGTATTGTAGTAGAAAACTAGGAGAAAATAACTTATGTTTTCCGTCGAATCGACGTAAAACTAACCAAAAATAGGTAAAAGAAGAAAGTGAAAATGTACCAAAATAACACTTTTTAGGTATAATTTTACGTCGAATCGACGTCGAAAAATTCTCCAATTAGGTTGATTCGACGTCGATTCGATGTAACCTTACACCTAATTGGTTAGTGTTTTTCGTTTTCAAATACTATTTTTAAGTAAAAATCTACCTATAATCCACATAATTTGTTAGTTGGGTGTGAGCATTTACCCACTTTCGGAATAAAGATCACTCGGTATTATATATTATTAGGTCAGGGCCAACCGATTCATTGGGTTTGAACCTTTCCAGTGCCCATAAGATCCTTTCTTTGGTTACGATACCTTCTTTGCGCAGTGAGTGTTCTTCTTGGGGAGTACTAGTCCCTGTTGATTCTTCGAAGCTTCCTGGAAAGTGGAATTCAATAATAAGTTTCAAAGATTCCTCACAAGAAGCAGTCCAGGATCCATCCCGTTTAAATAAATAACTGGGACTGGTAGGACTAATAGACAATCTAGTCGTCTTCTAATTCTAATATCCACAATATCCTAAGACGAGAGGTCTCGGAAACTTCTTACATTTTATCGCAGATGAGTCTCTTTGACCTCCTCTGTGCCTTCCTAAATTCTTTTTTGTATGCTTTGAGATCTTCTTTCTAGGAGTCGTAGTTCTGAGCCTCTCTCGTACTTTTGGCTCTATTAAATGCTGTCCTGCACACCTTCCGGTAGGTCCCCAGTTCCTTGGACCACCATGCCTGTGTTTGATTACCCCTGGGTTTAACCATTGGACCAGCAAATTTGAGGGAATGATTGCAGGCGTTAATGAATATGTCCACTATGCAATTCAGTTCCCCAGTCGCTGGTGGCTCAGGGGTCTCTGGTGTTAGTAGTTCTTTAACCGTTTCTCCATCCTCCAGTTTGATTTCTGGGATTCTTGATAGCTCTCCGGATGGCAGAGGAGATGTTAAGGCTAAAGGTTATCCGGTGAAAGCGGTTTATTTCGGTCCATATTGGCTGAAACCAGCCAAATTATACTACCGCCAACTTCTAGGCTGACCGCAGTTATGTCAGCATTGCTGTATTGAGAAATAAGAAACATGTTTAAATAACTTTTTCCAGAAGAATGCAAGATCTGATTTTCCCCGGATTTCTTGATCATATTGGGTTAAACGCTCTGCATTCTAAAGCCACCGATACTGTTGGCGTTTATCCAAGGTTCTTGAATAAGAACCACGTCCTCCCCTGATCTAGTCAGTCTGAGGAGTAAGGCAGCCAATGCCGCCTTTGTATGGTGTAGGTTAATTTGTGTGATATTTAGCATAGATTAGTCAGTTTAACTTAGGCTCATAATGTCGTTATACCACCGTTTGTGTTTCAGTCCACAAACCGAATTCGAATTTTCTATGGACAATGGTTAATTATATAAATTGCACAATATGCGCTTCCTACGACGAAATAATAATTCAGAATTTAAGTTATATATATATATATATATATATATATATATATATATATATATATATATATATATATATATATATATATATATATATATATATATATATATATATACATATATACACACAACTCTTTTTTTACACGATTTTGAAATAACACGGTCCACAAATAAGAACTGATACACTTTTTTCACACTAATTTATTGATCTAACACGAATTCAAAAAAAAATACAGTGTTTTACTAATGAGAACAGAATACAAATGGGGGAATACCCGAATTTTATTATATCCGTTACATTTTACATTTTTTTATATCTTTTGTCTATCTTCTTCTATTTGTCATTGCATTTTCAATGCGCTGCATTCGTTATACATTATGTATTCTATGCTCAAAGTGTTCAATTCGTAGGATGCAAAACTATTAATTTTGTCTGAATTGTGATAAATCGTAAAGTTTATTACTAGATATATTTTAACTGTTCATCCGTATTTGTAAAACTCGATCATTTTTGTTTAAACTAAAGTGTATAAGTTCATAGTGCACCAGTATAACTTGTGCTGTTAATAATAAAATAAATCAAGGTAATATTCTACACATTCGGCTTCGAAAAACTCTTTAATCCATTTTAATTTAATTCTTTAATATAGTAACCGAATTATAATATGCCCTAATTACCGAAAAATATACCGAAGAGTCAAGCTATTTCTTTAGAAACCAAAATAAAAATCTTAGACGATCTAAAGAGAGGCGAAGGTCCCACATCTGTTGGTAAAACTTTTGGTTTAAATGAAGCGACTATCAGAACGATTAGGAAAAACGAGCAATGCATTCGATAGTCAGTAATCTCGGGAACGAATGTCAAAACGTCATCATACAGTCATCATACCTCCAAAACGTCATCATACAGTCGAAATGCATTGTTAGAGAAAACAGAAAAAATTTTAGTATTGTGGATCGAGGACTTATCACAGAAAAAACTACCTGTAGATGGTTAACTTATAAAAGAAAAAGCCCTTCGAATATATGAACGTTAACAGGAAATGAAGCCATCCATAAGTCAACAGGCAACAAAGAAACCGACATTTACTGAAAGTGAGGGATGGCTGACAGGTTTCATAAAAAGATACGCATTTCACAATATAAAACTAAAAGGTGAAGTAGCGTCAGGAGATGAAAATGCTGCAAAAAACTTTCCGGAAAAAATTAGCACAAATAATTAAAGATGGCGGTTACACTCAAGATCAAATATTTAATGTCGACGAAACCGGATTATTCTGGAAGAAAATGCCTTCCAGAACCTATTTATCCAAATCAAAAAAATCTGCTGGTGGTTTTAAAGCGGCTAAAGATCGAGTTACGTTTCTATTGTGTAGTAACGCATCTGGCGATAGGATATTAAAACCTTTATTCATCAACCGATCATTAAAGCCACGCGCTTTGAAAGGCCAGAACATTAATCGGCTTCCCGTCCATTGGGTGGCGAATAAAAAGGCATGGATGACGACTGCTTTGTTCAAAAAATGGTTCTGAGATCGATCATCCAAATATCCAACGCTTTTTTTTGCCGCCTTACACTACATTCGTAATTCAGTCATTGAAACAGGGTATAATAGCCACATTTAAAATGTATTATATTAAGCAAGCAAATGTATTATATTCTGTATAAAAAGTATACAATAATGAATTGTATTTCAGACGCTTCTTTTGCCATAAAACAACTTCAGACCTCTACGCTTAATGCATGTTGGCGAAAAATTTGGCCAGAATGTGTCAACAGAGAAAATTCTGTAATACAAACATCAGATATATGCTCTGAAATTATATTTCTATCACACGCAATAGGTCGTGAAGGCTTTGAGAACATGGAATCCGCTGATATTGATGAACTGATGACTGAGAAACCGTTGGATGAGGATGATTTGATCGAAATTATGACGGTTCGTGAAAATATAGAGGAACATAATGATGAAAATATTGAGGAACATGATCAAGGTGAAGATAAAGTTAATCGACTAACAACCGGTTTAATTCGTGAGGGTTTAAAATTTGCTACAAGTATTGCACATTATTTTTTCGCTCATGATCCCGACGTAGAACGTGCATTATTTTCAGCGCAATTTGCGGGCTTTTACCGCTGGATACCAAGAATTGTATAAGGAACTTCAAAAACTAAAAACCCAGCAACTGATAACAGATTTCGTAATAAAAAGAAAGTCAGCATCAGAGGACGTTAACGATTGGGAATCTTCAATAGGCTCATGCTCATTAAATGTGCAAGAAATATCGAGCGATGGAAGCAATGTTGCTCCAATCGGCAATAAACGCGCGCGCTTTTTATCAAGTAGTGATGATAGTTCATAAATAGCTTTATGCGTATTAAAATTTTGAATTTTTACTTATCCATGAATTATGTATATAATCAATGAAATATCAAAGAAATATATTTTATAAATTTTTATAAATTGAATTGATATAATATGAGTTATCAATATTTTTTTCACGGTTTTTTTTAAACAAAATGTGGTTAATTTTTCATCTTACACGGTTTTTTTAAATTGTGGCACTCATCCTCGATTTTACTACGAGCGCCATATATTTTATTACACGGTTTTTTTTACACGGTTTTCGGTGGAACGTGTAAAAAAAGAGTTGTATATATATATATATATATATATATATATATATATATATATATATATATATATATATATATATATATATATATATATATATATATATATATACATACTATCGCGTTATTGCATGATTGCATTTTCATGTAGTTCACAGAAAGTGGAACATGCCAGTATAAATCATTTTTTAAAATAAGTCTTCCTGTAGACGCTGTATCACATTCCAATACAGATATTCACGTCATTAAGCCAAGATTTAATTGATATTATTTATAAAAGCTAACACAATTTATTTTGCAGCCCGTTTGCTCGCTTTGACACTGATTTTGATTACGAATTACTAGATTCAAATGCATCTGGGTCCTTTAAATCTGCATCTACATTAGAATATAAGGTAAGAACCAGAAAACGTAAAACAAATGTAAACGAGTGGCAAAAAGTAGAATCCAAGTGCCAAAAGAATTCAGAAAACCAATATAAAATGCAATCGCACTTATAATACCTGTAAAAGCTACCGAAAGGTGGTGACCGAGTAGCTCACCAAATTAGGCTAAACGTTTTCACCTATTATTATTACAAATTATATAATTAATAAATACATAAATAAATAAATATATATATATTATATATATATATATATATATATATATATATATATATATAAATATATATATATATATATATATATATATATATATATATATATATATATATATATATATATATATATATATATATATATATATAAATATATTATATATATATACACTCTTAAAACTAATAGTGAATAAACACTAAAAAATATGTATTTTACCACTAATTCTGATTGTAAAATACACAACGACGTTTAATTTTACACACTCGCGTTGTGATTTATTGAAAAATGACGTTATTCACTCAATCGCAGTAGTTTACATGAAAAGCGTAGTAAAAAAACTCAAAAATTGTGCGAATTCCCGAAAAGTCAACCGTTTTTTACTCTGCAGTAGTGATTTACAATTTATTTGTGTTTTTATCAACAAAAAAATTGGTTAACTATTTTTGTGGTAATTTACAAATAGACAAGTTAATTTTTTTTGGGGTTTTTCAAATTTAGGATAACATTAAAATTCGCTAGAGTAATGTTGAGAATCCTACTTATAAGCAAACTGGATAGTACGACCAAGAAATAAGCAAGCACGATAGAATATGCTTGATGATTGATGAATTAGATGATATTGATCTTTTCAATTTCATCAACAGATTATGCAATGAGACAATGACGTCACACAACATTGGAGAAATAGGTTGAGGTTTCATTTCAGAAAAATAATACAAAATAGAAAGTTGTTCAAATTACAAAGATGAACTGTCATCAAATCTTTAGAGGATTGATGCCATTTTAATCAGTTTATTCAAAAAATCTTGATAGCTTAATTTTACACTAATTTAGTGGATTTTATGGAATTATTTACATTTTAAACGTGAGTAATCGCACAATTTAAGAGTGAAATTTTTATTTTAAATGTTGAAAAATTACACGTATAAATTGGAAAAATCCACTAAATTTGTGTAAAATTGAACTGTCAAGATTTTTTTAATAAACTGATTAAAATGGCCTTAATCCTCTAAAGATTTGATGACAGTTAATTTTTATATGTTGAACCACTTTCTATTCTGTATTTTTTTTCTGAAATGAAACCATAACCTATCCTCCAATGTTATGTGACGTCATTGCATAATCTATTGATGAAAAGATCAATATCATATATAATTAATCAATTATCAAGCATATTCTATATCGTGCTTACTTCTTAGAAGTTTGTTTATAAGTCGGGTTGTCAACATTACTCTAGCGAATTTAAATGTTACCCTAAATTTGAAACACTCCAAAGAAAATTAATTTTTCTATTTGTAAATTACCACAAAAATAGTGTTAAACAATTTTTTGGTTGATAAAAACACAGATAAATTGTAAATCACTACTTCAGAGCAAAAAAACGATTGACTTCTTCGGAATTCGCACGATTTTTGAGTTTTTTTACAAAGCTTATCATGTAAACTATTACGATTGAGTTATTTACATCATTTTTGAATAAATCACACTGCTAGTGTGTATAATTAAACATGGTAATGTATTTTACGTTCAGAATTAGTGGAAAAATACACATTTTTAGTGTTTATTCACTATTTGTTTTTAGAGTGTATATATATATATATATATACAGTAAATATTCGAAAAACGCAACATTGAAAAATGCAACTTTTCGTATAAAGCAACTTTGTAAACGCAACTCTTTTTAGATTCATTTATTAAAATTTATTTGCAAAAGACAACTGTTATAATATTGTTGTGTTTTCTGTGCTGAATTATAAAATTTTAATTATTTTATCGCGTATCAACATTTTTACGTCACCCTTTTATAATGAACAAACGAAAACCAAACTTAACTCTTCGTGAAAACTGCGATATTCTTGAGAAAATAGCAAAGGGAGAGAAAATTAAAGATTTATGCAAGATCTACAGTATCAATAAAAGCTCTATCTGTAGATTAATACAAAATAAGCAAAAAATTGAAGATTATGCAGAAAACACGAAAATGAATCCTAAGAAAGTTAAGAAAATTTCGAAAGCTAGTTTTCCAGAGGTTTGAACGAGAGTTGTATACATGGTTTCTCAATGAAAGAATTAAACACAATGTTTTAAACAACGAAGCACTACAAATCAAGGCTATGAATATTCACTCAAATTTACGACTAGAAAAAATGTTTGAAGCTAGTGTAGGTTGGGTTCAAAACTTTAGAAAACGATATTCCATTAGAACTTTAAAAATTTGTGGCGAACAACTATCTGCTGCTGAGTCACAAATACCTTTATTCATAAACGAATTTGTTGAAAAAATAATAATAGGAAATTTGCTTCCAGACCAGATTTATAACGCTGATGAAACTGGTTTAGATTTTAAGAATTTAAACAGCAAAACATTAGTGGCACAACATGAAAGAAATGCTCCAGGACGAAAAAACTCTAAGGAAAGAATAACCGTTATGCCTTGTGTTAATGCTAATGGCGAGCATCGATTACCAATAATGATCATTGGTAAAGCAAAAAATCCAAGGGCCTTTAAAATTGTTGTGTTACCAAAAATACATTATCGGTCATCCAAAAATGCATGGAAAACTTTTATTTAAAGAATAGTTTTTTAATAGTTTTGTACCTGAGGTAACTCGTTATTTGGAGTCGAAAAAACTGCCTATAAAAGCAGTGCTACTACTAATTAACGCAACCTGTCATTTGTCAGAACAAGAACTTATAACAGCTGATAGTGCTATTTCTGCTTTGTTTTTTCCAAGTAACACTTCTTCTATTCTTCAGCCATTGGACCAAAATATCATTAAGTCTATGAAACTGGCATATAGAAAAAAATTTATGTGTAATTTATTAGCAATGTCTGGTGATTCTACAAGTGATAAACTTAAACAAGTTACTTTAAAAGACGTTGTATTTATGATAACAACTGCTTGGGATGAAGTAAAACCTTCTGTTACTGTACAATGATTTAAAAAATTATTTGCTTCCAACAATAAAATTTATGATGAGAGCCTAGAACTTTACGAAGAGGAAGATAATATACCACTTGCACAACTTTATCGTCGACTTTTACCACAAGAAAATTTGACTGATAATGAAATTTTGTACTGGGCTGATGGAGATGAAACAATTGGAACAATGGTTGATGTGAATGATAATATTTCAGAAGTAAATGGTAAAATTTCGGATTCAATTGAAGAAAGTCCTTATGACATCGACGAAGTAATAAAGGCTTTCAATATAGGGGTTGATTATGCTGAAACAAATTTGGATTTAAATGAAATAATTTGTTTACGAAAAATAAGAGAAAAGGTGGTTCTTAGAAAAAATTCTTTACAATAACAGTTTTAAATCATTTTATTGTTATTTTCTTTTATATTAGTTATTTGGTTTTGTTATCTTAAATGTTTTATCTGAATAAACATAAAACAATTAAAGTAATATTAATAAAGCAAATCATTCGAATTCATTCTCGACATATTAGATGTCAATTCCGAACTGACTGTTAGCGATGTATGTGAGAATTACACGATGATTAATTGCATTTCATTTATTGCGCATTCTATTAAAGAATTGAAACCATCAACTCTAAATGGCTGTTGGAAGAAGTTGTGGCCTGACGATGTGTAAGACACAATCAATATGTGTTAATATAAAATTAATAACCATAATTTGAAAAACGCAACTTTTATTTGGAATTTTACAAAAAAATAGATTCATCAAAGTTGCGTTTTTTGAATAATTACTGTATATATATATATATATATATATATATATATATATATATATATATATATATATATATATATATATATGTATATATATATATATATATATATATATATATATATATATATATATATATATATATATATATATATATATATATATGTATATATATATACTCACGGTTCATGGACCGTGTAGTTAAAATAATCTATGAAGCCGATGCAACGTTTTTCTTAAACCATGGCTGGCAAAAGCAATAACAATAAAGTAACAACAATATTAAGCTTTTTCACTGTGCATGGACAAATACGGTAAAATTTAACATAAATCCGATTAACAAGATAATACGTATGTAATAATACTCTCAAGTTATTAACAACTAAAAAAATGTTAATATTAATGGTGAGTGATATGGCGGGGAAAACAATCAGCGCGAGAATAATGATAAATGAAACTAAAACTAATTTTTCAACACTAAATATAATTTCAATTAGTACACACAAAACAACGCTTAATTGTAAAAAAATAAATAGCTTTTAGCTTTGTAATTAACATAATAGTATTTTAGCATGTTGTCGTCTCGTATGATTAATATTTTATACTAAACAACATTAAAAATTTTATTAGTTGGGTTGTAAATATATATATATATATAATGTTGTGTCACTCCAGGTTGATTATTTCCGCCTTAGTATTTTATGTACGAGTATATTTCCACTAATGATTATAATCATGAAAAGCTATATATAAAACAAGTAGTGCAAGTTGACATTATATTATTGGAATTCGTATAAACTTTTCAACTCATTCAGCTAATTCACAAAAAAAAACTATTTACATTTAAAATTTATGCTGAACCAACACCTTCTCTAATTTTGTTGTGCTGTCCATTCGAGTATATACATACTCTCATGACATAACACACTCATGAATACATCCTATAGCTACTTGAACCTTTTTTGTCGTATTGTTTTTTTTCCCTTCCAAAAAAAAAAAATGTAAATTCAATAAAGGTAATTTATTTTCTTCGATTGGCCCTCTTGTCCACTAATCCAAATGAGGAAAAATACCGAAACCATAAAATTGATTACTAAATTGGATTTCAATCAAAATAAATAAAACTGAAATGAAATTGATGATTTTCCAAAATAAAAAAATCCAAAAAAAAAAAATCCTTTTTTTTTTCCTACTTGTGCTCCTTTTTTGAATTAAAACAAAACAAAATAAAAACCAAAAGATTGGTAAATGGTTGGTTGAAAGAAAATCAATGCCAACATATTTAAGGAGACAATTGAAGCATAAAAGTATTGAGGAATAATAAAAGGATTCTTAATTAGGGTTTTATATATAATATCGAATATAAAAATAATCGTCATCATCACGATGATCGGCATTACTATATCGATATGTACATGTATATGTGTTTGATAACAATGGGGCCCCCTCTGTATGATAAGAACAAAATGCCAATATTAATTTACGGATTTTCAAATCATATTATGTTGTATATGTAATATAGTTTTGTATTCAATGGTTGAATGAGTCTTCTATATATCTATCGAGATATATATAATAGATCGATAGATACGAATAAGCTTTCTTTCTTCTATATACCAAACAACATTATTTTGGGTACAAGTACGAAAGTCTGTTTAACGACATACAACAAATAATATCGGGGACAATAGGCATCCTAATTTTTTTGTTTGCTACTAAATTTGTTCTAGTGGAAACAATACATACCATACACTTGATATATTTTTAATGTCATATAGTATATTATGAAGTGTTGGGAACTATTATAAAAAGTTGTTAAGGCATTCAGTATTTTTTTTTGTTGCTACTGTTATCCTATGTAGAATGTATGTAAAAACGGTTTTAATATGGTTTTGACTTTGAGGATGGATACTTTTTTGGATTACTTTTGAGGTCACTGAGTATGAGGATTGTCTAGATAAATTTTGGGTAACAATATATTTATATATAAGCAATAACATTTACTGCTTAAAATTATGATAACTACTCGTCAATTATTGGTTAATTGTGGTCCACCAATTCTGAACCTTATTAATGAGTCATCGATGAGTCCACCACGTCAAACATAAATTACATTTAAAAAACGTAGAAAACACCATTCGCAGTGCCATCTATTTTAAAATTTCAAAAGTTACCATTTTAGACGGTTTAATTGTTGCACTAGGCGACTAAAATAGTTGGATTTTTGGGCTTCATCCACATCCGTAACACTTTTTTTTGTATTATTTAATTTTCATTATTGTTTTTTTACTTATTATTTACGATCGGTCTACCGCCCAGTTGGCGCAGTGGTTAAAGCTGCGGCCATTGGAGCGGGAGGTACCGAGTTCGAATCCCGATAATAGGGGCAGAATGCAAAAGGAATTATTCACCAAGAGAACAATTTGTAGTGCAGAACTCATGGGCCGACCCATCTTCCATGTCAGCACTATAGGCTGGCATGGAGCTATGCAATGTGCAGATGGTTAGGAAAATAGCCGTAACTATAGCCGTACGTCTTCGAATTGGCTGTAATGGCATAAAAGCAGGGACGAAAATAAGCGAACCGCGAACAAGTAGGGAGTGCCTTGAGCCCCAAAACAAATTAGAAATAAAAAAAATAAACAATAAAATACGTTCAGTCTATTTTTTCGCCCGCGTTAATTTATTTCAATTTTTTAGTTTTGCTGTTATTATTTCTCATTTTTTGTTGGGACGGTTTTTCGCATTTTTGCGCAAAAAAATCTTTTTTTTACAACGAGTATTAAAAACAAAAAATCTCCTAAAAATGCATCTTCGGCGGGAGGCAAGGTATAATTCTCGTAAAGATAAAATTGATAGCCTTTCCATCCATTTTGCCATGTCCGTGGACTCGTGACTTATAAAAATTGCGCACATCAACTTCTTGAATCATGCAGACCCGACATATAAATGCTAACGGAAACAAAAGTATCTCATAACATCTACGATAACGAATTCGAGTTCCAACGTGGAGTGTAAATATTCATTAAAGACCACATACCGTACGCTCGACGTCAGAAGTACGAAACTTTCTCAAAGACCGCCCAAACTATTGTACTTAAAATATCCCTTCCGAATAAAATCATTTTTTAATTAGTTTATATAGATCATCCAATCAAACGGATTCAGACGGAGTTGTTTGCTGTTTTGCATGACCTTACGCAGATTGTTAGTGATTCCACAATTGAGTGTCAAAAACCTTTGTCTTACAACAACTCCGCAATCTGACAATGATGGATCACGGTCATTTTTTCATCATTTTCCGAGGGAGAGCCATTGTTTTTATAACAATCAAATAGACGACCCGAAACCGTTCTACATGGAATGAATAAATATATCCCATCATCCTTTTCCAATCCCAATCCTAATTTAAAATCTTTTCAAAAGAAGCCGCCAAAGCAGCGATTATCCTTTTAGCAGAAGAATAAAAGGCGACACGTAACATCTTTAAAACAATCTGTGCTTAGGAACCGAGAAGAGCCGACAGCAAAAAGGCCGAGTTGAAAATCTCCGATCGCAGCTTTTACCAGATGGTCGCATCGGTTGCCAATATTTCTAAAACATCTATTTCATCATTGAAATAGGCAGATGGTGCTTTGATGGTGGATCCATATTTGCAGGCCGACTTACTGGCAAGCGTCTTCATTTCGAACTCGACCTTAGTTGTCCCGGATAGAGTTACGCCTCCATCAATTCCGTATTGTGGTTCCAAAATGGATCCAGTCAACATCTTGGATGTTATTGTCTTCAGGAACCTGAAAGCTATGGAAGAAATAAGGCCTCCGGACCTGACGGAATCTTTCCTGTTCGAAAATTGAAGGAGTTTGCCAGTGACTTGGTACCAATATTGACTTAATTTTTTCTCCTGTCTTATAAGTAAGGTAAATACCCGAACACCTGGAAGAGTGCGATGGTGCAACCGGTTCTTAAACGTGGTGGTAATAAAACAGACCCTTCAAACTACTAGCTAATATCAATTGTGTCAGCCGTGGCTAAAGTTTTTGAGAAATGTATTAACCAACAACTGGTGCATTATCTTGAGATTAATAAAAAAGTTTCAGATAAACAATATGGCTTTTGTTAACAAATGGTGCTCAGGACCACGAAAAAGCCAAGGCTTTTGACAAAGTATGGCATGATAATCTTATTGGTAAACTTGTGGCATACGGCTTAGATTCGATGACCATCAAGTGGATAAAAAGCTTTCTCAAAGACCGAAAGATCAACGTTGTGCTAAATGGGAGATCATCAACGGCACACTCCCTAAATGCTGAGTCCCTCAAGGATCAGTTTTGTCACCAACTTTGTTTTTGCTATACATTGAAGGCTTGTTGGATAGTACTGTAAACCCTATCCACAGTTTCACCGTTGATGCAACATTGCACTCTTCTATTTCATTCCAGGTCAAGCCTACTACTTCGGAGTTAAACGGTAAGAGGCTGGAAGTTGTCACTTCGCTGAATTCCGATTTCAGTACAATATTTGAGTGGGAACTAAAATATTAAGGTCTAATTTATCGAATACCCTTTTGTGGTAAAAGGCTACGTACTCGTGGGTTGTGACTCAATTCGTCTACTTGGTGTTCAGATTAGCAACAATTTAAAATGAAATGAACACATTATAGTATTGGCCAAATCAGCTTCACGTAAACTTAGGTTCCTCAATAGATGCAGACGATTTTTTAGATCGCATCAGGTTCTCCAAATATATAAAATCTTTGTTAGACCTTGTATAGAATATTGCTGTCAGGTTTGGGGTGGAGCATATGAAACTGCTCTCCAGTTGCTGGATAGAGTTCACCAGCGTGCCACCCGAATAATACGAAACTCCAGACTTACGAAAGATTAAGACATCCTACAACACCGCAGAGATGTTGCAGAACTCTGAGTGTTCTAGATTAATGAATGGTAAATCTGGATCCCCTGTCGTGTTTAGAATCCATGGGCCGACCCATCTTCCATGTCAGTACTATAGGCTGACATGGAGCTATGCAATGCGCAGATGGTACTACGAAAAAAATCGGACCTATAGCCGGACATAGAGTGGTATCACAACGGACCCGGTCTAAGTGTTCGATACCAGCCACAACAACCTAACCTAACAACTTAACCTACCCCAACAGTCGAGACCACTTTAGTCGGAGCACTAAGGATAAATATTCTGGAATCCTTCCATCATATGCTGTATGTAAAGTTGCAACCGTATATTTTAAGATCCGTCACCATCTAACGCAAGTGAAAATTTTTTTTTGTTTAGGACCCGACAGCATTTCATATTAGTCAGTAGTCTGTCTCAGGTATAAGGTTGATGTTTTCATGTGATTGTTTGACAATGTGTTATATTTTTGTTCTTCTATTGACTGCTTCTCAAACTGAAAGCGACTATCAATATCCACTTGAGAAGTCGAAGAGATATAACATCTCTCGCCCCTCAAAACTGCTTCTCCAGAATCAGTTTGTCTTATGACCACTAATACATATACCGCGTACTCTTATGACTCTACTTTTAACTCTTACAATGATAACTGTATTGATTAAAAGTTCCAAATAATTGTTCCAAAAGCCTCTTTAACATTTTATTTCACAATTAAATTTACATTAGGTCACCGATTACCAGTGTTGTGCGATTACGCGTATTTTGATATTGTCGACATGTTGGTGTCGACAATTAGTAGACAATGTCGACAATTCGTAGACAATGTCGACAATTCGTAGACAATGTCGACAATTCATGGACAATGTCGACGTTTAATAAACAATTCCGAAGTATACCAAATATGTTTGCTTATTATAACTATACAGATTAGCGAAAATAATATAATATTATTTAAAAGCAAAATTCTTACGAATTTTTAATAATGTCATAGAAATTACAATAGATAAAGAGTTTCTATGGAAAGAAAATTGTGGTGTAACTTTTGTAATTATTATGTCTACCTTTTTCGAACATCCATGTATTGTATAAGTAGAATCATAATTTTCGTGTGTACAAAAACAGTATAACACTAAAACAAAAATAATCGCGTTTTATAACTCAAAAACTATATTTTTTTCAAATGTTATTCATAAAAAATATATTTGACTATCTTCCCTCTATACGCTTGCTTAGATCTATATATTTTCAAATTTTCATTTAATAAACGCAACAATCCAACAAAATTGTAGGCGATATATCGTCGGCGAAAACTAGACCGTGTTTAAGTAAAAAACATACATATTTGTGTATCGGAAAACAATGTACCAACGATACGAATTATTTTTTTAGGAAAGAAATACGATTTTTGTTTTGTGTTGCAGCTGATTACAGAAATAATATTTGTTTATTTAGAACGATACATACACATTTCGGCCCATGAACACTGAGAGCATGCAGCGGCTGATTACTGAAATTGGTGTTAACATAATTTACATTTACATTATCACAATCTGAAAGTTTACCGAGAGTGGTACTATTATTTATCTTATTCACATCTAATAATCGTATTTATAGTTATGAAATTTGGTGGTTTTGATGAATCGAGAGGTTTCGAGCAAGTTTTAAGTTCGATCGAATGCGCAGGAGCAGTTCTTTCGAAACATTTTATAATTGACTGAATTTTGTACTCAATTTTAGTTCTTAAAAATGACACTCATAATAAAAATTGGCGCTTAATGTCTTTCAGAAGATGGATAATTCAAATTATATTTTAAATGAGATGGTGGATAATTTGTATATGAAGTCACTTAGTCGATCTGATACTAAGATTGTTAAAAAAAAACTTCCTAAAGCCAACCATTTTTGAATTTTAAAACACATTTATATGGTTAAAATTGTTCATTTTTATTATCTTTTCATTTGTTATTATTGTATCTTTTCATCTGTAAGTTGACATTTGGTTGTATTACTCCAAGAAATAAAGATTTAAAAGTAAATTTTTACCAATTATGGAATTACAATAGTGGTTGTTGAATGAAATTGATTATTTAAGTTTTGTACTATATCATACATATAACATATAATGTTCTTAGAAGGCTTAAAATAATATTTAAAATTCGTTAGAACTTGGCTTTTAAATTGTTTATTTTCATTATCTATAGTTATGAAAAACTAACATATTATTCGGTATGGTACGCAATTTTTTATCAATTGTCGACATTGTCTACGAATTGTCGACATTATCGACATTGTCGACACAGCTTTTTTAATTGTCGACATACATTGTCGACACGTGTAGACAATGAATTGTCTACGTCATGTAGACAATACGGCACAACACTGCCGATTACATAATATAGTATTTTCTACCTGGCATTGTCCAAGGCGCGCCTATATATTTGGCTGACTCCATACCCGGGTACACAATTAATCTGTGCAGCTCCGATTTCATGCTTGGCACAGACTACACTCGGCAATCCTTCTTGAAATGATCTTTTTCTCTATATTGAAATCCTAGACCCAACTGTTTTCTATTTGGTCCCTCGCAGGTTGCTTTTTTATCGTTTTGCAGTTCACTATCGTTTTTCGCTTAGATTAGGTTTTGTTAGAGATGCCTTAATCTTTACAGAGGACTCTTCGTTTTTGGTGGTCAAGTAGTCCCTATCACTAGTTATCGATAGTTATTTTCGGTTCTAAGCTGCGGGCTGTAGCTGTTTCTCCCAGAGCTCGTCACTGTGTCAACGCCACATAGAAGTTTATTTTATTCTCTGTTTATACTCCTAACTCTAGAAATTCACATTTTCCCGTATTTTTCATAAAACCTACGCATATCTTTGATTCTTCTGTATTTTTAATCAGTCGAGTTTCCGGTTGAGCTTTTAGTTTACCAGGTCTATTCTTTCTGTTCTTTCTTTAAGGTTTAGTTGATCGTTTTCTGGATGTGACAACAATCCATGGTTTCTCACCATTTTTTCCTTTATACAAAATCTGCCTTAACAGACCTATAAGCAACAGAGCTATAAGCAATTCATTTCCTCGATACTTGCCATATCTGAAGAGGCCCAGTTAAATCATATATGATGCTCCACCTCTTCGCTTCAAACCACCACAGCTCCAAGCCATGACTTATAGTGATTGTGGTCCTGATCAATTGGGCCATATTATTGACACTGTATAGGTGAACAATCGCTTTTAAACCCGTTTACCTTTATCATGAGGTTAATCCAGTGGTGTCTCTCACCTCATTGTGATACAATAAATCGGCGGCTGATAAGCCATTTTGTAAATGTTATCTGACTAATCGGTACCATTGTTGTTGGTTTCTCACCCTCTTTTTCCTATTAATGGAATCTGGCTCAACAGAGTTAGAAGAAATCCATTTACTTTTGGTTTCTGTAGATGTTTCGATAGTATTGTGTTCGACGCATCTTTGTTACTTGCGTTCACGTCCCTTTTGAATTTGTTGTTCGATTTCCTTGAATTGTCAAGTATTAGATTTCCTCAGTATCTGCATATAAGAGGCATATTTAAAGCATATAAGAGGCTCCACCTCTTCGCTCCAAGAGATGACGGGTTTAAGCCCTTAACTTATAGTGATTATGATCATGATCAATTGAGTCATATTATTGGCGAATAATGGCTTTTATACCTGTTTATCTTTATCATGAGGTTAATCTGTTGAAGTGTGATATCGTGATGCTTGGTGCTGTAATCGTGACAGCTAATGATGAATGGTGGGAGTTAAACTTTGAACTCCACAGAATGGCATTGATTGACAGCTAGGGCGCTGAATCAACCAGCCGATGAAGACGTTTGTCTTGAAATGTATGGCATCTTGTATGTGGTCTGTATATAATCGTTTCGCCAGGCCGCTTTTGATCTGATGACGTCATTGACTCGTTGTGTGATCGAAAAGATCAAATCCATCTCATCATGCATATGCGACCGGACTTGATGTATGTTGCATTTTCGTTTCTATATATACTGTGACGCTATGTTGCAACAGTTCTAGCGAATTTACAGAATTTGACTCGAAATCTTTGTGACTATTCGTCGTATTTGTGAACGCCACAAATCCAGTGGCGTCTCTCACCTCATTGCGATACAATAAAGCGGCGGCTGATAAGCGATTATGTAAATGTTACCTAACGACTTGGTACCATGAATCTGGCTCAATAATCAATCCATTGACTTTGAGTTATGTTACAATTTAATTTACATTAGGTCAACCCGAACTATGTAGATACATATCCTTGTGTGTGAAGTGGTCCGCTTACATAATATTATATCGTACTATGTATGTGTTAAGAAAAATTAAAGTGTAATGAATAAATCCACACAAGTATACGTATAGAAATAGATAAAAGTTTGTGGTTATGAAAACATTAGAAAGAAAACAGGAAAACAAAAAAGTTAAGAAGTTAAAACAAAGTATTTTCACACAGTAGATAAATATGTATAAGTTTTTTTTGTTTTGGAGAGGGAAAGCTCTAGGACAAAAAATACTTGTATGTATGTACTCTATGTTGTTATTGTTTTTATATCGTATTTAGAAAATTTATGTCAATTGAATTATAAAATAATTATGCAAATTTAACTGAAACTTATTTTATTCATTCAACAAAAATAAATTATTTTTCATGTCTT
Source organism: Tipula lateralis (assembly GCA_963932295.1). Classification (NCBI taxonomy): domain Eukaryota; kingdom Metazoa; phylum Arthropoda; class Insecta; order Diptera; family Tipulidae; genus Tipula; species Tipula lateralis. The sequence goes on along the minus strand of OZ010737.1, from coordinate 150,494,673 downwards.
GCTGTAAATTCAATTTAATTTTCAATTGTACAATTGTTAAAAATAAATAAAATAGATATTTTTATTTTGAAATAAAATAAATTGAAATTTTTTCATGTTTTACAGATATGCTCTAATGATTTATACATTGCATTCTTTGCTACATCTTATTTACAATCAAATTATAGAAAATATTTCCCTCTCTCTCTCTCTTTCTCGAAAATAGTAAATATCTAGTCTAGATCTATCTACCCAACGAAAGTAGCTTGTCTGTGCAGAATTTTCCCTATTCATTCTGTTTGGAAACGAAACATTTTAATTTAAAAATATTTTTTTTTTAGAATTATACTGAATTTGCTGATTATGAAATAAATGTTTATGCAACAGTGAGTTACGTTTTACATTGAAATGTAATATTTTTACCAAACACAAATCAATTTCAAAATTACAGTATACAAAAGGCTTTGGTTTAGAATTGACTTAAAATAAAATTAATTAAATTTTTGTAAATTAAACAAAATTGGTGGTCGCGATGAGATATTACTCACACTGATGGGAATGCTTATAGTCATGCCTTTAGTCTAAAGGTAAATAGAAATTTCATTGAGCAAATCTTATTCGTTATTTCCGAAAAAGATTTACTAGTTGTTTGTACCAAGTTTCGGGTACCTCGAACAATAATAAACCCGGTACAAATTGATGGTGCAATAACAAATGATTGATGCCTTTTCGCTTTGATTGATATCCAACAATATGTTTGATTTTTATTTATAATTTTCCTTTGGTGATGTTCACCACTTGACGGTTGGTTTAAGAAGAAATTTTACAATACAATATTTCATTTACAATATCTTTTAGCTTATACTAATTATAATAGATGGCATAGCAGGGTAAGATTAAGCTACTAGTGGGAACGCACCCACGTAATTCATTTTAATTCAGAAATCAAATTTAACATTTGTAATGTTTCATTAAGTGTCAACTTGACGTTATTTAAGTAAACAATAATAAAGGGTACGAAGTTCATATTATAAATATTAAATATAATTTAATTATAATCTTAATTATTATATCTTAATTATTTCAGGATTAAATAATGATAAGTTAATCTTAAGATAAGTATTTGATTTTAAGTATAATTCTAGTTTTTATAAAGTTTGCTAATTTTATGGTTTGTTTTGGCAGTGGCTGCAACATCCCGGCCCGCTTGAATCGGTTGATTCAATCTACTGGAAGTAGACATAATTTGTGGATTGGCCTTTTAATGACACCGTTCGTTGTTTTCAGAGTAACAACTCTAACAATGTTATCTGTTCCGGGATGAACATCTGTAACTCTAGCCATTAACCACTTTGATGGAGGCAAGTTGTTTTCTTTAACGAGAACAATATCGTTAATTTTGCAGTTGTTCTCCTTCTTGTTCCATTTGCTTCGATATTGTAGGTTGGTCAAGTATTCGAGATTCCAGCGTTTCCAGATATCTTGGTTCATTTTCTGGATCATCTGCCACCTGGATAGTTTGGATATTTTAATACCTTGAAGATCGTGAGTAGGTAGCTGAGTTGTAGGACGTCCAATCAGGAAATGACCGGGTGTTAAGTACTCCAGATCTTCGCTCGACAGTACACAAATTGGTCGGGAATTTAAGATTGCCTCAATTTCGGTTAACAACGTTGTCATTTCATCCATTGTAATAGTGTGGCCGTCGGTCACTCGTTTCAGATGATGTTTCACTCGTTTGACGGCGGCTTCCCAAAGTCCACCGAAATGAGGTGCACTTGGTGGGATGAACCTGAAGGTTATCTCATCTGTTAATAAAAATTTTGAAAACGTTTTATTATTTTGCCTAAGGAAGTTATACAGTTCGTGAAGATGGTTGCGTGCTCCAATAAAATTGGTCCCATTATCGCTGTGGATCTCTTTACAAATTCCGCGACGAGCTATAAATCTTCGAAGTGCTGCTATGTAGGATTCGGTGGTAAGCTCGGAGACTAGCTCTATGTGCACAGCTTTGGTGGCCAGGCAAACGAAGATGCATATGTAACTTTTATAAGTTTTTTGACCTCTTCCTTTGACTAACCGAGTTTGGAATGGCCCTGCATAGTCCACGCCTACTTTGAAAAAAGGTCTTACTAGCTCAACTCTAGGATTTGGTAGATTTCCCATCATTTGCTTCATGTTCTGTGCTCTGTATTTTGAACATTTAACGCAGCCATGAACGACCTTTTTAACCAACTGCTTACAGCCCAAGATCCAATACTTCTGCCTCAATGTGGCGATCATTAGAGATTGTCCGGCATGGAGGTAGCGCAAGTGATGTTCAAGTACAATAAGCTCGGTCAGATCATCCTTTGCTGGTAAGATTAATGGATGTTTAATTGAATATGTGATTGACGCGTTGGTGATCCTGCCTCCCACTCGTAATAGGCCAAATTGGTCAAGAAACGGGTTGAAGCATTTCAATTTGCTTGAGCAAGGAATTTCCTGGTTTGAAGCTATATTTTTGATTTCCAGCTCGAAATGCTTTGACTGGGTTTGTTTGAATATTATACATCGTGATTTTTGCAATTCTTCATTGAGTAGATATTGTGAGCTAAAGTTGTTCATTGGTAACCTTCTTCTGTCGATAAATCGGAGAACGAATGCTAAAACTCGGGTAATTTTGCTAAAGTTTGAGATTCTCTTTATTAATTCGTCTACTATATTTGGTTGGTGCAATTGAGTAAGCAATGAAGCGCTACGCATTTCTTCGGTTGTATACGATATTTCTGGTGGTTTTGGCCAAGCTGCGCGATTTGATAACCAGTTCGGGCCGTTCCACCATAGACGATAATTCACTAGTTTTTCAGGCTCGATTCCTCTCGACGCTGGGTCAGCTGGGTTGTCTTTCGAATCTATGTGCCTCCATTGCGATCTGCTCATACTCGTCAGGATTTCACCCGTCCTATTACCAACGAATGTATTCCACCTTGTGGGGGGTGAAGACAACCAATCCAACACAATAGTGGAATCAGTCCAAGCTGTGATTTCAGTGATTTCTGCCTTTAAAGCTCGCTTAACCGTTAATAGCAGTTTGTTAAGAAGCAGTGCACCACACAGTTCCAACCGGGGAATGGAGATTTGCTTAACGGGGGCAACTTTGGTTTTTGATGACAATAGTTTGGTAATCGAGTCGCCATTTGGTTTTGTTATGTGTCCATACACTACTGCAGCATAAGCATGCCTTGATGCGTCTGAAAACCCATGCAAAGAAATTTTGGTATAGGCATTAGTATTTATATATCTTTGTACTTCAAGTTGCTCAATAATTGGTAGAGTATCGCGTAATTTTCTCCATTCATTTTCAAGATCTAATGGCAATTGATCATCCCACTTCAGGTTTCTTGCCCACAGAGTTTGAAAAAATATTTTTATTTTAATGGTTGCAGGAGCGAGCCATCCCAACGGATCAAATAGACGGCTTGACTCCGAGAGTATTCCACGTTTGGTCATAGTAGGTTGTTTATTGAGATTGACCTTAAAATGGAAACAGTCCCTTTTTGGATCCCAATGTAGCCCTAACACTTTAACAGGGGTAGTTTTTTCTATTTCCAAAATTTCCGTATCTTCGATGCGTTGGCAGGTGCTTCTTAATATCGCCTCATCGCTAGCTAACCACTTCCTTAACTGGAAACCGGAGCGTGTTAGTATGGTGTTTATGTCTTGTCTTAGCGTAATTGCTTCCTCCAATGTATCTGCTCCTGTCATTAGGTCATCTACGTAGAAACTGTGGGTTATGTGCTTTACTGCTTCTGGAAACATTTCTTGATATTTAGCTGCTGATTCGTTTAGCGCCCGCGTTGCTAGATAGGATGCACATGCTGTGCCGTAAACGACGGTTTGGAGTTCATACGTGACGAAGGGCTTGTCTGGTGACTCTCGCCATAACATCCTTTGGAATTTGGTATCTTCTTCGGCTACCAGGACTTGACGAAACATTTTTTCCACATCTGCTGTGAACGCGAATTTGTACATCCGAAAGCGGCACAGAATTTCATACAAGCTTGACTGGACTGTTGGTCCGAAAGCTAGACAGTCGTTCAATGAGCTTCCTGTGGTAGTCTTTGCGGACCCATCGAATACAACTCGGAGCTTTGTTGTAGTACTGGACTCTTTAAGGACGCCATGGTGAGGAAGATAGTATCCATTTGAATCTTTAGCCCAATTAACGGCTTTCATATGCCCTAAAGCTAGGTATTCAGACATAAAGGTTTTGTACATTGTCGCGAACTCATCGTTCCTATTAAACCTTTTCTCCATGGAGTGCAACCGCTTGGCCGCTGTTTGATAGGAGTTTCCTAAAATTGATGGAGAGCGTTTAAATGGCAGACGTACTTTGAATCGGCCAGTATGATCGGTGACTGTGGTATTTTTAAAATGGCTTTCACATCGTTTCTCCTCCTCTGATAATTCGATTTGTGTACTCTCTGATTCCTCTAACTCCCAAAATTTTCGTAGAAGTTGGTCTAGGCTGTGTTCTGGGTCTGCTAAAGTGGCTGTTATCACGTTACTTATCTGTGTCTCACTTGATCCACCTGCAACGATCCATCCTAAAAGGGTTTTTTGCATTGTAAGTTGGTTCGGTGCGGATATTTGACCGTCGACTAATAGTTCAAAGAACCTTTCTGCTCCAATGATTATATCTATTTCTTTACCCTTATAGAAATCTGGATCAGCTAGTTCATATTTCTTCACAAATTCGATATCGACGTATCGTGAGACTGGTGGTTGCCTTGCAGTTAATTTTGGAAGGATAAATGCAGTAATTTCGAAGTTTGGGTTGAGTTTATTCCACGGAGTTATTTGCAATGATATTGAACCCTTTGTATATCCACTTGATGTAGCTCCAATTCCCGTAATGGCAATCTTGGCATTATTTCTGGGTAATCGTAACCTTTGCGCGCAGCGTTCACTGACTAGTGACACTTGCGATCCAGAATCTAGCAGTGCTCTACATAAATGAGTTTGATTCAGTGCATCCGTTACACGTACCAAAGCCGTCGGCAATATGGCGCTTCCTATTCTTGTGGCGGCAGTGCAAATGGATGTACTAGCTTCAATCGTGTTAGTTGGTTTATTGTCGGGATTGGTAATGCTTGCTTGAGCTGTGCTGGTAATATCTTCGTGTAGCAAGCTGTGGTGTTTCCTATTGCATGATCTACAACGAAATTTAGATTTACAATTATAAACACTATGATTATTATTGAGGCAGTTGAAACACCGACGCTCGTTAATTAGCAGAGTTTTTCTGTCAGCTATAGACATTTCTTTAAACTTCCTACACTCAAATAACTTATGCTTATCACCACATGCTGTGCATATTTGGTCTTTGCTGTCACTCGCAACAATATGGCTTTTTATGCTGGGCCTTGCTTGAATTGTTTGGGGTTGGACGCGTTTGGTTTGGCATTTTAGAGATTCTAGGGCGTCAATTCTCCTTGCAAGAAATTCAAAAAACTGCTTTAACGTAGGTAAGTCGTATTCTGCTGAGGTCTGTGCCCATAAGCTGTTAGTTTCGTAATCCAACTTACTCACAAGAATATGAATCAGCCAATGGTCCCTGGTCTCGGCTTCCGTTCCTAACGCCTTAAGACCTCGGATGATTTCATCTGACGTGTCTAATAGAACTCTAACGTTTGAGCTGTTTGGATTTGATATGGTTGGTTGGAACATGAAGCTTTTAATAAAGGCGTTTATGGTATGTTTTTTGCGGTCGTATCTTTCTCTTAGTTTCCCCAGCGCCTCAATATAGTTTGCGTCTGTAACGCTGAAGTGTTTTAACAAGCCTGCTGCTTCTCCCTTTAACGACCCTTTCAGATACTGTAGTTTCTGTGACGGCGTTAATCTATTGTTGTCATGGATGGTTGAACAATATAAATCATGGAACGACTGCCACTCAGTGTAGTCGCCAGTGAAAACCGGTATTGATATTTTTGGTAGCTTTACATCAGTGTGGTTTCCTGTCATAGAGGCATCAATAGACGTGTCGTTGAGCGAAACTGTTGGCTCTACCATTTTACGTAATGCTGAATTCAATCCTGCCACAGCTGTATAATAGTTCTCCTCAAAATCTTGATCCAATTCCTCGTTATTATCCATGGAGACTATTTTATCCTCTAATGTCATAAACTCATTCCTATAACGCTCAACGTTTGTTAGTCTTACTTTGATATCTTCCGCTGTAGTAGTTTTGCTAATAGGATTGATGAAGTTCAGAATCTTGGTCATGTTACCTTTAATATACGCACGCCTTTTCTTTAATGCACTGATTTCCGCCATTTTCTTGGAAATATTTGATATCGGAAATGAATACGCCTTTCACTAAACGCACACTCGCACTAATCAATCACTGATTCCGCAATTAAATCGAATTTATCGAAATTTTAAATGTTTCACAATATGGGTAAATTTTCACAACAGGTAAGTTATTTATCGAAAGTATGTAATTTATATTGAAAATTAATAAAAGCCACTAAATTGTTTATGGTTTATTTAATTTTATTTATTATTAGGTAATAAATTTCGTTTCGATACTTGCGGTTTTCTTTAAATTTCCAAGCGGTGCGTTTCCCACAAGGTTTCTGCTGATGAATTTGTAAAATTTTGATCCTGGTGTTCTTTATCCAAGTGGTTATTATCTTGTATGAACTGGTTCGCTATTATAGATTTGATAGCTTGACTTCTTTGGTATGATGCTTGTATATCCGGCTCGAAGGACCAATGTTTGTACCAAGTTTCGGGTACCTCGAACAATAATAAACCCGGTACAAATTGATGGTGCAATAACAAATGATTGATGCCTTTTCGCTTTGATTGATATCCAACAATATGTTTGATTTTTATTTATAATTTTCCTTTGGTGATGTTCACCACTTGACGGTTGGTTTAAGAAGAAATTTTACAATACAATATTTCATTTACAATATCTTTTAGCTTATACTAATTATAATAGATGGCATAGCAGGGTAAGATTAAGCTACTAGTGGGAACGCACCCACGTAATTCATTTTAATTCAGAAATCAAATTTAACATTTGTAATGTTTCATTAAGTGTCAACTTGACGTTATTTAAGTAAACAATAATAAAGGGTACGAAGTTCATATTATAAATATTAAATATAATTTAATTATAATCTTAATTATTATATCTTAATTATTTCAGGATTAAATAATGATAAGTTAATCTTAAGATAAGTATTTGATTTTAAGTATAATTCTAGTTTTTATAAAGTTTGCTAATTTTATGGTTTGTTTTGGCAGTGGCTGCAACACTAGTTAATCATTTAAGATCAATCACATGATTTGTCTGACTGTTTTATGAATTGCATCTGTTATCGTACTCAAATCAGCTGTTTGGTTTTTATTTTGAAATGCCACTCAGATAATAACTTGGGTCACAAATAACAAAAACCCGGGCATACTTCACCAAAATCTTAGTATTTTTCAACCAACCAAATGACCAAATAGTAAAATAAATAACTAAAACTTTGGTCGTTAACATAAAACATTTTGCTACTCCCAAAGCTGCAGGCCTATTTGGGAATTCGATTCGTATTGCTATTCGATTCGAATCATCAAATCGATTCGAACATGAATTGGTGTTTGGTAATACGATCGAAAAAAGAAATGCACACTGCCAAATAATTAAAAAGAAAATTTTGTACAATTTTTTTTTTTTTTTTTTATTATTTATTTGGCTGAACTCCAATAAAAGGAGCCATATCGCCCAGTTTTAATTACATTATTGTTTTTAATTTATACATTTGATTTTAAAAATTTTATTTATTCTCCTTTTACACATCGATCCACTTTCATACCGCTATGTCACACTCTTTTATAAACTCATATATAGCCTTATACACATTAGTATCCATTCGCAAAAGTTCATTCAGATTCCTTCCACTCGTGAGGACATCGAAAATTGCTCTCATTTGATTAAAATTGCTTCAATGCAGCACTAAATGTTTAATGTCCTCCACAACCAAACAACTTTCACATAAATTATTATCACTCAACTGACGTTTATAAAGACATTCCTTCCAATTACCATGATTTAATCTCACTCGCTCCATTGTTCGAATCATGTTCGTGTCGCCTTTGATCTGCTTGAAAAATGGCTTGATCAAAGGCTCACTATTCCACTCAAAGTACTTCTTTCCTTTTACCTGGCTCTTTTGTATAAACTCATTCTTCCATTTTGCCCACAGATTCACCTTAAGCATCCGAAGTACATCTCTTGAATCCATAAAGTCATATTCCTATATTTCTTCAAGCACACAACTCCATTTTGCAAGCATATCGGCTCTTTCATTACCTTCAACTTGTAGGTGTGAAGGTATCAATTGAAGAATGACCTCCTTCCCACAAAATTGAAGGTACTCATACAGATTATCCACAAACACATTCCCTTGGGTACCCCCTCCCTGCTTTATTAATTTTAATCCACTTAGACAGTCAGAGAATAGAACTACTCTCCACCTCCCTTCATTCATAGCCAACTTGATTCCTTCAATTATTCCAATCAACTCGGCATTCATTATACAGATACTATCGTTTAGTCTCAACATTGTCTCTTTTTTCAATGATGGAATGTTGATTCCTACACCCACTCGATCCTGACTTACACTAGCATCTGTATAAACCTCAACGTGTGCAAAATATTTCAATCGCATCATACAAAACTCGCGCTCCACCGATAACTCATTCATCATCGCTTTTGTTGTGTCTCCAAAATCCAAGCTCACCACAAGATTGTTTGGGGAAATTTTTTCACTTACCGGTCGAATTTTGGAAAATATTTGAATATTTTCCTCAATGACTTTTGACCGGTTGGTACGTTGGTGATTTGTTCCCCCTCGCAATGTTGTTATTATTTCATTTACCAAACAGTTATTTTTTGTAAGCATTCGTACAGTTTCACGCACAGTAATAAACTCTCTTTTGACGTTCAAAGGTGAGTCATCCATTTCAGACCACAGAGTATGTATTGGGGTCGAATTAATTGCCCCCAATACAACTCTGGCACATGCGTTCTCAACTTTCATCAATTTTTCAAATCCACCCTTTGATCCGTCACCATACACGCTTAAACCATACGAAATTTTGGAGGACACAAGCGCCTTTCGCATTATATCGGTTACACTCGGGTGAGCTCCCCACTTCGGTTTACTCACCCGTTTGATCGTATTCAGTCTAATCTTGCAATTATCGGCTAATTTATCCATGTGAACCTAAAAATTAAGTCTTTTATCGATCCAGATTCCCAGATACCTAGTCATAGTTACATGCCTGATTCGCTCATTATATATTTGTACATCTATGCTAGCATTCGTTCGAAAAGCCATACTACAACATTTTCTTGCATTCACATGTAGATTCAATTCAGTCAAACATTGCGTTACCTGATTTACACATTCCTGAGCTCGATTCATGGCCTCACCGATGGTTTTACCTTTGCCTAGTAAGACAAAGTAATCTGCAAATTGCAGATGACTTTGTCTTTCGCGTTTAAACGATGAATCGAGCTCGTATACAGATTGAAGAGCATTGGTGAAATTTTACTTCCTTGCGGTAGACCAACTTCAACCGTACCCTCCAACCTGTAACCACTTCCACACAGTACTAATTTTCGGTCAGTCATAAAATCATGCACCCATTTGCAAATTTTGACCGGGAAACCTAAGCTCAGAAGAACTTGGTAAAGTTTCCTGGCACTACATAATCATACGCTCTTTCAATGTCCAAAAATAACGCCACAATATACTTCTTTTCCTTTCGTACTTCCCACACAAACTTTTCTACACACTCGTTAGCCGAGTGGTTCCGTCGGAATCCAAAAGTAGTTTCTGGCAATAAACTATTCTCATTTATCCATCCTTCCATCCTACCTTTCAACATTCCATTTACAATTTTATTCAAAACAATCAACATACATATACCCCTATAGTTTATTGCCATATTCCGGTCACGATCTCTTTTGGGTATCGGAACCACTCTGCTTTCCTTCCATTTTGTCGGTATTTGGACACTCATCCACGCATTGTTTAGAATTCGGAGCAAGTTTGTCTTTGCTTCCGAACTCAAACCTGCAATCATTTTGTAACTCACGCGATTTGTTCCTGGTGTAGTGGATTTTGATGTTCTCAAAATCCGCAGGAACTCATCCCATTTAAACTCCGTACACATTTCGTTTCCATTTTCTCTTTCGTCTTCAGGTAACACAACTTCACCAATAACAAGTTGGTTTGGATCATTCATTTCATTCGATATGAGAATCTCATTCATATTTCTGATCCATGCCTTGTTGTTTAACAAGACCTTTCTCTCTATGTTAACAGTTACCCCACCTATATTCGCTTCGATCATATAATGATCTTCACCCAAATTCTCATCAGTAACATTCCAAGTGACTTGTGCCGCCAGTCCGCTAGACACCATAGAGATGTCTATCGCACTGGCTCTGGCCCTCACATTCGCCATCCTTGTTGGCCTCCCATCGTTTAGTATAACGAGGTCGGAATCTATCACTAGGTTAGCCAACAAGTTGCCACATTCATCGTTGTAATCACAACCCCACATACCTGAATGCGCATTCATATCACCCCCTACAATCATGTCACTTTTATCACGTATCCATCGAAATAGTTTATTAAAATCCCTAAGGGCTTTCATTCGATCATTGACGCATTTGACTGGAGTTACATACAAACTAACAAAACTCAGATTTTTATCCAAACCTTGAGTTTTGGCAGCGATGGCTTCGATATAATCAAAATTTGGCGTCGCAATTGGTTTTAGCTTAATATTGGTTTGTGCCAATATTGCTACCCCGCCGAAGCCATCGGCCCTTGGTTTGGATAAAAATTGATAACCTTTCATTTTAAACGTCTTACTTTCACGCTCCCATGTCTCACTAACAAGTACTACATTTAAACAGGTATTGGCCAAATAGTTCCGTAGCATATCGCTCTTAGCATATATGCTTTGGACATTTATTTGGCCAATCCTCAAGCATTCAATGGATCTTACCATTCACTCAGCAATGTATTCTTCATTCAAACATGACGTCCTCCTGGTTCCCCACTAAGGCCAATTCCGAAGGACTTAAAAATTGGTATCTTCGATGGGTTGTTTCGTCTGTTGCTCTATTCCTTGATGTGGTTGCAGTTTTTGGATTATTTGTTGTTGTTGTTTCGTTTCTAATTTCATTTGTTTGTTGTTTTGTTTGATTTTGTTGCTCGTTTGTGATGTTGTTACATCTGTTGTTGTTATTGTTGTTGTTATATCTGTTGTTGTTGTTGTTTCTAGTTTTGTTTATGTTTTGTACTATTTCAGGATTATCTTGGTTTTCCATATTATTATTATTGTTATTATTGTTGTTATTATTGTTATTATTGTTGTTATTATTGTAATTATTTTCGTTATTTGTATCATTGTTGTTGCTATTTGTGTTTTTGTTAATATTTGAAAGTTTTTCTGTGTGTTTCTGCAGTATTTCACTATATGTTTGTTTCGTCTGTCCTTGTTTCGTTGCTCCTGTAGTGTTGGCGTTTTGTCGGAAGAATATTTCTTTTGCCCTGAAGTACGTTATTCTCTCTATGGTTTTTATTTTTATAATTTCCTTCTCCATTTGGTATGTAGGACAGTTTTGGTCAAAGGTTGTATGTTCCATCTTACAGTTGGCACACTTTATCGGTAAACAATCAATGCCATCGTGTCCTTTTGGGATGAATTTGGCATATTTAGGGCATACCGGTGCTCGCTCTCATCTATTTTTTGTGTGTCCGTATCTCTGACAAGTATGGCATCTCATTGGACTATATGACACCTTTACTTAAATTCAGAAATTTGTGTTCTTCTACCTTTATCGGCATTTCTGCTAGTTTTGTCGCCTTTAGTAGCTTTTGGTATCCCTCCTCTTTATTTGTAAGAACCAGTAAGTCACCACTTTGCAATTAAAAATGGAGACACTCCATTGAAACTTTGTTCTTTGTCAATTTTTTTGATCACCACATATTTTTGTGTTGTTCAACTATCCTCAAAAAAGTTACTTCTTCTTTTGAAGCGGCTTTCGTCTTGTTTTGCAAAACCTCTCGAATCAACGAGATTTGCAAATCGGTTCCCCTCCATACAATTCGGCATCCTGCCCGTAGGCAGTTACCGTGCACAAAGTGTACAGCTACTTTTGTGCGTTACTGTGAACGACGACTTTCGATATTCACCTGTTACTATAAGATATCACTTAACAATACTATGATTTGATTTGTTAAAATTGTTTTGATTTGTTAAAATATTATATTTGAAATCAGTCCACACTTTCTTCCAGCCATTTGAAGTTAATAGTTGATTGTCAAAATGGAGCCTACTCTAAATCTTGGTTGGATGGACAGCGTGGGTCTATAAAATTTCCCCGAACTAACTACTAAGGTGCTGGAACGCAAAAAGCTGGTGCGGCTCATTACAGTCTCCCAATATCGCCGAAAACTCCCTGATATGTATGTTGAGTGTACATATAGGCTGCTTTCATTCTGTAATGTTTGTGTGGATATTCCCTTTACTACCAGCTATGTACTGATGCCTGTTTGTCTAGAGGGATCCTCCCTCCGCACTACTACTGGACTCTGAGCTTTCTTTTGTTTCGTCTCACTTCCACTGATCCCACTAGTACTCATCATCATCACGCTTTTAGTTAGTTTATTTGTAAACCACCAGCATCACTCACTAAGTTGGTTTGGTATGATTTTCTGCTAACGAGGAATACGGTTAACTATATGACAGATATCAGCATTATCGTTGGAAGGCTATGTTGTAAAACCCGAAAGTCACCTTATTTGGAGTAACCCTACTAGAAACTTAGCATCTCCTTAGCCACGCAGACATGAGCGTATGCAGTATACCTTAGCTTGACTAGCTCAAGCGGTAAGTTATGTCGATTATAAGTTCACCATTCCAGCCAAACGCCATAGCACATTCTCTTACCCAAAGACTAACAAGGTTCACCATTCACCACGATAAGGCAGGCTTGGGAGTAGAGTGGAGATGCTATAGCAACCTGCATTGTATGAGCGCATATGCATATATATATATATATATATATATATATATATATATATATATATATATATATATATATATATATATATATATATATATATATATATCTATATATATATATATATATAACTACATATTTATAAATAAAAAAGCATCGGCTTCCATTTTAGGATTTACAATTTTTTACTTTTGTATTCTCTTTATATGGGTTCGTTAGCAAAACTAACAACGAACATAAATTCGATCATGATCGAACAAATAATGGTCGATATCGAGTTCCCAAATAAGGGCCCTTGCCTGTGATACCATATAGTATCATTTGCAATCGGGTTTTAAACGCCGAAACGTTCTAAGAATGCTGATGACGTTGTTTGGGCAAATGAATTATCAAAAGTCACCGAGCCAATATTTCCTTAACCGGATTTTAGAGACTGTGGTAATATCAATACGCATGAGCAATTCGAAAAAAATTTCGATTATGATTTGTTAGAACTTATCATTGGCGAGTCTACTAAGTATGCAATTTTTCTTGGCAAACCAAATCCCAATATAACTTTAGCCGACCTAAAAGTATTTATCGGGATACTAGTAGTAAATGGATATTCTATTCAGTCGAACTCTGAATCATACTGGTCAAGTGAATCAGATCTACGCAATAAAATGATCTATAATTCCATGGGAAAAAATAATTTTAAAGAAATATCACGGTTCCTTCATTTTGAAGACAGCAACTCATTTTGAAGACGGCACTGATAAAATGTAGAAGCATCGTCCAATAACAGATCATTTGAAATTAAATATGATAAAGCATTTTCATACTGAACGAAACCTATCGTACGATGAAATCACGATTGCATACTTCGGTGGTCACAGGTGTAAGCAGTTTATAAAGGAGAAACTACAGTGCTTCGGTTACAAAGTACGGTCTTTTTTTACTCGTTCTGGCTACCTAGTAAATTTTGAAATATACCAAGGAAAAATTCTAGAGCAAATGTTCCAGTGCATGTTAACTAGAATTCCAGCCTTAGCATATATTTAAAATCTCGGGGAGACGATTCAACAGGAACGATTCGTGAAAATCGAATTCCAAAAAATTGCCCTTTGTTAACAAAGGCTGATCTCAAAAAGAAAGAGCTGTTGAAGATTATTTAAGTAGTCTATGCGGTACTTGTTCCAAAAGCTGTGCGTTCTGGCTTGAATTCTCTTCCATCTGGTAAATAACGAATCTGCTGATGCTACAGGTTTTTCAAGGATGGATCCAGTCGAAGTACCAATCAAAAAATGGGCTGGTTTAAGAACCTCATATTCATCATCATTGGATGTGGTGTATAATGAACGAAAGTTGAGTATATTCTCAATCTGACATAAAAGCGTTGCCATTTCTTCAAAAGTCAAGTTGACGTTGCTGGAGGACTTCAATAGATTTTACTATTTCACTATTTATCATTATTTTCCGATTTTAATCTGTCGCTGTTCTAATTCAAACTGAAAGTCTATGCTTTCTGCTCGCGTATTAGTACTTCTATTCAATCAGAGATGTCAACCGTGTCCGTAACACTACCCTCCGCCCAAACTTAGGTGCAGATCTAACAAGGATCCAATTCAGTTCCTCTATAGAGAGCCAACCTTTCCAAATATACAACCTTCGGTTTTCCTTGGATACCCTTCTGAATTCGGTAGATTACATCATTGATTTTTGTAATCACCTTGTATAGTTCTTCCCAGCTAGGTTGCAGTTTAGGTGATAAGCCTCTCTTCCGTTGTAAGTTTTGAAGCCAGACTAACTGCCAGACATATCGTGCCTTCATCCTATCACTTGAAATTTGTATTCGTTCTCTGAAAAATTTGTGTATCTCGTCGATATCTTCCTTCAATTTATCGACATACGCTTGTCCACACAAAGCTGTCGTAGGAATTGCTCAAACTTCAAGTCTCCAGGTAATCTTAAATTATGTCCAAAAACGATGGTAGCTGGTGTTATTCCCGTTGTATCATGTGTTGCTGACCGATATGCTATTAGGGGAATATTTTTGTCCCAATTACGCTGGTTTCTATCTACGGTTTTCTTTAGAAAATCTTCCAACGCAGCATTAAACCGTTCAAACATGCCGTCTGACTGTGGATGGAAAGGTGTTGTTCTAGTTTTGTTGATCCCCAATAATTGACACATTTCCTGGAATACCACTGATTCAAAATTGCGGCCTTGATCCGAATGCAGTTTCATAGGTACACCGTATCGACTAATCCAATTATTTACCACGACGTTAGCGATTGTTGTTGTTTCTTGGTTCGGTATTGAATAGACTTCAGGCCATTTACTGAAATAATCCATCACCACTAAAACATACTTGTTTCCGCTTTCGCTGGTAGGAAATGGACCCGCAATATCCATAGCGATCCGCTCAAATGGTGCTCCGCTATAATACTGCTGCATTTTCCCATGCCTTCGTTTTGCAGGACCCTTAACTGCCATGCACTGATCACATTTTTGACCACTAATAGTTGTTTATTTCTACCATCGGAAATTTCCCAAACTCGTTTTAAACAACCATCTTCGATTAACAGACTATCCCATTGAGCCCAATATGCCCTAATTATACGACTCTTATCAGCAATCTCGTTCCATAATGGTCTGTGCTGATCTTCTACAAATTTAAATATGATCGATAGATCAGGATCTTCTGATTGCTCCTTTCTGATTTCCTCGTTGGTCCACTCATCGGATGGTAACACTTGCAAAAGTCTCACGTCAACGACATGTTCCTTACTCTCCACTCTCGACCACAATGTTTGCAATCGACGGGACATGGCCGCCTTGACAGAGTATCTGCATTACCGTGAGCACTTCCTTTTCAAATGACTGGCCATAAAAATACTTCCGGAAATGCTCTATATATTGTACTATGGCCAACAGCTCTCTCCTTGTTACACAATAATTTCGCTCCGGCTTTGACAAAACTTTTGAAAAATATGCTATAACCCGTTCTTGTCCATCTATTTCTTGAGACAAAACCCCTCGAATACCATTATTAATTGCATCAGTATCCAAGATGAATCTTCGATTAGGTACTGGGTATGCAAGTATTGGCGCTGTGCACAACCGCTTCTTCAGTTCGCTGAACGATTCTTAATGCTGCTTATTCCATTGGAATAGCTTATTCTTTTGCGTTAATTCATTTAAGCTTTTCGCAACGTTTTTGACTGACTTCACTGCAGATTCTCATAAACCACCAAAATGAGGGGATGAAGGTGGAATAAAATCCCATATTATTCCTTGTTCACTTAAAAATTCTGAAACTATATAATTTTGGTTAATATTTTATATTAGTTTTTGCGCATCACTCAGAATTCGCATTGCTCCGATTAAATTAGACCCATTATCAGTGTAAATGTTTTTAGGAATGCCTCGCCTCGCCAAAAAGCGCAGCTTAAAAGGCTTCACTAGAAAGGTCGCTTACTGGTTCTTTGTACACTGCTTTAATTGAAAAACAGACGAATATACAAAGGTAGCCTTTTACTGGCCTTGTTCCACCTCTCCTTTTTCTTGTCGAAAACTGCAGTGGCCAGCAAAATCAATTCCACAGTTTGTAAGTGGTCGTGTTGGTGTTATTCGCTCTATTGGCAGGTTTCCCATTAACCGACTGCAATTTTTTATTATGGATCTTATTTTCGCGCGATCCTTGACAATCCAATATTTTTGCCTTATTAGATTGTTTGTTAGTGTGGGTCCTGCATGCAAGTTTGATCAATGCGATTTCCATATCAATCGCTCAGTAAAAATGTGGTTTGATTGTAGTATAATTGGGTGTTTACTGTCATAATCTGAATCTGCATTAAATAATCTTCCTCCAACTCTTAATACACCAACTGCGTCGACGAATGGTGCCAGAGACCCATGAAATGCATGAGATTCGAGCGTTTTCAATCTATTCTGCCAGTAATTCACCATTAACCCTTTGAAGCGGATTCTTTTGCTTCAAATTTGAAATAAAGTACCTTACGTAAGCTACCACTCGAATTATTTTGCGTAATCTGGATTTTCGCTCAAATATATTTCTCATCCAATCGGTTTGCACAATAGCTTGAAATACATCTATTTTCAACTTTCCTTTGTTTATTTCTTCTTCAATCGCGGTTGTTTCTAAGAAAGAATTTGGATGAGTCGTAGTCGTAGCCTAAATTTTTCAGATAAATGTAGCTAATCTGGTCCATGCCACCATTGATTCAAATTCATTAATTTTTGTGGAGTTATACCTCTGGATCCATGATCAGCCGGATTTTCTGCAGATTTGGCATGCCCCCAATGATGCCGAGGGAATTTTTATAATATTTGGCTGGTGCGCTTGGCAACGAATGTTTTCCATCGTGCTGGATACGTCGATAGCCAAGCTTACACAATGGGAGAGTCTGTCCATGCGTTGTACGTTGCATTGGGTTCTATCGTTTTCTTCACCGTATTCATAGGGTTAGCTACTAAATGGGCTGCACATAATTCCAGCCTGGGTAGAGAAATTCTTTTTACAGGTTCTACTTTAGTTTTCGATGTAAGTAAACTGATATTAACTTTGCCATCATCATCGGTGGTCTTGCTATATACGACAGTGCAATAAGCTGTCTCACTCGCATCACTCGCGAAACCGTTTATTGGTACGTTTCCATAACAATTTGCAAAACGCTGAATTTTGACCTTTTGAAAGTGTAAATTCATAGTGTTAATTTTATAGTGTTTTGGTAATGCGTCGTCCTAATCTAATTTCAGAAACGAAAGCTTTTGAAATAAAATCTTCAGAAGCATGATTGACGGAGTCAAAAATCCTAATGGATCAAAAATTCGTGATGTTTGGGATATCACTTTACGTTTTGTTATTTCGTCATCTTTTTCAGGTATCACCTCAAATTTAAAGAACTCATTATTTGGATGCCAATGTAACCCCAAAACCAACACATCTGCAATGCCCTCATTATTGCATAAATTAGTCGTGAGCTTGTCGCTGTTTTCATCGCATAATATTTCGGAGTTAGATCGCCGTTTTCACAATATAAAGCTTCCTCGCTGTAATACATCTACATAGAAATCGTTTAATATATGTCCCTTTATGTTTTCGTTTGCTTCATCATGAGCTAGCTGCTGCAGAGTGCGATGTTGCCAAATATGCAGAACATGCTAATCCAAAGGTAACTCTGTTTTATTTGAAGTGTCGTAATGTGTCACTCGAACTTTCTCGCCACAGTACCCTTTGGAAGTTGGTATCTTCAGGTGCAACTAAAACTTGCAGATACATGTTTCTGTATATCAGCAGACATTGCTATTCGGTGCCGCCTAAACTTCATCAATGTATGTAGCCCATAATGTAGGTTGCATAGTTGGTCCGACCATTAATTGTTCATTCAGGGAAATTCCACTCGCTGTTTTGCTCGAACCGTCGAAAACTACTGGTACTTTAGTTGTACTACTGCTTTCCTTTATCACAGAATGATGTGGCAGGTAAAACGTATTTTTGTTCATTTATTTTGATTTCCCCTTGAAGAATATTAATGATTTCTGTCCAGCTACAATTGAACAATATTTTCAAAATGTGAGTAAAATATTATTTAAACTAAAAACTAAACGTTGCTTACCAAATAAATCCAGATACACTCATAATTTTTGATTCATTAGAGTGTCGTCCAAATTGGGAAGCATAAACGTGGGTTCACTAAAGAAACACAACACAATTGACATGTAAAAATTGCATTTCTAATAAAATCCCTTTTTCTAGTAACCAAGAATTTTGTTGATTTGAATACACTCTTCATTTGGTTGAACTAAATATTTGGTAAAACAAACAATTGTTGGTAAAAACATGCTGTTGCTTTAATCAAGCTATATTTTATCAAAATTGTTTTAAATATTTTGGTCAAAACTGTTAATTAATGAAAAAACCTAACTTTGTAATTTTTAATATATTTTTAGGTTTTTTAACTAATTTTTAAAGATAATTTAACCAAATTCACGTACCAATATTTTGCTTTAACCAAAGTTTTTATTTTTAAATTTAAGTAAAGAATTGGTGAATATAACCAAAAAAATTGGTGTTAAAGTAACCAAATTGTATTACTATGACTTTGGGTCATAATATTTTTTCTGAGTGTGCTGACGATTTCGGATCGATAAATCACAACTTAATGCATTTCGTTGTAGATTTTCAACGATCGATATAGGTTTCTGTATTACTCGTATTTCTTCATCCGCTTTTATTTGAAATTTACAAATCGACAATTTTTTAGGCGGCTCCAATGTATCGCTTGCGTTTTTGACTACCAGCGATTCGGACAGTTTCGCATTAAGATTCAACGAAGTATATAAAGCCAATCGTCTTTGCTTTACTAGCGGCTGGGTACAAGGTCTTTCTGCCTGCCCAACTAGGATCTCATCAAAACTTATTGTTCTTAAACTTAACGGTGATTGTTTTGCAGACCCTCCAAATTTAGATAAACAGGTTCATTAGCTGGAGGCACAACATTCTCATTCACAAGCGCCTTTTTAGCAAGCATCTCGTATTGAGGTATATATCTTCTGCAGACATCTCGGCGATGTTCGTGGTGCCATTCGCCCCTATAATGGTTGGTTTCACCGGTTTTATAAGACGCTCCATGATTTATATGCGTGCTTTATATTCAGGAAATATCTTTCTAAAACTCTAAATTTAGATAATTCTGTTTCTCAGCAATCTCGACCCTTTTGCTTAATCGTTCTTTATCTCGATTTGGAAAGTGGAAAATATGCATACCTGGTTTGTTGGACGTCGATTTTCAAAATGAGCACCGAAAACCCCCATTTAGCAAAAAAGTTTACTAAATCAGTATATCGAAAGGAGCCTACTTGTTAATACTTGTTGTTGTAATAATAGCTTTCTCGATCACACAATATTTAACATGCACTATGATATAACATTAATTAAATAAACAATCTATGGTCCTTACAGCGTCTCAACTGAGACCTTACGAACCATTATAACGATTGGTGAACATTGTAGGTGGTCAGCCCAATAAATATTACACACATTCACTTTTTATGTCAGTATGTTAATTTTTGGCCAACGGCAAGAATCGAACTCAAGACCACGGCGTGTCGAGCAACTCTCTTAACTATAAAGCTACAACCGGGGATTTAAATTCATAAAATTGCTTAAAAACTGTTAGCCTTTATTTAATTCTGGCACTTTGTGTCCGGCCTTTTACGTGCAAATTTCTAAGTAATTATAATAAGTTTAACAGGTATACACAGATCAGTTCGTCATACTGTTCTACAAACACATTAATATGCCAAAGCTGCGACTGATGGGTATGAGTATAGTATATAAAGGGTACGAATCACGAAATAGGCAGGATGCAAAAGGGATTTCTCACCATTTGATTACGATCGGAGAAGTGAATGAACATATCAACCCTAGGTTGGCCCTTCAGATGGTTCTACAATCCTTCGGATGGTTCTACGTATACGTCCTCGATTTGGCTTTGTAATGGAGTAAAGTAGGCCGGAAATAAGCGAACCGCGGTTGAGTTGGGAGAGCCCTGAGCCCCAAA
Source organism: Tipula lateralis (assembly GCA_963932295.1). Taxonomy (NCBI): domain Eukaryota; kingdom Metazoa; phylum Arthropoda; class Insecta; order Diptera; family Tipulidae; genus Tipula; species Tipula lateralis. The sequence continues at coordinate 150,474,036 of OZ010737.1, read as the reverse complement.
ACATATTACAAAGATAAAAACAAACAGGCATAACCAACATTTGAGTTACATTTTCATTCATAAACGACTAACAAGTATTTTTTCTGTTTCTCAAAACTTATGAGTAATAACCTAATGAAACAGGGTGATTCTATCAATATAAACAATATTATTTTTCAAAACGTTAAATATTATGAAATACTGTCGACTATGTCCACTTCGGTTATACACTTGGGTGCAAAATATCGCACATTGCTCAATTTTCCAAGAAAAGTTCAAACATATCAAAAAAAATCCAATATTTGGTTAATTTTTTAAAATGCAAATAAAAATTCTATTGCATGCCAATAAGTTGATTTCCTGCCATAAAAAAAATTGATTACATCTTCAACCGGAGTATATAAATGGATACCACAATGAATGCAAAATGGATTTGCACTAATTTATGCGAGGTAGCACGAAAGTTGCTCTACTGCTAAATTTGTGACAATTTTCTGATCGTCGAGTAAGGCAGAGATATCAGGAAGCGACAAGGATCTGGCTGACCTCTTGCTACAGCAGAATGTGATGACCTAAATCATCGTATGAATCAGACTGCACACAGACCAGCAAACGGGTTAAAATTGATCACAGACCATCGAAAAACCCGTCATCAGTTCACTCAAGAGCTAGAGAAGAGTCCTGTTCTCTGACGAGTGAATCATGTATTTAAATTGCAACCATGGACTCAGAAGAATAAACAGAAGGCAGGAAAGCGATATGCACAATGTTGCACTGAAGAACGTGTCTCGTATGTCGGTGGATCGTGTTTATTCAGGGGAGTCATATCACTAGAGGCGAAGACAAATCTTATATTCATCTCCCGACCCAATACTGGATGTCGGTCAAAAGGAATGACTTTTCAACGGTACATAGAGTAGGTACTCGAAGAGTGCGTTGTACATATTGCAAGGTTTATTGGTGAAAATTGTCTGTTCATGCATGATAATTCAATACCACAAACGGCTGGCGTAGTATACCAGTACCTTCGAGAACTAGATGTGCCTGTTATGGAGTGGCCAGCTCGAAGCCCGGACCTACATCCCATCGATCATTTATAGGACGAGTTTAAAATAAGGGTTCGAACCACAGATCTTGCTCCAACGAGTCTCCAGGAACTCCAACAGTCGATCGTAGAGGAATGGAAGGCGATACCAGAAGATTTTGTGAAAACTTTGGTGAAATCAATGATACATTCAATGGAAGATGTCATTTTGGACAGTGGAGTTTTATTAAAAGAAAGAATACTTCTGATTAATACAATCGTTTTAATTCGATTTTTAGCCCTAATTTTTATGCTGACAAATTCACAAAAACGTGAACCATAGATTTTACCCTCAAAAAGCAGTTTGATGGCACGTATCAATACAACATTTTGTGGAAAATTGAGCAATATGGAAATAAAATCCCGCTCGTATTATATTAGTTAGGGCATCATTTAACAAAGTTGCATCCTAAGCCAGACAAGTGCAAGTAAATTGTTTCATCTACATTCCGATTTGTCTATATGAGGATGTTATCTATCAGCAAGACTCTGATGTCATCTTTTATAAAAGGCAGTACATACTTAGATAACTTCAAGTTCACTAATAAATAATTTATACTTACGGCAGATAGTGGAGAGAGCCCACTTTCACTGTAATTATGTCAGAGCAAATTCCTTTATGTCATTACCTTGTAGCATATACAGGCTAAAAAATTCAAAAGATTTGACATCCCTGAGTATATTGTTTACAAATTAGTATTTATCTGTGTAATTATGTAAAGGGTTAAGGTATGCGTAATTCATGCTATGGGTGTATTAGTATTGTAATATTTAGACTATGTGGTTTTATGTTTATCATTGGCACATCAAACAGCTAGTAATCACCATTGGTTTTGGATCGCCATTGTGGGAAAAAAAAATATAAAAATATAGTATAGATATTTAAGAAGATTGTGGCGTTAAATCTCGCATCGAACCTAAAATCGGCGGTAACAGGTAACAATAGATAACCACCTTTCTGTAATTTATATCTATAATTTATTTATATCGTAATTTGTATCATATTTCATATTAGTCGCGGGGTACCCATAGTCACGCAAAGGATCAACGTGGTTTTACAGAAACACGCGACCTTACCGCCATTTTGTTTTATTAAATTCTATACTCTGGTATACTCTTGGCAGAAAACAAACAAAAAGAAAAAAACGGTATTCCAGACAAAGGTATTCCACCATCATCGGGGAATAGCATGGTCTAGCGGCTATAATATGTTTTGGGTGTCAAAAAAATAATAATTGTAAAACGAAAAAAAAAAAGTTATATATATATAAGTTAAAAATCTTAATTATTTAATTATTTCAAAATTAAGTACATATCTGATAGTGATTACAAAAAAAAAAAAGAGAAAAAAAAAATATATATATATATATATGTACGTGTGTGTGAAAAAAAAAAAAGAAAATCTGATGTGATTGGATTTGCTAAAGAATGTATAAATTAGTTTTAAGAATTTATATAGGTTAAGTAACAAGCGGAGGAAAACAAAGCCATGGTTTTGGACTCGCAGCTTTAGACCGTAAGTCTTATGTTTTTTTTAGTTTATATATTATATTTATATTTCTTATATGAACCGAATATTTCATTACTTCTTAAGTGTGTGTGTGTGGTTTTTTTTTATATAATTATTGGATATTTAAAAATTAAATCCATATTGAATACAGGACGCACTCGTGATGCGTGGTATTGAATAATGTATATATATATGTATATATATTTTCTTTGATTGTTGTTAAATTAATAAATATCGTAAAGTTATAAAAATCAAGTTGTTGTTAATCAGTTCTCTTTCTTTGAACCTTCGTATTTATATATATATAATTGTGGTGAAATGTGTTAAATAAAAATGTGTTAAACTGTAATTGCTTAGTGCCGGTTGATACGGATGTACTATATGCTGGGCGTGCGATACTATTTACAAAAGCACGGGGAGGGATCAAGTCCACATTCCATGTGGCATCAGCTAAGACATCAAGCTATCATATAATCTTATGAACGATATTACATATAATCTTATGAACGATACTTAGCAGCACACATCTAGCTCAAGCAGCGATGACAAGGACCCCCACCATTTTATCTCTCTGAGGTCACAGCCTGGCCAATGTGCTGCGTCATCACGATAGCTGCTATTGAGAATTCTGATAACGGCGTAATAAATAACCTTGCGACCGTTACAACCTTTAATATCACAAAGAGCGGACATTCACGTAGCAAGGACTTTGGTATGACGCCCTAACAGAGAACATTAACGCAAGGTACTAATTTCGAGCTATAATAATTCTGCTTGAAATAACTTGCCAGACAATCTCAGATCATACACGTGACTGTAGGTTTGTAAACCAGTACAAAAAGCAAGAGGCATACATTTACATATATATGTATATATATATATATATATATATATATATATATATATATATATATATATATATATATATATATATATATATATATATATATATCATAAGAATAGAGCAATTGTAAAAGTTATATTTAAGGAACGGTTTCATCATGTGAAGTTATCTGTGAATCAAGCTTATTTTGGTTATCTTTGATGAAGTGCAACACAAATTAAATTTGCGTCATCAATCGAAACAAGGTGAATATGGTGAACTAATATTTCTAAATTTTCGATAGTATTTGCTTTAAAACTCGGTTCAATCGTATGAATTATATCGAGAGAGTCCCAGTAATGTTTTCGTGTTGATTGAGCAACTCATAATAAATGATTCTTCCAACGTGAATCGTATGAATCCTACAACCAATTATGCTTTCAATATTCGTATATATTTAAACTTACCACTATAAATTTGTTGTCTTCCACATCAAACTAACCGTTCCTAAACGTTTCCAACCGTTCTTGACAACTTGTCTCTCTTAAGACATAATTTTCAAGCAATCGATGTGCTAAAACCTAAAAACTGGAAGTTCTCGCAAATGATTCTCAAAACCAAACAAACGGTGAAGCTTACATCTTGCTATGGCTTAAGCTTCATATTCAGCCACTTTAATCACAATATAACAAATATTAAATCAACTTTGAGTCTACCGGGAAATCACCACTCATACATATAGGTAATTTACGATTCGAACGCATTACTCTCGTAGAAAGTAGCAGTTAAAAAATATTTTATATGGAATTAAAATGTAATCTGCATTTATTTAAAAAAAAGGTTATCTTTAATCCTCTTTAACGTGCATAAAAAAAGCTTTTTAAACTTAAATTTATATATGTATTAAATACTACAATGAACACATTATTTATTATAAAATAAAAATATTAAATATCATCTAAAATTTTGTGATTATTTGTTTGATACATAAATGTTTTGCTGCAATAGTTCGAAGAATCAAATCAATGTAATCTGAATCAATGTGAATCGAAACTGTTGATGGTAATTCCAGTAACTGTACAACAATTCTTTTAAATATATGAGCGAATGCTATAAAATCGATATTTTATATCCATTATTTGGCTCATGAAGGATGACCATCGGTCAGGCAGGTTTTAACAACCCGTTCAACTTTATGATGTTGAATAGTTTCCCGGCAATCAACGGATATTGCACAATGTCTGAAATCAAAAGCCACAGCATTACGCGACCGCTAAAATCGGAATAGTTATCTGTGGCAATATGAAGGTCACTGCCAGAACTCTAAGGGAACCTGATACGAGTACAAATCTTAAAGATTCGAATGAAAATGATTTGAAATTAATTCCCACAACTACCTAGTTTTGGAGATTGGAACCGTGTAGTCGTAAGTACAATAAGGACTTTGCCTTGGAAGCGTTTTTTGGACATATCGAAGAGGCCTTAGATAACGCTTAGTTCAGTGCGATTATCTCTGCTGCGGAAGAACATGGCATGAAGAATACACTTGTTCGGTGATAAAGTGCCATGATTACGTCAAGGAGGATTACTGCAAACTAAAGCAATGATATACGAATATGGTGATCGCCAGAATTTCTCCAGGGTGGAATTTTGTTTCCATTTTGTAGTGTCTTCAGTCAACCCTAGGAAAACTGGGATGTTTATTTTCACTATAGACACAGCGCTATTGGAAACTTCCGTTTTTCCAAAAGTGGGACTCATACCATCACACTCTCCCAGAAGTCAAGTATCTGGGAATCTCGTTAGATCGAAAGACATGTAACATTTTCTGGTAACGCAAACAGTCATTTGGTAGATGAGAGTGGTTTTGGAGGGAAACCTCTAATCCGATTACAAAGATTTGTTTGTGTTGGTATTGTGCGAGCTATGCAAACTACACACACTGCAGCTTTTGAGTTGGAGGTCGGTCAATTAAGAATAAAACGTCACTTATCTAAAAAAACACTTTCTCTGGTAGTTTGTTTCTTTGGGCATTAACAACCGAGAACTTCAATAGTTCCTAAACAAATTTTACTTCATCTTATTCGTTCGAAAACCTATTGCTAACAAATGGCAGCTTTGTAAAGTTAAATTTGGTCGTTAATCTGTTAATCGCTGACGAATACATTTTATAATTAGGCTAAACATTATAATAAACCTATTGTAATGTTTAGGCTTATTTGGCCTTGCTTTGTAGCAGTACCATAATATTTTGTTACGAAAATAATTTTGCCATAAATTTAAATCCAGATTGGCGTTGTTAAAATTAAAGGCTAAATGAGGATGATGAAAGCTCATTTTAAGCTACAATATAACTTAATGGGACTAAGCTAATGGCAGTAAAGAAATAAATGGTGCTATTTGTACCTGACAATTGGTGGTTCGTATGCCTGGTTCGTATGCAAGTGAAGAGTATTTTTTATTTATAAAATCATACCACGACTATATTTTTGTTTGGTTTCTCACAATTCCAAAAGAAATGTCGCCAACAATCACCACCAATTATTTATGGATAATTGCACATTATTATGCTGATCAAGTCACTTCCACAGATTATACGACTTGAATAAGAAACATAACAGTAACTATTAGAAACAGAATTAGCTATGAAGTTGACGCCAAGCATAATGTTTACTTGTTCGGCTGAGGTAAAACCAATCTCTAGCACACAAAAGGTATAGACCTAAAGAATACAGTTCATTGATCGTTCTTATACCTTCATGGTTAATTTTATTTTAGAAAATTTGTTGGGAGGAGATCTGAAGATGATGTTTCCAAATTGTTAGATTTCTGGCTGATTGGTAAACGTAAAGCATTCCATTCATTTTGTACACTATACAGAGTTAGCTGTGTGGTGTAGCTATACAATACTGACATCTAAGTTTTATGTTGCAGGAGCTGGTCATGCAACCGTACATGCAACATTTTCCATAATATTCGGCGCTATTTTTAAAGGTATATCACAAGTACAGAAGATATGTCCAAAATGTTGATGGCGTTTCAGATGGTTACGCCATTAACTTTTTGGTGGGAGTTTTGGGATAGGAAAAAGTATAGGAAAAAGTATCTTTTGATCTATTCTGCGCAGGTTCACTTCGCAATGGTAACTATCCACGCTCTCAAGACTTAGTAAGCCAGAAATTTATACGATCAGGGCAAGCATTTATGTGAAAAAAAAATTAAAGATTTCATACCGTGGAGACAAATTTATTTAAAACTGACCAAACCAACATATTTTTGGTATATATGCTGTTGCGTTCACCACTGACCAAATCTTCTTATTTCTGGTATTTGTGTTTTTTTTAGTAAAATAATCTATGGCTTAGAGGTCGTAAAAGGCCCCTACCGTGCCTCAACTGAGACCTTATGAACCATTTTAACGATTAGTGCACATTGTATGTGGTCAGCCCAACGAATGTTTTTACACACAATCGCGTTTTTATGTCATCCGGTTGTGTGTTGATTTTTGGTCAACGGCGAGAATCGAACTCGTGACCGCGGCCTGATGAGAAAACTCTTTTACCCATTATGATACATCCGGCGAATTATATAATAAATAATTATAATAAAATAAATAATTAAATATAAAACAATTATTTATCCTTTTTATAATTTATTTAAATTTTTAATTTGTTTTTCTATTTTATTTAGTTTCTTGGAGTGGATTTGTCGTTTACGGCAGAATCCAGGTTGACGAGACGGATTTTTTTAATTGTATTTTGTTAGTTGTCAATTTATTTGTCTATACCCGAGGTTTTAAATTGACGTTCAATTAATTTTCAAAAAGGTTGACTATTATAGCAAAAAAGTTCTTTTAATTAACAACTAAAGCTTCCAATTCATAATGAACGTTTTATAAAATCTTAATTATTACCTGTACTTATTAATTAATTTTTTTTAAAAGTAAGGAATTAATTACATTAATTATTCATAAGTATGTATGAGGTTATACCGCAAAGAAAGATAAACAGACGATTTTATGCTAAAATCCAGGAACGTTTAAGAAAATACGTTGAGCCTAATTGGACACATTTACTTGCCTTATTTGAGGTATTTTAAGATAATCGCCTTGTTTACATTTCCAAGCACGAAAAATATGATGAATTGTTTTACAATTTAAACATTAAGATCATTTTCATTTCATTGAATTTGTAAACAAGCAAAGTTGTTGGTTATATGGATAAGACTGTATCGAAGAGCACTTATTAGCGAGAATTACTGCCTTTACTCAGAAATATTTAATCAATTAATTGTACAAACAAAATAATTTGTACAATTAACTCCACAGTCAAATAACTCGAAAATTTCGAGTTAAGTTCTTGTAGTTTGCTAGCACTGTTGCCTTTCGATTACACACATCAAGTCTGGTAACATATGCTTGATGAGTATGCGGTAGTATGCGGTCATTCAATGACGTTAATTGGCCTAGCGAATTATAACAATTAAGCATATTCAGGCACAACTCAAATTAAAGTTCAAAGTTTTAAACATATCACGCGATGCTACACTGGTGACAGAGACACAACCATGTTTAGGGTGCATAGCACGTCAATAACCTTCTGATACGATCTCTGTTAACGCCGCGATTTAGTACAAACACCTATTTGGCAACACAGATCCCATATTTCTACTTACAACACATAAACACAGGCATACAACTCAGTCGAGAGGGGTAATCACTTTTCATCATAAAACTCAGAAAATAACTAGGATGTTGTAATTCGCTTAGCACTGTTGCAACAAGACTCACAACACATATACAAAAAAAATACAAAACAACATACATCAAGTCTGATAGCATATGCCTGATGAGATGTCGATTTAATTGATCATTTCGATTACACAGTCATTAAATGACGTCATAATTAGATAGAAACTGGCCTAGCGAAACAATTTTACAGAATACACAAGATGCAATATATTAAAAAAAATACTTCAACGGCTGGTCAATTCAACGCCATAGATGTCAATTTATGCCACCTCGGAGTTGTAGCAAAAGTCGCATCGGAGACTTTGTGTACTATACAAACAATGTGATCCAGCAATAACTCCGTCGTTTAAACCACATCTGATTCAACCAAACCTTTTCTTAGTATATTCGAATCGGAATCGTTATTTCGAATCGTTACCCATTTGGTCGCGTATTATCTTGATCGAACCAAATGTGTTTTTTTCCTTAGATCGTTGTGAAAATGGTTCACTTCAGAGGTATAGGATCAACGATTTTTCGTCATCTGATAGCGATTGTGAATTAACTGTCGAATCTCATTATGACAAACTGTCTGTCTGTTTCTATCTTTACAATCTGATTGGGAGCTCAAGGCTCTCCCAAATATGTTGCTGTTCGCTTTTTCCATCCTGCTTTACGCCATTACATAGCCAAAGTGAGGACGTATGACTATAGGTGCGATTTACGTATAATCTGCATATTACAAAGCTCCATGCAAGCCTTTATGGCAATTCATGGCTGACATGGAAAATGGGTTGGTCTTGATCGTAATCAGATGATGAAAATCCTTTTTACATCCTGCCTCTATTTTGGGGTAAGAACCCCGTACCTCCCGCTCCAATTGCCGCAGCCTTAACCACTGAGCCATTTTGCCAAACAAATTCATAAAAAGCTGCCTAAAGCATATCTTACATATTAAGGATAGAGACCAAAACTAAATTTCTGCTTTCTTCCTTTAATTTCTAGACATGTTTGAGCGACCAACGAAGATCAAGTATCTTGAAATTCTAATGATAATAAGGTAAGAAGATGTCACTTCCCACACGTACTCGTCTTGAAATACATATAAGTTCAAATAATACCGAGTCTTGATCAGATTTGATACATGGAAAAGGTTATTGTGAAATTTTTTTGAATTGCTCCATTAGTCTTGATTCATGATTCATTTTGACCTTCGTCGAACTAACAAGTGTCTATATTTAAGATCAAGCTCTTTTCTTTTCTTCTGCATGTGCTCTTTCTATTTAAGCTTAACCTCCAGTGTCATACATCAATAATCGTTTAAGCTAATTGTCGGCGGATTAACCAATGATTTATTTGTAAAGTTGACATGGGCAGATTTTAATTCATTAAGTTTGATGTTCCATCAGTTGGTTCACAGGCGAACTTCTTCACTTGCACATTGAAGTTTATTCGCCACCACTTCCACAGTTCACCCTGTTGTTAGCATAGTGGTGTCGTGGGGAAACGTTGCTATGCTTTCGTGGTCCGTCTGTGGTATATAACTTGTATATATAGTAGGTTCAGGACCTAGAACGCTGCCTCTCTCAGTCCAGAATAGTCATCTTCTTGCCTCATTCTAAAAAGGTGACCTCAATAAATATGATCTCAACAGATCAATATATGGTGTCGGAAGCAAAACATTTAGATTGTGTATTGAAACCTTTTGCTGCTGCCACATCCAGAAATAAGGTCGAACCACATTGTTTATCTTCTAACGCCTTTTCTATAATATCTGTAATTCTGTGAACTTGATCAATTGTTATATGTTTGAATCTGACTCCAAATAGGTGATTGGCTTCTTCTCTATATTATCGGGTTTATTCTTCTCAGGAGTGGTCTCTCCTATAGCTTTGAAATGATACGGAGCAGGGATATCGGACGGTACGATTTAGCTTCATTGAATGGTTTACCTGGTTTTGCTAACATAATAACTTCCGCAACTTTCCAGGCAGAAGTAAAATGCCATTAAGCAAGTGAGTTAGTAAGCGATGGCTCTCTTTGGTATTGAATTTCATTTCCCTAGTAACTCCTTTCTGGGTTATTACAGGAATTTCACCCCCATAATTGTTGCTTCCATTTTCGATTATAATATCAGATTCGGTTTGAAAATATCAGCCAGATGATTAGTAAATTCAGCTTTATATCCCTAGTCAACGAGTCATCACTTTGCTTAATATGAGGGGTCTGCGTAATTGGGGTTTTTATACTTTTTGTTGCCTTTCAATGTGGGTAGTTTGAATTTTGATCAGCGGTCAATTTTCCAAAATATAAAGAAAACGGCTTTTAATTTAGCTTCATTGTGATACCACAGGATTTTACTCCGCGTTTACCCTTATGAGAACCAATTTGAGCTACTAACGTAGTGTAATAAGTCCCAAATCTTACAGTTTTCGAGATCAGATGGGCAGTCCATTAAGGACATACCCAAACATTCATGTCTTTTGTCTCTTCTTTCTCCTCGTCCATACAGCTTCTGCAAGAGTCATTAAGTTTTAGATCTAGCCTCCTCGCATGTTCTCCAAGGAGGCAGTGTCCTGTGAGTATCCTCATGATCGTTTTAAGTTCACGTCTTTATAGGAAGTAATGTGTCTTTGAACGTTTGAAGTCCAGCTTTGGCCAGACTTGCCTTGCAACTCTACATGAGAGGCTGTTCGTCCACTTATCGTTCGCTAAGGCTACCGCCTTCTTTTTAAGCACAGTCTTGAGTGCCTTAATGGGTCTCTCCAACCTTGTCCTCTCCGGTAGCAGTTGGAAACGGTTTAACTATTGGACTAGGAGCGTTGAAGGACCGATTACAGGCATTAGTGAAAGTGTCCACTATGACATTCAGTTTCTACACTGTCGCTGGTGACTCAGAGATCTTTGGTATTAGTAGTTCTATAAGCGTTTCCAAATACTTGCTTTAGTTTGTCTTTCTGGGTGGCAAGGGAAAGCTTTATGGGTGGCAGGGGAAACGTTAAGGCTTAAGGTTAATATAACGATGGTCAAAGAAGAAGTGTTCCCGCACAACTCTCCGTTCCCTGACTATAGGGTATATCTTTTTTGAGGTTCTGAAGGTTACATCAAGAACCTCTTGCCGATGTTTAGTAATAAAAGTCGGTTCTTGAGAATTTGCATCACATCCAAAGCAGACGCCGCCTTTCTATGGTGTGGGTTAATTTGTATGAAATTGAGCATAACACCAAATTGAGCCTACTAACTTATTCCACTCCCCGCTACCGCAGGCTAATGTCTTTCGGTTCCATTAGAGTCGCCGGTGTCTCCCGTTTATTCTCCTACGGAGCTTGTTTCCCCGATGTTTGCAGTCCTGCCATCCCTCGGGTCCGACAAGTATTGCTCGTCCGACACAAGGGGCAGTTGGATGCCGATCTACTCGAATCACCTCGAAGAGGTCCATTGGTTGGGCTGTCTTTCCTCCTGGTGCAACTGCATCAGTTTTGGATGGGCTGTCCTCCTCTCGTGTTTCAAACTCGTCCTTTTTGTATACTTTGAGAGAAATCTACCCGAAACACAGAAGTCAATTACTCCCATAGTCTCGGCAAGTGGCGCCAGCTACTCCGAATTGTATACCAGAGTAGATAATCTAGAACCTCAATTACATCCTCTTGCCTCACGATCTTCCAGTTTCTTCCGGTAAATTTGGGTTGCTTATCCTAATATTCTCTAAAATTTTAGAGATTATTACGATTAGCAACCTTCTGGGCTTGCCGATTTGGCTGGTAACCAGACGCGTGCTTTTGGCCAGTTGGAATCTCTTCCCTGCTTACAGCTGCCAGCTTCGCGCCTTGCCACACCTCTCTTACCTCTGCTACAGCCTTCTTATAAAGCTCCACTGATCTGGCATCAAAGCACGTTAAAATCCCGCATCTCCGCAGGATGGAGGGGTCCTGGATTTTCTATCAGGATTTTTTGGAAAACGGAGATTAGTCCATCAATTTTCATTTTTCCATGGTGATACTCCCATCTTTGTGACCCTTGTCAATGACGGCTAGCACCAACACACACTTCTTCACAATGTCAATGAAGGATTTTGGTTTGGCCTTATTAGGAGGCAACAGCTTGTGAGGAGTTTCCTTGCCCACCTGCATGTTCCCTCTCTGAGTTGTCACTGCCGGTCATTTTCTTGGCCCATGCTACGGATTCCTTTTGTTCAGCCGTGAGGGCAGCTCAGGGGTTTTAGTTCATCTGTCCAAAATCAGGGGTTGCAACCCACTTGTCCAATTTCCCGCTTAAGCTGATGGTGATTTGTTATTAAGAATCGTCTTGTCAGGTGAACTCCTCGTTTGTTGAAATTTTTTCGTAGCTTTCCTTTTTTTAAGAAGAGATTCCGAATTTCACTTGGGTAGCTTTTACCAATAGTTCCTGTACCGTTTTTAGTCGTGTTTGTAGGTTGACCTTGCTTTCTAATTCAGATCTGAAGCTCTTCCAATCAATTGTTTTATTGGTAATAGTTGGTCACGTTTCCTTTCTAATTATCATGTCGCTTATGGAAAGTATCACTGCAGATTTCAGAATGACCAGAGTCTGAATTATCCTCTAAAAAAATCAAGTAAATCAGGAGTTTACCTGGATCCGTAGGATTTTACGTTGGCATTTGGACTATTGGTTGTTGTACGCCTGGAGCCTAATTCATGTATTGTGGCGTGACTTTTCGTCGTATTTGTGAATGTCACAGGATATTCAAGGAGTTCGGTTTCAGGTTATATCTTGGTCGGCAATACACCGCTCCTATCTGAAGATTATGCTTGGTAGTTCTAATTTCTACTACGGTAAGCTGAGTTTCGGGTGAATGATAATGCTGGCATTCATGGTGTTTAATGTAGTTTTTTATTCAAGAGGTGGAACTTCTTGGATGGTTATCCGGATGAATTATTTCATAAAGTTTGTAACCCTGAATTTTTAAGTAAGATTTCCTAGTAGAGTGGGTCTCAGATATCAGACACACAAACCGATTGTAAATGGTGTAACGATCTTTTAAAGCAAGTCAGCTTGAATGACCGTGTATGTTACACATTGGAGTTATTTGATATGTCGACCAATCACTTTCGTATATATAATTTGACTTTTAATTTCCATTTGCCGCAGTCAATCATATATTTTAAATTTCTCCCCCAACAATTTACAACCTCGATATAAATAAATAAACAACCACACAAACCGAATCACGAGAGAAATTCGCTGAATCATTTATAGAAAAATATTTTTGAATAATCCACCATATACATAACGTATAGAGGAGCACAGATCAAAAAATCTCCACAGAACATAATATACCATTTAATTGTGATATCCTTATAAAATCGAATCCGTACACATGTATAAATTCCCATAAGTGTCGTAAATGCGATTCATCCGTAAAATTACATTTCCTTTCGGTATTTTTTTTTATCGTATTACAATCAACAAAAAAAAATAAATTTAAATCACCATTCAATGTACAGCATATATAGTAGAAGAGTTCAATCATTTTACCATCCCCTCAAGCTTTTCTATATATGGGTGGATGATGTGTAGATGAGAACCAAACACACAAAATTTTCCTTCAAAAAGTTTCATTTTCGCCAGTGAATATGATGAATAAAGCGTTTTAAGTGTTTCGACAAATCACGATTATGACTTATCTAAATTCCAAATGATTCACGAAAATAGGGAAAATTCAATTTGAGATACGGGAGCCCCGAATACAATTTAATATTTTATCTTGAAAAATGATGTTACAATTATTATGTTGATGATGATGATAATCATAAGATAACGCTGTTTTGCAACATGAGCGATAATCTACATGAAATAATGTTCTTTACAAAATTATTTTAAATGATAACATTTTTCCGGCTTTTCTTTCGTCTATTGTTGTGATTTTTGTTGTTGCTGTAAGTTAATTCAAACTCTTGTATACGTGTGAATAGCTGGATACGAATATGTAATAAACTAACATTCTGCAGTTCCTAGAAATGCAGTGGTGGAGGTAACCAAATATTTTCACAAAGCAGATTTTTTGCAACCCTATACTGACTTTACGTTTATTAAGAGGCCATTGTTTCATATTTGGAAACTTGGCAACATCGAACAGCAGTGTAGTCTATACAGGACCGTGTCAGAAATCTGATTACATCGGTTTCGACCACGAGCCCGCTCTACATATTCTTGTTAGCAACCAGAAGCGTCAAGGTCAAACTCTCACATCCATCAAGTCTGATAAACACTCTGTACAGCTCCAGCATATTCACATTTGGAATACATTTTCATTTCATGAGTGAACGCGGAGGATATATAGAGCCCAATATCCAACGACAAGCCGAACCTTGATATCCTCTCCCACACTATTATCGTGAGTATTGAAAGATTCAAGATACTTGAATCTCCGTACTCCAGAGATCATATGTTTTGTTTTGGACTCGTTGATTTTGAGACCAACGGAAGCTGAACACATGGAAATCAATTATCATGGAATGACAAGTATTCTATTGAGTTTCTTAATGAAACGCCCTATAATATGAACATTGCTTCTCATACCATAATTCTAACGAAACGAAATATTTAGTCACCAACAAACAAACCTACCCTCAAATAATTTTCACTTTGAACTTCTTAATGATACGCCTCTGTCTTTATAACACGCAATAACAAATTGAAGGTTTTTCCTGTACAATTTTATTTCTCGCGAAAAACACTTTGTTTTTCTTTTATGCGATGACTTCGTCTTATTTATTGTGTCAGTGAGAGTTTTCAAACATCCACAATAACACGTCATATAAAATGAAAATGAAATGTAGGAAAATAACAAACAACCCTGAATGAATAAAGTACAAATGATACATAGCAATAATTTTCCATTTCATCAAATAAATTTCCTTCGGTTCAATTAGGAGTTTATTATTATTCGAGTGTTGATTTTTTCATCTATATGCGAACCTAACGAAACTTTAGACAGTTATGTATACATGTTGTACAGTAAATCTAATGAGATCTCTGTAGGGAGTCTGTTGTCGGAACCCTTAAACGACGTACCTTACGCCAAATTCATAACGAGGACCGAAAGGATATATGCATGTTTTGAGTTAACTATTTCAACCTTTCGTGGCTCCATTCCAATCTATAATACTGATATGGAAGTGGACACAACCTGACCTGCATAAAAATTCCCATTAAAGCTTTACAATAAGCTGGCTTTAATTAATTGATACATACACATCGTCATGATCATGCAAACCAACCCATTTTTTTGCTCAGTCACTCAAGTTCGATCTTCTATTTTGGCATCCTTCCCAGATGTACATTCTCAGTACCGAAATCTAATCGTTCTTCTTATGAACTTCAAGAAATTTTTTTCCTCTCAAGGTCATCAGCTATTGTGATCCAAAGCAGTGCAGTCTATAGGAAGACTGGGATCTTTGCTGATTCATTCTTCCAAAACAGATTTTGTACAGTCGATAAGAGATGAGGTTATGCCATCTCTTCTAGTGCAGATCACCAAAGTGATATTCGATATCTCTTTTAAGAGATTATGATGTCACTCTTAAAGTCGGCTCAGGTTCACAAAAGTGAAATCTACAACGGGCCAATACGTTTCTCTTGATGCCCATGTGACTGGTGGATACCCATTTAACTGTTTATTCATTCAGACAACCTATAGTCAATTTAAGGCAATTATCGTCTTCAAAACAAGTTTCGATGAAACACCATTGGAAACAATCACCTTTAGAGTAGCCTAGCTCTCAGAAAGTATGCAGATATGACGATCTAAGCAATTCATCGACTTTGCTACTTTAAAAGTTGCGACATTTTCCGCCTCAAAGAATCTACCGAAGGGGATGCATAACATAGGATTTTGTGTGTATAATTCGGCACCAGTCAGATAACAGCATACTGATCAGTAACTTAAAATCACTTATCGTCACCGGAGAGGTAGGATGGGCCGTTGTAGTCCCATTTGTAATTTTCGGTAATAATTACATGAAATAGAACGACGTGTTCGTCACCATACTATCCGAGAGCATGTGGACAGATGTGTGCCAGCCCACCTCCCTCCATAAGTAAATCAATCCTTTCCAGTTGATTTCGGAGAATTTTGTACGGATGGACGGTTTTACGTCTCCCTGAGACCCAAATTTTAGAGTCCGGTTACACTTTTGGCTACAGTATCTGTTGGGGTACAGCCGTAATAACTCGAAAATGTTCGAGACCTTGTTAAAGTCAGGCAGATTGTACTTTAATCCCAAGTTGAGTTTGTTGTATTTGTCGAAGTACTTCCGAATTAGATTATTATGGACTTTTGTTCAATAAATGAGAAAACGCTTCTCGAACCTTCTATCTCAACTTTTACAATTTATTTTTAATTTTATAATTACAATTTTGCAGATTCTATTTTTTATTGATTTAATGCTAACACTTTGATATTTGTGACGAGAATGATTTTGAAAAACATTTCCCAAATCTAAGTAAATGTCAATTTCGAAAAACCCAGTAAATTTAAATTGCCTCATTAACAAAAATTCAATATGAAATTACTTGGCTTAATGGATTTTTCGATCATGAACTGTTATCATGTAAACTTAACTTAAGTACTAAATCTATACAGGTATATATTCGTCTACTGTTTGGAATCCATCTACTATCAATACAAATGCAAAGTGACGTTTGCCAATTTGTTGATGTACAAATTTTAAAGTTAATTAGTGCAGTGGATTCCAACTTTAGTGAATATTTAAATTGTGAAATAATTAAAGACCAGGTAAGATTGCCAATCAAACTATTATAGTGCGCTCAAACGAATATATAGCTTAAATATTTTTAGAGTAATTGCGATTTATCCGTGTTTTCTTGGCATTCTAAAGCGGCCGATGGATTGTTGGATCAAAGTTAAGTACAAACATTTACTACATACAATTTCTTAAATTACTAATTATTTCTTTTCTTTTCAGCTACTGAACAGTATCTAGGATTACTCCTTAATCTATTGGCCCAGGCCATTTAGAAGAAGTCCATAAATATTTCAAACAGCATTTCTAAACCCTCGTTATGGATTTGATACTCTGTCAGATTCTTATTGTTGTGGCGGGTGATTAAAATGTTGACAAGTACATCGGTTGCTGAGACGGCTGAAGTGCTTGGAACTTTTAATTAACTTACACAGCTCGTGGGTTAGCATAAGGAAATCCTGAATGAGGTCATAGATACAGGTTTTTTTGCTAGATTTGCCTTTAACATATCATGTGCCTCGGGGTAATTTTTACATATAAAAAACGTGTTGTTTATAAGGTTATTTCTTACCTTCAATATGTAAAAAACGTAAAATATAATTTTATGTAAGAAAACTGAAGCGCCATCTCTTATTAAAACTAATTATAACTAAAGCACCATCTGTTAAAAAAAAATTCTACTATTTTACGAAAATAGTTTACTGTTAACCATTTTTTTCGTCTACAAACTGAATGTTACAATAATTTTTGGTGAAGGTGAATAAAAACTACTTATGTATGACGTTAACGAATTAAGCGATGGTCGGAAATTTTTATGATATTTTAAAATAGATGACACTGTGAATGATGTTGTCTTCGTTTTACATGAAATTTATATTTTATGTAATTTATGCTGTTTTTTACATAGTTACATAAAAAATGTAAACAACGTTTTTTACATGTAAAATCCCAACAGTGCAAGTTCTTTCAAGAGTTCGAATGGCTTTAGTGTTTTACCTCCGTTAATATTGACAAGGTAGTTATTCTTGTTGTTACTGTGATTCTTACAGGACTGGGACACTTCGTTCCTTCGAGTCTCCACAGGCCAAAAAAACCACACCATCTTTGTGATAATCAAAGAACTACAGAACAGAAGCCTGAAAAAATTTTAAACTCCAGTAACAGCAAATGAACTTGTGGTCCTTCGAAGAATATTTCTTAGATAGTAGAAAATCGTCTATACTATCCCTGAAAGATGGATACTATATTTATTATACACTTAACGAAAAGCTGCTATTAAAATAATTTGCAGTTGAATTTAATTTGACACCACCGGTTTTCCACCAACCAGCTCATTGAGGCAGCATATATTTGACCTAGAGTTCTTTTGATCTCAAATTTTCTCATTGGACAATGTATTACACACTTTTCGTGTCAAAGAAGGCAGCAAAGCTATCTACCCGTTGCGCCGAAAAGTACTATAGACCATAAACAACTTAGAGATGATGGAATGTTTGATTATAACCAAGGGGAGACGAAAGTAATTTCGTCACTGAAGATTGCGCACGAGGTTTTGCTTTACAAATTGAGGGCAGTTATCTTATAGATGATAGATTTACTTTTGTGTCACACATACCAAATGGTGGTGGATGGCACGCCTTTTATCTAAATTCTTTACGCGATGATGTCCCTAAGGGATTAATTATTTCTCCGACTATTTTTCTAATTTTCAGATCATCAAGATCTGATCGACTCTCAATCGAACATCATCGACTTCCAATCGAATATATTCTTACGGTGATGACAATTTACTCTCTACATCATACTGTTTGGCATCTTCTTGATCGCGAAACGATGTTCTGGCAGAAACAATTGATATATGAAGAATTGACCTAAGCTTGATCTAATTGATAAATTATAGAATGAAGAAAGCCATTCGGGTTTAATGTAATCTGCAAAAATTTCCATACTGAGTTTTTTCTGGCCAAACTGATTGATTTTCACTATACTTTCTGATTTATCTTGGACTGGACAGGTAAAGAAAGCAGGTACACTTGATTCTCTTTCCCAAATACTTCCATGATCCATACTTATAGTAACTTTACGAACGTATTCCTAGTTGGCCATGTATCAGTGTTAATACACAAAAGCATCGACCTCACAACAATTCTGGCATCATCTCCATTTACCAACAGTGGAGTTGATTACGCAGGCACTATAAGTTTGAAGCTATACAAAGGGCGCTGCAACAAAATCTGCAAGGGATACATCGCTGTATTCATATGCATGGCCACAAAGGCGGTTCACCTTGAACTTGTCAGCGATATATTAACGGAAGCTTTTCTAGCGGCTTTTAAACGATTCACATCCAGAAGAGGTCTTTGACTTAAGCTATTCAGCGATTGTGGCACTAATTTTGTGGGTGTGAGTAATACACAAAGTAAAGAATTAGGAGCCAGACTAGCAGAAAAGGGAACCGAATGGCACTTCATTCCACCGGACCGTCCTCACTTTGGAGGACTATGGAAAGCCGGAGTAAAGTCGACAAAAAACATCTCAGAAAGATTCTTGGGGGTCATATATACTGACCTTTGAAGAATATTCAACCATATTAGCTCAAATTGAATACTCAACCATATTATCGTGTCTTAATTCAAGACCTTTAAAACAATGACAGAGATGATGATTCAGCCTTAACTCCAGGACACTTTTTAATAGACAGGCCAATGATAGCAATACCAGAGCCAGACATGACGAATGTGAAATATGTCAGCAGGTGGCATTTATTTGCTAAATTGACCCAACTTTTTTGAAAGATGTGGAGCTCGGAATATCTATCACGGCTCAAAAAGCGACCGAAATGGTTGAAAGAACAACCTAATATGAAGGAAGGAGAGTAAGTTATAATAAAGGATGAACAACTTCCTACAACAAGATGGCCGCTCGCAAGAATTATTAAACTACATCGTGGTTGAGATGATCATGTAAGAGTTGTTACAGTAAAAAAAGTTGACAAGGAACAAATATAAAATATGCAGACTACCAATATCTGGTAACTAAGAGGAGGCAGTCAACCAAAACAACTTGGTTACACTAGAAAACCCAGTACCAGAAACAACACAAATATAAATATATATATATATATGAATATATATATATATATATATATATATATATATATATATATATATATATATATATATATATATACATATATATTTATATTTATATATATACATATTTATTATATATATATATATATATATATATATATATATATATATATATATATATATTTATATATATATAAATATATAAATATATATATATATATATATATATATATATATATATATATATATATATATACATATATATATATATATTATATATATATATATATATATATATATATATATATATATATATATATATATATAAGGATATATATATACATATAATATATATATATATATATATATATATATATATATATATATATATATATATGTATATATATATATATATATATATATATATATATATATATTTAAAAATATGTATATGTATATATACAGTAAAACCTTCAAACTTGGACACCTATATACATATGTTGGACAATTCTGTATCTTGGACATTTCCTTTTAGTCCCTCGAAATTCCATACAAATATTACCTAAAAATTCATAAAAACTCTCTATAAATTGGACAACCTCTATATGTTGGTAACTTGAACACTAAGGTTTAAGATTTTATTCTAATGTTGAATTATATATATGTACATAAATATATATTGGCCACAAAATTTTATAAAATATAGTAGTGGGAATTTTTAGACAAATTTAATAGGATACAAAAAATCGTGCGATTGACTTTCGTGTGTATTGTTTATAAGAAAAGTTTATGTGTTGAATTCGTATTTGTGTTCAGGGTAGGAGTAACAAAAAGAAGCTTAATGTAAAAGTAGTTAATCACATAATTTAAAGCAGACATGTGCAATATGGGCATCCCTGATAAATAACTGTATCGCAAACGATTGTAATGGACATTGCTATTTTAATTTTTAGGTTTCATAGAACGAAAAGTATTGTATCAAGAAGGTTAGTTATAACTTTAGAACATTTGATTATTAAGGAAATATATAAGCGCGTAAGGCGGAAATTTGCAACGGTTTGAAGAAGAAAATTCAACTATGCAAAGAAAGCGACCAAAAACCAATTTTAATGAGGTAAACACTACTACATTTGAATGGTTTAAACAGATGAGGGCAACTAACGCTCGAATATTAGGGTCAATGATTCAGGAATGTGCCAGAGGTATCGCAATTAAATTAGGGGTCCAATGGTTGGTTGGAGAAATTTCGGACGCGGTATGGAATTCAACACAAAACTCTATGTGGTGAAGCGAATGAGGTATCGGAGAACGATGTCAATGAATTTCACAAAACCTTCTCCTCTTTGTTTGAGGGATATGAAGAAAAGGATTGGTTCAATACTGATGAATTAGGACTCTTTTTCAAACTAATGCCTGATTAAAGCCTTGTTCTGAAAGGTTAAAGTGCAACAGTGGAAAATTATCCAAAGAAAGACTAACGGTGTTGTTGTGTGCCACTAGTAATCGGAAAGTCAAAAGAGCCCAGAGCCTTTAGAAATTTAAAAATTTGCGATCTCCCAGTTACATGGCGTAGTAATAAATCTGCATGGATGACGTCTGCAATTTTTGAGGAACGGATTCGCAGCATCGATCGTTCAATGAGAAAAAAAAAATCGAAAAATTTTGCTTGCTGTTGATAACTGCCCAGCACATACCCACGTAAAGGGATTAACAAACGTGAAATTAAAATTTTTACCGCCCAGAATGACTGCCAGAATTCAACCACTTGATCAAGGGATTATCAAAAATTTTAAAAGCATATGGAACATGTTGGAAATAATGAGATGACTGACTAATGAGTGTCCAAATATATAAATGTCCTCGATTGTGTAACTTGGTTCCACGATTCGTACAGTATCGACGAATTGTATAAAAAATTGCTTTAAGAAAGCTGGCTTTACAACATTTTCAACTGAAAATGTTGATTTAGGCGAGATAGAAGAAATTGTAGTTCCAGAGCATGTATTGGGAGTAACGGCAGAAACATTTGACGAATTTGTATCTATGGATGATGCTTTATCTACTTGTTTTGAACCAAATCAGGATGCTATACATAATTCAATAAATTATGGATAAGGAGACAGATGATGTAGAGGATGTTCAATCTGATATAGAAGAAGAGAATCCAGTTTCAACAGAAGAGTCCGTACGTAGTTTGCAGACTCTAAAGAAATTTGCATTAAATACTGTCCCATCAATGTTTATTAAGTAGTGAACCTAGAACGAAAAATAAATAATTATATATTAATTCGCGAAGTCAAAGAAACAAACATCGATTACAGATTTTTTTAAAAATTAAAGCCAAATCTAGCCCATTATATTGTTTTGTCCAAATATATAAAGTACAAACGTATGTATGCAAATTGAATTTGAATATGTACTATGTAAATATGTACATACGTATTTGTGTATATCTTCTATGAAGGATTTTTAATTTTTGTTGAACACATTCATTTTTTTGTTGTAATGTTAATAAAATAACGAGGAAATAAGAATATGTGTTACAAATTATAGGAGCAATGTTTAATACCATATGTATTTCTATATGTTGGACATCTCTATAACTTGGACATTTTTTGCAGTCCCTTGAGTGTCAAACATACAGAGGTTTTACTATATATGTATTATATATATATATATATATATATATATATATATATATATATATATATATATATTTATATATATATATATATATATATATATATATTTATATATATATATATATATATATATATATATATATATATATATATATATATATACATTTTTTAATTGCATAATATGCTAAATTTATATTATTTTATATTCTTGTTATTTTACATAGAACATATAATCTGCTATTCTTCTACAAAAGAGATTATACGTTTTTAATAAAGTTAGTACCTTATCTAATATATAACAATTCGTTTGACTAGTAAGACCTCACCCGTAGTAATCTTTCTAGTCTAAAACAGATATATCGCTAGTCACAAAGAAGAGATATTAACAATCAGAACTTCGGTAACCACTGGAAATTAAACCCATAAATCATAATAAAGCTAAACAAGAAGCTAATTGTTGTTTCCTCATTCGCATTTATAAATGTAGAGATATCGTTAAGTTGATGTATAAATTAGATTTGAATACCTTCTTAAAATATATTTTCGTACGTAGGATGCAAAAAAGCATTTAAATACCTTCGCAAACTCCATCCATGTGTACATACCATATATACGAGCATACCTAACCTATATATTTATTACATAAAGCGAAATCTCCAAGAATTGGATTTTATTATAACAATCCTTACAATTGTTTATGATAATTACTCAAAAGAGTCATTATTCGGTATATTTTCCAGTTTTTCTTCATTATTTTCCAGGCAATAAAAATAATCGCAAACCGTATAAGTACAAGTAGCTTTACTCGTATGTACAACAAACGGAAAATACATTTTATATTTCAATATTAAAAAAACAATCTTCGTCTACATCTTCACGATGCTTAGTTGCAAACGTTTACGACTATAGTGTTGTTATATTTGATGCGGATAGTAAAGAGCTTTACTGGCTTTTTGTTATTACTATTGCTACCCCACTGTACATACCATATACAAATCTACTGTATTAGTCTTTTTTTTTCTGCTCATATTCAAGCTTATATTCATTATATTCGGTATTTGTTGCTGTATTTTCATTTTCATACGCGTTTAGGGAAATTAATTGTAAATATGTTTGGGATTTCGTTGTTGGTGTACACTGTATAGATACACTACATACGTAGATATAAAATGTTTTGAATTTAACGAAAATCCCATTTCCATATTTTCTGCTTAAAACAATTTTCGTATGTGTATGTAACATATAACATAAAAAATAAAATTCAACATAAATTAATTTAACATAAAATAATTTTTACGTACAGTAATAAAAAAAAAAGTACAACCATTTGTTTTTGTTTTTTTTAGCGCGGTTAATTGTATTTTTGGGATGAAAATTATGTTAAACGAAAATTCATTCACAAAACAATAAATGCGAACAATCAAAACAATTGTTGTGTTGTGCACTAACTAGTTAATGTAAAACCAAGCCTAAAACTATAAAGCGATTAAATATAAAACAAACACAAAAAACTTTAATACTCGTCCAAAAGGCTATGTAGGTTGGTTATGTTAGAATCAACCTTAAGGCTGGGCTACATATTACATAGCAACACTATTTTGGGGTTATGTTCACACTTTACGAAAAGGACAACATACTGCTAAGGGATAGTAAATATCTGGAGTAAGATAGTCTTATCCTTCTTATCCAATTTATTTACTTGGTTTGAAGACAGTTTTTCTGTATCCCTTTCAAGTCCTGCCTACACAATCGTGTAGATAGATTATGATTTTGACGGTCACATATGTCAATATTTGTTTTATGTATGAATATAAACCCAACATACACGTTTGGGCTAATCATTTAAAATTGGTTTTCTAACCAAAAATCATCATAACTACAGCCTAAAGCAGAATTGTGTAGGTTCACTTTGAGTTACAGTAAAGTTTAGGGAAATCAAAGCTTATCGAATTTCACAAAATTGTTGAAAGTCATTTAAGATATGCTGTATAAGATAGCAGAAAAATGATTTTTACATTCGCCACCAGGGGCACTACTATCGCTAGAATAAGAATCAAACATTAATAGGCAAAATAAAAACTACATACCTGTGTCCGGTTGGTCGAGGATAACTCGGTCCATGTATCCCGACCCGTCCTTTCCTTGGGTACTAACCTGTAAAATATGAGGAGACATGGCAAGTCACATACACCTAACATTGAACAAATAGGATTAACATATAGGAGCATTGGCCGGCCGAACACCCATAATATAAGGAACGTTTTACAATACACAATCACAGAACACAATAATTACAATGAACGAACACTGATTACATGAACAAATTACATAAACACAAATTCACTCGAAACAAAAACACTAATGACAAATTACCACACAACATCACAAATAGAACAAAACTTTTCCTATGACAGTGACACTGATTCGTCAGCAAAATGTCAAACAAGTTGGCTGCGTCTCGATAGGTTATCATAGCTGAATTTTGGTGCTACAACATAGATGGCGTGAGGAAAACAAGAAAGTGTATTGCCCGATGAACCGTGTCAAAAGTGATAAAAGGTGATGCGTGTCGGCGAAAAACGGGCTTTTTTGCTTGAGTGTTGCAAGGCGATAGATCGAGAGACGAGGTTGAAGGAAACTGGAAGAAGCCACAGGTATCATTTAAAAAATGAAATATTTAAAAAAAAATTAAAACATACAAATAAAGTAGCAAGTAAGTCGTGTCAAAAGTCACGCGGAGAGGAACGACAAGTGGAACGCGTGCGATTGCGGTGTTTGCTCGAAGAGGCAGCGATAGAGAGAGACAAGAGGGTGACACGTGGAAATACAGGTTAGAGCCACTCTCATATTTGTCCTTACAAGCTCTCAGTGTAACAATTTTTTATATCCTCAGAACAATACCCCCTCCCCCTCAATTGTTACAGCCAGCCCGAAGGTCTCTAGCCAACCGAAGAGAGCTAACCACATTCGTGCGCGCAGGCTGGCGCCCAAAAATATCAAATCAAATTGTCTGCTAAATTGGAAGGTGTAGGTTGTTTTGGCCCATACTAAAAAACAATTTTTTCATTGTGAGCTATGGATGGATCCCTCTGTAACCAATATGCCATTATTATTTTCCATTAGCTTAGATGACAATACATCTGAATATAAAGTTTGAGGATAACCGACCGAGTTTGAGCAACTCCAAATTTTTTGAAAGGTTTGACCATAAAAATTAGCAGTAAAACTTTATGAAGAATTCCATTTACTGTACTTAATGGCTCCAAACTTGTCAATCGAAACTGTTTATAGAACAGTTAGAATAGTTAGAAGACTATAGTTGTTTTGTTACAAGAAAGTAATACAGCATCGACTGCCGAACTGAACACTATAGTAGTTGAACTGCAGTTGAACACATAGTTGAATTATGAAACGACAAACCAGGTTATTTAAACCATACTTAATATGTAAAGAACTCGTTCGAGCCTTTTCTTACACAAACCAATCGATAGATTTGATCAGTAAATAGTCACGGTAGTTAGATGTCTCGATTTTCTTAATCTGCGTATTGATCAACGGTACAATTTCGTTAGAATAGGCTTCGGCCATATTGCAATTCAACACCTGTATATTGTAAGCAAACTCCTTGACTCTGACTTCCAACATAATTTCATGACCAACCCACTTGCGTCGTCACTTAAATACTCACATCATAAAAGAGTTGTGAAAATACGAGGAATTGGATCCAATACCGTTATCTGTTTTGGTAGTTTGAAAATCGCTATAAAATTACATACACATTTTTCTATCACATCAGCTGTTCATGTTCTTCCAAAAATATTAAGTTTCTAGCCTATAGCATTTTATGGCAACAGAAGAAATGTTCTTTAGCGATAGTAGTGCCAGTGGTGGTGAGTATCAAAATAATTTTTCCTGCTGAAAATTTTCTGATATTTTATACAGCATATTTACGATTACTTAAATAATGATCCATTTGGTTTGAACATTTTGTTTTGTTTTACAGGAAAATAGACACCCACACAGGTGTGCATTCTGAACCGATCCTAATAACGTCACTTATTTTGAAAAAAAAGTAAAATCCAGGTACAATTTGATTAAAGGAATTTAACAGAACTGGGTATAGGTGAGCACAACCTTTGAAGATGGGTTTCACTAACTTCGCCTTCTTCATTACAATTACTGTTGTCCATTCGTTTCCGCTTGGCCCTGGAAAGTAAAGCACCAGCAACTTCTTATTTGAACTCCAGCAGATCCATTTTGTTGTTTGTTTGGCACGCCACAGGCTGAAGAATCTTCCCGATACTCCATCCAAGTAAAATGATTGTTGGCTTTCAGAGTCTATTTATGGTCTTGATAAATGTTCGATAGTACTCAAACATTTGGTCAACTATATCGACCCCACCCGTGTGTTGATTGGAAGAAGCTATCATTCTAGAACATGTAGCACGGAACTCTAAAAGTTTATATATAAGGGGCACAGTTGTAAAACACCGATCGAAATGTAAATCACTTTCTTTGGAGATAGTTTCTAAAAGTCGCGTTACTACTGCTGGGCGTAACTCTAAAGTTCGGTCGCTTAAATTTGTTTTTTCCCCTTGATAAATTTCGAAATCCATAACGAACTCTTTCGAAGGTGTTATACATAATTTTTGGGTTATTTTTAACATATTGTTGCGTCGGACTCCGACCTGAGTACTGTATCATCTGTTCATTGACCGAGTAATTTGTTATTTTTCTCGGTAATGCGCAACACATATTTCGTACTGTTGTTATTAAGAATTTCAATTTCCAAAATAGGTTTGTGGGATCGGCCACAGTTTGATTTGGGTCTACGTAGTGTAAAAATGTCCATATAAGTTTTTAGACCTCGTTTTTGTAAAAGCGGCTGCTCCTATATTGAGGCGAAAATCTCGTCTATAATACATTTCGAACCAAGTTGTTTGAAAAATCGCATAGAGCTTTTTGAGCTCATAAGCCGACATTTTTAATCCCGTACCATGGAAAAAAAATGTTTGTATCGGCAGTAAAGTGTAGTTTGGTCTGTGGTTAACGAAGACTATAAAAAATCAACATTGCCACTCTCTCAATAACACAATTGTGTAGGTTGATGTTTAGTTATGTAAAACTATAAGCCGTAAATATTATGTTTATTTTCCGACACGTTGGTGCATACTAAACCTATGCTCCAATGAGAAAATTTTTTTTTTTCAGAAATCGAAATGGAGTTGTAACCACAATCATTTTATCTGTCTATCTGTTTCTATCTTTGCAATCTGTTTTTGGGCTCCTAGCTCTTTCGCGGTTCGCTTATTTACGTAATTCTTTACGCCATTACATGGCCAAATTGAGGAAGGATATTGGTTCGATTTAAGTATAGCCATACTGAGAGAAAAAATTGAGCCAAAAACACTGAAAAACTAGGCCAATTTAACCTAAAACTTAGTATTTTTCAACCAACCAATTACCTTAGTAAAATAAATAACTAAACTGTTGGTTAAAATAATTTTTAACTTTAAATAACCAAACTTTGGTTATTAAAATAAAGAAATTTGTTACTTTAATCAAAAGAATTTGGTTATTTTTTAAAAATAAAAAAAAATACTGTTTGGTTATTAACCACATAAAAAAGTTAAATTAAACAAAAAAAAGTAAATTTCATATACGTCTTAGGTTTTTTTTTTTTTTTCATTAAAGAAGGCGGAAATAATTCCAGAACTCAATGCCACTAGAGGCCCACGGTTCAACCCTGGGACTCCCGATTGACAGAGCAAGTATGTTACCTTCTCTGCCACGAGAGCGACTTGTCAGAGTCGCTCTCGTGGCATATACGTCTTAGGTTAGTTTTAGCAAGTTTTGGAATTTGATGTAATCCCAAATTTAGTCAGTATTTGAGATTATTTTGGTTGTACAGATCAATTACTTGTTGAAATTTGCCAAATTTAGTATATATTTCAACAATTGGCAAGGGAAAATTCAACATAAGGTATATTTAATCTTATAAGAAAGATTCAGTTTATTTAATAAAATAAATTTTTATTACATTCTTTTCATGTTTTCAAGCACTTTTCTTGCGAGTAAACCTACAGCTTCAGTGTGTTTGCAAGTGTGCAGCCAATATGTTCAATCGGGCAAAAATGATAAAAAAAACATGGTAAGTTTTACCAAATTTTGGCATAAAACGCACTCATTTCCCAAGAAAAAAACTAAACTTTTTTCCGATTTTTTTAGTTATAGCTGTCAAAATTGATTTAAATTTTTTTGAAATTTCAGTTATTTGAAAAATGTTTGAAATTTGTTTTATTTGAAAAATGTGGAACAGACATGCAACAAAAATGCTCATCGAAGCCTACGAGGAGTACAAAGATATGCGATGTGCTTCTGGTGGGGTTCGAGACATGTGGAGGAATGTGAAAAATTATTTAAATACGAAAGATTTTGTAAGTTCTTAATTAATTATAAGCGTTTAAAAATGAAAATTGTATTTATGTAATTATTTTAAATAGGATTATTCTTTGCCGCAAATCAAAGACAAATGGCGAAATTTATTAAAAATGTATAAGTTGGCGAAAGATAGAATGCGGACAAGTGGGCAATCCCATTCAACATTTGAATATTTTAATGAAATGGACAATATTTTTGGTGATAGACCAGCCCAAGCCAGCTCTGATGCTGTCAATTTAGATTTTGATGAACCCGAGTTTACGGAGGAGTGGCTATTCTCTCACACAACTCGGGATCGTAGTCCTCGGAACCCTAGTCTTAATAGGAACGTGCTGGTTGAAGAGGCAAATGTTGAGCCTAGCATCCAAGAGGAAGAGCCAAGACCTTCGCGGCGTCATAATAGACGCTCGCGTAGTAGTATTGATCGTCTCTTAGAGTTTAGGTTGTCTAATAGAGCGATCAGGTAACAGCATCACGATCAATACATGGAGCGACTAGACAACGTGGCAAGCGCGTTTAATAACATTGCAACGGCTTTACAGCAACTATCCCGAACTAGGGAAAATAATTGAATATATATAGTTTAATTGTAAGAAATTCTAGTATTTTTATTATTAATTTCTACAATTTGTTTTAATTTCTGATCAAACCATTTGCAATTAATTCTGACACAATTCATGCTGTCTACTGCTACTTTCGACTGATTCTGCATTTGAACTCATATTCTGGGTAACTTCCTGAGGTAAGCTCGTGTCATCATCAATTTCATCTTTCCGATCAATACATAAATTATGCAGCCCACGTGCACTTAGCACAAGTAAGATGATCAATCTTTTATTTATATTGAGAAGGTTTTGTAATCTCCGTAATCTTATTTTTAGAAGCCCAAATGTTTGTTCAACAATGATTCTTGTTGAAGAGTGTAGTTTATTAAATTGTATTTTTGACTAATGGTTTGTTGATTGATTTTGTAGGGGGGGGGACAAACCATTTAAAAGTCTTTGGATTAGCTAAATCTCCTATTAAAAACGATTTAGGCAATATAAATGAATCTTGCCTTTCACATAAATTTTTGAATATATGTGATCGCCTTAGAATGCGTGCATCGTGCATAGAACCCGGCTCTCCCACGAATACACTTGTACATTTTTTTTGGTGATCGACCGTTGCTTGCATTTGTATGCTATGAATTTTTTTTCGGTTGTAGTAGTCCTCTTGATGTTCTTTAGGTTTAGGTATCTCTATGTGAGTGCAATCTATTGCTCCGATGACATTATTGATGTTTGCTATCGATTTAAATCATAGAGCAATATTATTTTGTTCACTTAGAGATGGCCACTTGACAACGGTTTTAGCAAAGTTGGCCATAAACACTGCAAGTTGGGAAACCACGTAGAAAGCGTAACTACGACTTATTCTAAAACGATCACCTAGCTGACGGAAAGTTTCAGTATTAGCTAAATACCAAACAAACATATATATTTGCATTTTTGGAGTAAGGTGTAGAAAATGTTTATTATTTTCTAAACAGTTTGAATAACTATCTATAACTAATTTAATAATGGGTTTAGACAACCGGAAATGCCTTCGAAATTGTATTTCAGAGTAAGCTTCAATTTCATTTTCGAAATTGTCTATGTTGGAATGTTTCTCATTATACAACAACAAAGCCATTTCATCGTCCATTTCACTTTCACTGTCACTTCCCTCGAACATAATTCACAAATAAATTTAAATATAAACTTTTTAAAATAAATTTAAATATAAACTATGTACACGTATTAACAAAATTTATTCTAACCTTAAAAAAATTTAAAAATTAATACTATACTAATAATTTAAAAAAACAAACTAATTGTATTGAAGAAAAAAAACTTATTTTAGTGAATGTAAAGAAATTAAATTTATTATTATGTGAGATATTATTTGGACAATTATACATATTTATGTTTATATTATGAAGCGCATAAAAACAATATTGAATGACATTTGTAACCACTTTTACCAATTTTATCAATTTTGTTTGTTCAAGCGGGTTTGACGTAAAATACCATATAATGAAGGTAGGATAGGATAAAATACCATGGTTTTTTTACCATTTCTTCCCGCTTGAACACGTCCAATATATACTTCGCATTTGGCAAAAATTTAACATCATCAATCAGAATTTGTAAACTTTGTTCACTTGCTGTATCTCATATTCGACATAAACCATCGTAAGTAGACGAAACAATTGAGTTGTGGAAGATTTTATGATTGAAATGCATCGCCGATACAGGATATGAATGGGCCGGAAGTGGTTATAAACATTCATCCGTTCGTACATTCCATATTCGTACCGACTCGATGAAACTGCTCGTAACATTTAAAATTACAACAAAATACATAAATATTGTGCCAACTGTGTTAAGACATTTCCCAGAGCTTAGTTCCTATATTTTAGTGTTTTGCCATCACTCGCCGAGTAAAGCCTAATTTTATTTAAACTAAAACGTCGCTTACAAGTAACCAAATAAATCCTGATACAGCAATTATAAAATTGGTTATTTATTTTTGGATTCCAAAATTGGGAAGCACACACGTGTTTTCACTGAAGGGAGACAGCACAATCTGACATGTAAAATTGCATTTCTAATAAAATTCCGTTTTCTAGTAACCAAGAATTTTGGTAATTTAAACTAAATATTTGGTTAAAACAAACAATTGTTGGCGAAAAACATACTGTAATGAAGGCATATTTTACCAAAATTGTTTTAAAAATTTACTGACAAATAATTATTGTTTGGTCAATGTTACTAAAAGCTTAGTTTGTAAAAACTAACAAAAACTTAAACTGTATAAAAACTTGGTAAAAACTTACTGCTAAATTGTTTGGTCAAAACTACTAATTAATGATTAAAATTAACCTAGTTATTTTAAATAAATTGTTTAACTATTTTTTTTAGATAATTTAATCAAATTCACATACCAATATTTTGG
This sequence comes from Tipula lateralis, assembly GCA_963932295.1. Taxonomy (NCBI): domain Eukaryota; kingdom Metazoa; phylum Arthropoda; class Insecta; order Diptera; family Tipulidae; genus Tipula; species Tipula lateralis. The sequence continues at coordinate 150,442,013 of OZ010737.1, read as the reverse complement.
TTAACTAAATTTTGATCAACTATTGCTTTAATCAAGTAGCAAAATTTTTGTTTTTTAAATTAAAGTATAAAATTGGTGCATAAAACATACCTTTTGTGTTAAATCTACAAAATTGTATTACCGTACATAGCTCCATGGGATAACCCAGAAGATAGGTTGTCCATGAATTCTGCACTCCAACAGGCGGTCATACATGTGTTCATTCACACCACCGATCGTAATCAGATGATAAGAATCTGTTTGGTGTACTGCCGCGATTTAAACCCGGTACCTTCAAATTGCTACAGATTTAACCACTTCGCCATTTGGTCGTTCACAACAACTTCACTTCATTGAGAAAAACCCCCACGCTTTGTCTTGTTTTCGGTTTTCACTATTCTAACACGAATGCTGTAAAATTACCAATTTATTATTTTTGCTTAAATCTATAATTTTTCATTAATTCAACCTACAGTTTTATTTGGTTATCAGTTATATATTATAGTATTTTTCTCAAGTTAATTTATTTCCCATATCGTTTGACGTTTCACGATTGTAGAAAATTAAAGGGAATATGCTACATCGTGTTTATGATTAAAAACTACCCTACACTGAATCTGATTTTGGCTATGATTCTTTATAATATTCCGAACGATATATAAGACAGTAACCAGAGCTTGTCGTAGGAGGTGACTAGATCTAGGTCGCTGGTCTGACGCTTTGTTAAAAAATTTAAGTCTCCGACTCGAGATTTAGGATCGTCACGTGCAACAATTAGTCGTTTATATCGGCTGAAAATCGTGACTCTCCAAAAAACTAAATGGTCTGATAGTGGGGACCACGAGTCAAAAAGCTATACATTACTACACAGTGGAGATGATCTCGGAAATGTTGGAGTTGGATTAATGGATTCCTCATTGTGCCAAAGTCGATAATTGATTGGCAGTCAACCTCGCAGGATAGACCGATTTGACAGTAATTTTTGACCAATGAAGCTTCGTCTCTAGAAAAATAATACCAAAGTACTTTCTTTCTAGTCTAGTATGAATCAATATAAAGTACAACTGTTCCACGCATTGGACGTATCACCGTACATTCTCGATTGGGCTTCGGCATAAAGAGGACAATAAATCGAATTTGCGAATATGTTGGAAGTGCATCGAACTTAACAAATATCGACGCAGTTAAATCCATAGAAAAACTGGTAGGAAATGCTTTAAAAGCAGAAACGTGATAAATTTGTCTTTGGTTTGGTTTATCGGATACAAGTCAAATGATTTAATTATAAAATCTCAATACATTAAAATGTCATGTCATTCGATCAACCCCAGACACGTGTTAATTATAATGTGCAACATGTTATGATTCCATTAGTTTTTTCACCAAATTTATTTGTGATTAAATTCTGGTTAGGATAATGTAAATCTTCCTAAAGTATTCACCATTTTCACTATGACCATCATGTCATATAAACGGCAAATGATTAAGATTTTGTTGAAGAAAACAGAGCCCAAACATTTATACATATCTAACTCAGTGGTATTGGGAAAGACAGCAACGTTACGATTCCTTGTACTAGGTAGATTAGCCTTGCATGATCTCTTCCTATAGGCATTCATAAATATTTATGGGGCTATAATTTTCATTGATGTTGATTTTAAGACTAGCGTTACCAGCAGGTTTTAGTAATCTATAACCACGCACAAAAAACTGTCTTTATTACCATTCACAGAAAATTGAGGAAAAGGTAATTTCTCGAATTGGTCATGCCCTGAAAATTAAGTAAATTTGACCTCAGTACACCAAAGTACTCACCAATAAGTAATAATGTATAAGTAAAAGTGTTTAATTTACCTAAATCGAACGTCACGGGGTTTTGACCTATTTTTTTTATAAATGAAAATAAGAATAGACGCTAAGAAATAATTTATTTAGATCGCCCAGGTGGCGCAGTGGTTATAGCTCCCGATAGAGACTGGATGAAAAATTGATTTTCCCCTCAAATCGTTTAGGATCCTATGGCCGTCCCACTATAGGCTGGTATGAAGTTACATATATGCAATGTGCTGTTGGTTTCTACGTGAAATTGGGCCAATAGTTGAAACGTCAAGTTAAAAGTGGAATGTACCAATGGGCCAACTGAGCCTTAGTGATATTTAGGGACATACAGTGCTACCCGAAACCCACCTGTTCTATAACAGTTTTGTCATTAAATTTATCGTTAAAATAAAAATTCAGAACAAAATCACACTTTACCCAAAAATATATGCTGAACATGTTCCCGAATAACCCACACAATACAAAATACCGGCAATGACAATTTCAATAAAACGTAATCTTTATTTATTTTGTATTTCTTACCCGCAATTCTAGAGACCGAAAAACAATTTCGTTTTTTTTTATTGTTGCTTAATTCAAGGTTGCTCCTAATCAATATTCTCATCAACCACTGTGTGTGTGTGTTTGTGCCGAAATAAATTGAAAAACTTAAAATACCTTGAGAACATTTTCTTTCGATTATTCTTATTCTGTGACACACAACTATTAATTATGTAATAAAAGTTGTAAATGTACATCCTATTTAGCCTTTTTGTATAGGTTACTTTTTGTGTGTGTGTGTATATTAATGTGACATTTCCTCAACAGTTTTAAATAAATTATTCAATCGATCCACGTACAAATTGTTTATGTTGGTAAATTTTTCACACTTTTCTCGACCGTCATTTTTTATTTTCAAAAAGCAGGTCATTCAAGGTGTGTGAGGAACGTTTATAAATCTACATTCTACTCGTACACATGGTCGTCGAAATGCCTTCTACACTAAATCAATAAATCTTATGCATATTAGTACTTGATTCCACACACACACACACACATAGCAGAACAGTGTTGTATGGTACCGATTGTGCTTGAGCTTTAGGTGTTGGGTATAGAAAAACATAATGTATCCATAAATTTTTTATGATCATAGGAGAGAGGCAAAAAAGCAGCATAAAACTTTTGAATAAAAATTAAGAACCTTAAAAATTATTTCAAATGGAAAAGTTTTTGTTGAAAAGCTCCTAAACGAAAAAAAATGTGTGCTTTTGTTGTTATGCTGTTTGCCTTATTTTTATTTGTTTTAATTTTATTTCCGAAATAATTAAAATAAAATTATGAGTGTTTTTAATTAAAAAAAAAAAATAAAAGAAAACAAAAATAATTTTTATGGTTTTTCCTTTAATTTTTTTTAACATATATTTTTATTAAAGAGCTTTTTATTCTATAAAAATATAAATACGAAAAACGTTGTTAATTTGAAAATTTATGTTAGATAATTATTGATAAGGCATAATTAAGTCATTAAATGAAATTTTATCATTGTGTTGTTAAATTATTTTGTTTTTTCTATTTCAGAGGGAAATTGAATTTTGTTGGTGGTAGTGTAGAACTGTATACTAACAACCCGAGTTTATTGTAATAAATAAAAATGTGGTAACGATAAATAACTGTGGTTGTGTATATAAAATAATCGGAAGTGTAAAAACATGAGATTTTTTTTAAAAGTTGGTTGTAAAGTATTCGATCGTTAAAAATGCTTAGTTGGTTGTAAAATATGAAGGATGGGATAGTCCCGACGAAACATTCTACCGAGTAAAACTACAAGCTTTTTTTAGTAACTTATTTATAAAACAGAGCCAATATTTAAAAAAAAGCCACAAAAAATAAGAACAGGTGATTAATACGGTTAAACCTTTTAACCATCATGTACATCAACTTACGGAACTCATTTATTCTTAGGTATCTATTGAGTAACAGCATAGTCCAATTGTGACTTCGACAAGATTTAAATCGATTTTGATGGCCAGAATAACCAGATAATTGCTTAATAATACTGATGATTTTTTGACAGCGGTCGTACCAACGATGACAGCTAAAACCGAACTTGAAAAAAAGTGTCAAGCCAAAAAAGTGAGATTATTGAGGAGTGGGGATAGACTTAGAGTGGGGATTGACCTTGAAACGAACAGAAGCGTACCATTAAGCATGATTGTAATACAAGAGAAAGCTAAGCATCTTCACGCTGATTTGGTTACTAAACATGGTGAATCTTTCGTGTGGAGCCTGTTTTAGCTAGCCAAGGATATTTTGACCGATTCAAGAAGTGGCATTCTTTGCATAGTATAAAAGCTGTACGGAAGCAGCTAGTCCAGATATCTAGAGAGTGAAAGCGTATCCAGAAGAAATTTTAAAAATTATACAGACCGGTGGATACACGTTTACAACAGGTGTACAATGACGATGAGACGGGGTTTTTAGGAAGCAAACGCCCGCAAGGACTTTTATTTCTAAAGACGAGAAATCAGCTTCAAGTTTCAAGGCAGCAAAGATCGAATTACAGTTTTTTGATAGGAGGAAACGCTGCTGGTGATCATAAATTAAAACCGCTACTCATGCATCATTCGGAAAATCCACGGGCCTTCAAAGGAATAAATATATCACAACTTAAAATTTTGAAATTTAACGCTGATCAAAATATTTCAAACAAAGCTTTATTAATCGTGAACAATGCCCCCAGTAAAGAACTAAATAACGTCCCAGAAAACACTTCAAAGTAGTATTTCTACCCCCAAATACAACAAGATTACTGCAACCAATGGACCAGGATGTTATTGCTAATTTTAAGGCCTTCTACATTCGTCGAGTTTTCAAAAACCTAATTGAGTCTATTGATGGGTTGAATCAACACTCAATTAAGGAATTTTGGAAAAAATTCAATATAAAGGATGCAGTAGATAATATGATAAAATCATGGGAAGAGGTAAAGCGTGCCACTATGAATGGCGTGTGAGTGAAATTATGGCCCGTTCGGATTATTTAAATCTGCTGGTCCTTAACATGACATCACCTTAGAAATTCAAAATGATATCGTCGCCATTGTCAATGCTAGTAGAAGAAACCACCGATATGCGACAGAAGGAGAACTCTACTCAGCATGAAAACTCGCGTATTTTGACAACAAACAAAATGTCAAAAGCCTTTTCTCTTTTATAAAAGCATGGACATTTTTTCTGAGACTGATCCGTCTACTGAAAGAATCCTTAAAGTATCGAGACAAATTGAAAATTCCCTTCTGTGATACAAGGAAGTGTATCGAGAGTATAAGAAACCCGCAAAACAAATAAAGTTTATAAACCCTGTATCTTCTCATTATGAGTGTGAATCTACAGTAAAATTGGGTTCTTTTACTGATATTTTTACTAGCTGGAACGCATGTATCACTTTTCAATAGGATCTGACAGTAATAGCGGTTTCGTTTAACGGATTTAAGATTTACGGGCAGTTTATGAGGAACGCATCCTGTCCGTAAAGCGGGGGATTACTACACTCAATCCAGGTAAATTTTGGAATTAACTTCTCATCCGAATTATAGGTGGCTTACCAGCCGATAAGTTCATTGGTTTATGAAAAGCCGTAAATATATAAAATTTCTTTTGAGAACGAGCTATAACCACAGATGGGGCCGCTGCCATGAAAAAAAGGCAAAAGCTGTGCTGAGTGTTTTGTATCACAAAAAGATGCCTGTTCAAGTGAAACTTCTGCAATTATCGAACATTGAAGAGTTTGATTTTACCAATGACGCAAATTATAATGAAGACGAAGAGGATTTTGGGTTTTCAACTATGCCTGATAACGTAGAGAAACCAATCGCAATATCATGCATGACCTTCTGCTATTTATAACTAAAATACACAAAATAATCCAACTTTCGGCTTTCACCGCAAGGAATGATGAAATATTTCAAAACCATGTTAAGGAAGCCTTGGGAGAAGAGTTAAAATTGATAATAGATTCAAGAACTCATTGGAACAGCTTATTAGCAGTGTTCAATTCAGACATTCAATTTTCAAACGAAAACCTGATGCTTCCTGATGCTTACAGAAACCATTCTGTATGGATGCCAATTAAAAATGCAGTCGAAGCACTATGTTGTCAAGCCACCAATCTATTCACTGAAGATGCAGCATTAAAATTTGTTAATCATGCAAAGATGTAGTTTGGGTTAAGACTTATGTCTTCTATTGTGATATGTTGCACTTCAATGAATTGGTTGCCTACCTTACTGTGATAGGGATTTTCGTACTTATCAACGTCTTTTGGTTTAAAGGCAGACTTTTCTTCATTGAACTTCATATATACATGAAAACCTTTGATTTCACCTTTTACATTAAAAAGCTCCAAAAGTGCTTTGGATTTTTGAAATATTTTTTATAGGATTTAACCTTCCTGTTCTTCAAATTGATTGTTTTATTGTCATACCATGGTGGATATTTTTGTCAAGCTTTACCGCAGTGATATCAACTTTGATTTTATATTTCTAAATTTTCTTCTATATTGCTAATGCTAATTCTATATTGTTCTTTGATCCAGCCGACACGTAGTGATAGACTCTTGTGACTAGTATTTTTGTTAATATTAATTACATGCATTTCCTCGTTTAAAGTTCCGGTTAATAGAAGGTAAATTGAAGTCGCTCATGGTTAAGAGAATGTCAGATTGGATTATCCTGATTGTTGATTTTTAGAATTGGTCGCAGCATTAGTACACATTATTGTTAAATAGCCTGCACGCTTTTTAATTCAACAAGTTCACAGGGTATAGATGTGTCAATAGCTATTAGTACTTACTTAAAGCTTTAGACAAACAGTCACATCTGCACACTACATACTGGCTGTGAAAAATTCAAAACTCAGAATTCACCGCCAGATGTTTTAAGCAAACTAAAGGCTTTAGGCAAACAGTCACATCTGTCAACTACTTACTATGGCTGCGAAAAAATTCCCAACTCAGAATCAACCGCTTAAAGCTTTAAGCCTCGTTGTTTCGGTTTTTCGAGGACCTATTATACTTGGACTTTACTCAAGTGATTTGTCTTGTGGTTTATGTTAGATAGATCATAAAGACTCTGTTGATTTGCATTGATAGCTGTATGCAGTTATTTATGAAGATAGAAACCTTCCACTGGAGCAAAGTATATAACCACGTGTTTGTAAGCTACTATTGCATGTGGTAAGCTGTTGATTTTTTTATTCGACAATCGAACAAAAATTATATTTGAAAATATTAAACCATGAGCTTCATATCGATGGTTAGAAGTTTGCTTGGAAAATTTTGAGAAGTGAGAAAATTTTGTTTCTCACTTCTCACTATCATTACGCTATGGAAATATCTAAGGCTAGAGACGGCTAGTGTACTCGATTCTAAAAATATGTTACATATAGGCTTAAAGCAAATGTTTAAGATCGATGGATTAAACACGCAGCTCTACATAACAAAGAGTTATACTTGTAAAACGTCCAATTTCAAGAAGAGTCACCAATTCTAGTCAGGTAAAGTTTCAGATTCTTTCTTTCGCAGTATACCAAAAAAGACAAACATTGTCAAAAGTATTCCCAATTTCACAATAGTGTGAAATAATAGTGGCCACGTCGACATTGTCAAGTGATACTATCAGTTCTGTCTCCATAATATTATTATTCCATCGAACTCTGTTCTAATGTCATACAAATCGTTTCAAAGTAGATAGAGTAAGTCTGTTGCATATTTAAACTAAACTTGCTGCTATTATGCTATGATAAGGAATAAAAGGCGCCCACAGACCAAGCTCGCGGAAAAGCTATCTAAATTTTTCAAATTGTTTAAATATCTCCATAAACATAAATCAATTGAAGTGGGTCCTTGTCATCAAATAAAAATACCAAAACGCCGTATAATGTAAGCATAAAGTCCTGTGAGGTTTGTTTGCTAAACCTTACTTGGTTGCTGTTAATTAACTGTATGCATACAACTAATGATATAGCTGGAGTACCGGTGGACTTACGGTTTGTCCAATATACGGGAGTACTTAAAACTGGAACAGAATCGACATCAACAACCAATTATTGATGAATGTAATAAATGTAAAATTAAAGTACTCATACTGGGCGGTGCCTATACAAATCTTTTTTATGAGGGAAAGAAAAAAATCTCGAAGAGTGACCAAAAGAGGACAAACGTATATTCGGGAAGTAATTTTTGAAAACTTGACTATTAAAGTAGATTTTTTTTTATCGGTCTTTACAGGCCATAATTGCCCGTACCGTGTCAACATTCTGGCTCCATCGGTTTCGAACACGAGCCAGCTCTTCATATTGTTGCAAGCAACCAGAAGATGCCAGATCGCTCTCTACGCCGTGGAGCCATCGTCGCCGACAGCGACCTCTTAGCCTACCGAAAGGTGGTTCTCCCTTTAAAGATCACTGTATTATTCGTTTTGGATCAGCGGGCAGAACGTGACCGAGCCAGCGTATTCGCTGTCCTTTCATTTCATGCACGATTACATTCCTGATCTCGTGGTTGAAACGAACTCGGTATGTGCCATCAACGTCGCGTTTTGGGCCATATATCACACGCATGATTCTTCTCTCGAATGTTAGAAGCCATCTTTCGTACTCATCCGTCAAGGTCCAACTCTCACATCCATACATGACAACGGGTCTGATCAACACTCTGTACAGTTTCAGCTTATCCGTATTTGCAAGATATGTTGATTTCAGCAGTGAGCGTAGACGATATAAAGCCCGATTGCCAGCAACAAGGCGAACCTTGATATCCTCGCCCACACTATTATCGTGAGTAATGAGAGATCCAAGATACTTGAATCTCAGCACTCCTTCAAACGTGTGGTTTCCACTACTGAACTCAATTGCATCTTGGTCTCTAAAACCCGAGATTAGATATTTGGTTTTTGACTCGTTGATTTTGAGACCAACGGAAGCTGAACACTGTTCCAGTGGATCAAGTATCTCTTTCACTCCGTTGCCATTTAATCCAATCTCACAGATATCATCTGCATACGCAAGAAGTTGACTGGATTGTCGGAATAAGATATTGTCCTGAGGTGTTTCACTTTCACGAAGGATGTATTCCAACATGAGATTAAAAAGTATCGGGGACAGCGCATCTCCTTGTCGAACACCAGAAGTAATTGCAAAAATTCTCGATAGCCTGTTCTCAACTTTGACACAGCATTGTGACTGCATTACTGTCATTTTACACAGATGTACATATTTTTGTGGTATTGATAAATATTCAAGCGCATACCATAGCCTCTCTCGATTGATCGAGTCATAGGCTTGCTTGAAATCTAGGAATACCTAGTGTACATCGCGAGATGTTTCGTAATACTTGGAAAGAATCATCCGCAGCGAAAAAACTTGATCAGTGACTGACCGATTTTGACGGAATCCTCCTTGGTAGTCACCGACAATTTCCTCCGCTAAAGGAGTAATTCTTCCCAAGATTATGTAAGACAGTAACTTGTATGCTGTGCAAAGGAGAGCTATACCGCGATAGTTCTCGCATTTCATGCGATCACCCTTTTTGAATATTGGGCATAACGCGGCCACTTTCCGTTCGTCAGGCATATATCCATTTCGCCATACCAATCGAACAAGGTCGAAAAGACAGTTCCACAAAGTTAGCCCTCCGAATATCAAGAGCTCTGAATTAATGCAATCAACTCCTGGTGAACGATTTCTCTTTAGTCTCTGCATGGCCATTGTGAATTCCTCATAGGATGGATCCTCAATGAACATCTCCGCGGTCTGTTTTTGAGGGTATTCAAACACAGCTTGTGATAAATGTGGAACATTAAGTAGATCAGAAAAATGTTCACGCCATGTATCGAGTACCGCATAGACGTTAACACAGAGGTTTCCATCCTGGTCCCGAATGGCAGTTGACCGAGATCTTAAGGTATGGTGCAATTCGGTGATTTCTTTAAAGAAACCACGCGAGTTGTGCTCATTGCTGAGTTGTTGTACTCTTAAGACCTTGGCCTTCCACCATTCGCGCTTCTTCTGTCTACAAATGCGTTTAGCTGTCCTCCTAGCAAGAACTGCTTTGTTTTTCCTTGCGATTGTAAACCGAGTCTGCGCTTCATTATAGGCTATATTTCGTTGCTCAACAGCAAGACGACACTCCTCATCAAACCAATCATTTTTGGGCTTAGTTTTCACTACACCGAGAATGTACTGGGCAGCATCGACAACCGAAGTTTTCAATACTTCCCAGACACTGTTCACATCATCAGATTGGTAATTCAATTGCATAATGCTATTGCTGACAAGATCTTGATATTTTCGTTGCGTTTCTTCATTTATCAAACCTTCACAGGAGAATCGCGTTTTGTATATTCTCCTGTCCTCCCTGACTTGTACGAAAATTTCCATCGTAGCTTTGCAGTGACCAGATAATGGTCACTGCCTACGAATTTTGTTGACGACCGATACGATCTCACGTCTTGGACAACCCGAGCCCGCCCTTTTGAAATCAACACATGGTCAATTTGGCTTTGGGATGTTTTACGTGGATGTGTCCATGTTTCTAAGTGGATGTTTTTATGAGGAAAGAATGAACTTGCCACTTTGAGATCATGAGCGATCGCAAAGTACATCATTCTTTCCCCATTTTCGGTCGCAGTTTCGTGTCGAGAGTACGGACCTATGTTATCGCATAAGTCGGTCTGATTTCTGCCAGCTCTAGCATTATAGTCACCAATCACCAATCTGACATCGTGCTCAGGTATAGAGCCCATCAGATTATCCAAATTATTGTTAAATGAGTCTTTATCTTGGGGTTGGCTTACCTCAGTGGGCGCATGTACACAAACAATTGACAGGTTGGCTAATCGCATGTGCAAGCGAAGCTTACACATTCGATTATCGACTGCCTGGAAATCCAACACAGCCTTTTTTATCTGCGGCCCAATGAGAAAGCCAACTCCAAGATTTTCGAGGTCATCTCCACTGTGTAGCAACGTATAGCCTGGGGAGACATGGTCTTCATTTTTAAACCATCGAGTTTTTGGAGAGATACGAGTTGCAGCCGATACTCCTTCATACATGTGATAAGGCAGTCCAACGCGCCAGGTTTTCTTAATGACTGCACGTTCCACGTACCGATCCTCATTCTCGTATCCGGGTATTTGAGCGGGGGGTCATTCTTGTTTTGGCGGTATCCGACTTTGTTTTTATTGTTGACATTTTTAACAGTGATATTTTTTTACGGGTGCGGGTCGTCAGCCCAGCGATCCAACAAGATTTAGTCGCCTGCTACGACAAGCTCTGGACACTGTGGGCTATGCTATGGATCTCATGTTTCGTTCGAAATATTTACGAAACATGTTTGCCCCCAACCACAGGGCTCATTAAAGTAGATAACAGCAAAAAATTGTAATAAGTCACCAACTTATACTTCTGTACCGGTGGTCGAAGGTCTTCCCTTCTGTCGGTAACGTTGTACCGTCTTAGTCACTTAGTATACCCACCCAGTGTGGATAATATTAATTTTGGCTTTTGTTTGTAGTTATCGGTGCAAAAAGTGCAGCCATCCAACTAAGGGGAATAATATCCCTCATATCAGGAATATATACGTTTTATTGGGTTCTCAATCCTCTCCTCTTTTTATTAATTTAGAGAAACGTAAAATATATCTGCGGTAATATAATGGTAATGCGAAATGAACTGCGGGAAATGATGTCACATGAGTTGCAATACTTGATGAGATTATTTTGAGAATCCGGAGCTGCTGACATACACTGCTGATGGTGGTCGTCCGATATATCTTTTTACGAGAGGTAACATGGTTGATCGTAACAAGTTTCCAAACCAATTTTCTTAGTAAAACTATGTTCGTTAACACTTTGTGGAGCACTACACTTTTATCGTATCTATCACTCGACCACTGAACAAAATCTCAAGAGTGCAAACATTTCAGAAGATATCGGTGACAAAAGTTGGTAAGGCAGGACTTCCAAAATTACAATACTTCACCAATTTATGATGCCCTAAACGATTTACTGAAAATCAATGAGAAATCAAAGAATGGTATAACCTCAAAGATTTGTAACAATTTATTTCTAATACTTTTGATTTTCTTTTTAAATTCATACTAGTATGATGCCATCGTGACGTTGGTTAAGATAATTTCATATTTTTCGTATGAATAAAAAACTTTTTAATCCCACGTAATTAACACACGACAGCAATTAAATGGTGTTCCAAGTAGCATAAACCCCAGTACAAACACCAATTATTCCCTGGACAATACACATAAACATGTATGTATTTAGGATTTTATCATTTTTGTGTGTCTTGTACATAATCAAAAGAACAGGCAAACATTGACTTGCGTTGGTCTTCAAATGCGACATTAATGTAGTTTTTTAAATTCATATCATTGTGCAAGATTGTAATTCGTTATCAGTCTAACTTTTCATCACTTCTAATTGATGATTGGTACCTTATATTCTAGTTAAAACCCGCGAAGGGGGCCATGACACTCCCAAACTTTGCAGTTTGCTTTTAACGCCTAACCTTACGCCTTTGCAAGCCAAATCGAGGACGATCAAATCCGTACAGACTAGCTTTACATTGCATTGTTCCGTGGCAGACACAGTACTGGCTTGCAAGTTGAGTCGGCCTATGAATTCTACATCAATATGGGGACATAAAAAAGTTATCCATATCACCGATCGTAATCGAATGATGAAAATTTACTTTTGCCTATTCATATCGGAACTCGATCAAAACATTGCAGTTTCAACTCCTGCGCCAGTTGGTCGGTAAATAGAACTTTAAAACAATATTGTGACTGCATTAACATAATGTTCAACATAGAAGTTTTATTAAATGTCTCTGAAAACTGAGTTGTATATAGGTGTGTCTGTAAACAATAAACATATTCCAGAATCAATATAAAGGATTACAAAGAATTGCTTCCGGGAATTAATTGGCAGTTGACCTTGAAAGATGTATGGTGCAAGCAAGTAAATCTTTTATCAACTCACAATCTCCTCTGATTGTCCATGTGGCCTTGACATTTTTTTTGTATTGTTTTGAAAGAGAGTTTGTTTTAGACTTAATTCTGCATTCAAACAATGGCTAATAAATGTGTTTCACACCACCGATCGTAATTAGATTGAGTAAAATCATGCGTCACACTACCCTCCACCCAAACCTGTTCGTCCCGAACAGGATCCAGTCCTCTGCCTCTATAGGACGCCATTCTATCCAGGTGTACAACCTTGGGTTTACCTCGTACTCCTCTTTGGGTCCTATAGATCACGTCGTTAGTTCTGACCTTGTACGGTCCCTCCTATCCAGGTTCTAACTTCTTGGATAATCCATTCCTTCGTTGTGTTCCAGTACCTCCATCCAATTTCCCACACACAACCGTTTCGGAGTATGGTGGTAGCTTCGTCCGATGATCCAGTTTTATCCTCCTTACGATTGGCTCTTCCCCGTTGTTCAGTTGCAAATGCAGTTCGACATTACCGTAGCTCAATGTTCCCTGTCCAAAAATTTAATACGAATCCATTTCGTTTCATGATTTCCATTCCGAGGATGACCTCATCCACAATATCCACAACCAGAACTTCATGTCGAAAACCATTGTTTCCGATTCGTATTTCAACCTCCTTCTTTCCTTTAATAGCTGAACTGTCGCTTGTCGACGTTTGTAACTGAAACCCTACTAATAGGTCGAACTCCATCCGTGATAAAATCTGGACGCACAATCGTTCTTGTTCCTCCGGTGTCCAACGTTACTATACTGGATCGTCCCTCTACTTTACCTCTCACCATCAAGCTATCACCACCTTTTGCCAATCTGGAAATGGGCATGAAGGTTATGGAGCATTTGGTCGTAGGAGTCAACTTTTGCTCCTCAAAGCTGACTCTTACTCGTTTAATGCCTTTGTTGTTGTTTGGCGTTCCTCATCGGCTGGTATTTTTCTGCTGGTTTGATGATGTTATTTGCAGTCTCGTTGGTTAGTGCACACGATGGTTTCCGCGAACGTTGCCTTTGGAGACAGTACAACTGCACATATCGTATCCGGATCCCGTATTCCATCGATGAAAGCGTCGATCTTGATCCGGTCTGTGTATTCACCCGCCATGTTGTAGTGGACGAGGTGCAATCACCGCTTTATATCAGCCGCATACTCCTGGAGGGTCTCTCTAACCCGCTGACATCGTCCCTTCAACTCAATGCGATGTAGCTCCCGTAGATGATCTCCTTCATATTAACGCTCCAACGCCAACATTATTTTGTCGTAGTCTTCCCGTTCGTATTCCGGCACAATTTGTAGTTTCCGGCCAGTAACCATTTGCACTTTAAGATCGTTCTTCAATTTATCTTGACCGGTAATCATTTTCTCTTGCACTTCGATTGAATCCGGTGCCCCCGTATTGAACTCATGTTGATCTGGGTGAACATTTTCTTCTACCAAAGCAGCGCGGTGTCTGAGCTGCAACTCATTGCGGTTGCCCGAAGTTGGTAAATTACGCTGACCCAGCTCTTTCTTCTAATCTGCCACTTTTAGGTCCATTAATTTTATTTTGGATATTCACAATCCCACCGCTGTCACCAATTGTTACGATTTCGCCGAGTGGTTATTCGAATTATTTATCCGGTTCGATCACTGGATTGTGAATATTAAACTCGCAAAGAATAAATTTCAATTAAATTTATTTCCCACCAAAATTACACAAATAATTCACAAATATTTATTTTAACTATTATTTTACACAATAATTATCACTACAATTATTTTAACACTTCAGTTTCACTTTTTATCTCTTCCCGATATTAACACTTCGAAATTCAAAATTGAACTGTTTCGTAACTCAAATGTCTACACCTATTTATACGACGCAAATACTTGTAGAACATTCTATTATTTTTCATCTCTACACTTCGCGAATGTTCGTTTCGTCGTATTTTGTTCGCTCCGCCTATTTTATTATTTATTTTTATTTTGTTCGTATGTGTTAACATTTGGTTACAGGGTGACTCCTACTGTTATAATTTACAACTCTTTTTAGTTATCACTGGTGACATCTGTGATTCGTCACATTATATTTTTTATTTCGTTTCGGGGATAAGTCATCATGGTTCTTAGGTAATTTATAAAATTTCTTATTAATGAAAAATTATACTTCTAAGATTCTAATATCCTTAGGCGATTCGGGTTACGCTTTGGAGCCATGGATGATGACTCCCTAGAGGAATTACCGGGATCTGGTTACAATACAACACACGCCAAAGCCCGTTCAATCATTGAGCGAGTATTTGGAATATTCAAGGGCAGATGGAGATGTTTACTTTACACGAGAGAACTACACTACCAATCACAGAAAGTGTCTCAAATAGTTAATGTATGCTGCTCACACAACAATTTGTGTACTAGGTATCATGTACTAATCGAGGAAAATCAAGTAGTGAGAGATCCACCAATTCTCTTTCTCGAAAACTTAATTCTTGCCTGTTTAACTCCAGTTATTCATAGTTAAGCTCGTTCGACCAACACTCTTTGTTGTACCTCATATCTATCATTTTCAATATTTTTATCTTTTAAAATCCTAATTAAATCCTTGTCACTTCTTTTTGATGTTTTATAAAAATCCTCCAGGAGATTTGCCTTTTGAGTAAGGTTTTCATCTGGTACTGTCAATGGTCCAGGGTTATTTTCTTTGTTGGACTCATTATTTTCATTGATCTGATTGGATGTGGTTGGAACAGATGATAGCTCTAATTCGACGTCCAGATGTCACCTGTGATAGTTAAAAAGAATTATAAATTATAACAGTAGGGTTCGTATGTGTAAACAGTTGATTACCCTGTAATCAAATGTTTACACATACTAACAAAATAAAAATAAATAATGAAATAGGCGGAGCGAACAAAATACGACGAAAAGAACATTCGCGAAGTGTAGAGATGCAAAATAATGGAATGTTCTACAAGTATTTGCGTCGTATAAATAGGTGTAGACATTTGAGTTACGAATCAGTTCAATTTTGAACTATTATATCGGCAAGTGATAAAAAGTGAAAGTGAAGTATTAAAATATTTGTAGTGTTAATGATTGTGGAAATTGAGTGCTGTAATAATTATTTGTGAAATATTTGTGGAATTTATTGGAAAATAAATTTATTGTAAAAATTAATCTTTGCGAGTTTAATATTCACAATACAGTGATCGAACCGGATAAATGATTGGAATAACCACCCGGCGAAATCGTAACAATATTTATGTTTTATAACCTCACTTTTTTTCACCCATCCACGGATTTTTCTGGAATTCCTGCAGCATTTAACCGCTCCGTCACTTCATTTCAAAGCATATTTGATGTTTGCCTATACTGGATAGTACTCGGTGCGACATATTTTATTTTTATATATCAAGTTGTATTTCAAAACGACGTAAATAGTGGTTCACCTGTACTTCAGATTGTCTGTATCGAACAAAATCACAAATTAATATTTTTATTTGCTTTATTTAAGACTTGTTGAGGATAAGTGGGTATATACGTATACACTAAGCACCACCAAACTGTCAACTTTATAAAAAGCCATTTATATTGTATTAAATAGAAACCGTTGAGTCCACACCATAAAACGACCAAAAATTAAAAATCATTGTTTTGCTATCACTCAAGGAATACATATTGGTACGTATGTCGCTTCTCGGAGGTGAAAAAAAACACTGTGCTTTGTTATAAAATCGAAATACTACATTGTTACACTACACCTTAGGGGTTCATTTCAGTATATATTATATGTCCTTTGTCGCACATATTAATATCCTATTTTTGGAAATCATCAACGCTTTTTTATTTATAAATATCGTACACAACCAACAACCATATATTGTTAGTTCTCGTGTTACAAAAGTTATTCAAATTTATGCTATTTTGTGTGCTTTTCCCAAAATATCCAAACACAGTTTATAGAAAATCGCCTCATCATTATGCTGGCGCTATTGTATATAAAACCTTATGACTAAACTATTTTAGGATCAATGTATGGTGGCCACTGTTAATCGACAGACAAGTATGTTAATTTAATACTAGCACAACTTGGAGAGCAAATTACGAGTATATTAGCATTGTTTATCATGGATGATTGGATAACGGGAGGGTTCAAAATCGATGTCAATATATGTTCGTTCTGCATGTACATGCATGAAATGGCCGATTTCAAATCAGAACACGAGAAAATAATCAATTATCTTGTTATAATATTTGCGAGATAATCAGATACAATACACAAGCGAGATTTGTCTAAAACACTCAAATCAATCAACCAAATCTCCTTTAATTCCTCTGCATTTTTCCTTTGTTAGATAAATATTGTTGGATTTTTCAACATATATACGAGTATGTATGTATCTATATACATATATATATGTATACTGACTATTCATTGTTTATAAACACAATATACAACAAAAATATTCCCGATTATCCTTATCACTTATATATAAACTTGACTGATGTGTGCGAGATATATGGTTTTTATTTCCAATTCATGTTCAAAAATTCTATTATTACCAGATTGTAAATGATTGATAGATTTACATTATTGCCATAATCAATATTTCATTTGCCCCTATGGATTACGAAAGCAATATATAGGAACAGATGAATACATGGTATTACTTTTTGGTGAACGAAACTATTCGAATGCTTGCAAAGAAATGGCAAAGGAATTGTTGTCGATCTGCGTTTTTATTTTAGTGAAAGAACAGTGAGAGTGGAAAGATGAATACGAGTTTATATAACTTACATTTTTGATAATATATTAACAAGGGAATATGCAACAATTTTGGTTCGATACAGTATATCAGTCAATAAGTTATCGAACAATAAAATAGGGAAGTAAGGAAATCGGTTTATAAAAGAGGCAGATGGATTACCTTACTTTTCTCCGGATTTGGCTTAATCATCTTATCTATATCATATACGATTTTACCACTCACCGCAGTGTACGAGTTGCTACGTAAGTCATATCCACAATATTTTATTCTCAAAAGATGACTTATACGAGAATTGATATTCTCAAAAGATGACTTATACGAGAATAGATTTTTGTCGCCGGATGTAGCTTAATGGTTAAGAGAGTTTCTCATCACGCCGCGGTCTCGAGTTCGATTCCCGCCGTTGACCAAAAATTAACATGCAACCGGATGACATAAAAAAAGCGATTGTGTGTAAAAACATTCGTTGGGCTGACCACCTACAATGTGCACCAATCGTTAAAATGGTTCATAAGGTCTCAGTTGAGACGCGGTAAGGGCCGTTTACGGCCTCTAAGCCATAGATTATTTTGTTATACGAGAATAAAAGTTAAGGTCGTGGTAGACTTTTTTTTGTTAGGTGGCTGCACTTAGACCGGCGATGGTCTAAGTGTGCGTCGCAGCCGTGTGACATGGACGATGGGACGGCACATGAATTCTTAACTCAACAGGGGATCCAGATGTGTATATTTACACCATTGATCACCCAAACGATCGATGGTGAAAAATCCATTACCTCCCGCTCCAAGTGCCGCAGTATTACAGATTGGTACGCAGTTTTTATTTAATGTTATATATTGAAGGATATTTGGAAAGGATCAGCAAGCTATTTTAACATGCATCTACATTCTAAATTCTAAATTTTACTCCATCTTAAACGCAGACATTTAGGTTTCCAATTAGCGTTTTTCTGAAGATGTAAATTTCTTTCTTCCTCGGTACATTGAGGCTGAATCTCTTTCAACTCTAGTTCAATATTTAATGTCTTACTATACACTGTTGCCGATATACATATATGGTGAAGCCATTGATAGCTAGGTGTTGATTAATTGAGTTTCTCATCGTGTAGCCGTACATACTCTGTCAGTTGATCGACAGCGGTACTAATATGATTTACTTGTTTAGATGGAGGCATGTTATCCTCTAATTAAGTAGAGTAACTTCAGCCACATACGACAGAGAGTCATAGTTTAGGAGAATCGGACCAGAATCGAGGATGTTGTTGAAGAAAAGGTTAATATGAGATTCAGCTCATATGGACAAAGATGGAAAGGTTTCACTGAATTACCTCGTATTGGTCATTTTTATCAGACTGTAGAAACAGATAGAATGAAGTTGGGGCTATACTAGGGTTGCGTAGACATAAATGAAAGCTGTAGGTCGCAGGAATCAACTTTTATCACAAGACACTTATGGAAGGTACTAGACGATATCTTAGTTAACGGCTTTATATGAGAGTAGCGGAGGAACACTTATTCTCTTATAACCACAACTTGCCCCTTCAACGATAGTAGAGGATATATAGATGATATTGTGGGCCATGTAACTAGGACGCGTGCAATAATTCCATATAGGTAGCTTTTTTGAGGTAAAACCAACGATCAAGTATGGTGGTCCTCGGAACTTCAGAATTAAGTCATAAGGTTAGTAGAAGACATTAAAGAAGTCCTGGAGTCGGTTCTGTGATCATATAAAAGGAATTTTCGAAACTTTTCTCCAGTATAAATGCAAAACAACTCGAAAATTCACTGAGTAGAGATCGTCATCTTTATGATCCCTCTGTACAATTTTTGTACTCATAGGCTGAAGGATATTCTATGTCGGAACTACAGCTTGACTCGTATTAGAAGAGATTATTAAATTTATTACTATTATTAAAATAGCAAAGAGGATTTTTTCCTTACAGGTGCGATACCAGCCCACACAGGTGATACCAGACTAGCAATAACTCAGAAGAGCGATACGGAAAACACTAGTTTTCAGGGTCTGGCAGAATCTACTTATGAATCAAGTAATTTATTCAAATCAATCTTTATGAATAATTGGGTGAGAGATCCGTGGGTAAATATTAAGAAACTCGTTAGAGCTAGCACCAGCTTATATGAATAAAGATGAAAAGGCTTTACCGCATATCTTCGTGCTGCTTGTTTTAGAAACAAAGAAAAGAAATTGCGGGCTTTTCTAAGATATGAGCATCTAGGATATCATCAATCTGAACATCAATGAAAGAGGCATATCACCTTTTGAGTATTTATTCAATACCAGCAGAAACCAACTTTTTTTTACAAAATGTTACAAAACACTATTGATTTATAAGATTGCTCTGATCACCACTGTTTGACTTATAAGATAGCTCCCATGCCAATAATGGCACAGAACCTAGACTGTATTATGGCCTGAAACCGCGACTAGTGCAATAATTCCATATAAGTAGCTGGCTCTGTGGTAAAAATAACGACTAAGTATGGTGGTCTTGGGAACTTCAGAAGTTAGTCAAAATGTTAGTGGGAGTACCAATAATAAAATTAAGAGCATTGAAGGGCTAAGAACCAGACGTCTTACAAAGAAAATTTTTAAACTTACAGAAAAAGATAAAGAAGACTCACAAGAAGTTCTGGAGACGATTTGTGGCCATTTATAAAGATTTTCCGAGAATTGTCTCTTTTTTTTGAATCCACCAACCACCCATTCGGAAAACACAGTGAACACTTAAAATCGATCAAACTAATCTTAAGATAAATCAGCAGGTCTTGATGAGATCATACAAGCAGAACTGTGGAACAACTATCAGATTATTCTTCCCTGAGAGAAGATCATCATCCTCAGCTGTACACATCTGCTACATATTTATTAATATTGAGCAGGAAATCACTTATACTACAAGAAATCTTCTATTATCACTTCTGCTTTACATTTAAGCTTAGCTTCAGTGTTACTCGCTCAGTAACTCGGGTTTGCTTTAAGATGCATATAAAGACTATCTAGGGGAGTTATATGCCCTAACCAGATCATACCAGCGCTGAACTGCATAACAGCTCGGAAATTAACTTTCTGGCTGGATGTCATCTTGTTAAATGTCTGTTATATGACCGATAAAGGAAATGACATATAAACCGAGAATGACGACATAAACTATAAGCCCAGCTTCTAAGATATATATATATATATATATATATATATATATATATATATATATATATATATATATATATATATATATATATATATATATATATATATATATATATATATTTGATCATTCGTATGACTGCTACACATTCCTAGAGAATAAATGGAAGCCTTTTCTTCTGAAAACTTTGGAAATGCTGGGTAAAGGTATAGACTCGTGCAAAAGTTATTCGATAACTGGGCTGATTAAATCTCAAAAGGCATACTATAGGGTTTAGTTGGTGGAAAAGGCCTTTCATATCTTGGAGCGCATCATAGTGAAATCATATAAATCGAAGAAATAGATCCATGCGGCGTTTCTTAACATTTAACGGGCTTTGAATGACGTGAAGATAGATGCAGCCATAGAAGGATTGACTCTTCATGAGGTTGACTATCTTGCAACGGATTAATCATATGCTTGAATAAAGTAGAATTGTCAACTACAAGCTGAAAAGGGCACTATTAGAAGAAGGAAAGTTAAAAGAAAACCGCAAGGTGGCGTGCTATCATCAATAAGTTAGAATATAGTAATAAAACGATTTCTGTTGGACCTGAAAAGGAAGAGGATAGATGATGTCAGGCGATGTTGCATAAGCTGTCTCATGTAAATATTTGGCAAGAATCAAGGAAGTAATGGTGTTATTAGATGAGTCAGCAGGTGTGATTTTATCACAAGAAATCCAACCAAAACAGCTGCTCCATTTTACTAATAATATACTAGCTATCGTTAAAAACGAAAGATACTAGATTTCTGGCACTATTCAGAATAATCTTTGTTGACATCCGAATTTCTTGGTGAGAGGAAACAAGGCCACTATATTCATGTAAGAGCTCAGATTGGGACTTGGATTAGCTTTATAACCGGAGCGATTGCATAAGCTTTCAATACTGCAATGAGAAGACCTAGGAGAAAATACATCGTGGTCAGTCTTGATGAACATAACGGAAAATTCTAAAGAAGGTGTAGCTAACACCATTGATACTTCCCAAATTGGCGCTCAAAACGGATCCTACTCGATCTTTTAAAGTTATGTCTCATTTTCTCCCGACATAGTGGAAGCATCTTTAAATAGCAGATGAAGATAATTGAGCTGCTCAGTGAGGAAATGGCGAATCTTAACTACAATAAATCTGTGTTATGATTTTATAAAGGTTTTTGGCCCACGTGTCTCTCTAGGGAAGCTGAGAAAGGTGGATCGGCACCGAAAGATCAGGTTGTCCTGTTTTTCATGGATGGCTCAAGCTAAATGGAAATTTTCTGTGACCCACATGAGATGATCATTGGTATGTCTTAAGGATCTTCAGCGTTGAATGACAATCCCATTATAGTGAAATTATTTAATTGCTGTCAGAAAGGGCAGAAGTAATGTGGCTCTTGGAGAACATGCGATGAAGAGTCACGTTTGATGCATAGTACTAGAACTCACGAAACACGTGATGTACTGCTTCTTTGAGCTCGGTAATATTAATTACTGAATAGTGAGATTACTAGGTTTTATACTAGTATAATCATACCTTCGAATTACTTCTACAGTTTTTAAAATTCTAAGAATATAGGTTCGCAATGTACGAAGACAAATACGACCTGAATTTGATTAATGTTGATAAAATTAATGAATAAATAATTAAATTAGCTAGTTAATTATATGTCAACCGCATATTGTGGTTAGTCCCAAAAAAAAAACTATTATAATTTGTAATTTGGTTAGAGATCGGTTACTAAGGGTAAATTTGTCCCCTATAAAAAGACGCCAATTAAAGTATGTATTGTATATTTTGTAATTGACAGTATTTTAAGAACACACACAACCACTTAGCCCAAAGTACAATATTTCATGGGTTTCGTATCGGTATAATTTATAGATTTTCAAATAAACGTGTATTATACCTATACCGTATCCGAATTATGGAGAATGAACCAAACGAAATTTTTGCCATTTGTAAATTTTTAGTCTATGATTTTGATGTAGGTTGACACATCCATTGGTGTAAATTGTGAAAAATTATAAAGTATATAAAAATAGGTGATCAAATCTTGGTGAGATGAGTATGACACGTGCTATCTAGTTAACTGTCAAACTTAACATGACTTTTCTTTGAAAAAAATATATATTTTTATAATACGCCATGATATAAAATCTTTGTATAATATAGCGACCTTAATATTCCATCTTTAGTAAAAAAAGAAATTTGTTTTTTTGATGATTATAAATAGGTGATGGAAATAATCTTAAAGAACGAGCATTCTTGGAAAAAAGGTTTTTCTGTATCGTATAAAATATCTTCACATATTGGCTTTATATACACACAACGTTGATTTATTATTACGTGCATATACATACAGGTAGGATGTTTCTGAAAACTTAATAAATCTTTGTTTATATATAAGCAACAATACAACTCAAATATTTTGTTTACGGTGAGAAATCTAATATTTCAATCAACACCAGTAATAATCAAATATAGCCACGCTTTGGTTATACTATATACAACCCGCAAATTTATAAACCATATAAAATTACGCGACACAGTTGTTTATCCATTCGAGAACAACAATTTCATTAAGTTGAAAGTATTTTTCCGACATAGATACCTTAGGTGTTCGATAGAGCTAAAGTCAATATTTGAGATGGATATACGACGATAAATTTTATTATTAACAAACTATATATGCATCATATGAGACGTACATATGGTATACTGTACGAGAGGAGTAACAGAAGTTCGCTTTGTAGGCGACTCTTAAATATTTAACAAAACAAAAAATTGTTTTACGAGACTAAAGCCCGTTACACATTTCAGCAAAGCTGAGCGAGCAAAATACTTCTCGTTAGCTTAGATTAGCCCGCCTAGCTCATACCGCTTCAAACTTCAGCTATAAACTTCAAACTTTAGAAATATGCCAGCAACTGGAAAAACTAAATAAACGCGTCAAAAGATTTGGACGTAAATTGCTTTAGATTGTCTTTTTGAAAGCACATATTCGTAGTTTTTTGATCAAAAAATGAGAGAAAAGAGAATTATACTAAAAAAGGACATATTTCTCCACCTGTGAGACAAGCCCTCTACAATTTCTTTATGTCAATGTTCTAGACAGCGGTTACTTTTCTTCCTAGATTACAAAGGAATGCCGATATAAAAATTTTCGATGTGATAAGTGAATCTGAGGGAAAAGCCAAATCACGATCGTCACCATATTTCAAACCAGTATGTTCAACTCCTGACATATGATATGTGTATTTTTACAGATGAACTCCAACATCTTGTATAGAAGATTATCCTGTTACAAGTGCTTCCCAAGGTAAATAAAACAAATCGTGTTTTCAACCATATTGGTTACTTTATGCAAGAGTTTCAGTTGGTTAAAAGCCGAGTGTGGCTAATATACTAACGAACAAAAATGATATTATCCTCACGGACAATAACACATTCACAACACCACAAAACAATACTCAAGAAGATCAGGTAGATTGTTTAAGTTCCTTTTTGAAATAAAATAAATAATATTTACTCAATTTTCTTCTCCAAGTCAGCTCAGGAGAAATAAGCCCATATGTGACATTTTAAAAAACTTAATGTTTGCCTTTTCTAATGGCTTCCAATTGCCAAGAAACAGATCACTTTCCGATATTAACACTTTAAAATTCCAAATTGAACTATTTTGTATCTTAAATGTCTACACCTATTTATACGACGTAAATTCTTATAGAACATGTAAAACATTCCATAACCGTTTGCATTTCTACACTTCGCGATTGCTCTTTTCGTCGTATTATGTTTATTTTGATTTTGTTCATGCTTGTATAAATTCAGTTACAGGGTAACCCTCAAAAATTTAACTATCACATGTGTCACTGTGATTCGTTACACTACCCTCTGCCCAAACCTTTTCGTCCCGAACAGGATTCAGACCTCTTCTTCGTACTCTAAGGTTTTTCCTGTCTAGAATTTACTTTTGTTGATATCTTCCGTCTCCTCTTGGAATAACCTCTCCGTGTCTTCCCTCAACAACGTGTCTATTTCCGCGAAACCCATTTCCAGCTGTTGTCCAACCGCTTAGCGTACGTCTCATTGATAATTCCATGATGACATGATGTTGGCGTTCAGACTGTTTCTGTTTTGCAGTCACTGTTCCTCTACATCCTGGTCGTTCAGATTCTTTCTCCACGTTACGCTTTTTTTTCAAGGTCGACACCATCCGCTCCTTTACGAGACGCCTTCTATATTCTGCTTGATGGTCGACGCCTGGTTCCTGCAACCTTCTCCATATTTGTCATATCTAGATCCTCATCTTATCTATTGATAATTTTCTCGTTTATTTCCTCATGTCCCGGCACCCGTAAAGGTCCGACGTTAAGTCGACCAACTTCGTTCACCGACCGATGTTTCTTATCACTGACCTCCATACATTTCTCCCGATGTGGTGACAAATTTGACCGATGATCCAAGAGAACTCTACGGACGATTGACTTTCCCATTTCGAGTGGCAGCTCGATGTTATCAATGTTATACTATGAATCAATTTATCGTCCAAAATCCATTACGAAGCGGTATTTCCTCATGAGCCCTGTGGTTAGGGGCAAACATGTTTCGTAAATATTTCGAACGAAACATGAGATCCATAGAATACCACCACAGTATCCAGAGCTTGTCGTAGGAGGCGACTAAATCTGGTTGGATCGCTGGGCTGACGACCCGCATCCGTAAAACCGTGAAAATGTTAAAAATGTCAACAAAAATAGAAAAATCGGATACCGCCAAAACAACAAAAAAAACAAACCCCCGCTTAAGTACCCGAACACGGGATTGAAGATCGGCACGTGGAACGTGCAGTCATTAAGAAAACCTGGCGCGTTGGACGGCCTTATCACATGCATGAAAGAGTATCGGCTGGAACTCGTAGCTCTTCAAGAAACTCGATGGCCTAAAAGTGGGGACCATGTGGCAAAATGAAGTTATGCCTGACGAATGGAAAGTGGCCGCGTTATGCCCAATATTCAAGAAGGGTGATCGCATGAAATGCGAGAATTATCGCGGTATAGCTCTCCTTTGCACAGCATATAAGTTACTGTCTTACATAATAATCTTGGGAAGAATTACTCCTTTAGCGGAGGAAATTGTCGGTGACTACCAAGGAGGATTCCGTCCAAATCGGTCAGTCACTGATCAAGTTTTTTCGCTACGGATGATTCTTTTCAAGTACTACGAAACATCTCGCGATGTACACCAGGTATTGCTAGATTTCAAGCAAGCCTATGACTCGATCAATCGAGAGAGGCTATGGTATGCGCTTGAATATTTAGGAATCCCAAAGAAATATGTACATCTGTGTAAAATGACAGTAACGCAGTCACAATGCTGTGTCAAAGTTGAGAACAGGCTATCGAGAACTTTTGCAATTACTTCTGTTGTTCGACAAGGAGATGCGCTGTCCCCGATACTTTTTAATCTCATGTTGGAATACATCGTTCGTAAAAGTGAAACACCTCAGGACAACATCTTATTCCGACAATCCAATCAACAACGGAGTGAAAGAGATACTTGATCCACTGGAGCAGTTTTCAGCTTCCGTTGGTCTCAAAATCAACGAGTCCAAAACCAAATATCTAATATCTGGTTTTCGAGACCAAGACGCAAGTGATTTCAGTAGTGGAAACCACACGTTTGAAGGAGTGATGAGATTCAAGTATCTTGGATCTCTCATTCCTCACGATAATAGTGTGAAGAGGATATCAAGGTGCGCCTTGCCGCTGGCAATCAGGCTTTGTATCCTCTACGTCCACTGCTGAAATCAAAATATCTTGCAAATACGGATAAGCTGAAACTGTACAGAGGGTTGATCAGAACCGTTGTCATGTATGGATGTGAGAGTTGGACCTTGACGGATGAGTACGAAAGATGGCTTCTAACATTCGTGTGATATATGGCCCGAAACGCGACGTTGATGGCACATACCGAGTTCTATTCAATCACGAGATCAGGAATTTAATGCAAATTCCTGATATCGTGCATGAAATCAAAGGACAGCGAATACGCTGGCTCGGTCACGTTCTGCGTGCTGATCCAAAACGAATGATACAGCGATCTTTAAAGGGAGAACCGCCTTCGGTAGGCGAAGAGGTCGCTTTCGGCGACGATGGCTCCACGGCGTAGAGAGCGATCTGGCATCTTCCAACTGCTTACAACAGTATCAAGAGCTGGCTCGTGATCGAAACTGTTGGAACCAGATTGTTGACACGGTACGGGCCAATAATGGCCTGTAAAAACCGGAAAAAAAAAAAAAAAAAATTCCTCATGAAGTCTGTACCCAGGATGACCTCATCGACTATATGCGCAACCAGTACTTCATGCCAAAATTGGTTTTTACCTATTCGTTTGGCTACCTCATTCTTATCCTTAATTGCCGCCTTCTCGCCATTTGCACTTCAAATTCCCGCATTAGTTGAGTTCCACTCCTTATTACATCGGCTCGCACAATCGTCCTCATTGATCCCGAGTCTAATGTTTTGAGGCTAGATCTTCCATCATGAGCCACTTTTTGTTTTGCATAGTATTCTTCCTACTTGGGTTTTATTCTCTTTCAAGGGACTCAGAAATAATGGGGATGATGATCTCGGCTTATTTCCCAGCATTCCCTCGAGATGTGTCCTGTTTTGTAGCAAACCCAACATCTGATTTTACTATTTCCATCCCGGAATCTCATTGTCCGACAATTACCTGTGAGTTTGGTTTTAATTCCTGGTTCTACTTCTACACGACGTACCCCTGGTTTTATGATGTTGTTTGCAGCTCGTTTGTTGGCGCACACGCGAGGGTTCCCACACCAGAAATGGCCGCAAAATGTGTATCGAGCGACAGCAATGAGCCGCGATTTTTCGTAGACCCACGTTGCCCAACAAACCAAGATGTATGTAAACTTATAGAGCAGGTTCCAGGACTTCATTGTTTTTGCTGGATGACCAATGCTTTAAAGAGGGAGAAGTGGCAGTCATACTAAGCGCCGATACGATTGTTCTGGAAGGAGAATCAAGTACAGAAAACGAGATCCGAACATTACTCGTTGGATACGTGAATCAACAGAGCGACAGCACTATTCTAGAGGAACAGTGCATCGAAGTGGCAAACAAACTGAAGAACTCCATCCGAGGTATCTAGGATGTCAGCGTTGTCCTAATATCTTAGATGCTAAAACAGAAAAATATTAGAGTGCTGCTTTATCGACAGGGGAACAAATATAATCTGCTGTATAGAAGAGCGTCAGCCCATAAGGATTCTGGACGAAGAAAAAAGTGGTGATTACCTCAATACCGATGTATGGGAGTAAACTAGAAAATAATTATATTCAGGGTAATAGACATATAGGAAGGAGGAGAAACCGAAATGAGATGGTCATAGTCGAGGCGGAGACAATCAGACTCTTTTAAAATTATAGCAAAAAGTTAATTCGACAAGCTTTTACTTTAGCAAAATCATCTGATACACTAATATCTGATGTACCAATATATGAAAGGTAGTGCTACAACTTCGGACAATTATCTTCTAAAATATCAGGAGTGTTACTTCATCTCTGCCGTCATAAAAAAACGAGGTTTCTTTCGGCGAGTGTAAAGTGTTGAGGCAGAAGGAAAGCTGACCGGCATGTCTGGATATAAAGCAATGTTTCTTGTCTAAGATACAAGATCTTGAAACTTTTCATCAGTTCTACAATTATTAAAGTGATTGACTACTAAAATTTTTTAAAGTGTACAATCCGGAAACCAAATTACAGTTTATGATATCGAGCCGAACAGAAGATATGACATCCCTAAACACAAAATAACAACTTCATCCGATCTAAAATTGTTGCTGCCATTCCCCTGCAAAAGAATCAGACGGTAACTGCAAAATTGTATTCTGAAGACTGCTTACCAAAAGTTTTGAAAAATGTGTTGGAAATCCGGAAGAAAGATGATTTGCGGCGCTGCTTTTGTACACGTTGATAACGTGCCTCTGGGATTTAATAAATGCGACCAGCACCGTATCCCCCGAACCTAGCACCTTGTGATATGAAAGGTATTTAACAGTAACGCGGAATATAATTGATGCGATTAATCCTGAACTTGATAAACTAAGCGAACTTCTGTTACTCCCCTCGTGTAAACACTATAAATAGACAAATGTATAATGATAAATTTTAAGTTTTAGTTTTTATTAGACTAAAGGTAATAAAATGTGTAAATATCACCAACAGCATTATTTTCCACCCGCAACATATATGTGTATGCAACAATACACCGAGTATTGTATCAACAAAGTTTTATAACTTTGTAATCAGTTTTAATGTTTATCACTCAACGATTCGAGTATGAGTCGGACATCGAATAGTACATCTAAACCATAATAAGTTTATATCACTTTGAATCGTCAAAAAATACAAGCACTTCGAGATAATACACCAAATTAAATTAGATTTGAAAATAAAAAATTTATTACCTTCGAGTTTATTGCAAATGGTGTTGAATTGTATAGAAACACAAATGGTTTTCACACTATATCGAAATTGTTTTCACAATACTATTAAAGACCACCCTCACAAAAACTAAGACCGTATGGACATACTTATATGTACATATATATATCTGAAAATGCAATGTAGCGTGACAACTATACATTTTTTGGGCAAAAGAATTCCATTTTATAGGTTATTTCATTCGGTTTTTTTGTTGTTGTGTTGTGGAAATCGAAATGATTTATCGAAGGAAAATTAGATCTTAAAAAAAAATGTTTCTCAATAATTTATGGCTTGCGAGATATACGTTCATGCATACATATATGCTCGAGACACAGATATTTTATTTATTTGGGTGCTTTTTTATAAATTTGAATAATTTGACAAAGTGCCAAAAAGTTTATATTGTTCGACATGTACTTTGAACAGAAACATAAATTTTACGAATTCATACAACAAAAGCACTCAAAAGAATTATTAAAGATATCGCTTTAAAACACTATTTAAATTCAGTACGTCAGTACTATATTTTGTCGTAGTACAACTAAGTAGTTTTGACATTCGGAATGACAGTCGAAATATCATCTCAAAAAATATTCGAAATGGAATTGAAACCACAGTTGGGAGTTTACATACATAAACAACGATGTTCGCAGTGCCATCTGTACCATAAAAGTTAAGGTTATTATTTGAAGTGATTACAGTGTAACCTCCCAAAAGTGACCACCGAAGAGACCGACCAATTCTGGTCACATTTTAGAGGTACACTTCAAGATGCATATTGCAGTTTAAAGCCCAATGTTTGCATTTACATAATGTTTATTTAGATTACACGTTATCAATGTTATCATGTTATAATATATGATATGATATGATTGGAGAAGTACAAGCCAACCAGTTACGGTGATCTTAGGTATTTTCCTATAATCTTGGAGTACATTCAGCAGAGTTCCAAATGGATATCTGAGAATTCTTATTCCAAAAGTATACGACTGTTAGGGTCCTTATCTGAATAGCTGCTATTATAGTGAACGATTCAAGATATTTATTGATTTTTTTAATTAAATAGTAATTGTACTATTCTTTAAGCAAGAGAATCGTTTGATCGTAAATACCATACAGCAGCTATTCTTTTAGTTCTCTATTATGTTTCAAAAAATCTTGAATAATCTTCAATAAAATTATAAAATAAATTATCGTTATAATTCTCTCAAATAAATTCCCCTCTGAAGTATACATCTGGGCTACAAACAACATTATCAGCTATTATTTATATTCAATATCATTTTTTCCAACTTTATGATTATCTTCTCCATTATCCCCATCTGATATGATATGATGACAGGAGCAGCACAAGCCAACTAACCACGGCGATCCTAGGTTCATTACCACAATCCTGGAGGGCACCTAGCAGAGTTCCAAAAGTTTCAGAAAGTTTAAAAGTATGTAAGAGTACTAAAGTAACAAACCCTCTGCTCAAGACCACCTACCAAGTAATATTCATCCAATTTTAAGCATGTCACTCAAGAAATCCTATCCATTTACACCTTTACGTAAATAAATAAAATTATTTCAATAAAATATTATTCATAGAAATAATAAGACAAAAATAATGAAGAGTATGTAAGGG
Source organism: Tipula lateralis (assembly GCA_963932295.1). Classification (NCBI taxonomy): domain Eukaryota; kingdom Metazoa; phylum Arthropoda; class Insecta; order Diptera; family Tipulidae; genus Tipula; species Tipula lateralis. The sequence continues at coordinate 150,411,081 of OZ010737.1, read as the reverse complement.
TCTCTCAAATGTTGGTAGCGTGTTCTCTTATATATAATGATAACACATAGACACTTATATATTTATATGTTTTTATTTTGAAGGTATTCACATAAAATGGTATACACTGTAATAATGTTTATAATTAACAAACCAAACTTATTAAAAAAAATTTATATCGGCGTAAATATATATATATATATATATATATATATATATATATATATATATATATATATATATATATATATATATATATATATATATATATATATATATATATATATATATATATATATATATATATATATATATATAATATATATATATATATATATATATATATATATATATATATATTTATATATATATATATATAAATATATATATATATATTTGTATATATATATATATATATATATATATATATATATATATATATATATATATATATATATATATATATATATAAATATATATACATTATTTTAAATTAATTTTAATTTTACTTTTAATTTTACATTCACCGACGACACTCACAAATACACATAAATGTTGTAAATTGGAAATAAATATTACTACTCCAATATGCCCACCTACAATTAGACACACAGTGAGTCAAAACAAACAAAGCAATATTGACTTGGTTTTGTTTATCAATATTTTACATTTCCACCGTCGCTACAATAGTTGCTGAATTCATACGCGCTTTCTATTCTATTTGTTCATCTATTTGATCATAGATGTCCTACAATATCTGCGTCTATATATATCGCAAAAATATAGCGTCATGGAACAAAATGACTTTGCATTGTAATTGAATTACATTTCAAAGTCGCACAAATCATGGCTTGCATCAAAACTCACTGTATTCCAGGTGTTCAGAAGGATCACTTATCAAGTAAACCATCTTGAAACACCTTTATATAATTACAGATACACATACTGGAATATAAATCTATTTTATCACCTTTTAAATGGAGACGAAAAAACACGACCACTGCACTCCGAAACTTTTTGACACTCCCAGTTCGCCATGATACATACATAAAACAAAATATGAAAAATCGTTTAGAGGAAACGGAAGTATATAACGTTTATTTACTCGTAGTTAGAAATTTAGAATTATATAAAAAGCGAATTATTGGATGGGATAACCAAACGAGATAAAACGAAAGACTCATCGCATGCGATCGTTTCAACAGAATATTGAAATGTGAATATGTGATATAAAAATGTTGAATATATAGTTTACCAACCCAAATACGTTATATATTATAATATATAAAAAGCAAGAATCAAACTTAATGTTATAAAAAAATATTACATAATATAAATATAATAATATAATATAATAATAATACTCATCTGAAATCAGGTTTTAACATCACACATGACACACACAACCAACGCATTTATTTTATTTAATTTAATATAAACAAAAACCGAGCGGAAAAAAATACGTCCACTCGGTATGAAGATCAACTTAACACTCAACTTTAAAAAAATTAACAGCTTTTCGAAATGGATTTAAACATGGCTGAGCACTTCTCTTAAGAAAAACTTTTTAATGACTGTAACATTAAAGCAACGTCCACCAGTGAGGTTTTCTCCTCCCTCTAGCTTGTTCGTCATCTGCTTCACATTCTGAGGTACAAACGATTGATGTCGACACAGTTGACTTATTTAATTCATGGAGCACTGACTGAAAAATTTGGATGGGATCTGGTTCCACGCATACACATACGCCATCATCAATAGACACAAATATTTGGTGGTAAATCGTGTGTATCGATTATAGCAACTTCGCTAAGCATCAAATATAAAACCGGGTTTTTTGAAACAATTGAATATGGTTTCGGTTTTAACATTATTTCATACTAGATTAATCCATTGAACCCCATCCAACACGTTAATTTTTTAGTGTTTTCCGACACACATTTTCTACAATCGTCCCAGCAACACTTTTTTTTTATTAAAAACTTTGGATGTTTAAAATTTTTTATGATTCCAGGGTATAAAGTCTGGATTACCGAGGTTTTGTTAGCAAACAGAAACTTTAGAGTGAAAGTGAAATTTTTCTCATGCCTTACTGTTAGTCTCCATATCACCGGTATGCTTTTCATCTTCAAATTTTCAAGTGCAATTGGAGATTTTGATTTTCCTATATTAAGAGGTTTAAGTTTTTCACCCGTGACACTTGTGCATAAAAGTACTGTCAACAATTTTTTGACATTTGGCCACTTTTACATGTTTCACTTTTGAAAACATAGCTTTTGTTAGGTATTGCCTTTAAAATAAAAGTCCGCATTCGTCTGCGTTGAAAACATCTGCAGCTATATATCCTCTAGAAGAACTCGAATTTTTCCTAAAAATTCTCCACAATTTCGTTAGATTCTCACGAACTAGTTATGAAACGGATTCAAAATTTTTGCAACCCATTTGACGCCTTAAAATCTGGTGTTTCATATTTTTTTTGCATACTGTAGAGCTATTATTTTAATTAACTCTCCATATATTCGAGCATTCATGCCTCTCATCTTTTTTAATCAAAGAAAGACTGCCTCATTTACACTTTCACACTGCATCGTTTTTAATTTTTTCTTTCAAACTCCAATATCATTCTCGTACCTTGACAAGTTCTCTAACTTTAGTTTTTTAATGTTCAGCTCCTTTTCTTTCGCTGTTACTTGGCTAAGAAGTACTCCACCTTTTGTTTCAAGTTTAATTCTTTGTATTGCTTTGTTCTATTTTTCTTCATAAAAATATGTTTTTCCCCTAGAACAATGTTCTAAAAAATTAAATTAAAACCCGTCATTGACTTACCTGATCAAAAGTTACACAACCACATACTAACCCAATTAAACGATATAATAAATCACAATTGATAAGAATATAATAAAAATCACAATTGAGAGGATCCTCTCCTCTCAAAATATACATTTTAAATTTCTGCGATTTTACTGGTCACATTAGAGAATTCAAAATACTCTTTTTTATCATGTACAATTCAGAATAAGGAGGTGGTCAATGTTGAGATTCCTTACGTTTCATATGAATGTGCTTGGTCGAAAACAAAATTGGTCAACAGTGGTGGTCACAATATAGTGGTCACTTTTAGGAGGTTAGACTGTATTTTGAGAATATGAAAACCGAATATGAGTCTAGTTTAATACTCCGTTAAACTGAGTACGAAGAAAGAACGGAGAGTGGGAAAATTAACCCCACACTACATGACATCTCCGATTTCGTTAAAATTTATTGATGTAGCTTTTATGTAATGTATTTAAAACATACAAATTTTACGTTATTTTTTGTCGTTTTCAAGAAGTCACGGTTGTCAATTAAGATCGATTAGAGAATTTGCAGCGTTTTCTGTCTGGTGTCCACCTGCAAAAATAACTCATATTATCGTCGTGAACATCCCGTGGAGGTATACTGCTTACGTCCTTCTTTTTATTTCAAATACTGCATTAGTATTTGGAGACAATTAAACTACACTTAGGGCAATCTTCTTTTGCGTTAGTCTTGCACAAACTCTCAGCAAGCTGTATTCTAAAATCAACCAGATTGCGATGTGATGTTCTAATCTCCTTCGAAAGAAGCCATGAGTTAAGCAATTTGTGTCCATTTAATCAGTTCCTTTTCATACGAAGCATTTGATTATGTCGATTCTTATTGAGTCATCAGATTGATTTGAAACTATAGAAGTTCATCCACAATTGTAGAGTTTAGACAACGATTTATGGTTCACAAAACTTGGTTAGTTTTTTCTTTTGATTATGACATCTATCTATGGTATAGTTTTCCCTTTAATGGTAAATGGCCATATCCAATAAAAAAGATTTTCTGACTGAAACTAGAAAAGATAATAAACTTATTATAAAGATATAAATGTTAATACTTTATAGCAAATCTTTGTCAGTCGAAAAAATGTGAATAGTTTCGTCTGTTAACTTTTTGCACTGATCTATAACCAAAACAAACGTTTTTTAAATTAATGTTTTTAAATAAACAATAAGATGAAAAAGCATCGTTCTATGAGCTTCCGGTACTCTATTTTTTTTTATAAAAGTCTGTAACTGATCGACCAGTTTCATTTTGAGCAAGCATTTCTTGTAAAGACTAAAAATGAGCTAATAAAACTGTATGAGCTTTATAATAGTATTATAACAGTAGTAAAGAAACTTTTACAAAATTATTTAAAATCGAAGGTTTGATAATAATAAATTCATTCATATCGCTCAATTGTTCTGCTTCCTTTAAAACTAGACTTGATCCAACTGTTATAAAGTAGTTTTATTGAGTTATTTAAGTTGTAATTTCACTATTTTTAGTTTTAGTGAAAAATCAACCCAATTTATTTTTAAATCGGTGTAGAAAAAAATCTAAGATTATTTAAATTATAAACAGAAAAAGTCGGGTTTACACAATGTTTGAAAAAAACCTTATTAAATTGTTTACTAACCAATGAACTTGTGATATACTTCCAATACTGAAAATCTTCCAATTCAAAATACGTGTTTTTGTATATCAACAAGATATCAACAATAAATACAAGATATCAACTTCAATTTATGAAAATAATTTTTTAGATAAACCTCAGTTATGGTTTTGTTTGAATATTCTAGAACATATAATTATGAAAACTGCATATTTAAAATTGAAATAACCCAGCATTTGGTATAATTAACTTAAATCTTAGTAGCTTTACGTAAATATTTAGTTTTGACTTTTGAATGGTTAGTTTTAACTATGCCATGTTTAATAATAAATAATTTTACAAAAATTTATTTTAAATATAACTCGGGCTATGTAATTTATTACTTTGCATTTTGTTAATTCATTTTATCAATTCATTGACTTCACTTACTCACTTACTATGTATTGCTTTCATAAACAACAAAACCGTTTAAGTTATATTAACTAAGCATTGGTTGTAGTAAACAACGCTAAATATCGTTATTTGTAACAAAAATTAAGTTAAAATAACAAAAAACGTTTAACTTGGCTTTGTTAAATTATTTTTTTTTCTGAGTGAATAATTCGGGGACAATCATATTCGACGGAAGTAACTCGACTTGATAATAATGTGACATATTTTTCGGTGCCTTGTCACAGTACGACTTTTAATTCAACACCTTCCACTGTGTATTTTCCAAAACAAAGCCTCATGATTTATCCTTAAAAGTACGCTCAGTAAGTAACTTAGAGTTAGGCAAACTGTCACGTCAAACCGTGTTAATCGATTGAATGCTTACTTTGTATAATTCAATCATTTTTGGCACCGAGGTATAATAATTATCGACATTTCGTAATAACCGAATAACTTCGTTTGTCGAGCTACCCAAATTGAATTCGTAAGTTAATCGTTTTTCTTCTTCTTGTCCAATATACACCTCAAAATGATACTTGAAGCCGAATACCCTATTAAGCGCAAACAATTTGTATCCCCGGATTTATGGGCCATTATCGAAATGAACTATCTAAAGTAGCTCCTTTAAATGAAAAAATCTGCTCATCGATTTAATCTATTAAAACTTAAGTTACGGTGTGTATCTTAAACAATATAATTTGCATCTGTTTAAGCGAGTGGCATTGCAATAAAAATGCAATATCTTTCGAATTTTTTTCGAGCTTATTGATGGAAATTGTATATCACGTGTGTTGTTTTTCACTTTATTTAACCGATAGCGTAGCAAATTGGTTATCTGGTATACCGATGTTTGAATTAGTTTTTTTCGGTTTTTGCAAGCCATTGTTCGTCCGTAACGTGTCAACAATCTGGCTCCATCGGTTTCAATCTGTATCCACCACGAGCCAGCTTGTTGCAACCAATCAGGAGATAACACATCACTTTCTACGCCGTGGAGTTCACGTCGAAAGGTGGTTCTCCTTTCAAAAATTGACGTATCATTCGGTTCGAATCAGCACGCAGTACGTGACCGAGCCAACGTACTCACTGTTCTTTGATTTCATGCACGCATTAAATTCCTGCTCTCGTGATTGAAACGAACTCGGTATGTGCCATCAACGCCGTGTTTTAGACTATATATCACACAGCCATACATGACAATGGGTCTGATCAATACTTTGTATAATTTCAGCTTATCCGTATTTCCAAGTATTCGTAATGTGAGCATTTGTTTCTCCGGCATCAAACTTGTAAACCTTGCAGAAAGGTTGCTTATGGCATTCATTACATTCTGCATCATTTTCTTCATAGTATTCGACTTATACTTACCTTTCCTGTGTCAGTCACTTGTGCAGATGATATACCACTTCTTACACGATTACTAAAAGATTCTGATGGTTGATTTTTTTATAAATTCGTTGCGTTTTGAACTTCTCTCGCTTTACTAGACATCCTCGGGAGCTGCAGGATGGGCTTGTGTACAGTTTGAACACTTGGCCGCAGTAGTCCTGGTTGGCTTTTACGAAATAACACAATATTGGATTTAACCGATATCTAAAAATCCAATCCGCTGCGATTGTTTGGTCATATTTGTCAAAGGGCAGCATGAAGTTAGCAATAATGTGTTTAGTAGTTTACTTGGTAAATTTTATTTTGTTGTTGTGTTTTAATTGACTAAAAAAAAAAATAATCTATGGCATAGAGGCCGTAAACGGCCCTTACCGCGTCTCAACTGAGACCTTACGAACCATTTTAACGAGTGGTGCACATTGTAGGTGGTCAGCCCAACGAATGTTTTTACACAATCACATTTTATGTCATCCGGTGGCATGTTAATTTTTGGTCAGCGGCGAGAATCGAACTCGAGACCGCGGCGTGATGAGAAACTCTCTTAACCATTAAGCTACGACCGGCGTTTTAATTGACTAGTGGCAGGAGAAAACTATTAATGAAATCTTGCTCCTTAAACGGTGGAATATACAAAACACCCAAAACGATACCACAAAATTAAATTTGTCTTCTAAAGGGTGTTTCAACAGGTGCGCTTCAACTTTTTTCCGATAGGGACGGCGAACGACGCCATATTTTTTATTGTTCTTTTGTCATTTGGAAATTTCATTACTATACATTTGAACAGCGATTGCAAGTCGTGCAAATTTTTTATCAAAACCATGGTTCTGTTGCTGCTAATTTAAGAGCATTACGGCAATTTTATAGTCCATTTAACAATCAAGCCTGTGCGACAATCGACCGTATAGTGGCAAAATTTAAGTCTACGTTTTCGCTACATAATATTCCAGTGTCCTCGAGAGCAAGAAGAGCTCGAAGTGTTGAAAACATTTCAGCCGCCAGGGCTACAGTTCAAGAAGACGCGAATGTATCGCTCACACGACGTTCGCAACATTATTGGGCCTTTCTGTGACATCATTGTGGCGAATTTTACGTAAAGATCTTGGCCTAAATCCGTATAAGATCAAGCTGACAAAACCACTAAAGCCGTTTAACCATTTGAAGTGACGCCGATTCGTGAATTGGGCTCAAGAGCAAATCAAAAATAATGCAGATTTTCACCGAACAAATATCTTTAGCGATGAGGCTCACTTTTGGCTAAATGCATTTGTCAACAAGCAAAATATGCGTTACTGGGCAGGAAACAACCCACACGTGATTCATGAGACACCGTTGCATCCCGAAAAAGTCACTGTTTGGTGCGGATTACATGCCGGCGGCGTCATTGGGCCATATTATTTCATCGACGATATCGATCGCCACGTTACTGTCAATGGAAATCGATACCGCGATATGATAAACGATTTTTTTTGGCCGCAATTGAATGGAATGGACTTGGACGACATGTGGTTTCAACAGGACGGAGCCACATGTCACACAGCACACGATACAATCGCGTTATTGAAGACTATAATTTCGATGAGCGTGTTATTTCGCGAAATGGGCCCGTCCAGTGGCCGCCGCACTCGTGTGATTTGACACCTCTAGATTATTTTCTTTGGGGTTTGTGAAGTCATTGGTCTATGCCAATAAGCCGGCGACGTTGCAAGAGCTCAGAGTGATGCCATATCGGTGAAAACGTTTACATTGCGGAATTAAACGTTTCTAACCGGTTCATGTTTTACACCAATATGACATATATATTTTATTTCATAAATTTTTTGAATATCTTAATGGATGAGGAGTTCTTAGTTCTACATCCCCGATCTAAGCCTTTTTAATTTTGTTGACGATCGCAAGGATTGTACACTTTCCTTTCACTCAGTTGACTTTTAATATTGGTGCACATTACAGGAGTAATTACAGAAGTCACATTGTTAAGTATTTCAGAGGGAGGATTTTGCATACTTTGGTTCGATGTTTTTTCGGGCTGAGTTTTCCGTTCTGTATGGTGAAGTTACTGCTTCATTACCCTTTTCTGATGCTCGCTTCCTTTTTTTTGGTTTTTTCCCGACTATTCTATCATCAGTTTTAATTTTAAGATCTCATTTCGGGCTCCCTTTAATTCTATTTCTATTTTTTGTATTATTTTGTCATTTAAATAATGCCCAGATATTTGTTGGGACCAGCTGTTACCCATCGGCTGCGGTTTTTTAATTTTGGCCTTATTTTCTAAAGAAATTATTGCACAGAATCCATGGGCTCAAAATTCCGAAGAAGGTAAATTTTCCTGTAATGCAGGTCTGCCATATGGTGTATTATTTGCTAATGTTGTTTTTATTGTTGGTTAATTTTAAGAGTGTCCTTCTCATAACTTTTTTAGTCTATAGACAGACTTTTCATTTGCAGTTAGACATGGATTTTCATTTGCAGTTAGATGCGTACTTCGGCAGAAGTTAGCCATGTTTCCATAGCAAGTTCGACTGTTTAACGACCATAGCTGTCCAGGATGCACCGCGAGGATATTATTCAATTAACTATTTAAAGTTTTAGTCAACGATGATAAATTAAGCTACACCGGCTACCGAAATATCTGTTAATAAATCATGATGACCTTCCCTCTAATGTTTAATCAGAAACCAAATTTTATTAAAGATAATTTGGGTCACCACTCAAATCACATAATAATTTGACTTCAAAACCTTTCTTATTTGAAGTCCTACATTCGCAACACGACATTATCAAACTCGATTCAGCATTTTCGACTAATTTGTAACTAAATATAAAAAAAATCACCATATATGTAAAATATTTAGGTTAAATACAATTCAGTTGATTATTTTCCATTAACAAAATTATAATTGTCACCTGTCTCTCCGCGTATATACCGTTGTAACAATTATTTTCCAATTCTACCACAATAACCGTTCCGTATCTCGTATTTCCATATTTTCACACTGAATTTCCATTTGAATATCAAATGATTTTGTATGTATAACAAGAATGGTATCGTACAGATCCAACGTTCAAAAGGAAAATGGCAAAAAAAAACAGACGTAGAACACTTGTTTTATGTATATAGATTTTCTTTCAGGTGAAAAAATTTTCACTATACAATTACAATTAAAACTATTGAACAATTGTTTGCCTCAAAACATCCAAGATGAAATGTACAAAAAAAATGCATTTTCTAGCTATTGTCGGCATAATTGCTTCATATTATACCGTATGTTAATATCAGCTCTCGGGAAATGGGGATTTCGTTATTCTTCTGCTATCATTTGTCATCTTCATTTACAACTTTTTTTTTCGTTTTGTTTAATTTTAATTTTACTCGAACGACCGTTGAATATTAATAAATTACAGATAGCAGGAAGAATGAAAAATAACTTTAATTATTTTTTTAATCACGAGATGATATTTTTTTAGGTTAGATTTTCATTTTTTTATTTTTTTTTAGTTAGTTTCTAGTTTGTTGCAGCATAACGAACTGGCATTTCTACCCGTTTTTGTTCGTCGTCGTTGTCTGAAGAATGGAAAATATATTTTATTCACAGAGAATATGACACACTCTTGACACAAAATTATTGCATGAAATGCTTACTCCAGTTGCAGATGAAAATGCATTGTTTATAAACTTCAGAGACTGGTGTGGACCAATTAATTTCTTGAGTGTCGTAAGACTTTCTTTACTATAGTATACAAGAGCTGTTATCTCTCTTATCATGAATCATGAACTATCTAATAAGTTCTCTATTTAAGAAGTTTTAAGAAGTTTCCACTCTATTTAAGAAGTTTCCACTCTTACCGGCAAAGTCTAGCTACAATTCGCACGAGTCTATTATTGAACGACATTTATTAGGGGCAAAACCACGCCAAATAAGATCCAATTTGTAACAAAACAACATTTACTGAATTAAACCATGGTGGAATAAGCGATTTGAGACTATCTACTACTCCTATATCTTGTCCACTTCCCATATACAAGAATAGAGATCATTTGAACGTTATTCGACACCTCATATTCGTAAAATTTATTTTGGCCTAACAAATGCCATAACACATTGATTTATATAATACAATAACTAGTTATAGGTCTAATAAGTTTTTTAAGTTAGTTTCAGAATTCCGAGCTAACCAAGAAGGGCCCGGTTACATACCAACATTGGATAAAATGCACACGATGTTGAAGGCACTTATAGCTCAACAACATAAAATGGCTCACACGACAACATAAACAGATTAGAAAGTGCAACAGCAACAAAAACAAAAGCTGCAGCAAAAACAAAAGAAACAGCTGGGGGATATCCGTGCTAAGCAGGAACAACATAATCCAGAACAAAATGAAGAGCAGATTCTAAACCATGAAGGACTACCAATTCAGGGATTGGAAAACTAACTAAGTGAACTTCGGATGCCTTGGAGTTGCGGTAATGACTTTAATCACACGAAGCCTCTATATTGCATACATGTCTAAACAGAGTTAACAGAGTCATTGCGTGGATGAGAAGCCAACATCTTCCGACGAGTCAACTTAGCTCGTCTAAACTGCAATGAAGACTGATATAGTGGCGGATACTATTATGTCTATTTGCGATATGCCAGTAAGAAACTAACTATATCTGAGTAGGGAGTATAGTAGTCAGCGGAATTATTAACTTTGTATTAACCCGAAACATATAACAACGGCAGTAGAAAAACTTTGCGAGTCGACGACGGAAAGCTAACTCAAGTCAGTTACAAAAGTTATTTTTGTCATCCAGTTAAGTCATGAAAACGGAAGACTAGTCTTAAAGGAAGTAATTAGACGGAAAACGTCACATTGGGCAGAATTTCATCGAGATCTATTCTGTGGCCAAATACAATTGCAAAAAGTGTATTAATTTCTGTTTATGTATAGTTCGAATCGGAAGCAGATAGGTCGATTTTATGTAGAATAACCAGTTTGTCTTGGATCTCGCAAACAGCACATTACGATATGGGCAAACTGAGATAATTCTGCTTACATGTACCAAAGATAGTTCGAGTGCTCAATAAAAACGAAACAAATATTCCAGCAAGATAAATAGCAATCGTATGAGCCAGGCACACCAGGTATTCCTAGATTTCAAGCAAGCCTATGACTCGATCAATCGAGAGAGGCTATGGTATGCGCTTGAATATTTAGGAATACCACAAAAATATGTACATCTGTGTAAAATGACAGTAACGCAGTCACAATGTTGTGTCAAAGTTGAGAACAGGCTATCGAGAATTTTTGGAATTACTTCTGGTGTTCGACAAGGAGATGCGCTGTCCCCGATACTTTTTAATCTCATGTTGGAATACATCCTTCGTAAAAGTGCAACACCTCAGGACAACATCTTATTCCGACAATCCAATCAACTTCTTGCGTATGCAGATGATATCTGTGTGATTGGATTAAATGGCAACGGAGTGAAAGAGATACTTGATCCACTGGAACAGTTTTCAGCTTCCGTTGGTCTCAAAATCATTGAGTCAAAAACCAAATATCTGATATCTGGTTTTCGAGACCAAGACGCAATTGATTTCAGTAGTGGAAACCACACGTTTGAAGGAGTGATGAGATTCAAGTATCTTGGATCTCTCATTACTCACGATAATAATGTGGGAGAGGATATCACGGTTCGCCTTGCCGCTGGAAATCGGGCTTTGTATCCTCTACGTCCACTGCTGAAATCAAAATATCTTGCCAATACGGATAAGCTGAAACTGTACAGAGTGTTGATCCGACCCGTTGTCATGTATGGATGTGAGAGTTGGACCTTGACGGATGAGTACGACAGATGGCTTCTAATATTCGAGAGAAGAATCATGCGTGAAAGATATGGCCCAAAACGCGACGTTGATGGCACATACCGAGTTCTATTCAATCACGAGATCAGGAATTTAATGCAAATTCCTGATATCGTGCATGAAATCAAAGGACAGCAAATACGCTGGCTCGGTCACGTTCTGCGTGCTGATCCAAAACGAATGATACAGCGATCTTTAAAGGGAGAACCGCCTTTCGGTAGGCGAAGAGGTCGCTGTCGGCGACGATGGGTCCACGGCGTATAGAGAGCGATCTGGCATCTTCTGGTTGCTTGCAACAATATGAAGAGCTGGCTCGTGATCGAAACCGATGGAGCCAGATAGTTGACACGGTACGGGCCAATTATGGCCTGTAAAGACCGATAAAAAAAAGATTAAAAAAAAAAAAAATGAGCCAGGCATTCGAACAAAAGAACTTGCTACGGTTTTGCTATGGTAGTGACCACCTTATACTCCGGTCACTAGTAGGATACCTAAACCCCATGATAAATTTCTGAAAGTTGCTGAGAAACTTACTTAGACCTAAATCTAGCTACTGTAAAGGAAGTCGATGAGACGGCACATAAATATATGTATTTAAGTTAAATCAAGGCCACTTTAATTTTTCAGAGCTGCTAAGATTTGTTTCATCTAGAATATCCTACATCCTTTCCTTGCACTTTACGTTTTTGAAAAAGATTCAAAAATTTATCGACATTCGTAGAATTAAGGCACTATAAAGTATTTAGTATAGTTTGTTGTAAACAAAGTATACTTTGTTTACAACAATAAAACATTGAGTGACTTTAAACAATGTCCAAAGTGCCAAGACGAATATGGTTGGGTCAAATAAGGTGATCACCTCAAAAATAAAATTCACAAAATGGTCTTGGCTGACTATCGACTGAAAGTGCTCAAGCTAGTAAACATGAATCCAGTAGACATTTAAACAACTCCTGTATTTTGTATATTGCCTAAAAATTAGTCCATGGGTGTCTAGCAGTATTCACCAATCGACTCTGCTGCCCAGAAATAATAGGTTTCAGCAAATTGTTAAATTTATAAAACTATGTCTGAATTTACAAAGTAAATCTTCCAGCAATAGAATCGTTCATTCGCAGTGTATTAAAAGCAGGATCGCCGTGAACAAAACATGCAACCCAAATAATATTACTACAGTAACCATAGCTTGTCTTAAAAGTCAACTCAATCTGGTTGCTGGGCATCCTTAAAAAATTCTAGTGTTAAAAATGTCAAATATAAAAAATTGCTTACTCGTTGAAGAATCCTGCGAATGATCCTGGAATTACATGCGACTGATGTATGTAATTCCAGGATTAAGACTCATTTTACAAGCGTTTTGGTCATCTATTGGGCTCTATACCTGAAAAAACAAAGAACCATGTATTTTGCGATAGCTCATGATCTCAAAGTGGCAAGTACATACTTTTCTCATAAAAACATCCATTTGGAAGCATCGACAAATCCACAGTGTTTTGATTTCAAAAGGTCAAGCTAGGCTTGTCCTTGACGTGAGCTCGTATCGGCCTTAGTAAAATTCGCAGTCAGTGACCATTATTTGGTCACTGCAAACCTACAATGGAAATTTTCGTACTAGACAGTGTCCGGGGAAGAATTGTAAATCACGGTTGTCGATGCCACTCTGCAAACTCTTGGCATAGTGAAAACTAAGCCCAAAAATGATTGGTTTGACGAGAAGTGTTGTTTTGCTGTTAAAAACATAAACTCGAATAATAAAGCTCAAACTCGGTTTACAATCGATAAAGCGAGGACATCTAACCGAATTTTTAGACACAAGAAAAACGAATGGTGGAAGGCTGTCCAATTTTCGTGGTTTCTATAAACACCTTAAGATCTTGATCCAGTGCCCCAATTCTCAAAAAGGACGAACGAGTAAAACACGAGAATCATCGCGTTATAGATCTTTCTTGCACACCCTACAAGTAACATTTCTATATTATCTTAGGACAAGTTATACGATATTATTCCTTTCCTGGTGGAGGAAGTTATAGAATCGTTCAAATCGGTCAGTCACTGATCAAGTTTTTGAGCTCCGGATGATTCTTGCCAAGTACTATACAAAACATGTCGCGATGTACAGCAGATATTCATGGATGTTAGGAAAAGCTTATGACTTTTGCAATTAGTTCTGCTTCATTAGTGTGATTGGATAATATGGCAGAAATGACAGATAATTTAACTATGGTTGTACAGACCAAGATGCCAATCGAGCATTATATAGTCAACGTTCTCTTCTGAAATCAAAATATCTTACCGGAGCGAATAAGCTGAGTGTTGATCAGACCCGTTGTCATGCATGTAAGTGAGAGTTGGGCCTTGACGCTTAATATGACACAAAACATGGTTTTATGGAAAATACCGAGTTTTTCATGAGATCACGAGATCAGAAATTTAATGCGAATTCCAGAAATCGCGTATAAAATCAAAGGGCAGTGAGAAGGCTGTCTTCAAATAATTATAAACGATTCACGATCAGGATTCTTCTACATTAATATAGAATTGTTTTGGTGTTGCAGTTTGAGAGTAAATCCATGTGCCACACTTTATCAAATATTTGTGGTTTGCTGTGGTATCTCTAATGCATTGGCCTATATAAACTTGCGGCGATAAGCCCAGCGAGTACCTTCTAGAGTGACAAGCTTTAGCTGATACTCGTTCATATAAGTATAAGGCAGGAAATCAACTATAGGCTTATTCAACTCCTACGAGTACAAGAAGTAAAGATAACTGATATAGAATTTCCTAGTAAGCATATTAGACTTATTTATTTCAAAAGTTCATTTAAAACAAATTTGCCTCCATAAATAATGTATACGAACCTATACACGCTTAACATTTCATAAATAATAAACAGAGACATGTTTTCATTCCATATACGTACATTAACCCGTTGGTAGAATTGAGTTTGCTATAAAACAAATTATTTGTTCAGTGTGGGGTAGGGTATAAATTTAAATCCCCCGAAAATCCTTTTACGTACACGCCAACCATATATATAAACAGTGTGATCCAATTGTTGTTATTCAAAATGTGTAAACGACGGTGTACAGATATACATTTTCTTACATACTCAACTTTATATGGTTCACTTTAATTCATTATTCAACAATATGTTGACATTTGTTGTTTATTTCTTAATAAATCGTTGCATTATTCATTAATAAAACGAGAAAAACACTGTCTCGTAATAACATCGCAAAGTATTCTCGTACATCGTTGGGTGTAAACACTGTATAACCCCCCATAATGGTGCAACCTTAAATTTTTATTTCTTCCGCTGCAGGAATAATAATAAAAAAAAGTCATTCAAAAAGGGGATGGGGTGCTATTGTACACAAGAATAATAACAATAACATGCTTCTTAAACTTCAGGATTTGAAAGCACAGAAATATAAAAAGTTATAAAAATAAAAAAATGTTAGGATGAAGAGACATTCAAACAAAACCGTGTGACAGGACAATATTATAAACATATAACACAGCATCTACATTACATATATGTATGTTTGGTTGTTGTTTTATTTGCTAAGATGACAAATAAACATATAAGACAACAATCATGTATTTGGAGCATAAATGAAACATTATTCTATTCTAGTATGATGTTTGTTATACAAACTATGTATATACGATGACCGAAAAGAAGAAGTTTATAATAAGAAAAATCTTCATCTTCACATATATATTCGTATCCAACTGATAAGATTGAAAATATGGAAAAATAATAGAACTATAAGATATAAGATTTGACCCATAAACCATTCAATATATGTACACATATATCATTATTCGTTTTTGACATTGCTGCTGTTCAAACGAAAATAAATTATACTTTATGAAATTTAAATATATGTACATCTTATATATAACAGAACACACACACACACATATTTATATATACACAAAAAGAAAGATAAATTTGGTGTATAAGACACAGCATTCGATTTGTGCGATAACAAAATGATCAATTGGAAAACTGAAATAAAATTTTCAAACAGCTACATAGCTATATCCACTCGTCGAGCATATATCTACTCTATATGGATGTGATGTAATATAATTTTTTTTTTTGATAACTTTACGACGAGATAAGATGAGAATGTAAGAAGTTCTCGGAATATGTGTCGATGGAATAAATAAGTATTTCGACTTTTGTTCTGTTTTATTAATTCAATAATCCACATAAGTTGTGTTACTGTTTCTAGAAAAGCTTTCAGAGATTTATAACTTATATGTGTGTGTTAATATATTTATTTGCTTGACATTAGCTTATCGAATAATAGGGTATGTTGTGGGGAGATTCGACTGCGAAGTGTTGTGTCGATCTTCACAACGAGTGGACGTGTTTTTTTACCTCGGTGCTTGTTGAATTAAATTAAATAAAATAAATGCGTTTGTTGTGTGTGGGTGTGTGGTTTATAATCTGATGGCAGATAAGTATCGTTATTATATTATATTTTATTATTATATTTCATTTAATTATATTATAAATTGTTATATTATATATATTATTTTAAAATTAAACTCAATTTAGATTTGTTTCTCTTTTATATATCATAATATATAACGTATTTTACTTTGTATCTTATATACATCATTGTCATATTACACACAACCAATATATTCCATTTCCACTGGAAACAATCGCATGCGACGTAAGTTTCGTTTTCTTTCGTTGGACTTGCCCATTTCATAATTCGCTCTTCATATAAATTCTACCTACATAAACGTTATATACTTCCCTTTCCTTAAGACGATTTTTCATGTTTTGTTTTATGTACATAGCAATTATGGATTTTGAAGATTTTAAAATTTTAACGGCGACCACTGCCATTGTGCGATATTGGCAACTTTATATATATATATATATATATATATATATATATATATATATATATATATATATATATATATATATATATATATATATATATATATATATTTATATATATATATATATACCGTACTATTCCGAATAATATACCAGTCATAAAAGAATACCAGTGGTACACTATTGGGAATTACCCGCCCGGATAGTGTACCATGGTACACAATTTTTGAACATAAAAAAAATCTCTTTTTGGTTTGGTTCTATTTTCTCTATTCTCTCTTGTATTTGTTATATTTGTTGTGTATTTTGCAGGTGTACCTACATTCCAAATGATAGAAAATAACGGATTTTACGATCCGAACGGAATTAATTCTTTCCGTCTAATTTTTGTTATATGTGAGAGGTATGCTAATGCATTTTTCGATTATAGTAGTGGTAGGTAGTTAATAGTGCAGAATATTTTGAAATAAAAAAACCGTTTTAATAATATCTATCTATAAGTATTTTGAATTATGTAAGTAGAGAAATTAAAGAGAGAAATAATATAATTAATGCAAGGGTGGTTCGTTATTGTGATTTATTCAATAAAAATTAATCAAACAGGTACACTACCGTCTACAATGCCAAGAAAAAGACAGATCCTCGTAGATGAAAAATTGAAAATCATCGCCCAAATGAAAGTAGGTGAATCTTTGAATCAACTTCAAAAACGAACAGGATATCAGCGGTCACAGAATTAAACGATGGGCGATGAAAGAAAATGAATTATTAGCTGTAAAAAGTGGTGCAAAACGTATTCGCGGAGGCGGTCGCAAGCGAACAGGATATTATACGATAAGCTTGAGGAAGCAATAATCAAAAGGTTTCGTGAGCAACGAGCAAAGAAACATATTGTAACTTACTCCATGTTTAGAGAAAAAACAAAACGACTTATTGGAACGTTTCCTGGTGACTATAAAAATTTTACGTGCTCAGATCATTGGATAAGAAATGTATGCCAACGCCACAATATTTGCTCGAGGAAAGTAACACATGTCAGCCAGCAACAAACAAAATCTAAACAAGAATTGTTGAATATCGTGAATGATTTTTTACGATGTGTACGTCAGAAGAGTTCTTCTATGTCACCAGGAAATATTTATAACATGGATGAGACGCCGTATTATTTTGACATGAGCCCCAATCGCACTCTCCATTTCAAGGGTGAAAACACAATAGATGGCTTGGACAGTGGACATTAAAAAAATAGATTCACCGTTGTGCTATGTGTGGCAGCTGATGGTAAGGTGATTCGCGCAATGGTTATCTTCAAAGGCTAGAGGAAAATTCCACGGGTAGTATTACCAAATAATATTGAAGTAACAGTTCGTAAAGGTTAATCAATGAACACGTCTATTATGAAACAGTGGGTAACATCTTGCTTTGCTAGACGAAATGGCCCATTCTTAAATAATCAGTCGCTTTTACTGATGGATTCTTTTGGCTCACACGTCAAATCAGAAATAATCGACCTTCTTCACGCTGAATGCTACACGGAGACGGTAATTATTCCACCGAAAACCACATCTTTCTTACAACCACTTGATGTGTCAATAAACGCTCCTTTTAAAAAGCAATGCGCGATCTCTGGAGCGAGTGGTTTGCAGTAGGATCAGAAGAATATACTGTAAAGGGATATCGCAAAAAACCCCAATACCAACAGATAGTCAATTTTGTAAGTGAGGAAGTGAAACGAATCTCTCTAGAATTTATAAAGCGGTCATTTGAATGTTGCGATGTGGCTGGTTTCGGAGAAGTTATTCCAGCATGCAAATTCAACAGTCGTTTAACTGGCCGACAACGAATTAATTTCGGCTAGTAGTCAAAAGACATCAAACGACGATGCAATTGGTACCGAAAAATCAGATGACTGATTAAAACAGTTATGCTCCTTTCACGAGTTGACCGTCAGTTTACACACCAAAGTTGATTATTTTTATTTTAAACTCGCAAATGTTAAATTATTATTGAAATTTTCGTACCATGAGTTCGTGACTTTTTATTTTGGTGTTTTTATATATGTAGATTATATAATATGAATAAATAAAAAATTAATAAATCTATGTAAATGCTTAATTTTCTTAATATTGTTTTTATCCGAATAATGTATCTGGTACATTAATTTTTCTCCATTTAAAACGTTAATATGTCTAAAAATCGAATAACATACAATGCTACATTATACGGAATAGTACGGTATATATATATATATATATATATATATATATATATATATATATATATATATATGTATATATATATATACATATATATATATATATATATATATATATATATATATATATATATATATATATATATATATATATATATATATATATATAAATATATATATATATATATATATATATATATATATATATATATATATATATATATATATATATATATATATATATATATATATATATGTGTGTGTGTGTGTGTACAATGCGTATAACTTTACAGCCGTTTCCCATAGCAGAACATGGCCAGTCCTTTGTATGTGTAATGGAATAGAAAGTGGTCAATAAATCAACAATCGTATGAAAAAGTTGATTTTTTCGAAATTTTTGACTTTTAACTTCCTATAACCCTTAAATGCATACTGTCCTTTTAAAATGACGACCAGAAATTTTCATTTGAAATATATTCAAAAAACAAATTTTACACAAATATGTATTTTTATGTGTAGGTGCAACTGTAATCTATAACTTGACATGCAGTTGTAATTAGTTGTGCAACGGGATAGTTGGCTTTAGATCGGCTTCACACAAGTGATGTAACAAGTTACTTGTATCACTTGTGTGACAAAAATCAAAAGAAGGTGATTTAAGTTTAAAAAAACAAATAATTGGAAAAAAAATTACAAGTAAGTAAAAATAATTCTTATAATATGTATGCAACAATTTTTTTTATTTTTCCAATAGGCCTTATTCTATATGGATAAAACATAATTGTTTATTACTAGTTTCATTTTTTTGACTAATGCACAATTTTTATTATACGTTAATATAAAAAATGATAATATGCATAGTCAGTAATTTTATAAGTAATATTTTTGTATATAAGTAAAAATAAATTGAAATAAAAGTTAGTCTCTTGAAATAAATAAATTGAAATAAAAGTTAGTTTTGACTCAATAATTAGTTGGGCCTCACCAGTGGTAACCTAACTTATTAAAACTCAATAATATTTATCCGAGAACGAGATATAACAATGGTCCTTTGAGCCACCAAAACAACTGGCGGCAATAAATTTGGAACTTTAAACAAATAACAACTACAAAGTTTATACCACGGAACCAGCAACTGGAGTTAATAATCTTCATGATACTGTAGTAGAAAATTTGTATGCCTTAAAGAACTTGGGCATTGACACAACAACCTGGAACGCAATACTATTTCCATTAGTATTGAAAAATTGGACAACGAGACTCATCGTTTATACCAAGCTGGAGTATCCTCGGGATATTCAATCTATGAGTGATTTCCTAAAGTTCCTAGAAAGCCGATTCCAATCGTTAGAAGCAACCAACATGTAGACGTGCGGCTAATTGATTGGCAAAAATTGGTAAAAGGATTGATTGGTAAAAGGATTTCAACAACCTAGAAGCACCATCGAACGCTCAAATACTGTTATGTCACAAGCAACAAGAAGAACTTTTGCTGGAATAAGAAAAATATGCATTGTTTGCAATGCATCACATGACATAACGAGGTGCCCCACCTTTGTGAAAATGCCAGTGCTGAAGAGATCTCATGCAGGCAACAACTTATGCAGAGTTTGTTTAATCGCCACGCATAGCAAATGTATGAGCAATGAAACCTTCATGGTTTGTATGGGAAATCATAATACGTTGCTACATACAAAAGAAGTCAAAACTGTACTTCATACCGCCAAAAACAACCCCACAATAAATAATGGAGTACCATTATTAGCTACAGTGCAGATAAAGGCAACTACGCTTATTGGAAATTCAATGCAACTACGCACATTAATAGATCCAGGGTCACAGTCATCTTTCATCACACAAGCAGCAGCCGAATTACTAAATTTACCAAAATTTCGAGTAGATTTACAAGTCAGTGGAATTGGAGGATTGAAGACCAGTAGCATAAAATATAAGGTGTACGTGACCATATCACCACATTACTCATCAAACTTTAAACAGGTGGTAGCAGCGTTCATTCTACCAAAATTGACTGAATGTTTGCCAACTGAACCAGTTAAAGGAGCTGATAACAAACCATGGATAAACCTTACATTAGCAGATCCGAATTACGAGACACCTGCATCTATTGACATGATTCTAGGTGCGGATGTATATGCAAATATTTTAGTAGACGGAGTAATAAAGGTCTCGTCAGATCATCCAGTAGCTCAAAGAACGGAGTTAGGATGGATTCTTATGGGGATGACACAAAACCAACCGACAACAAAATCGATATCTTTAACTCTGACATCTCATACTGATTTGGATTTAGAACTACGTAAATTCTGGGAAATTGAAGAAATAAGCAGATGTAACCAAAACTCAGAAGGCGAAGAGCTATGCGAACGGCTATACAAAGACTCAATTAATCGATTAGCCGATGGAAGGTATGAAGTCACTATACCAATAAAGGATGAACTCACTTTAGGAGATAGCAAGAATCAAGCCATAGCAAGATTGCTACAAGTGGAGAGGAGATTAGAGAAGAATCCACAATTAAAACGAGAATATCACAACTTTCTGAATGAATACATCGAACTAGGACACATGGTACCAATAAATACAGGAAACGATACATGCAAAACCAACTTAAGCTATCTATCGCACCATGCAGTGATCAAGCAATCTAGTACAACTACCAAGCTAAGAGTAGTATTTGACGCATCGGCAAAGACATCAAATGGACTAAGTTTTAATGACATCCAATTAGTCGGTCCAACACTTCAACAAGATCTACCATCGATAATAACAAGGTGGAGGAAGCACATGTATTTATTGCAGACATCGAGAAGATTTATAGACAGATTTTGGTGAGCGAAAACCAACAAAATCTACAAAGAATTGTTTGGATAACTGATCCAGGCACAAATAAAAGCTTACAAGTTACGAACAGTAACATACGTTACATCATCTGCTCCATATCTGGCCATAAGAACACTTAGACAACTCGCGTTAGATGAGCAAAACAAATATCCTATGGCTTCAGAAATTCTGCTGAGAGACTTTTATGTTGATGACGTTCTCTCTGTTGTTGATACGATACAAGATGCAATTAAATGTCAGCAACAATTACGAAGTATCCTTGATTCTGGATGTTTTAAGCTACGAAAATGGGCATCGAATAATAACTCGGTTATGGAAGGAATACCAGAAGAACATAGGGAAACTAAACCAACCATCATATGTAAGGAACATGAATCTATTAAAACTTTGGGCATTATGTGGAATCCAAAATATGACGAATTTGAATTCCAAGTCAACATGAGTTCTGATACAGAACCACCAACGAAACGAGCCGTAATATCAGAAATAGCTAAAATTTTCGATCCACTAGGTTGGTTTGCCCCAACAATTATTCTTGGGAAACTCATATTTCAGGAATTATGGATAAAAGGAGTATCATGGGACGAAGAACTACCTGAGGAAATAAAGGATAAATGGATAAAATATAAGACAACATTCCACAAGCTTCAAAGAATAAAAATTCCACGTTGGATCAACACGGATCACAATTGTCAGAAAATGGAGCTGCAAGGGGTTTTACGATGCGTCCGAATTAGCATACGCTGCAGCTGTTTATTGCAAGGTTACAAGGGCAGGAACAACTACTGTAACTTTGATATCGGGAAAAACTAAGGTGGCACCAATCAGTCAAAGGCAGATTCTTCCAAGGCTAGAACTGTGTGGGGCTTTGTTACTAGCGAAGCTACTAAGGACTTTTGCTGAGGCTCTTGGTATCCCAAATATTAGAATGCATACCTGGACCGATTCAACAAAATATCTTTGTCAAGACAAAACTCGATGAACTTCAAAAACTCGATAAACATTTTGTCGCGTGACTTGAACATTGTAGGTCCATTGCTTACAGCATATATCGTTGAGCATTAGTTGCGTAGTAGTGGTAGGAGATTTGGAGTAAATCCTGTTAATTGTAATAGATTCCGACAAGAATAGTACTCAAATCTTGTCGCTGAGATGAGGCTGAATGACCACAGCACATTCGTCAACTTTCATCGAATGACACCTGCAGCGTTTGACGAATTGGGATCAATTGTGGACCCTGCAATACAGCGGTACCTGTCGGAGAAAGGTTAATAACTGCAGGTCAGCGGTTGTTATTAACCATTCGGTAATTATTTTAATTTTTATATTGAAATTGCTTTATCGCAAACTAATTATATCACAAAACTGATCTCAATTGGAAGATATGGTTGTCGCTTGGGGAAAAACTCTATTTCACAAATAATAAGGGAAACTTGTACATCATTGTGGGAATGGTTAAAAGAAGAAGTTTTCCCTAAGCCAAGCTGTGCAATGTGGAAGGATATTGCCAAAGGTTTCGAGCTTTCCGTGGATTTATCCAAATAGGTAAGGAGCGATGGACGGCAAACATGTCATCATACAGGTAAATCTGTTGAATACGAATAAAAATAATATTTTGTTACTAATTAATATAATGTTATGTTTAGACATTTGATAATTCGGGCTCGACCTATTTTAATTACAAACATAGCCACAGTATCGTACTATTTGCAGTATCGGATGCAAACTACAAATTTACCATGGTGGAAATAGGAGCACCCGGGCATGTTGGTGACTAATATTTTTAGAAATAGTAGTTTTGGGAAAGCAAATCTCAGTCGTGGTTTTTCACTGGACATCCCTCCACCTGCGATACTACGGAATGGTCAAGAGTATTCTTTTGCTTTTGTTGGGGATGAGGCGTTTCCACTATTACGAAATTTAATGCGCCCTTATCCTGGAAGAAATGCTTCGATACTTCCCGAAGATAAAAACGTATTTAACTATCGTTTATCTAGAGCAAGAAGAGTCGTTGAAAATGCCTTTGGCATACGTGCCAGTAGATGACGAATATATCCACGCCGTATTATACCGAGCAAACCTACCGTTCTTACAATAATAAAATCAACGGTGGTCTTGCATAACTGGCAACGTGAGAAGCGACTCGATGAGTCTATGAGTGCTGATGTAGTCGACAGTTATGTTGGTACAACGATGACCTAGGAAGATGGTGACAAGAAGGTGGACCAATACAACGACTAGAATCCAATAATCTCAACCAAAACGCTGTCGACGTCAGGGACCAGTACAAAGTATACTTCAATTAAGTGGATATACTGCCTTGGCAGAATAGTTCATTATTTTAAACTCTACTTTAATTTATATTTAAATTTTATTATCACATTTTTATCACAAATCTAATCAATAAATAATAATATCAAAAATGAAATTAACTTTAATCTTTTAAGTTCCTCTTCCCTTTTATCGAATAATTCACTGAATTCGTTTGCGAATGCCGTTTGCTTTGAAATTGACCATTCTACTATTTAAGTTATCGACTTAAACCGAAAGCATAGTCACTGGTTTTTGAAGTTCATTCAAGGTGTCCCTATTCGCTGCCATTTGTGTCACTGCATGATTAAAATTGATTCGACCGAGCTTATGCTAGATTCGCTAGCTCGTTTGGTATGGTGTTCCGGCCAAAGCAAAAGGGTACATTTTTGCTGTATTTTCCATTACCCTTTTGATCATCTCGGGCGGTATAGCAATATCATTTCGACACAAAGTTCAAAGGGTCAAATCTGAAGATCGGGGTGTCCAGTCAATGTCGCCTCTTTTTGATATAGTCAAATACTGATTTCCATCGACCTAAATCTACGGTCCAAAACGTCACTTTTTATTCATGCAATTTTGCTTATTAACGTCGAGAAAAAGTGCAAAATTAAAATTAGGTTCAGTTCAACCATGCAAACGACTGTATGGCCGCATTTCAAGTGACGTGGAAGGTCTATATCTGCAATAGTGTTAAATGAAACACACTTTCTCGGACCGATTCAATTAGTTTATTGCAATATCTTGGTCGTTAATGGACGGCATGTTGAAAATCTCCCACTGTCCCATGCTTAGCAACATTCAACCTCAAACAATGTTGTCAGACGGTATTTGTTGATAACAAGATGCACGTTGTGCTAATATAACTTATCGGACTACTTTCAATTTCAATGAACCGATTCATGGTTAAAATTGTACTGAATTCAAGTCAATCGGTTGAAAAATGTCAGTTATTCAATGTTTACATATGTAGTCCTCAGCACTGAAGGTCATTTTTAACTTTAATGCTGATGATGGTTCCAAGTTGTCCAGTAAAATTATTAGAAGTTGAAATAGAACTCAGGACCATTCCTGGATAATGGCTAATTGTTATATTTTTGAAATTCTTTCAAATGATCTTAGCTCATGTGTATAGAGCTGCATGTATAAGAGCATAGAGCACCAGAAAATCGAAGAGTTAATGATTTCTTTCATTGAGTCGATAGTCACTTTTTAGTCATGTCTGATGACTAGTTTTCCAGAAAATTGACATGGATCTTATATTAAAAAATTTATTAATATAAGATCCATGGATTTGGAATAGCTTTGGTTAAAAAATGATGTAATGTTAACTATTATTGGAAGACCGTTAAAACTAAACGAAACATGAGTTCAAGTTATAAGCTTACTAAGAGTTGAAAAATTTATACAACAACCATTAGCAGTGAAATCTCTCTGGTGTAACGGCCGTAAACGGCACTAACTCCGCCTCAAGTGAAACCTTACGAACCATTAATACGTATTGGTGCACATGAAAGGTGGCTGGCCCAATGAATATTTTTTACATATAATCGCTTTTTATGTCATCCGAAGCATGTTAATTTTTATTCAATTGCGAGAATCGAACTTACAATAATTTTTGATTAATATTATTTGGCAACCAACTTGTATCTATACTCATCCCTGCTAACCGTATAACCTACCGGTTTTATTGAGTAATCAGTTTGATAGGTAATAAGGACCAAATCTTATGACACAATTTCATCAAAACAGAAATTTTACCCTAAATGTGTCTGTGGTTTTCTTGAAAAATGTGGTCTGAACCGGATCAGTTAAAGTCATGAAATGCAGTTATTATATAGACCCAAAAAATTTGATCGTTTATGATTGGGTTGATTGCATTTGTTAAGAGCTTCTTCTGCTGGATCAGTACGCTTAGTCAGTCAGCCAACTCATTGTCCCCTGATTTCATGCACCTTATCTGGAGTGCCGATTCGAGTCCTCTAAGGCTCGGTTTTAGGTACATAGCTCTGAAATATTCTTTATGATGGTGTTTACAGAATTTCCTTGACCGAGGACTCCAACAATCTAATAGAGTGAGTGAATGCCGCGGTTTGATGTAATCTGTAA
This sequence comes from Tipula lateralis, assembly GCA_963932295.1. NCBI lineage: Eukaryota > Metazoa > Arthropoda > Insecta > Diptera > Tipulidae > Tipula > Tipula lateralis. The sequence continues at coordinate 150,384,615 of OZ010737.1, read as the reverse complement.
ATGGCTCTGCACTCATCGGTTGCAGTAAGCGCATAAAAAGAACGAGGCAGTTGTAATGATTTGGATGATTGATTGATTTTGCCAATGGAATTTAATGTAGAAGGAATAAGAAAAGTAACAACAGCCAAAATTGACTACTTACAGTGTGGCTGGAATATCGACGATGTGAGCATGTTAGATAAACGATGATAAAGTCGAATAGAATGACAACGGGCCTTATTAAATTTATAGCCAGCACTAGTACTGGAGCACGTACAACAAACTATTGCACTCTGGATATGTAGAAGAACGAAGACACTGCGTCGTGGACAAGACAGCTGATCCTATTCAGACAGCTGATTCACCTAACGCAATTCCTATCCGGCCATGGCTGCCTTGACAGCAATTTCTTTTTATAATGCACTTTAAAGAGAGACCTTGTTCTTTCTACTGTGGCAAACAGGATACAACAGAACACACTATTTTTCTGGAGTGTACTGATCGAGTAAGGCAGAAGTGACATTAGAATACCATAAGTACCATGACAATGCCGATATAACGTCAAAAAATGGAAACACAACATACAATTAACAACATTATTTGAGGACAGCGCATCTTCTTGATGAACTACAGTGAATTTTGCTTTACAATGAAAGAATGCGCCGACATCGAAGGATGAAAAAGCAACGTCGCTATGTACGCTTGGCCGCCACTAGCCAATTATCTCTACAGGATCATTCAAAAAGTCCGTAAGATGACACATAGATGGCGTTAATAGATTTGTTTCCAAACGATTTCTATTTAGTACTAACCTTCAAACGATACGTTTATAAATTTTTTGAAAAAAAAGAATTTAGAGTTTTAATACCAGCATTGCTTTTTGATGAAAAAACTACAGTGAAAACCAAACAAAGGCTTGATAAACATTATACGAACGCTGCTCCATCGAGACAATTGGTAGAGAAGTGGATTGCTGAATTTAAATGTGGTCGTACCAGCACAAATGATGCAGAGTGTGATGTTAATGTAATGTGTGATGCTAATGAGTTGGGATGCTAATGTAATAATATTCATCGACTATTTCCAAAACGGAACCACCATCAGCAACGACTATTACTGTGCCCTTATGGATCGATTGACGGCTGAAATCGCAAAAGATCGATGAAAACGATGGCAAAATTGAAAGAATTGGGTCTTATTGAGTTGCCGTTAATTGTAAAGGTTCTCGATAGCCTATTTTCAACTTGACCTAGCATCGGGACTGCTTTACTGCCATGTTACTTAGATGTACGTTTGTGTTTGATGTTTCCAAATATTTACCCGCATATCTAATCTCGATTGATCGATTTATATGTTTGCCTAAAATCATCGTCGCACCTGTTGTACCTCACGATTCACGAGATGTTCGATAGTACTTGAAAAAATCATCCATAGTGAGAACAATAACTGACCGATTTGCATTCGACTCCAAGACTAGCCGCTAGCAACTGGAGAGGTCTAAGTCACTAGTCTTCACTACACCTGAAGCATTTCACTCGGTAAAACACCACTGGTCTGATACGAACTTGGTTCTAGATGTTTCCATGCATCACTGTATTGTAGTGTCTGGTTTCATGGTGTGGATTCACTAGTTCTATCTCTTTTCTCTTGTCGTATAACTATCTCTCGTTTATATAGCTGTACTCCTTATAGTATGTTGCTAAACCTTTAAGTAGAATCATCGGGTTATTTCAAACAGTTCAACAATATTTATACTCATTATATTTTATCCTTGTACTATGGGTTGTTCAAACATCTGTTCAATCAATTTTATCATAATGATACACAGAGAACATGGAAAATTTTAATGAATAAATATTTTTTAATGACCATCATTATCCAAATTACAATTTTATTTGTGGCTACTTGCAGTAGCCAATTAGCCGTAGTTATGGTTTACTACCCCATGGATGGTTGGAATACGTAACATAAGTTTATGCAGCAAGTCAAAAAATATTTTTAAAAATTCATCAGCTTTCACAACATTTTTTTCCATTTTTTCAACAGAGTAGCTATCAATCACCTCAACAACACCAACAAAATTTCAGAATTTTTACAAATTTTTTTTCATTTTACGTTTGAGATTTTACTGCCAACAATTCGAAATGAATTTTCTATTTAAAATAAAATTAATTTTTTTTTAAAATGATTTTGATACTTTGATACTCGCTCGTACTTTATGATTTTCGAATTCATGCGGGCGAATTTTGTTCTTCACTCGTCGGCATGGTTTAGGTTTTTTCTTTCGTTTTGCAGTTAGTACATTTGCTAATGGATAATATGCTAACAGCAGATGAGATATTTTATTCATGTATGTCAGGTGTAGATGATTTATATCTTTTAAGGAATTTTAAAAATATATTTAGCTGACTAGAATCCATGATTTAATATCAACGATATGTGAGCTTCACTGTTTCCACACATTTCAAACAAATTAAATATGAATTTTTCATTATGTTGATCTGATTGGATCGATATTCTCGAATTTAAATGTCAACAAAAGAAACAAAATCAGAACAAAAGAAGCAAAGTTGGATATAAAACAACAACGAACCCCTGCCTAAGTACTCGAACACGAGATTGAGTTTCGGCTTGTGAAACATGCAGTCACTTGGAAACTCTGGCGCAATTGACGCCATATCACATATATAAAAGACTAGCGGCTGGAACCGTAGCTCTCCAAGAAACTCGATGACCTGAAAGTGGAGACCATGTGCCCCAAGACTATATACATTTTGTTTCCAGTCGCTCACGCTCAATCGGCCCATTGTGACGTCCCTTCCCATACGTACAAGATATCTGGTAAGGTCGTCAATTGATTCTGAAATAGGAATTGTGATCAAAAGCGGTGCAGTCTGTAAGAAGAGTATGAAGGAATACAACAAGTGATCAACGTTTCTTCTTTTCCTTTCCCACACTGTTCGCAGTTCGAGATGATCCTAATTTTCATTCGAAACATATGATTATTTACGGAACAATGCCCTGTGTGAGTGCCTACTTCCAATCAGTCGATAATCTAATGAGATTAGCCAACGTGTCAATTGTCTGTGTACCTGCGTCCACTGATGTAAGCCAACCCCAGGACAAAGACAAATTTTACAATAATCTGGTTAATCTGATGGGCTCTATACTTCTACGCACTTCTACGCAACTTGTGCAGTGATTATAGATTCAATATTTGGAGTAGGAGGTACCGGGTTCGAATTTCGATAGGGGCTAGTTGAAAATGAGATTTTACACGAATAGATTACGATTGGTCAGGTGGTTGAAAATATCTACGATCCCCTGTCATTGCGATGTATATTAAAGTGCATCGATGCTCTGTCAGTTGGTGATTCTAATATTTCAAGAACAACAGGTTTTACTACCGATTATAATACCTTGGCTACAATGGATTATTTTGCTAGATTAAAGTTTCAATGTAGCAAATGTTCACTGAAATTTTAGCATGCGATAATTTTAACTGGCTTGACGAGCATATATCACCCTCCAATAATGATAAATAGAATTCTTGAAAAATTGTTTTTTTGATTTAAGAATCACTGACGTTTCTCTGAATGAATTTTTCTTCAATTCGGTGAGTTTTTGTCAAACTTGGTGTGATTTCACAGCCAAAGTAACACTGTCTGACAAACGTCTGAAGGCTCGAATCGATAGTTGTATTACATTATATAAAGTTGACTTAACACACCTTAAGTTGCATAAGTTAAAGCGACAATCAGTACAACCCTGCATTCATAAAAGCTCAGAACGAACTTAAAATTTAAATTGCTAATTTATCCAGATCTGTGGAACTCTTACATTTAAATCGGGTAAATGAAGTGATAGCATAAACTGTCACGGGCTCACTATCTTCTACATTTTATCTATTACAATTTTGAGCAAAATGCTTTTTTAGTGAGAAAGTTCTTTATAAACCATCTTCACACGTACAATTGTTTCTAGACAAAAGCTGAACGTACAGTCTAGACCAATTTTTTGAAGGCCTTGAGTAAACTTCTAACTCGATTCATATCAACATATTGAAGAAACTAAACTGTACCTTCATTTCCAGTCAGATGATTGCACCCTTATAATTAAGGTATATGGCTCACATTTTCGGTATATGTTTCAAGCAACATCCGGAGTACCTCAAGGTACTCACATAGGATCATTCCCACATTTTGATAAACAATGTGTGGTACACTGGGCAAAATGTCTGCTCTATCATGAAGATATGAAAATTTTGACTCCTGTTTCTAATATATATATATCAGTTTCTAATATATATATAATATATATCAAGCCGTATAAAGTGAAATGTTACGAATATACTTTCGACCATTTCTGGAATACGCCTCTCATATTTGGTTACCATCATTTGGTATATCACTTGGCGAACCTTAAATCTGTCCAGAAGCAATTATTTATACTTTCCCTCCGATGACTTTCCCTAACGTAAGCTAACGTATTCTAGGTTCAATTTTCGCTACAATTTACTGAGATTATCTTGACTCGACTATTGATGAGAAATTGGTGATTCGTTTCGATTAAATTTGTAGGAATTTAAAAGTTTTCGAGCACCAATTGCGCATTCGTGATTTATTTTTATATATCGATAGTGAATCTATCTAAGATCATTCAGGATCCACATTGATCATGCTACGTTGGTTCTATTACGTTTCTGACAATACATGTCTTCGTCAATTTTGTTTTTGTATTATATCGTTATTGTGGGTTGTCTTTACACCTACCAGCTCGAATGATTTGTTTCTTTTAAAGATGGCATAATAAATTTGACGTGGTTACACGATGTAATATTCCGGATATACTGCCGTAGTATCCATTTAATCCAAACATGAGGTTGCCCTTATACGGTGCTATTCGTAGTATATACAGTTCTTGTTCTGTATTAAGATATAGATTTTGTCTTCAAATATATATTTTTAATTTAAGTTATACATTATGTTTGATAATTATTATATATGCCTACAGGTACAAAGCTTCACTCTTAAGTGGCAACTATAGAAAAAATAATAAATAATAAAAAATAAAAATAAGAAAAAATAAAACTGCGATAAATAGGCTTTGCTTACTTTCGCCCAAGCAGAACATAAAAAAAATTAAAATTCTTCGTTAAATTTATCTGTCACTTAATAAAAAATCATTGTGCGATAAAACTCGCGAAAACCATAAGAAAAATTACAAAAACACGACAAAATTATTTTGAGGCGGTAGGTAGCCATTTTAATTTTTTAAATTTTGTATCGTTTATTTTTATTTTGTAAATTAATTTTATTTACTTAATTGATCAAGTTTACATTTTTTTGAGGTAGGAATTTTAGATATACCAACTATTTTATGAAATAACTTTGACGGAAACATTGTATTGAGGAATTCTATGAAAATAGAGGTGCCAAATAATTGTGTTGATATTTTGCAAGAAATTTTTTAGAATGGATGATAATTTTTATGACACGTTAATTGAAAACGTTAGATGTCATACTTGTATCTATGTTAAAAAGGACAAGAATTTTAAAAATAATGCGTATAAATTAAACGCTTGGAAAACAGTAGCCACAGCCACCGGCGAAACAAGTATGTATAACAAATCCAACAAAATTCATATATTTAATCTAAGTTTTAAATATTTAGTGGAGCATGTTTGTAGAAAATGGATGATACTCCGTGAAAGATATTCGAAAGAAATAAAAAAATATGATTTACCATCAGGCACCGAAAATGTTTTTATCGAAGAATGGCCATACTTTCAAAGTATGAGCTTTTTAAAGGAATTTATAAAGCCTAGAAAGTAGGTTTTCTATATCATATATATTCTATACATAAATATATGTGTTTTTAATTTCATTAGAACAAGAAAATATATATTTCATGAGTCAGAGTGCCAGAACGAAGATTCTCATAATTATGCTTTGACTATTTTTCTTTTTTATAAAATTAATATTTCTTATTTAATTATAAATATAACGTATATATAGATGACATAAATATAGATGACACAAAAAGCGACTGTGTGTTAAAGCACGATTTTAACGTATAGGTTCACATTGTAGGTGGTCAGCCTGACGAATAAGTTTGCACACAATTGCTTTCATTTGTAAGGTCTCAGTTGAGATGCGGTTAAGGTCGTTCACGGCCTTTAAGCCATATATTATTTGTTAAATATTACAGATTATTTATCCCACATCTAATCCAGTCGTCCTTCATTATTTACAAACGAACAAAGTTGATCCCTTATTTGTAAAGGAGTTTTACCTCCAAGAACGTAAAGATGCTGTGAAGGTATAATTGACTGCAGAGATTGTGTTGCTTCAGTGCGCCATAATCCGTTCTGCACTACGTGGTTGGAATCTTCCCAGTCCACATAATTTGAAGGGAGGTAAAGTTGAGAGCTTTCTTTGTGGAGACGAAGAAAATTGTGTAAAGCAACACAACCAAGCACTACCTTCTCTGCATTGTCTGGCATCATATTTATTGTTGTTAGTAAAATTCTCCATCTACTGACCAATATTCCAAATGAATTTTCGATGATTCTGCGTGCTCTTGACAATCTCTTATTAAAAATCTGCTTAGCCTCTGTTAAATCTGTGCCAGGGTATGGTTTCATTAAGTTTTTGGTTAGAGTAAACGCTGCATCTCCAACAAAATAATGAGGTAGTTTTGTACTGGTTCCCGGTAATGTTTTTGGTGGTGGTATTGGTAATTTTTCCGTACAAATTCTTTTGCTAAAGTCGCTGACGTTGAAAATGCCTATAAATCAAATAAATTAAAATTTATATAAATAAAATATTTAGTTTAAATAAACAAAAATTACCTCCATCACTTTGTGATCCATAAGCACCAATGTCGATGTTCGTGAATATATATCTTGCGTCACATGTAGCCATTAAAACAATACTGAAAAATTTTTTATAATTAAAAAATTGGCTTCCTGTTCCAGGTGGGCACTGTATGGCAACATGTTTCCCATCGAATGCTCCCACACAATTTTGTTAATTCCAAATGTCCCAAAAGTCTCGTTCAATAGTTACATAATCCTCAAGGCTTGGTTCAGTAACATAAAGTGGACCAATTATATTCCAAATGGCATCACAATTTTCAAGAATTATGAGACGTACAGTCTCCTTTCCCATTTTCCAGCTCCACGCTAAAGCTTGAATAGAGCATCCTTGAGAAAGATATCTAAAAAAAAATTGAAGAAATAATTTTTTTTACGAAATGAGATTAAATTAAAATAAATTACTTACAGTAAAGTTAATGCTAAGCGACATTCAATATTTATTGTAATTTTTTCTGATTTTTTTAGTTGTGGCCCTATTAGTTCCAACAACATTTGAAAGATTTTTTTAGTCATTCTTGTATGAATAAAAAATTGATCTGGATCGACCTCCTTCATTGGTAAAAAGGTTACCTTGAAGTAACCGTTCACATTCCTAGTTTTATTTATTTCACGCACACCACATGACCTTTTTATTTTTTTTCTAGGTCTAACCTCTTCTAAATTTTCAATTTCGTTCAAGAGATCATTTAATTGGTTTAAATCTTCAAGTTGTGATAACACTACTTCTTGATTCATTTTATTAATTGATTCGATGTTTATACTGTATATAAATTCTGGTAAATTTAAAAAATATAATAAATTATAATAACGTAAAGAAATTTAAACGATAAAAAAATTTAAAAAATAAAAATGTCCACCTACCGTCTTGATATAATTTTCGCATCTATTCCACTTTTATATTTTTTCAAACAAAACAGCTGTTTTTCTAGTTTTGCATTCGTACAATATTATTTTTTTTTAAGTTTTCATGGCTCATTTGTCAAAAAAAAAACAATTTTCGTTAAATTTTTTTATTTTCTTATTTTATTTTATTTCATGGATGGTTCTGCCTTAAAGGCAGTCTATATATTATTTTAAGTTATAATTTTTTTAAATTCTACGCCATGAAGCATGCGTTTTGGCTGCACAGTTCATCTTTTAAACCACTGTACATCAAAATCACCAACATACTTAAATAAGTTTTTTTTTTATAAATATAATTTAATGTTATAACATAATTTGATCATTCAAATATTACTTCATAAAAAAAATATTTGAATCAAAAAGTTATTATAGTGGAGGGGTTGTAAATTAGATATTTATTTAATTTAATTTTTTTTTATCTTAATTTAATTAACCAATTGATACACGCACAGTTATTTATCGCGGATTTATATTCAGACAACGTAGAACTTTCCCGATCATGCGAGAATTTTTCTATCTAAATTTAACGAATTTTTGAGTCTCTTCAATTTACATAAGTAATATTTATTTCTTTACACTACATATAATGAGCTTCGTTTATAAGCTTATAATGAACGACCAAGATGTTCCAATACATCCAATGAAGTGCAAATATGAACGGCTATAATGAGCTTCGAAATTATTAAAAAGAAGCTTCCTCTATAGATAATAGGGAAAAGCGCAAAACCACGGTGTAAAAATATTAAGACGCTACCGGTTATTTATAAAAAAATCGAAAGGCAGTGCTAAGCTTAAGAACTAGTAAGTTAATATTCCTACCATCAAATACCACAGCTGTATCGCAGTCTAAGAACCATCGAGTAATCAACATTTAAGAAAGGCTATTATCGAGTGTTTGTTATCCGAAAGTTGATTTTAGATTTGAAAAACGAAAAAGACATGATATCAACCACCCTTCAAAGGATAGACCTTTAGATGCACTACATTTTTTAAACGATCCTGGGATGAAGTAAAAGTTGAAAAAATAAAAATTTATTTTCGCAAAGAATAATGATGAAGACAAGGAAGAGATAACTGATGATCACTGCAATTTTTATGGAACAATCTGCGACTAGAGACAATCTTATGTGATATCGCAGTCGAAGAGTATGTTGGTGTTGATTGCAACATTTAAATCTGATGAAACGAATGATGAAAGTTTAAAGGATATTCGTCAAGTCATAGCTTCTGACAATGTACTTTCGGAATAAGAAAAACAATCAACCAAAAGGATATTCAGGACTCCATAAAAATAATTAGGTTGGCATAAGTTTAAGTGAAGGAAAAATTAATTAATTGTAAAAATTACAAAATTAACGCCGTTCATTAAAACCAAATATTTGGTTAAAATGAACAAACGTTTATAATGAACTAAAATGTTTATCCTTTGACCGTTTATTATAAGCGAACTCTACTGTATGTATATTTTAATATTCAGAAAGAAACGAAACGATTATACAAGACCAAAAATAGTAATTTTTCTTCCTACAACTTGATTATGAAACTGATATTGGTTTAGACACGAATATCTTTAAATACCGAGGCTTTTACCAGCAGAATCATATAATTCGTATGCAACGTTTCCAATGCATTTGTGGACGATAGCTTTCCTAAATTTAGCACAGAATTTAGCGTTAATTTTACTTAACGCATTACTATGAATAAAATTTCGGACAAACACTTCCTGACCAGGACTCAGTGGTCTACTTCGACTTCTTAAATTATAATTTTTAGATGTTTGCTCGAATGCAGTTTTCACACGTTTCACTAAATTTTTTTATACTTGTATATATCGCTCTGCATTATTGAGGTCAAGATGGACATCCCCTAAATTATCAAGCTTTCGTAATAATTCATAATCCACTGGATGTGCGACATAATGCTTACCAAATACCACGAAATGTGGTGATAATTAAATGTAAATATTTATCCCAATCATTATGGGTATCACTTACGTATGCTCTAATGCCGACTATAATTGAGCGATTTACACGTTCACAAGCATTAGGTTGCGGATTGTACTTTGGAGTACGTATGTGACGAATTTCATATTTGTTCATTAAATCTTTGAAACATTTTGACGTGAACTGTTTCCCATTATCGCTAAACATAATTTCGGGAACGGAAAACACAGAAAATATGCGTTGATCTAGGAACTTACAGACATTATTGGAGTTAGCTTCGCGCATTGGTTCTAACATCACAAATCTGCAGAGATGGTCCATTACTATAAGAATATAGTAGCTACCACTTTTAGATCGTGGGTAGGGTCCTAAAAAATCAACGTATAGTTTTTGCCACGGTTTTTGTATTACGTAAAAGTTTCCCATTGGTGGACGTAAGGTAATATTAGTAGGTTTGCATTTCTTGCCAGTTTCGCAGTTGGTTATAAATTCATACACGTCGCTTATCATGGTTGGCCAATAATATAGTCTTTGTAAATTTTCGACAGTCTTTCTGATTCCGAAATGGGAAGCTGAAAGAGAGCAATGTCCTGCCTCAATGAGAGATACAGTTAAAGATTTTGGAATATATCATTTCCAAGCAGGTACATAAGTGGTTAAGTTTTGAGTAGAACAGTCTTTGCTGCGAAAATATATTCTGTTATTCTGAACTTGCCAATTTGAGCTAACACATCTATTTTTATTTAAAGTTTCATTTAAGTTAACATGTAATGGAGCAATTAATGTATAATCTCGGTTTAGCGCATCACAATGAACGCGAGATAAACCATTTGGAACGCAGTTATACTTTCCCTTTCTATATTCTATTGTAAAATTGAAACCCTATAACTGAAGACTCCAACGAGCAAGACGTCCAGAAAGATCCATTTCTTTGTCCCATTAACCACTTCAAACTTGCGTGATCAGTGATTATGGTAAAAGGGTATCCTTCTACGTATTGTCTTAATTTCTTTACACTCAATACAGCCGAAATACATTCTAGTTATGTGATACTATAATTGCGTTGCGCGGCATTGAGCTTCTTCGAAAGGTAGTTTCGAAAGTTTCGAATAATCTGCGTTACAGAGAACTGGTGTTGTACACAAAGCCGATTTTAGACCTTCAAATGATGCTTCTGTTTCAGTACTCCAAATGAACTTCTTATTTTTTTTCAACAGGTTGGTAAGTGGTTCGACAAGTTCCGCAAACCATGATATGAAGCGACGGTACCAACCTGTGACACCTAAGAATCTTCGAACTTGTCGTACTGTTTTTGAACGTGGATAGTCTTTGACTGCTGCTACCTTAGCCGGCCCGAACATGACCGCATCGAAACCTCTGCGTGTGTACCAAATTTTCGGTGACAACCAATAGTTGCATATCCATATTCATGTGAATAAACCTTTGATGCCAGATTTTTTCAAAAGTCGGTCCATCATCCCCAAAAAATCACTGAACTATTGTTTTACTCATTTAATGATTTTTCACCAATTCGATGCATCAATTCCTGTCCGTTGATAGATAGCTATTTACATACTAACGCGCTCGAAAGGTTTGATTGTTATTAGTCTGCTAACAAAATGTTCATTAAACAGTAGCCGAGAGGCTTCGGCATTGGCATGTTCCATTAGTCTTGATTCATGTTTCGATTCAAATCTCTTGATTTCGTGTTTTATATCCAAAATCCTCAAATCACGATGCAAATCACTATTTCGAATGTACCAGGATGCATTGACTTTACTCCCAAGTACCTTATTCTGTAACTTTTTTATATAAGTGTGATGTTAGTATTCTTAGTACCTCCCAAAAGCTGAATGCCGTATAGCCTGATCGGCTTTCGGGCCTGATTGTATTTTTTGACATTCGTCCAATTAGCCAGTACAATTTTCTATATTTGAGATCAAGTCCGTTTCTTTTCTTCTTCACATGCTCTTTCGATTTAAGCTTCAGTGTCATAACGAAGTATTTGACTAATGGTTTGTTTCACAATTTTCCTTGTTGCTATTATAGCGATTTCTTCAGTAAAAGTTGCTATGCTTAAGTAGTCGGGCTGTGGTATATCACTTGTAAATACAAGGCATAGGACTGGATCCAGAACGCTGTCTTATGGGCCTCCTGCAAACACCTCTCTCTGTCCAGAATGCTAATTTTCTTGTCTTACTCTAAAAAGCCTTTCAGATACATATGATCTCAAAAGCTCAACATAAAGCCCCGGAAGTGTAAGCTCTAGTTTATGTATTAAATCCTAGCGCCATACCTTATCGAAAGCTGCTGCTAAATGCAGAAATAAGGTGGTACTAGTTTTTTCGACCTTATTTCTGAATTTGACCTTTTCTATAATATCCGTAGTTCTGTGAACCTGATCTATTGTTGAATGGTTGAATCATCAATTGCAATTCAATCCATAACAAAGAATCATGTTAATGTAGTGTTGTTATACTGTACTATATATAGTACGTCAAAAGCATCAGACTAGGTTTGTACTATGAAGAAAGATAAATGAATATATAAATAAAGTTTTAAATGGGAAATGAGTGTAGGGGTGGCTGGTCAAAGAGGGAGAGGGCGAAATGGAAATTCAAACCAAGTAAACTTATAAAATCCATCAATTCATTTTCGTTTTTATTGTTAAATTTTCCACAACCAATATTGGGAAAGTATTTCAAAAAGAGGAATGCTTTAATAATTTTGAAAGCTCTTATAATTTAGAGATGATTGGTTTATCATCTACCCGATATTGTTTTGAGAAAAAAAAAATGGATCCAAGAATCCTGGACTGCAACAAGGGTTTAAAGATGCGTTTATGAAAGACTTCAAAATCTAGAAACTATTTAAATCTAGGATTGTTTTGAAAACTATAAAACCTCCAGGAGTGCCTCGAAAGAGGACATAAGTTGAACCATCCTGTTTCTTAGAGCAAATTGGGGTGTGTGCTTCAAGTTGTGCTTCTTGTCATCAAATCAATAAATTTGATGACAAAACCGGAGTTGAAGTCCGAACTGGAGTTGAAACCAAAGCTAGAACGAAACAGTTTATCGTGACCAGAGTTGAGAAAATTGCCTCCTTCTCCTAAAAAAAAAGATAATGGGTGGGATTGACAAAGCGTATTTTAGCCCAAACTCCATTGTGTTGATAAAGCTATACAAACTGCTCCGTAACTTTATCGATGTCTTCTCGATAGTGATGGACTTATATTTATGGTTTCGATTAGCTTGATAAAAAGTAAACTATACTTAGTTCACATGCGCTGAAAATAAAATTGTTTTAAGCATGTGAAGTTACCCCAGCCTTCCATTCCACAAAAACAATAAATTTACATCTGGAAACACTTTTTTAACCCACTAAAACACCACTACGAACAAATGAGATACAAATGTCTCATCATGATGTTTTGAGTTGGCCAACTCTTATAAATATACCAGAACTGTTATACTTTGTCGTGATCCTTTTGTAGTCAGAACTACTGTCGTCTATGTCGCGTTTTTTCTCCTTGCTCTTTTGCTGGAGGTAATGAGATGCGTCTTATGACAGCCTAGCATCAGTCATTATCCATAGGTGTCTAATGAATAGTTTGGTAACTATGTTTCTTTGAGTTTCACCACACAAAAGCATGCACCTGCTCTTGCAATAGCCTATTGTAGATGAATGCATACGATTCGTTCGATGATAGTTCTGCTATATTTACTAGATTTGGTTCGAGTGATGGCCAATTTAAAACAACATAAACCATTGTTGGTCCACGTTTTTAAGGGGAAGAATTTGTTCAAACTTGTAACAAACTTAAAAAAACTGAGATGATAAGTAGGTACATACATTTTATCTCAGAAAAGAGCTCAGAACGCCAAAACATCACTCACAATGAATTTTAAACAATAATTATACATAGATTTGTAAGAATTGTTTAACGCATTCGGAAATAAAAAATACCCAAACCACTTCATATCTTCACAGTATTTAGCTCTAGCGATAACCAGTAGCTTTTCTGAATGTAATATACTGATGATATAGATTTATAGTCTGTTTCTGGTTCTAGACTTTAGAAATAAGCTAGCAATTAATCAAAAATATAAGTGAACAAAACTTAAGTGAACACTCTAAGAAAAGGGACCTTACTTATCAGATGTAAAGAGAATATCTTTAAAGATATCAAAATTTCCAAACCTCTTCACAACATTTGTGTTTACAAAACACTGTCGTACTTCGTTTCTATATGAGTCCTGAAATTTCGGTCGACTTGCTGCTTTCTCTGGCATGTACTTGAATTAGAAGCATGTGCAACCGAACTCGAATTACGATTTTTGTTTCATGAGTTTCATGACAAAAATAGAAGTCACGAGATCACTCGAATACAAAAGCTTTACAAGAGAAAGTTTATGGAAAGTCGTATATTGTCGATACCAGACATTTCTGTTCTCATTTTACTCCATCAATTTAAATTTTTCATTCGAGTTTAAAATTTTAATAATAAAAAAAGAAATGGAAATAAACAACCGTTATTGAATCAAAAAAAAAAAAAAATAAAAATAAAACAAAACCAAATAATTTTTTATTCCAGAATTTTCCCATTTTGGTACAGCATATAAAAATAGTTTTTCTTCCTTATTTCCGATAACTTTTGTAAATTGAACATGTTGTGTTAAATAAAACAATTTATTATTTCGAATTTTCAATTTATTGGAATTTTAAAATAATTATTTTTTATTATAAAATTTTAATTGAAAAAAAAATAAATAAACTTTGGGAAAATGTAAAATAAATGAAAATCAATGGAAATCCTATAGTGCACAAAACGTAAGTTCCTATATGGTTGCATTCCTGTCGAGCATAGATACGAGTATTCTTAGAATAGAACATTTTGTTTACCTTAGAACCTTCTATCGAAATGACTATGTACTCCGTACCTATACGATTCAAAACCAATTAGGCAAATAATTGTGGTTTTGTGGGTTAAAAAATATTCAGAAAGTGGGAAACTATATGGGTGAATTGTTTAAGCAATTTTATCAATTTATGGTTTGGAATGCTTATCATTATTAATCGGAGTTATATTGATGTTGGGAATGTTCTTGATTTTTAAACGATTCTAATTAAGACGATTTTTATATCAATAATACAGTTATACCTGTTATTGGCTCATTCTGTTCTAAACAACGAGATTATAAAAAAATTGGCCCATCTTTAAAGGTTGGCTAGACAACATTATTCAAGAACTCCTTTCTCGGACGAATGTAATGAGTTCAAGGAATATGGAAAAAGATTCGAAATAACAGCCAAAAATAATGTGTGAAACCTAGCGCTTAGGTAGTAAACCTTTAAACCTTTCAACAAGACTCGACACTTTTCAAAAGCGTGTTGCTTTAAGATATTGAATATGTTTGAGTGAGTTTTAAATTGAGCTGTTGCTTGTATGTTGTAATTCGCTAGGTCGGTTTCGACCTGATGATGACCTCATTGAATGGCGGTGTGATCGAAAAGATCAAATCCATCTCATCAGGCATATGCTACCGGACTTGATGTTCGTAATTGTAGCGTCGTTTGGTATGGTACGCTTAATCGGGTAAACAAAGCCACCAAGCAAGCTCGGGTTGTAGTATATTTTGTTTAAATCCCACATCCAGTGACCCATCTCCGAAGACCTACGCTGCCGCCACTGTATAGCATCGATAAAAAAAACAAATGTCGATGTTGGGCTTAAGCCAGTATGTTAACCACTTTTATATTTTCCATGCTAAAAATGCTGCGAGAAACCACCGAAAGAGGTACCAGAAACCGTAAGAAGAATAAATAGTCACGATTCCGGCGGAGAGCATACATGGTAAAAAGTTAAAAACAAATAGATGGCAGATATGGTTGCGGCAGAAAATGAGCCAAGTCATGCTCGAGATTTTCGAAATGTTGTGAAAATATCGAGTTGCTGAAAATAGAGATTCGCGGAACACTAACCAGGGAGGCAAAACGAGTGCCGTGATGGTCAGCGGAAAAAAAACTGAAGTATTGTGATGATAAAGAAAAAGAAGACTGCAATAGTCAAATTATTTGTGAACTTTGTTTGAAGTGTGACAATAGCCCCAATAAATAAGACAATGAAAACGTTTATGAACTTCACAGATTGTTTATTGGGGACAGTGATGGAGTCTATGTTGCTGGATCAGTCGTGACATCGTGTCATCAGAGAAGTGCACGCAGCACTGCAATACAGGTGAGTCTTCCATTAACTTAGATTTCCTACTTTCTCACACCCAATCCCAAATTATCCTTCTGATCCGCACAATCGCCTTGATATAATTTAAGTTGCTTGTTGGTTTGTTTTGGAGAATTTTTTATACCCCGCCCGAGTCCACTTGCTCATATATAAGAGGTACACTGGCGCCCAACTTAAAGTTTTTTTTTGTTGTCTACCCAAATCACAACCAACACGAAAACGTTACATACTGTGCGATTCGTATATGTATGTTTAGTCGTGACGGGACAGTTCTAGCGAAATACAAGAACTTAACACGAAATATATATTTTATTAATTGTTGCGTGATGATAATTGTACATATATGAAGTTGGATTTCACGAGCTTTATGGGACGTTATGGGTGTTGTGGCGTTCAGAGTAATTTATATAATTCATATAAATTACTCTGAACGCCACAACACCATCCTATAAAGCTCGTGAAATCCAACTTTTTTTACAATAAAAGTTTCCAGCTTTATTTCGTCTCAACAATGGCCAAGATACTCTTCAGACTAAAACTAAATCGATTATTCTGTATATGGTTCATTCTGTAGGTCAAAAATTACTGTTTCTGGAGAATGAGGCAAAATAATATCACACTTCATGTATGTAGTGTCTACATACTTTTCGAACAGTTTCAATGCTTGTATCCTCGCCAAAGCTAGCTGCATCGAACGATAATATATTTTGTATTAAATTTGAAATGTTTTTACGAAATACTGAAGCTTTGGTTACTGCTCAATAATTAATGTGTGGTAAAACATATACGAATGTCTCATAAACAAAAGTACCAATAGGTGCAGTGGAGGCAGCGAGGACAAAAATGTTTACACGACCACTTGTTCTTTTCCTGCAGCTGGATTCATCACAAACCTATCAAACTTTAATGACATATTTCTTGGATTTATCTCTAACTAGAAGCCCAAAATAAAGTTGTTCTTCCGGCTTTAGAGATTTTCGGGATTTGGGAAGTAAAATTAAAGCCTCGATCACATACAGATAGGCAGGGACGGTTTCTTTGTTGGCACGTGCATTTACGCATGCTGATTTTCCTCTGATTTTCCTCCAATTTTTTTAATCTTTTCGTCGTCTATACATCACACACTGGGTTATATATTACCTGCGCTCCTTTTTCTATCTATTTGTCTCTTGTGTTATGTTTCCTCCTCATTGGCTTCTACTTTTGCATTCTGATGAGTACATACAAGTGGTTACCTTTTGTAAATACTTATGTTAGCATAATTTTTGTGCACATATCGTGTTTGGTATGGTTGGCTAACGTGTTTGATATGATTCTTATTGATTTTACATGTCCTATTGATTTTACCTATTGATTTTACACTTTTGCCAATTGCCGCTAAAAATCTAATTAATCGAATTTTACGTTGCAAGTGTTCGCTACGAATTGACAACAGCCACATCAAACATCCACAAAACTATAGGCAAATCTTCCCTCGGATATTTTTACAATAATTGTTTATATTTCTTGACTACGGTTGATTGAGTTATTTCCCTTTGGTTTTTATCGGAATGGACGTGCTGCGCCTGAAACGGGGTCTGAAATAAAAATGGAAATATTAAAATCATACATAATTAAATAAAACAAAAGCTTACTTACCTGTAGTTCGGTTGGTCGGGGAAACCTCGGTCCATGTATCGAAACTCGTCCTTTCCTTAGGCAATAACCTGTGTAAGATGAACGAGATATGGCAAGCCACATACATGTAACATTAAACAAATCCGATGAACATAAATAACATATAACACCGCCGACCATAAATAACATATGAGACAACAAACAATCAAAGAAAACAATAATCACAATGAACGAAACTTATACATGAAATACAAATGACAAATGTCAAATAAATCAGCAAGTTGGTTGCGTCTCGATAATCAACCGTAGCTGAATTTTGTGCTACAATATATAGATGGCGTTAGGAGACGGGACAAGAAAACGTATTGCCCACACCCAGAGAAATCAAAGTACGTATTGTTCCTTGATTATCAATGAAAAAGTACGGATGAAATTCAACTTGACCTAGCTCAGGAATAAGTTATTCATAAAAAGAATTTAATATGCATAAATGAGTAGTCATTTATTATACCAGTTTGAAATGAATTGTTTATGCTTTAGGCATGATAAGGTCCAGAGTAAGAAATTATTTTGGAATAAATGGTGCAAAATATCAGACAGCTTCACACATATTTCGGGATGATAAATTCCAAAATATGAAATTATTTTGGAATAAATTGTGCGAAATGTTAGACAGGATCATGCATATATCGGCATGAAAAATTTCAGAATATGAAATTGTGTTGGAGTAAATTGTGCAAAACGTCAGCGAGATTTATCCATATTTCGGCATAGTAAATTCCAGCATACGAGAATATGTTGACTTGAACTTTATGCCAGTGATTTTGAAATCGTCCTTTTCCAAATCTGATTTGTAATTATCTATCATGCGCAAATTGGAAGTATTCTCAGCAACTGAAGATTCCATGTTCTATATGTGATATGGGATTCTCGGTATAGTGTCTACAATAAAAATTATGGGAAAAAGATGAGCAAAATCCCATGATAGATTTTAATGCCAGGTTGTCCTCAATTATTAAGCCCACTACGAATTTCACGTTTTAAGTTACACCTTATAGATCTATATTATTTCCTTCAGTTTCAATTAACTTTAAAGACTCTATTAGATGAGATAGAGATTGATAAGCACCAATTTTTTTAAAATGTTTGGTTTAGATTAATAACGCCACAAATATATTATTTAATTTTAAATTTTGGTATGGGACCGTAGGAAAAAAAAGTAAAATTCAGCGATCGATTGTAAACCGGCATGAAAAAGTTTTTAATTTTTCCTTCCATAGTTTACCATGAGCAAAATTCTCTACCTTATCTGCAGCGGAAGAAGTCAAGCGATTTGTATTGGTTACAGTATCTTAAAAAATGTTTGGAAATTCAAAGAATTTCTTAATCTGATAGGTGATAGGTGATAGGGAATAAGACACAATCGTATTCGATATTTTTAAAGATTGGTTGACCTTTTTTAAATACTTGTCTTCTTTGTGAATTGTCTTTTTTGGGGTACCTTATATTTTATTTTACATCTTAATTCCTTAAGATATAAAATAAAATATGAGGACAAAACGAGATAAAAGGCGACACGTGGAAATACAGGTTAGTGCCATTTTCATATTTTCCCTTTCAAGTTCCCATGTGTAACAAATCCAATATATCAACAGCATAAAGTGTGAGTTCATTAGATTTAACAACGATTTTTCAATCTATTTTCTCGCAATTTACTCTTGGAAAAAAATCATCATTATAGTATTTTGGCGAGTCGATCATTCGTGCAGCCCATGGTAGTGGTATCATGAAAATGTATATTTGTATATATTTCCTCAAACGATGGTCATCTCATCCATTTGGTAATGAGCTAATTTCGAGTGCCAGGGTCATTGGCCCAGTACAACAGTCTTTAAGGTAACGGATTAAATCCAGAAACTATTAATACACCAATAAACGAATAGTTGTTAACGGTAATATGGTATATATTTTCCCATTTTATGACAATTGATTCACGAATTGATTGATAGTTGACGAAAACAATACATTTCATTTTCCCGTTTCCACTCCTGCTACTCCAGTCAACAATTGATTTTTGGATTAATGATTTATGTTCAAATCGTCCTCTTGAAGAAAATATCAATAGCCAGCTGGGTATTATGGGGCATGTCCTCAAAAGCATCAACCATCCCAACTACACTATTCAATGGAGTTTTCTTAGGAAAAAACTATATCCTAACTTTAATCAAATGTTGCGTTGGTAAAACAGGTAACAGACACGGCTCAAAAAACGAAGAAAACAAATGGTTTACCGTTATTTCGTATATCCGGATTCGAGCCCGGTAGCTCGGATTCCAATTGCTGCAGCTTTAACTTATCAAGAAACCGCTAGTGGGTGGCTGGTTGTTTGTACTATGGTCGATTGGAACGCTGAGACTAAAGCGTTAATTCATATATAGGAAAACAGGCAGGAAGTTTACCCAAAAGTAGTTGAAAAACATTTTTGGGAATTACATAGTTTTAAGTGAATTAGAGACCATGGACGTTTCAGACCAATTTTCAATTATATCAAATTAAATAATTTATTACGTACATTTATAACATATTAGGACCTACAAAAACTCCAAATATGTAGGCATTGGTGGTAGCTTATCACGATTACAATTTCATGATATATTGGATGGATTATTCAATTTCCGTTCAACTATTTCTTCAGATTGAGCTTGTTGGGATGCCAACCCAAAAGGCAATATTATAATGATCCACCTAACTAACTATTCAAAATATTGTATCTGAAATACCATCTCTTCACCCTAAAAAATTGGAAAAGCAACAGTGGCAATCTCCTCGAACCTCAATATTATGAAGAGCAAATATAAACTTCCCCAAAAACAAGAAGTTTTTAAGAAAAAAAATTAAGCTGCTTCCAGCTTACATACAAAATAAGAGCTACAGTAGATATCTCCATCTGTGTCACCAATATCATTTTTACCGATTTCTATATCATGGAGTATGCAAGCTGCATTTGTACAATTTACAACATAATCTATTAAACTATTTTCAAATTTTATTAGTCTCTTGGTTTATTTTTCCAAAACCCAAAAGCGTTTTTCACTACAACACCTATATTGAAGAGACAGTTCTAATAAATAGTTTCTGGGAATCAAAAAATATTACTTCAGTCTTAAATTGTGGTGTAACCGAAGTAAGGCACGGATCTACTGAATCACCCAATTTTTTTGTAGTTTTGGGATTTGTGTATGACTTCCGCCATAGTCCCTAAGTACATAAGGTACTTAATTTGCATAAATTTATCTTCATAGCAGTCAATTTACCAATGATGGTTATTATAACTAAAATTTGTATGTCTTTACTTAGATTAGAACTTATTAGGTTCTAGTAGCTACTCACTCACACTAATACTGTAGTTCTAGACCCAACTCTTTTGCATGTTGCCCAAGAAAATAGTATCCTGTTAGGATTTATATGGCATGTGAAGGTGTTTTTTGTGAAAGCCTTTGTCTCTTCCCAACTTAAGGGCCGTAATAGATCTCTTCGGCACTCACAACCAAACTGAACTTATAAACATTTCAGAACTTAGATTCCAGGTGTCATTATTATCGATCAACTGAATAAAATTGATTCATCTTCTCCGTTTTGCTGTTGGCTGCGAGATTTTAGATATTGATAAGTACTTTGCAGGCCCATTTGTCTATACAATCCTAACTTTTTCACGAATTTCATATATCATGACTATACATTACGCTAAGCCAACTCACATTCGATTACATTACTCCACTATAAAGTACTGACTTGAATCAATTAATTATTCAGGATAGTTTGCATGAATTAGTCGGACCATGATTACAGCAGTAATCCATTTTGAAGCCAATATTCAAAGCAAACGTGAAATTACAATGAGCATACAGCATAAATGAATATTTATAATCCGATATTAACGAGTACAAAAATGTCAATAATTGATAATATAGCACGTGTTGTGCTTAATACCGAAATAAAATATTTTTAATTAATCCTTAAGAGTTATACCATAGGATCAATAATCCAAGATATAATATGTTGTAGAAAGGAAATAAATTCATATGGTATATCCCAGCGTAACTGATTTCTTAACGAACTTAATTAGTTAAATGTTGCTATAAAATATCATCAATTAAGTGTCAAAATAAAACATCTTCGCTGTGATAAAAGCTTAAATATTTAATCACACCACACGCGTACCGTTTTCATTTCTACATATACGTCTTTCATTTGTGTCAATTTTTAAGTAATCTTATTCATTTCCGGGAGTAGTTTCGTAAGTTAATTAATTATTAAAATGTTAAATTTTTAATGATTATATTTTGTATTTATGGCTCTTACACACTAAAGGGTAGTAAAATATATGTTTGTATTAGAGTAGTTGTGTAGTGATTAATCATTATTAATCATTAAAGGCACAAGGTATGATCCTAAAAGCCTTAAATCACAAGACAAAACTATTAGTATGAGGTCTGAAGACTTCAAACGATGTAGCTTTTCAGTATAGTGATAGTGAGCAGGTGTAAAATATATAATTAAAGAAGGCGGAAATAATTCCAGAACTCAATGCCACTAGAAGCTCACGGTTGAATCCACATTAAAATACAGATTAAAAACACCCAGTCGTGATCGATGAATCGTCACCACCCCGGGAATCGAACTCGAGACCCCCGAATGACAGAACAAGTAAGCTACCTTCTCTGCCACGAGAGCGACGGGTGTAGATGAAGTAATGTTCAATTAAATCTCGCGTAAAAATTACCCTACAAGCCGAAACATTTTTGATGACATTTTCCAATTGGCACCATTATAGCATTTATATCAGTAATTATGTTGAATTTAAGGTCTTGGGACTATCTGAACTATCAAGGTACACTCAATTGTTCAAAAATCCTCATAAAAAGAAATTTATTGTCGTTAAAAAATCGCATAATGTTGCAGGTCGCAAAGTGAGACGATTTTCCAAGATCATTTGTTAATTGTTGAAAATAAACGTTTTTCAGTTGATTACATCAAGCTGGAGCTCAAAAAAGACTGTAATGATTACATGGTATCACGTGAAATTTATCTTTTCTATGAAAATTTTTTGGTCTGCCAGGCCTTGGTGCATCCACTATAAATCCCGTAGACTTAAAGCCCAATCTCAACTAGAACACAATATTAGACACATTTTTAGCTCGTCGTGGCAATCAAATTATCGGTTATGTACATCGTGAGGCAGCTGTGATAGAAATACAAGAGATTAGCATCTCTTCAAACGTCTAGTTGCTCAAAATATTGAAGTGGCTAATAGCAGGCGGGAGTAGAACCAACATTTTTTAATGCAATATTAAAAGGTCTTAAACGTAACGCTTACTTGTTTTTCAATGAACACATTAGAAACTGCGATGTATCTGATTAGGGTTCACTATCTGATCTTAGTTCATAAAAATACTGTTTTCAGGTCAGTGAACTGTGGCATATACTAGACGACATCAGCTACCCGAGGGATACAACCTTGAAACAGTATATAATATTATTTACTCATTCTATGAGCACCACAGCTTTATGAAACGAAGGAGCCAATCAAACAATGGGATACTGGAACCTCTCAAAAAACATCAGGCAACTATTCTAGGAGCAACCGTACCGAACTCTAGGTACTCGTTCAAGAGATCTCGTTCAGAAAGGGGATGGAGGTTTTATTGAGAACCGAGAGCAAATTATTACTTTCCAGTCTTTTAGGCGACATCGGACCAGTCAGAATGCTGACTATAGTGAACTTCTTAGTAAGGTGAATCATGAGCTTTATATAAGCATTAAGAATCTGTCGGTTAAAATCTTTTGACCAAAAGGTGCCTGATGGACAATTTACCCATTCAAACTCTTTAAATATTATGGGGTGACGGTATTTTTCTTGCTTTACTTCAGCAACTATTATAGAAGAGATTCTTCTGCATATGTTTGATATCTCTAGAACCAGCTCAGATTCCTTGCCTCATTTTTTGAGAATCAGTTAGATCAACACAAATTTCGAGTAAGCCCCCCTCCATAAAAACAAGTGGATTTACTAGTCAGCATGTTTAGTCATGTATAGAGAGAGCTTTTGGCAATATAAGTTATAACTCCATTAGTAAAACAGTAAAATATAAAGATGTGATACGTATAGTCTCTGGTGATTGGCGAGCTTCTATCTAAACCAAGTAACAATAGATTTGGTGTCTAGAGGGTTATGTGGGTGATGTGATTCTAGTAACAAGGGGAATTACCGATGGGACATGATCAGATCTAATGCAGTAACTAATGCAGCAAATTTTTGTATAATGTGATCAATGCAAACATGTCTTGAATCATAATCGGTCCATCGTAAGATTTTATTTTGGTAATACTGGACGATATTGGTATTCGATGCAAAGGACGATATTCTCGTATATCTTTGATTTAGCTGACAACAATAAAAAGCAAGATATTGGAAAATTACAATTAGTACAATTTACATTTAAAATGAATAAGATCTAAGTAGAGAATTAAATAAATAATTATTTGTCCTTCTTTTTAAAATACAAACAACATAGATACAGCCTCCAGTAACATCGTTTGTGTTAAAAAGAAGAAAAATATAATTTAATTACTTTAAAAACGATAATTAGGAACAAATATAATGACTACATAGCTGTAGGGGTCAAATAAAACAAGCATTCTCTAAAATCAATAAAAAACACGAACAACTGTGCTATAGAAACTATTTGATGACAAAACTAAGAACACAATTCAATGATGTTGGGGGAGAACAGAATTTTCTACGAATTTCTTCGAATGAAAATACTATTGAGCTTTTTTGCCTTCAATGGAAAACAAAATAGGAAAAACTTCAAAAAGGAAATAGATCAAATGGAAAATGTATCAGTACCCGATGGCAAAAATGCTTTAAAACGTTTCTATTTAAGGACTCGGGTTGTTTGTCAAAATTTGCTCTATATTAACAAAAGTACATTTTTCCTGTGATTCAAGCATCTGGGCATGTCCAATGTACAAGCATGACACCTCTAAAATTTTACACAATGTAGTAATATAGAACCCACTTTCGGACATGCTTGGTAATAAGTTTATCGATGAAGTTCTTTCCTTCATTCTAACGCACAGTCTCTCTACTATAATGAAAGTGGAATCAGCATCTTTGTAAAATTACAAACGATCTAACCAAAACTGAGCTGTTGTCCAATGAAAATTACCTGGTCGACAATTGCTTTTCGTATAAAAGGCAAATGGAGAAATTAATATACTAACGTGAAACTTTAATCTTTAACTGGGTTGTAATGGGTTGTACTTCAATGGGTTGTACTTCAAGATTGTCAACTAGACAGCTACAACTATACATTATGGTACGCGGTAGAGAAAAACCACGAGAATTCGTGTACAAAACAGTAGTTTAAAGAAAGGCAAATCACTTCAATAACGAAGAAACTGACATTGTCAATCACGAAAATATCGTGATCAAGATGGTTAAACTGGTAAGGCTAGTAATAAGAGAAAGGAACCACGAAGATCCTGATCTATCCCATCTCAAAACTAGATGCATTAAATGGCCATCAAGAGAGAGAGACCTCAATGCGTCACCACCGAAACAAAGTTAGAGAAGTTTCATAATCAATACGATAGGGAGATGTGTTACAACTTTTCAAAACTGGAAGTTAGGGCTTTAAAATTTGATAAATAGGTATGATTATATGAGCTTCATCTCTACTCTAAGATCAGTTGTCTTGCAAAGTTCGACCTTTTGGAATATAAATTATACAACTAGATCAGTTCTTGTTGATTGAGCCGTTAGATCATCATCCGCGCAAGTTAATGGTGGTCACTGATGTAAGCATTGCTGAGCTCGAATCAAGTTGCTGACATTTTTTTTCAATCTGATGGTTAGTCACAATATCACCTTCAAGATGTGGAACCTCTTTGAATTTCAAAATCGGTTTGGCTAAATGAGTTACATACACAGATGTGTTTTCTAATAGATCTAGATGTAAACGAAATACTCACAAAGGCATTCTCAAGTTGTTGATAAATTACGATCAAATCCCATACAATTCTCCAAGTGTTACACCTTGATGCTAGTAAACTTTTTCATTTAACACCTAAAGGAATATGAATATCAAGTTTTTTAACGAGTAGTTTAGTTGCACGGAATGGGAATCCGGAAGCATTACATTACCGGGGTACCGTCTCATTTACTCATTAGACGCTTAGGCATTAAAATGAATTTCAACAATAGATTTACAATAGGAATCTGAGGTAGATAATATAAAAACAACGCCAGTAATAAATGAAATAGCTACTGGCAGTTATCAGGAAGAGTTCGATATAGTAGACCCGATCCCAATTTCAGGCAATGTTCTACATTATTTTTGGGTTATACCAGTCAATAATATTCAGCAGTAATACTACCAGAATTTGCTGTAGTGAAAATAGTAAAATGATTTATTAGCAGATGGCGCTATTAGTTAAAAATAGATTTGATTCGAGATGGCGCCATTCAATTTAGTTACCATTATGCTTTACATAGAGAATGTAAGAGATAACCTTATGCAAATTAAAACTGTTTGACATGTAAAAAACCATCAATGGTAATCATAGCTGTCAGATGCCAACTTTTACCAAACATACCATCGAGAATTTTATTTGGCCAATTTGAACTATAGATAAACTGTATACAGTTTGAAAATCTTAATAGCTCAGCCAAATAAAATACACGCCTAGTCGAGAGTTGTTATCTTCTCAACGCCTCAAGTGATATTGTCGATTGAGAACTGAATCGAAACCAGTTGTAGATATAATGTTTGCACCACATTGATTTTAAAGTGATATAGTGAAGTGTTAAAAATTGTATGCTTAAGATAAGTGACATGGCCCCTACCAGTGGCAAGCAGTTAATCTTTCACAATTTATTTTTTATATTTTATATTACGCCTGAGTCTTGCACCTATTTAGTAATTTACATTGCATAATAATGTATTAGATTTGTAAGAGCTATCACATGATTATCCATCTAACTCCTCCTCAGATTTTGCGCCACAGTAGGTCTATTGGCCTCCTGCACGCGACACGTCCGGTTGGTTTGGCGAATGTCTAGATTTTCATGCTAGTGCAGGCGGTTGTAGGAGTTTTGATGCATGATGCACGATCGTTAGATCTCGATGAAAGTTGTCGTTTCGAATGTTCCAAAGTGCATAAACAATGCATCGCAGAATTTTATTTTGAACTGTTTGTATTATTCTGATTTGACCAATACGACCGGATACGAACCGTGAAGAGTATTTATTGTTTTATTAGCTGTCATTGTAGTACACCTTCTGTTCGATGGTGAGATAAATATAGTTAAATATTGAAGTTCAGGCGATTACTTCGACTTATGATATGCATCTTTATCAACCGAGGATGTATATAGATTCTGGTTCTGTAAAATAACGACGTTAGGCTAAACAATGTTATAAAGGGAACTGGAATTTTTATCATTTGATTTCATTCTAACTTATTTAACTGATTTTCGTTGTTCGAAAAAATTGTTCTATTGTGACCAGTACTGCTCTCTATAACCATGAATTGCACTTTTGCATTCCTTGATTGGCCTTGTTTTGTCGCTTTACGTTACATCGTGCTCTAAAAAAATTTCTTTAGCGTTATCCAGAACATCTAAAGCTTCCTTGTGTTTTCAAGAGATTCTTTCTATTTGCACTACCACGTCCGAGACATCATTCTTGCCATCTAGGATATCTTGCATTCAGCTAATTCTTTGTGTTTTAATTAAATACCATGCGAGTCAATCAAATTTGGACTGTCGCTTGTATTTAGATCTGCCAAACCTATGTATTTCCCCATTGATACACTTTCTGCTTGAATTATCTCATTATTTTTTGGTGTTCCATCATTTAAGCAGTTCAATAATTTTAATAGTGTTTAATATGTTGTGATCTTGCCAATAAAATGATAATTCTAGCTGTCACTGTCATATTCAACGCATCTATTGGTGTTTGAGTTGTATTGGGCGGGAAGAACACGACTTGAATATTTCTGCTCTATTATTTATGTTATTCTCATTGCAATATTTCGTGACCGTTGGCTCGAAATATTGCTTGAATCATTCCTCAACAAGGATTTTGTACCAGCAGACCTTCTTATTCGCCTTCCATAACACTGGTTATTTCTGTTTATCAATATTTTGGGCGCTCTGGGATTTACAGATCTGCAAATTCCGCTCAACTTTAGATAACCGTATCGTTAGCCGCATTATGCCTTAACATTGTTTTTTTTCTTGCTTTGGAAATAAATATTCTCGACGGCATCTTTTTTGGACGCAGGGTATATTCTCATTTTAGTACCAACATTACAGCGATATGACGTTATACGGGGGAGAACGTTGTACGGGGTGTGACTGTACATACTATTCTAATTTCTAAAGTAAAAATTCATCTGTCAATTATTGCATCAATAAATAAAAGCTTTCATTAAAATTGAAAATTACTCATACCTATATTTAGAATATGTATTATTGAACAATCCATATTTTCACATCATCATTATCATTATGATTTTATTACCATTTTTATTGTTAAATCATCAAATTGACTTAAAAATTATTCATATTTGTGCTACGTACGAATTTTACTCCTAAAGTAATCAATTTCATTTGGGAATTACATATTTTTTGGAAAACAAATCTGTATCCGCAAATTGACAGATTGAAATTGTTATTTTTTTTTGCTCTTATTTTCCGAATTGAAATTATTTTCTTTCTATTTATGTATACAAAAATACAAATAAAATATTTGTGGATTGCTGATATTTCAAAAAAAAAAATAAAAATAATAAGAAAAGATTTATCCAAAAATGAATTCTCCCATGACTGTTATTAATATAATTTTGTCTAAATATAAATTCGTCGTCAGATTATATTTTATTGTGAATTGTGTCATTTTGTTATAAACTGATGAGATGTCAGGTGTGGGATTACCAATATGTGCATTGCCTCAACTGATTAGTTACGATATCGCGCACATTTTATGGTCAATTCGACAAAATGTATTAAGTCACAATGTAATTGGACGTGTGTCACCTAGACCAATTCCTAAAATCTGTTTGTATTTAATTATCAATAATAACAACTGAGACATAATCAATAGTTGTGAATTAAGCTGGCCAGACAATCACCGACCACAAAATGAAATTCTTTAAGCTAATATAAAAACTCAGATAAAGGGTTCTTCAATAAGAGGTTTCATTTTGATATTTAAAAAACGAGTATTTTTTAAGAGAAAACAACCTTAGTGAAGAAAGTCCGATATTTCAGCCCCGAAAATAAAAAAGATGCGTATGGCAATACTATTTAATTTCGTTTATACTATAATGACATTTTAGATGCCAAAAAGTTTATAAATAAAAACCAATGAATTAAGTTCAAACTGTTACGATATTCAGTATTGACAGCTACATACTGATTGCAATTAATATTTAAAGGGAGTACTAGGGATTCGCAGCAACGATTTGGTGGAATTGATATGAAGAAATTTTTCAATATTCTGAATGCCATGGCGCTCTAGCATTAATGTGTCTAAGTTAATGTAAGCTCGATTATCAACTGTTTTGTTTTGACAAATTTTGCATTCGAATTAAATTTTAGCTTGGAAACTTTTTAAAAAAATAATCTGTGATCTGAGTGACATTGCACTCAAAGTTGTGACAAAGAATACATATAAAGAGGAACATCTTATATGAACCACGGTTGCATATAAACTAAAAATATTTCTGAGTTATTTGGTGACGGCAAACGAAATAAGAAAAACATATAGTTTTTATTTCGTTTTCTCTTTCGAATGATTGCAAAAAAAAATATTTGACTATTTCAAAACTTCGCTTACTAAGTTTTGAAACAGTCAAATATTTTTTTTGCTGTCGTTCGAAAGAGAAAACGAAATATACATAATTATGTGTATCCTATTTCGTTTCCCATCACCAATTAACTCAGAAATATTTAAAAAAAACTTAGTTTATATGCAACGGCAGTTCATATAAGATGTCCCTCTTTATATTTATTCTCTTTGGTTGTGGTTTAAACCGACATCATAATTCAAGTTTTCCTTGATTGTGTACAATGCATCGTAACGCATCTGTTCTGCGAGGGTCACATTTTTGTTTTTAACATTTTTAAAATGCGGTTACTTATTTTACGAAAGGACAGTCCTTTGCCTCAAACAAATCAGTAAACCTCTGTTTTATATTCGTAATGCATTGCATGCTGGCTTCAAAAGCACAAGTATTTTTATAAAATTAGAATTTTATTATGTTACCATTGCGCAATAATCTGGTGTTTGGTTCTGATATAAAATGTTTTTCTCGTTTTTGAAACAAGTTTGGTTAGAGGCGGTTGTTTTATTTGGATTCTTGGGGCGAAATTTTTCTGTTTATCTACGGGTTTTTCTTTGAAGTGCTCCAATTTTTTAAAATTGAAATAATTGTGTTTTTCTATATTTGAAGTAGTATCCCAAGTTTCAAGTTCGTCAAGTTTCAGATGCATTTAATTTCTCCGAGATACTGTCTGATTTAAAGGTTTACTGTCAAGTTTTTTACAGATCTTTAAGAAATTATAGGTTAAAATTGTTCAGCAAGCAATCTATTTCTGGTGTGAACTTCTTTTAGGAAGCGTAGACATTTAGTTGGTAGCTTCTCTTAATGCGGTGATCCTCGACAACGTCTTTTTATTATTGCAAAATAGTTGTCAATGGAACTAGTGTTTAATTTACCTAGACTATAAATTAATTGAGACCACAGGAGAACGTAGGTTAAATATTTTTTTTATAAATTTTTCTACAAATTCAGGATTATATAAATTATTAAATGCGTTGTTAGTATTTTTATCAATAAATTTTCAATCATTAAAAATGTTATTCAAATCTTGATAAATAGGATTTTCCTCGTAAATGATATAATTTTCTTCATAATATACTTAACTATCAATTTGTTCTTCTATCATAAATTCTGCATCAAATGCAGTTCTCATGATTAGACTAAGGGAAGGTACAGTCTCGAGAGACGCGTATTTTGATTTTAATAACAAAACCATATTTTTCAAAATGCTTGAACGATCATGAATAAAATTTCAATTTTTTAGGAATTATGGCTTGAATTAATAGAATCAGTAATGGACATTCTATTAAAAAATGTACACCGATAGTGGGACCAACGTATTTCCGGACTTCTATGGACTATATCCCAATTTCTAGACATCGAAAAGTTCTAAAATAAATCGTACGTGTTTCTTAAGCAATCACTAGCATTGCATGCGCAAAACTAACTATTTTATGATTATTTTTTAAAGTAGTCACTAAAGCCACTATCAAATGTAGTTATCTTATACTGACAGTCCATTTTCTGGGCTGAGTTTATGAAAACAATTATGACAGTTAATTTTTTTTGGCTGAGTGTAAACAGTATCATGAAAGTTGAGATTAGTATTGCCATCGTGGTTTCCTGTGATGAATTCTAGGCTAACATCACATATATGAGAAATCAAGGACTGTTTATTTCATTATAGAGAGGAAGGTATGCTATAAATGATACCAGCCAAATGGCCGCACCATATTTTTTCATGAAATTTATATGAATTATTTGCAAATTTGTGGTTGCATGTCCTCGATACCTTCACGAAATTTATCTTTAAGGTCTTTAATTGAGTGTGGAACTTTGACATAGACCTGATCTGTCCGCTATCGTCCATTAAAAAAGTTTTAAGGTTTTCTATAACAAAATCTCGGTGACCAATTGTGATCACCTTTACGAGAAATAATACAGTCAGAAAACTTTTCTTGCAAAATTGCGATTGTTTTATTGTTTGTGTGGCACGTAGTATCGCCTAGCTAAAAATAAACGTCCATATCAACATCTTCCAATTTCGACTATTAAAATTCATAAATCATAACTCGAACATTAATTAATCCATTCACCTGCACCAGCCTCATTTTCGAAATAGAAAGGTCCAATCACATCGCTAGCTCATAAACTGCACCAAACAGTGACACTTTGATATGCAAATGCGAAAATTCTGCTAATTAAAGTAGACTCTGAGGCGAAAATAGATCTCATCATGCTGAAGATGATTTTTCGATGAAAATATTCGGACCATTTCGATGCATTTTAAAAACACAATCAGCGAAGATACGACGTTTATGTTGGTCGACCGGCTTGAGCTCTTGTGTTAAATAAACTTTGAAAGCCTTAAACCTTATTAATATACGGTGAAATTTCGTTCTAATTTTAAAGATCGATCTGGCTTTTCTCCAGTTTCACTATTGCCGGCCGAACAGGTGCTTTTCGACAGCCAAAAAAAGTGTCGGAGTGATGTTCATCTTCTGTTACCTGATACTACTCTGTCATTCATGCTTAAATATTTGTTCGTACAATATGAAGATCCTCTTAATTTAAAAAATTATTTACTCAGAGAATATTCATTTCTGGCCAGATTATGTTTCATTTTGAGTTATGTTTAGGAAAAGAGTTTCATTTAGAAATCCTATAATTAGAATATTTATTTGTTTCAAATGACTATTTAGCAGTCGGCACAACCAAATTATGCATAGTGGTTCAAGCTTTGACAGTTGTCTAGCGAAAGGCACAGGGTTTGAATCCTGATTGACGCTTTACTGGCGTGCAAAATTCATAGGTAGACTCATATATAGACGGACATTGAGCTGTGCAATGTGCAGATGGTTCTAAGTTAATCGAACCTATGGCAGTACCTACTAAATTTGATGTAATGGCGTAAAATTAGACGTACCATATATAAGCGTACCACCAATGAGTAGAGTTGCATTGAGTCCGAAATAAGCGCGAATAAAGACATTCATCAGGAATTGCATATATGTAATAAAGTGTTTGTGGGGAAATAAAGTTATTTTCGGGCTTAAACGACAAACATCGTTCATAAAGCAGAATAAGTGCGATGAAAAAGTATTTTTATAAAGCTTTATAGAATTCTACTGACTATAGATCTATAACATGCTGACTATAAGATGCGGACACACTAATCACTTGGTATGACGTAATTGTTCATGCTTTGCATGGATTTAGATCAATTTTGTTAATTTCATCAGGGGAATCAAACATTTCATTTGAAATGAGACATACAATTTCGAACGGGCCAGTATGCACTAATTAGAACTACTAGTATAAATATAGGCTCTCTTATATTCATATTTTCAAAAATATAATTGAGAAGTGCTAGAATCAAGAATACTCGATTTTCTGAACCATAATTGGTTTTTACGATTTAAGCATTATGACTTCCCACAGAAAAGTCACTCATTATTTTTAGTTCTGGTGTATCATGCTGGTTTACGTCTTTAATTCGTTCGAATTAACGATAGAAAAAGTGAGTTTCTCAGAGATCCATATATGGGTGATCTTAATTTAAGAGACCGACTAGTAATAATTGCAGATGATATTGGCCTATCATACTATTGTGGCATTACAGTAAATATTCGAAGAGATCAAGATCATGAACTTGTTACACTTCGTAATTAGTTCAATTTACATAACATCGTTATAAGTCCCAAAAATAATGCTATTAAAGTGAGTCGAAAGTTTCCAGCCGAAAAACTTAATTGGGAAACCGCTTAAAATAAACTTACATCCAGCCATAACACTCCAGAGGTTGATTTTTTAGAGATTATGGATTAATAATTAAAAATTATATTTGTGACGTGAGTTCGGTTTATGACATTGAATGTTTGAAAATAATAAATGTTAAATAAATAAATATTTTGCGTGACTTGCTTTTAGATGGTTCGATGATCCTACAGTCCAATTTTCTAGCACTTTTTCGAGCATTTCCGCCGATATTCCGTTTCTTGATATGAACAAGTGATTTCCGAGTTTCCCATAAAAAGTAATCTTACGGCATCAGATCACAAGATCTTGGAGGCTAATTCGCGGGTTCCTTGGTTTGGCCTGCTGTTCAAATCACAAGTCGGCTAAACCAATATCTCAATTTTTTGGTTACAAAAAATCATTGACGTTTACACACGTGTTACATGATGATGCCACCCGCCCATAAATCGCACCAAACAGTGCATATATTATGATACATTGGAAGCTCTTGAATCAATATGGCTGTTCATCAGTCGCACTACGACAATTTGGTTTATTCAAGTATCCATTTAGCCAAAAATGAGTAACAATTCAAAGCTGTTCCAACGACCATTAACTAAATCGATGATGCCAAGGAAGGTCCACTGGTTTCAATTTTTGAACAAGTTGTATTGTGTATGCCATTAAATCAAGATCTACTTCAAAATACGCCTTAATGTGCCATATAAACTACCCAGAGCTTGAGAACGGCTACGAATTGATTGCTTCACGTACACTTTTAGCTACAGCAGCAATATTCACATGATATCGTCTTGTACAAATTGTAATCGCGTGTTGAATATCCAATAATGAAAAAGTGGTTCGAAAACATCTTCTTAACTAAAAATTTTTTTAAAACGGTATTAGCGGCTGCAATAGTCTCATT
The DNA here is from genome assembly GCA_963932295.1 of Tipula lateralis. NCBI lineage: Eukaryota > Metazoa > Arthropoda > Insecta > Diptera > Tipulidae > Tipula > Tipula lateralis. The sequence goes on along the minus strand of OZ010737.1, from coordinate 150,350,494 downwards.
ATGCTCAGAAAAAGTACTGGGAACATACAATACGTGAACTGAAATTAATAGGTTGGTAGTCATCACCACTGACACTTGAAAAAAATCCCAGCCATCTGACTCTTCTTTAATCGTTCAATATTCTTCTTCGTGATACAGTCGTTGCAGTCGCTATTGGACGTGTAAATTACACGATGTTAAATAATGATACCCATTTGGGGAACATGGCTGGTAAGTACTATCATTACTAGTAAGTAGCTATTATTTGTACTCTGATACAAATTTTCAGAAAAATTTATTTGATTTTTTTGTTTTATATGATTTTTTAGATAGAACTATGGAACAATTTTTTACGCTTGAGGAGTTAGTGGATGCCATACCTGATCCTAATTTTTTAAAAGGATTTGAATCAGATGATGATAACGCTCATTAGGATAAAGTTCAGCTTCCACCTGACAATGTGGATATACAATCAGATGAAGACGACATTGATGACGATGTCTTAGAGGATTCTATTCTAAAGGTCGTATTTGGTAGGTTAACAATTTATTAGGCCGCAATGTCAGCATCATCTGCATCTGAGCCAATTGAATCTGACAGTTTACTGCTTTCAAAGCGCCAAAAGACTTCAAATAAAAAACAAATAATATGCTCGAAATGGTAAGGAACAAGGCCTGATTTTCAAAACCTAGTAAGCCAGGAAAATGAAATATTGGCTACCAGAGACCATATCAAGGAAAGTTTTAAAGGAAAATCATCTGTTAAAGTGTTTGAAGTCCTGTCCCATGAAGATGTAATGACATATAGCAGATAACAGACATGAATTTACAATGAGATATGTATTTACAATTTTTTGAGAAAGTTCTTAGGCTTTCTACTATATACTGGTTATCACTCATTACCTCAAAAACAAATATATTGGTGTGAGGATGCGGACGTTCACCTAAAAGTCATCAGAAAATGTATGTTTAGAAATAGGTATCTAGAAAGGTATTGAATAACAACAAACAGATAGACAAAGCTTTCAAGATTGCTCCACTAATTTATAAAATGAACGAACGTTTTCTGATGAGCAAATGGTCCGATATTATGGGCATCATTACATGAAGCAATTTATACAGGGCAAAACCATACGGTTTGGTTTTAAGCAATGGACGGTGTGTTGTAAGGAGACCGCTTATTATTTTCAGACGGACATATATAATGAAAAATATTTCGTTAATCAGCAACCCATCTAATCACGCCTTTTATTTTGATAACTTTTTCACCAGATTTGATTTGATGAAAATTCTCAAGGATCGAAATATTGCAACTACCGGTACTGTTAGATACAGCAGAATAAACAAATGCTCTATAAAGACTGATAATGAGATGAAAATAAAAAATCGTTCCGCATTTGATAATAGACATCATTTGAAAAACAACAATTGCTTAAAATTTCTATTAAATCATTCCGTTACAGAACGTAACCAGATGGCCAAGAACTGAGAAAAAAACAAAAGAAAATTCCACAACCTTATGGTATTGACCAGTACAATAAATACATGTGGCGTGTTGACAAGTTGGATTGGTAATCAATAAATACAGGAATAAAATCAAGAAATCGGGAAAAAAGTGGTATTTTCCAATTTTTACCCACATGATAGATATGACTGCAGTCAACGCGTATGCACTATATTGCCTCTCTAATGACCGCATACCGCTTTTTAGAATTTAGAAGAAGTATTGTGAGAACTTTCCTATCTACATCATCAATTTCTAACCCAAAGAACTCAGGAAGACCGTCTATACAAAAATTGGCCAAAAAGCGTATCCCAGAACCTGTAAGGAAAGATCCAATAGGACATTATCTCGAAAAAACAAACGATGGGAAACAAGAAAATGTTCAAAAAAGATAAAACAATTACTAACTGGTTATCTTTCTTAAAAATCATTTTAAATGGTTCGGCTGAAGGTGAAATCGCTTTCCAACTAATAAATTGGGCCTGAAAACTAACAGATGGTTTACCTATGTTAATCAAATAACTTATAATACAATAAAGCAAATCGTGTCAATTTCCATAGTAAATACCAACGACAGTTTGATTTCGTTAAATATTAGTTTCGAAGAAAATTACTAGATGGCAAACCATACGTTTTTAACGAGAACAATAGATGGCACGCGAAGGAATTTTTTAATGAAATGACATAATTTAAAAAAAACAAATTTTGGTTTTATTTGTTTATTATTATATAGAATAGCAATATATTTTCTTCAATAATTTCCAATTTCGATTATAAAATTAACATTTCTTGTTTACATTTTAAATTTTGGCTTCGTTAATAGTTCGTTGAATATAAAAAACTGTAGTTGAAAAATGTTAACATTTCGTTCAACGAATACTAGTGCCATCTACTAGTCTTCTCCGGAATTATATCTTGTTGGCATATGATACCGACGCGATTTCCCTTAAAGTTATTAAAAGCTATTTGTTGTTAATTTATAATGAGCAGAGGGTTGTTCAATTTTTGACATTTTAAAACAGATAGTCTTGTCTTAATTTTTTACGTGTAATTTACGTTTTATGTAATTTACACTGTTTTTTACATTATTTAAATGAAAAATGTAAAAAAAACGTTTTTACACGTAAAATCTCAACAGTGGTCGCGGTATGTGTCTGTTACTATATTAGAAATATTGTTACGGGCACGGGTGACATCTCTGATTGAATAAATGAAATAGTAAAATAGTGAAAGTATCAGTGAAGTAAAAGTACTGTTAAAGTGAATTGTGGTGTTTAATAAATAAATTTATGGTGGACAACAAACAAGTGGTTTTAATTATTCACAATCCAGTGATTGAACCGTGGAGTGGTTTGAATCCCTACTAGTGGAAACCGTAACAAGCGATGGGATTGTGAATAAGGAGACATTAAGCTATTGCAGTTGAAAGTTTCGGAGCTAAAGAACGAGCTGAACGCACGAGGTTTCCCTACAGTGCAAAGGAGAATTACAGGTAGCAAAGGAGAATTACAGGAGAGACTACAACAAGCTTTGCTGGAACAGAACATCGATCCAGACCAGTACGAATTTAATACTGGAGTACCTAATGCGGAGAATCCATTGGAAGGGGCAACAAATGCCGGAGCCACCATTGCCCCAGCAACTATAAATAAACCTACTCCAGCACTTACAAATATTGATATGGGTCAGTTAATGGCAGCGATACAACAAGTCATGGCAAATAAACAAAATTTGAAAAGTGAAATGCTGACCAGCCAAGAAAACTTGAAAACTTGAAATGCTGACCGGTTAAGAAAATTTGAAAACCAAAATTCTGAACAGCCAAGAAAATCTGAAAACCGGTCAAGAAACGTTGGAAGAACAAGATAATATTCAACGGCATTTTATATCTGAAGTGAGTGAAAAGTTTCGCGAAATGTTCATCTCATTTAATGCCAAAGTGGATACAGTGAAATGAACGAAAAGTTTGAAGCGACTAATGAAAGGATTTTGAAATATGAAAAAGAGATGATAGACATAAAACTAATGGTGGTGCGACTGAAATCCTGAAACCAGTCAGTGTAATAAAATTAAAGCCTCCGACCTTCGACGGAACAACGTGGTTCAACATTTCAAATTACAATTTGAAACGGCAGCAGTAAGAAATAATTGGTGTAAGGAAGACCAGGTCGCAGCTCTCATAGTAGCGTTAAAAGGCAGTGCGGCAGATATGTTGCAGATCGTTCCAGAAACCGAACGCGGGGACTATGATCGAATAATGCTAGCCTTGAAACGAAAACATGGTGCTGACCATAAACGAGAGCTATATTGGATGGAGCTCAAGGGTCGTTTTCAAAGAATTGGTGAAACGCTACAGGAGTTTGCAGCAGACATCGAGCGATTGGTGCATCTAACCCACTTAAATATGGCTCCCGAATACACGTAAAGAATTAAAATTGATGCGTTTACTGATAGAATTCGTGACGTAGAAACCAGACGAGCGGTAGTGTTAGCATCAAAAACAACATTTGCGGAGACCATCGCTTGTGCTTTAACAAACGAAACTGCCTTTAACATAATCAAACCAGCAGTTAAAATGCGACGAGTCGAAGTAGAACTATGTACCGTCGGTCCAATGAGGACAACAAAAGAGTAGAATAGAAGGTGAGTCCTGCAAGATTGCAGGCGTTAAACGAGTAAGAGTCAGCTTTAAGGAGCGAAAGCTGACTCGCACACAATCGAATGCTCCATGATCTTCATTCCTGTTTCCCGATTGGCGCGAGGTGGAGATAGTTTGACCATAAGTGGAGAAATTGATAGTAGATCTAGTTTGATAACATTAGATACGGGAGCAATGCGAAGGATTGTGCTGTTTATTTTGGGTATGGACTTCATGAAGAAGAACCAATTCGTGTTGGATGTGGGAAAAGAAACACTAAGTTTTGGTAATGCTGAGCTGCCGTTACCATTGAACAGCAAGGAGCCAATCGTCAGGCGAGTTAAGCTGGACCATCGAACAAAGCTGACAACACGTTCAGAAACAGTAATTTGGGGTAAATTGGGTCGATTATAGAAAGCTCAATTCGGTCACTAAGAAGGACAGTCATCCGTTACCGAGAACTGATGATACATTGGATACGTTGGCGGGTGCACGATTATTTTCGATTATTATTTGATATTGGCAGGTGGAAGTCGCAGAAGAAGATAAGAGAAAACGGCGTTCAGTGTGAGTAACGGATTGTGGCAATTTAACATTATGCCGTTTCGATTATGTAACGCTCCTGCGGCGTTTGAAAGACTAATGGGCCGAGTGATGAAATGGTTACATTGGAAAACGTGCTTGGTGTACCTAGATGACATCATAGTTATGGGTAAAAACTTCGAAGAACATCTACAAAACCTCGGCGAAGTGTTCGAGCGGATTCATTCAGCAGGGTTAAAATTGAGTCTAAGGAAGTGTGCCTTGTTCCGCAACGAAGTTAAATATTTGGGACACAAGATAACAAGAAGTATACATACAGATGAGGATAAAATCGCAGCTGTCAAGGATTGGACAAAATCACAGAACCTACACGATCTGAGAAGTTTTATTGGGCTTTGCACGTACTTCCGAAGATTCGTACCGAGATTTGCTGACGTTGCGAAAAGCTTACATGAATTAACGCAAAAGAATAAGCCATTCCAATGGAATAAGCAGCATGAAGAATCTTTCAGCAAACTGAAGAAGCGGTTTTGCACAGCGCCAATACTTGCATACCCAGTACCTAATCGAAGATTCATCTTGGATACTGATGCAATTAATAATGGTATTCGAGGGGTTTTGTCTCAAGAAATAGATGGACAAGAACGGGTTATAGCATATTTTTCGAAAGTTTTATCAAAGCCGGAGCGAAATTATTGTGTAACAAGGAGAGAGCTGTTGGCCATAGTACAATATATAGAGCATTTCCGGAAGTATTTTTATGGCTAGTCATTTGAAAAGGAAGTGCTCACGGTAATGCAGATGCTCTGTCAAGACGGCCGTGTCTCGTCGATTGTAATCATTGTGGTCGAGAGTGGAGAGTAAGGAACATGTCGTTGACGTGAAGCTTATGCAAGTGTTACCATCCGATGAGTGGACCAACGAGGAAATCAGAAAGGAGCAATCAGAAGATCCTGATCTTTCGATCATATTTAAATTTGTAGAAGATCAGTACAGACCATTATGGAACGAGATTGCTGATAAGAGTCGTATAATTAAGGCATATTGGGCTCAATCGGATAGTCTGTTAATCGAAGATGGTTGTTTAAAACGAGTTTGGGAAATTTCCGATGGTAGAAAAAAACAATTATTAGTGGTCAAAAATGTGATCAGTGCATGGAAGTTAAGGGTCCTGCAAAACGAAGGCATGGGAAAATGCAGCAGTATTATAGCGGAGCACCATTTGAGCGGATCGCTATGGATATTGCAGGTCCATTTCCTACCAGCGAAAGCGGAAACAAGTATGTTTTAGTGGTGATGGATTATTTCAGTAAATGGCCTGAAGTCTATCCAATTCCGAACCAAGACACAACAACAATCGCTAACGCCGTGGTAAATAATTGGATTAGTCGATACGGTGTACCTATGGAACTGCATTCGGATCAAGGCCGTAACTTTGAATCAGTGGTATTCCAGGAAATGTGTTAATTATTGGGGATCAACAAAACTAGAACAACACCTTTCTGTCCACAGTCAAACGGCATGTTTGAACGGTTTAATGCTGCGTTGGAAGATTTTATTCCCCTAATAGCATATCGGTCAGCAACACATGATATCGTTTTTGGACATAATTTAAGATTACCTGGAGACTTGAAGTTTGGGGCAATTCCTACGACAGCTTTGTGTGGACAAGCGTATGTCGATAAATTGAAGGAGGATATCGACGAGATACACAAATTTTTCAGAGAAAGAATACAAATTTCAAGTAATAGGATGAAGGTACGATATGTCTGGCAGTTAGTCTGGCTTCACAACTTACAACGGAAGAGAGACTTATCACCTAAACTGCAACCTAGCTGGGAAGAACTATACAAGGTGATTACAAAAATCAATGATGTAATCTACCGAATTCAGAAGGGTATCCGAGGAAAACCGAAGGTTGTATATTTGGAAAGGTTGGCTCTCTATAGAGGAAGTGAATTGGATCCTTGTTAGATCTCCGCTTAGGTTTGGGCGGAGGGTAGTGTTACGGACACGGTTGACATCTCTGATTGAATAGAAGTACTATATGCTCGTATTTGGAAACCAGCGTGAATCGCAGTATACAGGCGAAATAATAATTAAATGGAAAATTCTACTATGACCGAGAAGCGGGCAAAATGAGTATAAATACCCGAGAGTTATGTCCATCCACTTCTGTAATCAGTTCATTAACTCAAATCAACGAACAAAGGATTTGAGGAATTGCAAAACAAACAACTAAATTATTTTATATTTTACCAAGATGTAAAATATAAAAATGCAGCAATTACAAATCTCAAAAATCAAGAGACACAACATAGTCGCGAACAAAAGATCTATTGTATTATAAGAAATTAATTAAAATCAATAATATATATATAACGAATATTGTATATATATTTAATCTTAACACCAACAACAATTGCATTGCATAATTATTATAAATACTTTGCACACATTTATGCAGTGTGCAGTATATTGTAGAACTTTGTAGTTATTACCAAAAAAGTTGCCAAAATAAAATAAAATTAAATCAAATTAATTCTTATTATTAATTGAGAATTATAATTGGCGCAGCCGACGGTAGAATTTTATTTCAATAAAATAAACCAGTGTTAAAGTAAAATCTAATAAGTGTTATAGGTGTAAATAGTGAATAAAACACCGGTTAAGTGTTAAAAAGTGCGTTACCATCACGAAGTAGAAGATACACAAATGCTGATTTCCTACGCAGTCATCATAATTGCAATTTTAAGGTAAGAAGTTTTTACTGATACTTCCCTCATCAAATTTAAGATCATTTCTACTAACTGTTACCAAATTCTTCGCGGTTTACGAAGATATTAGTTTAGACATTTTCACGGTTTATGGAAATATAGAATTAAATACTCCGGTTTAGAGTATAGAAAGAATTGTTTTTGAATCAATAATATTTTCAACATATATACCTAAAAACATATAAAAAAAATAAATAAATATTATAATAAATAATAAATTATAACTAAAATTTAAAAGAGAAATTCACTGTCATAGCCCCCACCAGTGGCAAGCGGGTGAATATAATAATAAATAAAAAATATATAAGTGTAAGAAATATGAAAAATATGGCTAAATCACAAGAAGATTTTGAAGTTGAACAAAAATTATTTAGTGAGTCTATGCAATCGTTACAGTCAGATTTAAAATTGCCTGACTGTATTCGGGAGTTACCAATTTTCAAAGGTCACAAAGCAGGTCTACATGACTTCATAAATAATGTCACAGAAATTTTCGAAGCATGTGAAAGACGGTTAGGCAATAATAACATCCCAATTTGTTACCTTAGAGCAATTCGCAACAAAATCCGAGGAGAGGCTGATGAAATACTCACTCTTTACGGAACCAAATTATGTTGGACAACTATAAGAGCAAACTTAACAAACCAGTACGCTGATAAGCGTGATGAAACATCGCTCATAAAAGACTTACATACTATCTATCAAGGGTCAGATTCAATCGAACGATTTTTCTTGAGAATCATCGAAATTCAATCTGGTCTGTTAACTCATACTAAATTAAACAAAAACAATGAAGCTGTCAGAGCAGCCAAATCAATATTATATTCTACAATGACACTAAATTGCTTTTTAGCAGGAATTAGAAAACCACTAGGTTCTATGATAAGAGCCCGAAATCCAGATTCACTATCCGAAGCGTACAGTTTATGCATTAAAGAACAAAATATGTTCTACATTAAGAATAGGAATACATTACGAACCCTTGAGTCAAACCAACACATCAATACTCAATTGAATCCACAAGTTTTTACGAAAAATCGCAATTCAAATCCACAATTTCCTCGTCAACAAACATATTATAATCACAAACCATTTCAAAATCAACCACATATGGTACCCTTTAGAAATAATTTTGGAAACGTACAACAAAGACCACTTCCACCAAAACTAGATGAAAAAATGGATACGTCATCTAATTTTAACAAGTACCGGCAGTACACAGCACAAAGGAATCAACCACAACCGTTACAACCACAGATACAACAATATAATTTCCAAGCAGGGCCACAGAATAAATTTAAATCACAAGAACTTTATCATATTGAAGAAGGAACCAATTCCATGGTACCTGACTCAAATAGTTATTATGATCTTGACTACCCTTATGAACCAGAACCTTGTGAAATACCACTACCCGATGAAAAAGATATTGATGATACGGATTTTCACCAAAACGCCTCGGAAACCCTATTGGATTCTTAAATAATCACACTTGGGACAATTGTCTCCCATACATACTCCTCAAAATTAACAATAAAACTCTAAAATTTCTGATCGAGACAGGATCAGACAAATCTTTTATAAATCCTATTTTTGTTGATAAATCTCAAATTATAAAAATTAAGCCAATCACTATAACTACTGGGTTCAAGAAACATCAAATTTCGGAATCTATAATCATTAGAGGCATGGCCGAATTTAAAACAAAATTGCCTTTAGAATTCTACTTATTTAAATTCCACAATTTTTTTCATGGTCTCATAGGTCTAAACATTATGAAAATATTAAAAATTAAATTAGACATACCTAGTTCGCAATTAGAAACACCTTCTGTTCACATGGCTATGCTCACTACTCCAAAATTCATTACACCTATTTTTAAAATCCCTGGAAAATCAAAGAAACTCATCCAAATTCCAGTAGACATTACCAATGGAGAATTTTATATAACACCTATCACTATACAAGAACAACTAGAAGGAATATATCAAGCATGTAATCACATGTCAACCATGGAAGTAATAAATTTCTCAGAACTCGAACAAACATTTCTTTTCGATAAACCAATCAATATGCAATCACTATCCTTATTTCACATTGAAATTAAAAATACATGTTCAAATCACGAACAAGATAAAAACATTATGGATCTTATTAGAATAACACACCTTAACGAAGAAGAAATAAAATCGTTAACTTCTGTTTGTGCAAAATATAGTGATATCTTCCAACGGGAAAACCAACAGTTATCTTTCACCAATCAAGTCAAACACAGTATAGAATTAAGCAATGAGAAACCTATTCATACTAAGTCATACCGTTATCCATATATTCACAAAGAAGAAGTATCTAATCAAATTGGCACAATGTTAGAACAAGGAATAATCCGGCCATCATACAGTCCTTGGTCCAGTCCGATATGGAAAAAAAAAGATGCTAGTAACAAAGTAAAATGGCGACTCGTCATTGATTACCGAAAGCTTAATGAACAAACGGTCGATGATAGATATCCTCTTCCAAATATAACAGACATTTTGGATAAATTAGGAAAATGCAATTATTTCTCCACATTAGATCTAGCTAGTGGGTTTCACCAAATTGAAGTGCACCCAAAAGATATAGAGAAAACAGCTTTTACTGTAGATTACGGACACTACGAATATATTCGGATGCCGTTCGGTCTAAAGAACGCACCATCAACCTTTCAACGGGTTATGGATAACGTACTTGGAGACCTACAGGGTAAGCATTGCCTCTGCTATATGGACGATATAATTGTTTATTCTACTTCACTTCAAGAACACATGGAAAGTTTAGGGCAAGTCTTTAAAAAACTTAGACTAGCAAATTTAAAAATTCAGTTGGATAAATCGGAATTTCTAAAAAGAGAAATTGCTTTCTTAGGACATGCCACAACACCTGACGGAGTCAAGCCAAACCCTGATAAAATAGAAGCTATCAAGAAATTTCCGATTCCAAGAACGGAGAAACAAATCAAATCGTTCCTCGGATTATTGGGTTATTATAGGAAATTTATAAAAAATTTCTCCGAAATAACCAAACCACTCACAGAATGTCTGAGAAAAGATTGCCAACTCAAAATTACAGATAAATATACCAAATGTTTCGAAATATGCAAGCAACTGTTATGTGAAGAACCTATCCTCCAATATCCAGACTTCACGAGACCTTTCGTTGTCACAACTGATGCTTCAAATTACGCATTAGGCGGAATACTATCTCAGGGTTCAATAGGACACGATTTACCTATTTGTTACGCCTCTAGAACGTTGACGAAAACCGAAGAAAATTATTCGACTATAGAAAAGGAGCTATTGGCTATCGTGTGGACCATAAAGTATTTTCGACCTTACTTATATGGACGAAAGTTCACAATAGTAACGGATCACAAGCCTTTAACATGGCTTTTTTCTTTGAAAGAGCCAAATTCAAAGCTCATTCGTTGGCGGTATAAATTGGAAGAGTACGACTATGATATAGTATATAAAAAAAGGAGTCAAAAACACCAACGCGGATGCTTTATCTAGAATTGAGCCAGAAATAATTGAACAAATAGCAATAAATGCAACAGAATCTTCGAACTCAGATACGTCAACCAAAACATTTCTCTCTAATAACATAGGACATCGAATTTCTCTGACAGAAACAGCTCTCAACGAATTTAAACATCAAATGGTATTTCAGATAAATAAAGAAATTAAACAACCTTATACATACGACTTTAAGATATTATTTGAAACTAAGAGACGATACATCTTTCAAAGCAAACAATTCAACGACAAAATCATGACGGACATTCTAAAAACTTACGCAACACCAAAAGTAATAATAGGATTCACATCAGACAATGAAACTTTCCAAGTCATCCAAAAATTATTAGATACAATATTTAAACAAGATCAATTGAGGCTTATCAGAAGCACACATTAAGCTGTAGATATAGAAGATGAACTTCTACAAAATAGACTTATATTAGAAGAACACACAGAAAGTAATCATAGAGGAATCTCAGAAAATACTACCCGTCTAAAACGAAAATACTATTTTCCCAAATTAAAACATTTGATAAACGCATTAATAAACCGATGCCAAATCTGCCAAACTCTGAAATATAATAGAAACCAGCATCAGATCGAATTCGAAATAACGGAAACACCTAAAAAACCCATTGAAATATTACATATGGACATATTTCACATAGAGAATTCTAAATTCATCACCATTCTAGACAAATTTTCAAAGTTTGCATCGGTACACTTATTAAAACCGAATGAGAACGATGCCACTAGTGTTTTTAATTATCTTAGAAATTTCATGATGACTCACGGAACACCCAATAAAATTATTTGCGACAATGGAAATGAATTTAAAAATAAAAAATTTTCGGAGTTATGTGGATTGCATAAAATCAAACTTCACCTAACTTCACCTAGATCTAGTACAGGTAACAGCCCGGTTGAAAGACTTCATTCAACAATACTCGAAATATACAGAGTATTAAAATCCAAAAATCCTAAAGATCCACCAGAAACAACGATGACTAACTCAATAATAACATATAACAATTCGATTCATTCTGTAACTCAAATGACACCATTTGAACTGAAAAATGGTCATTATTTTAAAGGAAATGCGATTCCAGAACCAACAAATGATCAACTATCATTAGCAGTAGAAAAAAATAAAAAAGAATATGACCAAATACTCAAATTAATTTATCAGAGGACTAATAGGGTAAAGCAAAAGAATATTAATAAAAGAAATAAAATGAGAGTTAGACCACCAGAGTTTAAACCAGGTGACATAATTTATAGGAAAACAGACAGACGGAACAAACTAGGCCCTAGATTCGACGAACTTAAAATAACCAAAAACAATAAAGTTACAGTACAGACGAACAAAGGAAAAGTACACAAAAAACTAATAAAAAAACTTCAATAGTTGCAGGTCCTCAGGACAACAAATGACCATGACAAGGATAAAAGATCCCAAGGGAATCATACCAATTCAAATTGGAGAAGCAAAAATCATCAATGGATATACAAGACTAGTTCACCTTATTAATATAGACAAATATTCTGAAAATATGAATCAAATTCAAAACAATTTTGATTCAATAAATACAGCAATTATTAAAAGCAACTTTAACTTAATTGAAGAATATAACTATTCTATAACAGTCATTAACCGTACACTTATTAAATTAGTAAACACGTATGAACACCTAATCCCTAGACCTAGACAAAAAAGAGGTTTAATTGACGGCCTAGGATCAATAATAAATCCAATTACTGGTAATTTGGATCAGAATGATCTAAAGGAAATTGGTCAGGCAATAGATTTTATAAACGAAAACGAAAATCTGTTAAGTAATAAAATTAACGAGCAGACACATATCAATAACAAAATGATTGATAGATTTAGTGAAATAGAAAAGTATGTAGCAAATCAAACCAAAATCATAAATGATGACATAATACTCATATTAAAACTAGGCGATAAAGCTAAGCAAATGGTAAAGTTAGATAAAAACATAGCTCAACTTGAGTACAATATCTATATTCTTCAAGAACATCTTGAAAATATTATTGAAACTATCCAATTTGCAAAAGTAGGACTAATATCTAGACACATTTTAGAAAAAAAGGAAATATTCCTTATTGAAAACATAATGTCCAAGCTAAATATCTTTATAAAAACCGAAGAGGACGTTTACAATCTCATAGAGTTGCAAGCATATATTAATAAAACCCAAATCATTTTTATTATCAAAATCCCAACAATTTTCCCGTCAAATTTCACTTTATATAAGCTTAAACCATCATATATTACCAACACATTCACTATCCAAATTCCCCATAACGAAATCATAATAAACCCATATATGTATCAGTATATTACTAAACCTTACAAATTTGCAAATTACATAATCTATTGCGAGATGGAGACACTACAACCAGTGAACGGAACTTGCATTCCAGCTATAATTAATAACAAAATAGCAAGATGCAACTTAATAAAAACTCAACCAGAAAACTTTGCAGACGAACTATCCATTGGGAGACTGTACATCAATACCAAAGAACCCATACCATTCACATCAACATGCGGTCAAAATACGAAAAACATCATAGGGCAAAATATAGTAGAATTTACAAATTGTTCTATAAAAATATTTAATCTATTTTTCTCAAATAAAGATATGATAACCAAGGAAAATTCAATAATTATAACACCTTACAATGATATCATCAAGGGACGAATTTACGAACATTATAACCTAACCAAAATTGGAGAAGTAACATTCAAACACATCAATGAAATCATGCGGCTTAACCATCACAACATTCAACAAACTAAACATACGATAATCTTATACGTAATATTATTGATGTTTATAGTAATAACAATCGGAATAACAACATATTGCTGGATAAAGTATTACAACAAAACAACTAACGTTTGGCTGTTCCATAAGAAATCAGCTAACCTTGTCGAGGACCTCAAGGAACTTCGGCGGGAGGAGTTATGTCCATCCACTTCTGTAATCAGTTCATTAACTCAAATCAACCAACAAAGGATTTGAGGAATTGCAATGCATTTATTTCTGATAAATTGATCATAAGCTGCGTACTGGGACACATTTCAAACATTTCATATGTGTATTTTTGATACACATACGAAATGATTGAATAGAACTTATACCGAGACATTTGGTATGTATCCCAACAATATCGACCGGGTTAATAAATAAATAATAAATTATTTTTGTGTCATTTAAAAACCAACCAGGGGTGGGAAACATTTCAATCAACTATAATTTTTAAATTAATTATATTTCGAAACAGTAAGTGTCGTTTGTAAAAGTGGATATTTTTGTTTTTGCTAAAACACCAAGTTTTAATTAAACTTTGGAAATGTCATGTCTTATGCAATTATTATTATTTTTTGTAATTATAAAACTTTACGAATATGGTTTTACGAGTTATAGTACAAAAGTTTTAAGTTTTTAATCCACAACATACAATGTTGTTACATAAATCTATGTACACTGTATATTGTGTATATGTAACACCATCTCGAGTCGAAATCTGACTTTAAAATTAATTGAGAATGTATGTATGTCTGTTGCAAAGATTTAGTTGAATAGGTTTTCAATTCTTAAATATTTAGAAATTGAATTGTCTGCACAGTTATTGACTAGATAGGAATAACATACTTAAAAGTTTTTCTAACAAGTGCACTGTCGAATATCGACTCGTACATTATTTTCGATGTAGAAGGAGCATCGCATAAATATATAAATTTGGTCAACAACCACAATTATATTAGTACATCCCGTAATACCTTGAGCTTATTTATAACGATAATAGGTATCATGCAATATTTATGTATACGTAAATGTATTTACATAAAAATTCAGAATGTAAAATAAAACAATAAACTGAACAATATTATTAGTTATGTGAACTAGCTTGTACTCGTATACGATGAAGGTTAGAACTATTCTATGCTAGAAGAGAAACAAATTTTAATTTAAAACTATTTAGATTTCATTATTAGATAAATGAAAATAATAATAAATTAAATAAGTCAAGCAAACCTGTGTACATGGTATATTCAATGCTTTCTTAGCTTTTAAGGTCAATGATTGAAATCTGTCTAGCATTACTATCTATGTTGAAAATATTTCGAGTAATTTTTTGCGTTCTTAAGTGTTGCTTGACGCTTTATCTCTTTTTCTGGCTACTGTTTGCTCAGTTTCATAACCCTTACCTTCTTCGGAAACAACCTCTTCCACCAGTTCACCACAACTCCAACAAAAAATTCATTTTATTGATTTGTATAAGCACTTCCTTCATTCCCTAAATTTTCGTACCTTCACTGGTTGCTGTTTGCAATTTTAATCCTCATGTTGCATATATTTCATCGTTTACTTAATCTCTTTTCACAATCGTCTGTATTGCTTGTGTATTTAGTGTTATCACATAGGCTCCTCCGTTGATTTTTTCTGTTAACGTTAAGCCATCACGACCTCTTACAATAGTGAAATGGGGATGGATGTTATGCCGGATTTGGTTGTAGAAATTAGTTTTCTTCCTTTACTCTCGGTTACTGTCTGTAATCTTACAGGGCTCTTCTCGTTTTCTGTGCCCTTGTCATCTACCCTTTTCCTCCAATGCAATGGTGATGATATTATTACTCGCTTACTTTTGATTTCCCAGCAGTCTCTTGAAATATGACTAGGTTTGCAACAGACCAAACATTTTATTTCGAAATGGTTCCAATCCGATTCGTCGTATTTTTCCTTCTGGTTTTATCATGTTATACGAAGTCTCAATCTTTAATGCACAAGCGCTGGTCTCAATAAATATTGCTACCGCTCGCCTTGTTTCTATATCACAAATACCATCAATTGCATCTATTTGTAATTGCAGCTATCGGTGCGTTCAGGAGCCATATTGTAATGTGTGGGATGCACCAATCGCTCTATATATGCAGAAAACTTCTGTAGTTTTTCTCCGTTTCTTTGCCATATTTTCGTTCTAATGCATTATTTGGTCATAGTTCCGCGTTCGGATTCTGGAACAATCTGTTAACAAATCTGCTGCACGGTCTTTTAACGCCACTATAAGAGCTGCTACCAAGTCTTCATTGCCTTCATTATTTCAATTTGTAATTAATTAAACGATGTTCTTCCGTCGAATAATAATTCCACTTATTGATTTTACAATTTAAGTAGTACCGCCATTTTTTTAAAACATCTTTCAAATTTTAAAAACTTTTGATCAGTCACTTCAAATTGTTGGTTCATTTGAGATTTCACTATATCCACTTTTGCATTTAACGAAATGGTCATTTCGCGAAACTACTCACTCACTTCGGACATCAAATGATGCTGTTGAATTTTTTTTTGTTGTTCCGTCTTTCCAACACCATGTTGCGATCTCGTTTCGGCATTTGCTGCCCTTTCTATCGTATCCTCTGCATTTGGCGCCCCAATATTAAACTTGTACTGGTCTGGATCCACATTTTCTTCTAGCAGTGATTATTGAAGCCACTGTCTACAATTATTTCCAATATCTGTATTGGAAGTCTGGTTTTAATGACGTATTTGGTCACTCGAAATCTTTATTTGCTTTGTGTGGTTAGAATACTTCCATTAGATGAAAAGAAAATATTATGGCTATTTTCGGGTTCCGCACTCAATGCCACAAAGGGCCCATTGTGCGAACCTGGATTCATCAAAGCGCGGATTCGCGCTCTCCAACCTTAGCAAACTGGAAAAGTTTGAACCAGGGCAGAGACGACAATTATTTTACAGGAATAATCCTGGAGTTGAATACAAGGGATGTAATGCGGTCAAAAAACGGACAGCTGCTGATGAAGTGTAAGGATCAACATCCTCAAGACATTCATTCCATATGACATCACTGGCAAGTCCGATACGATATAGATGATTTTTGAAACAACTATAGCCAGTAAGTAAAGAAACCAATATTCTCAAATTGTCCTTTTTCAATGAAAGAACGTATTTGGTCAGCTTCGGATTTAGCCCCATTTACAAAGTATTTCGCCTTGCGACAAGAAGGGGTGGTTGACCAATGCAGCTTTAGATTCGATAGGGCAACGATTTTAATTGTTTGTTTTATTTTGTGAATTGGTATAGGATTTGCTGGTGCAGGGCCTACGAGAAATAATCAAGAACCAGTTTTAGCCAAACTGTCTGCAACTTCGTTGCCATTAATGCCACAATAAGCAGGAACCCATATGACCGTAGCTTTATTACTACAACCAAGTCGGTTCAGCAATTTTTTACAATCACCTACCAGTTTAGAGCTGGTAAGATGATTGTTTACTGAGTTGAGGACAGTTTTGCTACAATATTTGACAGCCAAGAAAAAACAAAAAAAAATATTTTTTTGTCTTTTCTTGGCTGTACACTGTACGAATTTTGTAGTTATAGTGTTGAAAAGTAGGGCGATTCTCTTCTTTTTAAATGATGCCACAACTTATTGATGTGTTAGTAAATAAAGAGTATACACTTTTTAAGCTCAATTTCGATCTGTGCGGCTTGTATATTTAGGAGCATTGGTATAACAGAGTCAAAGCCTTGTCTTATGGAGAACCATATGACGTCATTTTTTTCTTTAGGACATCAACAGCAAAAATGTGAAACGAACAATGTTGAAACGAGGATTCTATGTCATTAATGAACAAAGAAAATAATAAAGAGCCAAGTACCGAACCTTGAGAACACCTGAAGTAACTGGAAGAAAATTAGAATAATAACTACCGAAAAAAACTGTCTGTGAATGATTTGATAGATAATTTATAACTAATCTAGCAGCCGAAAGGATCAAAGGCCTTTGAAAAATCTAACAAAGTGAGAGAAGTTAATTCCCTGTTTTTCATACTACGCCGAATATCATCGCTGATATTCAATAACGCAGTATTGGTTTCTAACTATTATTATTCTCAAAGGCTTTGGAAATGGAACTTAAAATACTGACATGTCTAAATTGGAATAACTGTACAGGATTGCTAATTTTTGGAATTGGAATTATTTTACTGAGTTTCCATTGCTCGGGAAACGAAGAAGAGGTTAAGATAAAATTAAAAATGTGTAGTAAATATTTTGAGACTACAGGAAAAATTCGTTTCACCAATTTTAAACTAACCCTCTCAAGACTAGAAGATTCTGATTCAACTTCCCAAATATAAATATTTACAGGCTCCGTTTTTGCACCGATTCTGGGATTTGTTCGATTTCTGCTCATTGTATTAAGGAAAGTGTTCCAATTGATCAGTTCATCAGTTTCTCGACTAGGAATAGGAGTTGCAGAACCATTTTTAATCTTTTGATCTAAGTTTTTTTGATATCTTGGTGATGAACTCATAGGGGTTTTAGAGTTGCAACGACACAATGAGTCTGCTAGTTCTATCCGATATTCGGATAATGTCTTAGGAACTTCTCCTATAAGCTTACAAACTTTGCGATACAGTATCCAACTATTGACGACGGTTACATCAATTAAATGGTAGAAAATCCTCATATACCATTTTTTGAATTTTATTGTTATTTTATGACGTCCAATAAAAGAGTCCATTAGGTCTACACCTCCCATATGCTTATTGTACTCTTTGATAATGTTAGGGCAATTAATCGTAATACGACGCCCCTTTTTTCGATCAAATCGGGATGTTGTTTGTATGGGTTGAATGCCCGTAAATGTTGATGCCAGTGTTACCACTTTATTATCTTTCCACGAAACAACACATATCGATGTTTTTTCTAAAGAAGCAGTCATTTCCTCGCACGCCCCACATTCTTTTTTATCCAAATTTGGGAGCTTGTTGTGGGGAATTCTATCCTTTCTAATTGTACCCTTTATTCTCGAGTCCAGAGAAAATTTCGAGATTGTACATGAACCCAGATATCCCAGAGAGCACATAAATTTTATAACCCCACTTTTTGGGTTTAGCTGAATTGTATTGTCTAAGGCTATGTTTCGTTTTTGTTGCGCAAATTTGTTCATCCACAGATAGGTATTGCACGAACGGAATTTTTTTATATTGTTTTATTAAATCGTTCAGAATCGGGCGTATTTTATACAACTTATCAAAACTCTCCGAATCTTTAGTTGGTGCTTTATCGTTTGGACAGAAGTGTAAGACTCGTTCAATATTTTCAAATTTTCTAATACTCATTGTATTTTGAATAAGTGTACTTCCCACGACTGGTGCCCAATAACTTCTCACTTTGTGTACTTTCTGAACCGACGTTAAAATAAAATATTCAAATAAATTGGTAAACATCACTCTTAGTGATATTTACTCTGAAACTATTTTGCGTACTGTAATAATTGGATTCTTCAACAATTTTTTCTACAATATTTTCAGTAAAAAAATATTTGAAAAATTGCAACGGTGTACTTAACTTTCGAACGGCAGCAGGCAATTCGGGATCACCATTAAATCGGATTTTTTCCTGGTCAACTTCAAAAGGAACATTTTTCCAGATAATCTTTCTATAAGCACTTTTTAAATTACCGACCTCTTCGTTTGTATTTGGTAGTGTGATAATTGTGTTATCCTCAAAAATAACATCTATTGGAATATTTTCTAAATTAATTAGGCCATTATTTAAGTCCTCTTCAGCAACTGGAATCAGGTCACCATCTATAATTTCCTGAATATCCTGATCTAATAAGTCGTCATCATCTTCCTCCTCTAAGCCGTCCTCAGAATCACTCCAATTAGCAACAATTTGAAGTAGTTCCTCTTTGGAAACATACTCATTTCGCTTTCGGCTTAAACTAGATAGAAATAATATTTTAAATGGTTGCATAAACAGATTGTGTGCTTAGAAATAACACTTAAACATTCTTTATTGCAGATATGTATGGAGTTCCATACAATAGTAAAAACTCCCCTAGTTGCATAATGTACGAAATTCCATACATTTAATTATTTTATTACTCTTGGCTAACATTTTTACCAAAATTATTTCCCACTCACTTAAAATCGAATATAAGATATTCAAGCTTAACATTACACAAAAAATCATACACATTTTTTATTACTTACCCCGATTTTCCGCAATAGTTTAACACGCCTACGTTGTCATTCATGATTACACTGACACTAAAGTCAAAAATTATAATTTTGTGCAATTATATCGTTGTGTGAGCTAACTGAAGTTAGCGAAACAAAAAATAACGAAATAGTTCTCCAATTTTATGTGATATTAGGTGCGTTTATTTAATACAACCAACGAACACATAAAATATATTTTGTGGATGGAATACCATACACGATGCTTTTTAGGGATAAGGTGGGTTGTACCAAAGCGATCCTAAATAAAGAAGCCGCAATCATCGAAATTGAACTTAAAAAGTTTATACCCCATATTTACTAACACATCAATAAGTTGTGACGTCATTAAAAAAATAATAAAATCGCCCTACAGTTCATATTTATTACTAAACAATTGAATAGCAAAGAAAAAATAAAAAAATAAAATTTATTTTTTATTTATGTTTTTCTTTGCTGTCAAAATTTTTTTACAAAATTTATAGGTTATACCCTTCCGTAGACAATAATAAATTATTTATTATAATAAAACATTTATATTATAATTAATAATTTATATGTAATTATATGTATTATATATATATTATAAACATTTATATGTAATTAATAAAGTGTAAAATTGTCGCTAAGAATTATTTTCAGCCAAAAAGTCGATTTGACGTTTAAATGTGCTCATGACAATGTCTTAAAATTTAGACAACACAATAAATTAATACATATGTTGAATAAAACCATACATGAATGCTTCATATCCAACTGAGGTGAATCGTCCTCATAGTCATGATAATTCATTTAATGAAACAAAATTGAAACCATTGAATACTAATCTGTGGACGAAGCTAAAGAGTTACCGTTTTGTTGTTAAATGCTGTTTGTGTCTAAATAAATGTATTTTAATAGAAAAAAACAATTCAAATACTTAAAATTGTTTTAAAAATTCTCGCTGTTAAAAATCGTAACGAATTTTATTATGCCATCTTGTATCGAGTTTAACAACTGCTGTCTTTTATAATGCCATCTTGTATCGAGTATAACAATTGAATGGAAATCAAAAAAATTTAAATAATTTTTTAAGTATTCACTTTCATTAACATGTTTGGGTATTGCAATTGTGTACTTCGTATTATCGCATTAACAATATGCTTTAAAATATCAATAAATACGATTTACATTATTAAAGTTATAAAGTGCCATCTCTTATCCAATATTTGAAGTATATGCTTCTTTTTCGTAGTTCATACGTCATTGATCTCGTTTTATATATTTTTATACAGCGTTTAGAACCAATTATAACATATACATGTATAAAAATTAAATAAATCAAAACGTTTTTATTTTTATCATAACTATTATAATAATTCGTATTTTCATTTGATTTCCATATATGTTATGAAAATGTTTGATTTAAATTTTGATATAAAAATAATTTTTGTTTTCAGTATTTTTCATTCATTAAAGTTGAGCCAAAAATCTTCAATTTTACATTAGTTCTTATGGAGTGTATGAAAATCTAGACCCCATAAATAAGCTCGATAAATTTAAAGGGTCAATCATTGCGGCTTCTTTATTTAGGATCGCTTTGGTTGTACACAGTCCCAAAGAAATATCTACGTTTATTAACAAAAATACAAACAAATACCAGCTTTATTATATGTCTATGATTAGCCTGTTTTTTGACACCGCCCCATTCTTGGATTCCTCTTTATAAGTTATAATTCTAATCCAAACAAAGGTGGACGAACACCCTCTCATGTTGTCTGGCAAGGTAAATCTTGCCAAAGCTGAACTTGAATCGCTCAAAGACACTGATCTCCCTACGAAGACGGACACTATGACTACTGCGAGAATATGCAAGGAGGCAAGTACTAGAACTGGTTCTCATAAGGGTACTGGTTCTCATAAGGGTAATAGGGAAGTAAGATCCTCTGGTATCACAACGGACCGTCGCCGGTTTAAAAGTGCTGTAGCACCCACTCATCCTAACCTTTCACGGTTTCAGATGTAAGCCAACGGTTCAATTAATACAAGACATTATTCATTTACTTGCACTGTGTAGTTTTACAAATCTTATGCAAATAAAAGATATGAGAGAGCTTTCATCATGCGTATATATTGTATGGCATTCATTGCCCAATTCTATTTTTTCAATACTCCCCAGGCAATTTGTCGATGCTTTTATGTTGGCTGATAATCTTATCATGCTCAATAGTATAAGATCATTTATATATAGTCTTGTATACATACTTAATACAATATATATTTAATGTTAATTATACATTTATTTTTATACTGTAGATATATATAACATACATATATGTACTATGTACTCTTATCAATAAGATTATGTCATTTCTCAATTTCTAATTAAATACCATGATGATGACGATGATAAGGAAAGATTGAAATAAACGTAATTTTAATGGTAAAGTAATAAGATTTAAGCAAGAAGAAGTTATATCATATAATATACCATGATATCGAAAATATTTGTATATATGTGTGTGTGTGTAAAAGTCTGTTGAAAACTAGGGAATTAACCCTTAATAGCTTTAAAAAGTTATAAAATATTTTCTCTCGCATTAGTATTAAGTATTGTCGATGCTTAGTTGAAAAATAATACTCGTAATATGTTAAACGGATTAGTACCTAATTCATCGTTATAGTGTAGGGTGGTATTACAATATTCACTTAAGAACAAATTTTTCAAAATCTGTTAATTTGCCTCATTTCTGAATGTTGTTCTCGTTACAGTACAAAACACAATCAGATTGCAGTGTGGTAATTTGATGTTTCAAGAATCTCTCTTTTACAATAATTATAATTAATTCTTTGTAAAGATTAAATATACAAAACATGCATATAAATGGAGTTATAGAGAGATGCTTCTTGATTCACTGGAATAATACTCATAACAAAGAATAAATTCTAAACGCGATTTAATTTTCTTGGATCCGTCAGAAATCATTATTATAGTGTGGGGTTGAATATCAATATATACCTTCCCACAGTAAATCGTGCTTTTACCAGGCTGAGTATCAGAGACTAGTTATAACAACAGAAAATCATGTTTGCTGATCATATGGAAAAGCAAAGATCTAGCTTACTCTATAGGTTTGTAGGATATAATAGTGATGCTGAGGAGCTGTAATCGTGACAGCTAATGATGAATGGTTGGAGTTGAACTTGAACTCCACAGATTGGCATTGATTGACAACTAGGGCGCTGGATCAACCAGCCTATGAAGACGTTTGTCTTATGAAATGTTTGGCATCTTTGTATGTAATCTGTAATCTTCGTTCGCTAGGCCGGTTTCGATCTGATGACGTCATTGACTCGTTGTGTGATCGAAAGATCAAACCCATCTTATCAGGCATATGCTACCGTCCGTGATGTATGTTGCATTTCGTTTCTATATATGTTGTGAGGCTATGTTGTAACAGTTCTAGCAAATTACAGAATTTGACTCGAAATCTTTTTTCGATTATTTTATTAATACTTCACTATTGTGGCGTGACTATTCGTCATATTTGTGAACGCCTCATTACCTTCGAAAGTGATTTCCCTCCTTCAACTGTGATTGTTAATGTTGGGTACAGGCTGCTGTAATTTTAGAATCCGGATTTGGCAGGAGGATGTTGTGTGTGCTATAGTGGCACTTGGAATTGGAAATGCTGGGAGGTCGTATCAGATGGTTATTGACGTACTATGCCCTAAACATCTGACTCATGTCAATTTAAGCCAAATCTTGCCAAAAATAGTCTTCCAACATAGCACAATAGTGAAGAAATACACGATCACTTTTTGTAGTTAAAATAGAGTCTCTCGAAGCATTATTTTGTCGATAAGGCATCTTGACAAAGCCATTAGCTAAATATGATCTTTGTTTTACAGTCACTCAGGCTAGATTGACCCATTGTGACAACCTTCCCAAATATACACTCTTAATCCCGAAATCTGTTTCTTCTTCTAATGAAGTCTAACATATCTGGTATCCCTTAAAGGCGTTAGTTGATCGCTAAATATAGGATTTGTGATCCAAAGCAGTGCAGTCTATGGGAAAAGTATGAAGAACAGGACCACTATAAATGCTCAAAAGTTTTTTCTTCTCCTTTCCCTCACTATTCGAAGTTTTCGATGTTCCGAATTTTCATTCGCAACATATGCTTATTTAGGGAGAGTCCGTCAGAATGCCCTGCAAAATCGTTAAAAAACGTCTATCATAGTTTAAGAAGGACTGGGATCTTTGCTTATTTATTGCCCCAAAAAAGATTTTGGATCCTCGACATGAGATGAGACCATCCCATTTCTTATGATGCATATCATTAAAATAATAGTCAATTCGATGCACCCAAAGGGGCAAATTTATCAGTCAATGTATTTCTATTGATACCCATGTGACTCGGTGTCCAGGGAAGGCTAACTTTATTCTAGGAAATTATCGTCTGATCTAGGAAATTATCGTTTGACGAAACAGTATTAGATTGGTCACCTTTAGAGCAGCTCAGAAAGGATCAAGATACGACGATATCTACAGTTCATCTCCTTTGCAAAGAGTGCTGCTTTCCATGTTGAAGAAATTTATGCCTGAAAGATAGTAGTGTACCTACCAAGGGGGATAGATAATTCGATCACATGATTTTGTGTGTATAACCTGGCACCAGCAAGATTACAGCATACTGATCCGTCAGTAAAGATCATCATATCGTCATCGGAGGAGTAGATAGTCCCATATGTGACTTCCAGTAATAGCTATCCAAAATAATTCCTCGAAGACGTGCTTCGTCACCATAGTGTACGAGGGCACGTGAGCAGTTGTGTGCCGACCCACCTCTCTCTATATTTGACAGTGACTAGAAGGGCTAGGATGATCGTCTTTGCATGGTATCCAGAGATCAAGCGATAGCAGATCCACAGTCGTCTCAAGAGCTGCAAAAGATGTGGTGTAAAAAATCAATCTCCTTCAATACCCAGACCTATATAAGGTGATCTATAGGTATTCCTCCAGCCCCGCGTTAAAGTAATTGGCTTACAAGTGAATTTCTTGATCCTGGGCCTTCATCTCGGTTCACCTGTAATTTGAAGCCAGAATATACCCTTTCTCGTCTTTTAGTCTGGTTCCCTGGAGAGAGCGTGGTCGAGTTCGACCAGATTCTTCTCCCAAGAGAAAAGTGAGTTTTGCCGTCAGAATCAACAAATGATACTTATCATCGCTAAGATCTTGAGATCTTCTTCTTAATCGAACAGCTGTTAACCACTTGCATCCAAGACGGTTCTGCATTACTGTCTAAGTTATTAGATGGGGCATCATTGCTCCTTAATAAAAGTTTCATTGATGTAACCAGAAATATGTTTTCTAGAGAAACCGAAAGCACCCCCAAGTTATTAGGCTTGACTGCACTGTTCGGTTTCTCTGAATTGAATTAAGGGTCGTCCATAATTTTATGCCACGAGTGGTAGACAAAAATGTTGGTCCGTCTGTGCAGAGATAACGCTACGTGATCTGGAGGTCGCCCGGTATCCGGATGCACCTTTTAGGTTATCAGCCAGGTTGGTTATCAGCACGGTACGGTTGAACCCTAACCCGGTCCAGTTGCTTAGCCTTGTATTTTAGCCTGGGTACCCATTTAATGTGGTTAGCCAGTTGCACGGTGGTCAACACGAGGAGCTATGGAAACTATGGATTTTTTAAACAATATTTAAAAATATTTAAATGCTCCAAAGGCATAAGTGTTTGATTTAATGTTATCTCGCAAGAGTGTTCTCTAAGATCTTAAGGCGAAATTCGCTACAATGTGGTTTGAAAGATTTCTAATTCCTGGGTATGGTTTTGTTTGAATATTATATAGATCAATAATATTCAGAGTTGCGAACGTCCGTTGAAATACGAAACATCCAACCTAACAAAAACAAGAAGAGGCATTATTCGAATAGCTAATTAATTCTTAACTTAAGCACAAGAAGATATGGTGATTTCATTTTGAACGATTCGTGAGAACGATTTCATAACGTAGGCACTAACGAACCAACTTATTTGTGTTACTGTAAATTGTTTATTGCCCTAAAACATCAATCCAAATCTTATGATCGATAGGAATTTATCTTATGAAATGTGAAGAAAAATTCCAGCTTACACAAATATATAAAATAAATTAAAATTTTGTATCCACTTATGTCGACTGTCTACAGTGAAGTCATATAATGACTATAGACTACAAATAATCTGAGCTTTTAACAAACGCACCAAAACCATAAGACCACTCACACATAAAACAAGAACAATTACGAATGATGAAATTATTCACATCTCAATTTGTTTTCATCTTCTAATGGAACTTCCATTTGAGACAACATTTTACACTTAATATCTCTATATCTATCTTTAAATTCCAACATTTTATGAAACAAAATAAAAAATGTGTACATAAAGCTTTTTCATTACAGGCGCAGGCACACAAAAAATAATCCAAATATATATATATATATATATATATATATATATATATATATATATATATATATATACTTAATATATATATATATATATATATATATATATATATATATATATATATATATATATATATATATATATATATATATATATATATATATATATATATATATATATATGTATATATATATATATATATATATATATATATATATATATATATATTAAGTACAAAAATACAAATTTTTGTTGGTTTTTGAATGTAGATTTTTTTCTTCTATGTCAGCATGTGTTCAGAAAATAAATTATCTAGTTTTTCTTCCCAGCCCAACCGTTTTTACTCCGTAGAAGCACAACGATTGTATATGAATCTCTATCCATGAAGAGATATGAGAAAAGAAAACAAAGCACACGACTCCCAAGGAAAATACATTTTTCGTTTTTCAAAAACATTATCATCTTTAATATATAACGTCTTGCCTTTTATATATTGTGTCCAACAACAACATGGTACATTATTTTCCAACACAAACAACTTCAGCCAATAGTATACAAGAAGCAACAACAGCGAAGAAAATATTTCGACAGTCGACTGTTATTCTTACGTTTTTTTTTTGTTTTTATATATTGTGCCAGTTTTGTTCGACGATTTCATTCCAGCTCATGCGGTGGATTGCTCATAGTTAGTGCTGGGTTTTAAATTAACTCAATCCTACTTGTTGTACATTTGTAATTGTTTAATTGTTGTTTCTTGTTGTTTAAATCAAATTATTAAATAAATATTATCCAATTTGGGCCAGACTTTATGTACAGATTTAAACTGTTTTGGAAATTTTTTGTATGAGTATGTTGGCAGTTAAATGGCATATTTTTTTGACAATCGTTATTATATAGAACAGAAAAAGATTTGTAGGAGTAACTAATTAAATTTTTATGTTACAACTATTAATCAGCTGATTTTTTTCACGATAACTTTCTGGTTGGGGCGAGAATCGAGGAACTGAAGTCATTCATTAAATAGCTTGTTAGTTGACTAGTTACTACAGTACACCTAGACTGGTGACGGTCCATTGTGATACCACAAGATCTAACTTCCCTGTTACCCTTATGAGAACCAGTTTGAGATGATTATGTAGCGTGATAAGACTCGCACTTTACTGTTTTCGAGATCAGTGAGGCAGTTCATTAAGAATTTACTTATTGGAATACCGTCTCTTTCTGGTCCTTGTCCAAACAATTTCTGCAAAAGTTATTAGCTTCTAGACCTAACCCCTTCGCACGTTCTCCAAGTAGGCAGTGTCCTGTGAGCATCCCCACTGTTTGAGAGTTGACTCATTCAGAGACAAGTGGCAACACAATGCCACTCTAGACGTCAGTAAAACAGAGTCCAGTGACTTGATTGCCTCGTGACTGCACATAAATTGCGATAACAATCGAGGATACCACATTATGTCTCAACCAATTGAGGACGTCCCCTTAATCTCTATCATATCTATTTGGTACACGCTGCAGTGATCAAAGAGACGAACTGATATATCTATACTTCATCGTGTAGCTTGGAGACATCCATCAAGAATTGCAATGCCTCCGTTTCCGCAACCAACCCGCTTCTTCAAGATTCTATTGATTGGCAGGAAGTTTTGAACCTTTTCTCGAAGTAGAAATTCGGTGTAACGTAGTCTATATTTGCCAGCTCCTTCCTTAGTGATCGAATTATCGTTGAGTGTCCTGTCTGAAGACATTTCCACTGCGATATTGCTGATAGTCAGGTGGCCGTAATCACCGTCATTTGCTTACCATAAATATCGATGGGGACAGACACCACACGCTCACTCCATATATTAGTACAGGTCTTACTACAGAAGTAATAGCCAGTGTACCAGCACCAGTTTCAGGCCCAACCTCTTTTCGATGGAGATTCTGCACGAGGACATAGTTATATTAACCTTGGATATTCTTTCCAAAATGGTAGGCTTCCAATTAAGTTTACTGTCCAAGATTACGCCTAGAAATCTCGCCTTGTCAGTAAAAGCTAGTCTCCTGCCATTTAAGAGAGGTGGATCTACTAGCGGGATTTTATATTTCCTTATAAATAGTACCAATTCAGTTTTACACCAGCTAACTGCCAGTCCACATCTGATGGCCCACCTCATAATGGTTTTAAGGGCATTTTCACCGTGCTTAAATATTTAGCTTCATTAGCAATAACTTTCCCCACTATGCCCAGCTCCTCTTTGCATTTATTATGGGAATAATATATCTGGGAATACAATAATATATATATATATATATATATATATATATATATATATACACCTAATTCTCTTTTTACACGAATTTTTTTTACACGAATTTGATTTAACACGAGTTAAAAAGAAAATATTTTTCTTTTTTGACACGAATGGCTTTGTTTTAACACGATTTTCAAAATTCTATGATTTTTTTTTTGCGAATTTATGAAAGAATTTTCCACTTTTTTTCAAACTTCAGGTAGATTATATAAATTGTATACGTGTATGAGTGGGATTTCCCGAGATTTATCACAAACGCCTGAATCTAGTACATATATTTTTTATTAGATTTCAATAAATTGCCAATTCACTGGATGGCAAACAAAAAAGACTGGGTGACTAGTGCATTCTTTACAGAATAGTTTCAGAAATACTTCATCTCAGAAGTTAGATGCTTCTTGAATTCAAAATGCCTATAGAATTTGAAGTTCTTTTAGTTTTAGACAATGCACGTGCCCATTTGGTTTTAAAACACTCAAATGTGCAATTTTGTTTTATTCCGCCTAAAACTACCGCCCTACCTTGTATTCATGCTGGTAAAATATTTGGCCAGAATGTATCAAAATTAAAGATCCTGATCATGTCATCTGTAATAACACAGCTTTTACTGAAATCACAACGATGGCACATACAATTCGTGGAGATGGATTCGATAATGTATCATTTGACGACATAGAGGAATTGTTACTTGATAAAAGCTTGAGCGAAGATAAAATTATAGATCTCACCCTTGAGACTCATCAAGATCATTGTGATAATGGCGAAGTTCCATTTTCAGTACAAATTTAATATTGATTTTCAGGTCTGGAACCAATCTACTGATTTTCCATTTACTGTGTAACTTTTTTTACACGATTTTTTTTTACACGAATTTTTCGGGAACGTATCTATCGTGTAAAAAGAGAATTAGGTGTATATATATATATATATATATATATATATATATATATATTTAGGAGTACAAATTGAAAATGCGGGATTGATAACAGGTGGCGTTACTAACGCTATACGCATCAGGCAGTACTGTGACTATGTTCATGTCAAAGCTACGTCTTATAGCTTTAATTTTCAGTATGTGTCAATTTGTCGCAGTGTCAAATTCATAGTTTTTTTGAGCTCTCAATATGTCGAGTTTCGTGCCAACAAAACAGCATTTGCGGGAAGTTTTAATTTACTTCTTTAATTTGAAGAAAAGTGCTGCTGAAGCACATCGATTGGTCTCCGAGACTTATCCGAGTCATGTTCCATCGGTTTCAACGTGCGAGAGATGGTTTGTGCGGTTTAGAAGTGGTGATTTTGACGTTGAGGACAAAGAGCGGCCGGGCCAAGTGAAAAAGTTTGAGAATGCTGAATTGGAGGCAATACTCAATGAAGACTCGTGTCAAACTCAACAAGAGCTCGCAGATTCATTGGGAGTGACACAACAAGCCATTTCCCATCGTATAAAAGCCCTCGGAATGATCCAAAAGCAAGGACATTGGGTGCCGTATGAGCTGAAGCCGAGAGACGTCGAGCGCCGTTTTTTTGCATGCGAACTGCTGCTCGAACGGCAAAAACGGAAGGGTTTTTTGCATCGCATTGTCACTGGTGATGAAAAGTGGATCCATTACGATAACCCGAAGCGCAAAAAATCATATGGTTACCCCGGCCATGCATCATCATCGACGGCCAAACCAAATATTCACGGCGCCAAGCTCATGCTCTGTATTTGGTGGGACCAGCTGGATGTGGTGTATTATGAGCTATTGAAATCGAACGAAACCATCACAGGAGCACTATACCGAACTCAATTGATGCGTTTGAGCCGCGCACTCAAAGAAAAACGGCCACAATACGAGCAAAGACACGACAAAGTAATTTTGCAACATGACAACGCTCGGCCACATGTTGTAGCGCCGGTCAAAACATACCTACAAACGCTGAAATGGGAAGTCTTACCCCACCCGCCGTATAGCCCAGACATTGCTCCTTCCGATTACCACCTTTTCCGATCGATGACACATGGCCTAGCTGACCAGCGCTTCCATTCTTACGAAGATATATATATATATATATATATATATATATATATATATATATATATATATATATATATATATATATATATATATAAAAATATATATATATATATATAAATATATATATATATATATATATATATATATATATATATATATATATATATATATATATATATATATATATATATATATATATATATATATATATATATATATATATATATATATATATATTTATATACATCTATATATCTATATATGCATATGGAATTCAACACAAAAAATTATGTGGTGATGCGAATGAGGTATCGGAGAACGAAATCAATGAATTTCACAAATCTCTTTTTTTGAGAATTATGAAGAAAAGGATTGGTTCAATGCCGATGAATTAGGACTCTTTTTTAAACAAATTCCTGATAAAAGCGTTGTTCTGAAAAGAAAAAAGTGCAACAGTGGAAAATTATCCAAAGAAAGACTAACGGTGTTGTTGTGTGCTAGTGCTGCCGGTGAGAAGCTGGAACCACTAGTAATCGGAAAGTCAAAAAAGCTCAATATTGCTTTAAGATAGCCGGCTTTCCAACATTTTCAACTGAAATTATTAAATAGGCTTTATTGTTGTAACAAAAAGATTGAGTGACAAAAATTTTTGTATTTCAAATTACAAAAAATTCAGCATCACATTTCAATATTTAAAAATAAATAATATTACTAAATTCTAGGTCAAACTAAATTCTAGTAAATTTGGTTTTGGTTTCTGATGCCAATCAGCAAAGCATTTTCCTGCACAAAGTCCAGGTTTGTCCTCACACCCAACACATCTAAGGCGAGTCTCCTTTCAGATATTGCCTTTTGAACACTGGCGGCATCGAAGTGCCAATTTCCTTTTTCCTGCTTTAGGATTAGGAGGTAATGGTTCTAGAAAGTGAGTAAGTTGTTCTGGACTTAAAAGTTTCCTTTTGTGGTTTGGTTTCTGTGGATCGAATTCTGATTTAGATATGCCGAGCATTTTATTAATGAGATCGTCACGAAAAGCTAAAAACGATGTGTTTGATTTTTCTGGAAATCTTGTTTTAAAAATAATATAAGAGTTGCACACAGCTATATCCAAAAAGGTGAAATACAACTTTTTTGTACCAACGCACGGTTTTTCTAGGACTCGAATAATAAGAGACCATCTGGTCTGCTAGGTCCGCTCCTCCAATAAACTTATTATAATATAATATTTCAATTGGTTTCATTTTTTCCACACCGAATCGATTTTTAGTGATTTACAGTTTTGGATGAAATCCCATCGTTATGCAAAGAACATCTCGCTTATCGTGCCATTTAGAGACGTACACATTTCCTTGTCTCCGCCAGTAGTATTGATCCTTTTTTAAATTCTTTGTAACTACATCAATAGGATTTCCTTTTCGGTTTTTTCTTAAAGTACCTGTCGTATGTGTTTTTAATAACAGTAATTCGTTTGAGAGTTGTATACTGTTATAATAGTTTTCTAGGAAGAGATGGTGACCATTGGATACATATGGCGATATGAAGCTATGAACAATTGAATCAATTTTTGATCCTTTTGAAGGTTCGGTTTGTTTGCCTTTATAAACTTCTAGATTTAGTACGTAGCTCGATGCGTCACATAACATAACTCTTTTTGTCTTAATATATTGACGAAAGCTGAGTCTGCTTTTGTGTAACAGTAATGACTCGTCTAATACAATTTGTTTTGACGGCTTGAACGCTGACTGAAAGCTGTTGTTAATCAGCGTGAGAAAACTTGATATTTTTTGAATATCTGTCGAGCCTTGCAAATGGTTAACGTTTATGCATCTTAATATTTGCTCGAATCTTCTACCAGACATGGAGTGAGAAAAAGCTGGATGGTAATATAGAGCTGATTTGGAAAACAGAAAACGAATGTTTGGTGCGAGAATTTGTCCTTGGAGTAAGCATAGTCCCAAAAATTTCATTAGTTCAGCTCTTGTAACCTCGCGATATTTCATTATTCTTTTGTGCCTGCTGCCACGCTGTTGGGAACACAGTCGTTTACCATACTCATTGGTGCACTTGAGTAATGTGTTGAAAATATCCTCATTAAAAATTTTATTGAAAATTTCCATTGAGTCATCGGAGTCACCAATTTGTATTTCCACACCGGATGAGCTGGTCTCAAAATGAAAGTCTGGTATTTCTCAAATAGTTTCATACCATCGTATGTCTGACGCACTTTGGTTTTCCAAACCTGGTGTTTGTTGAATCAAAGAAATATCTTCTACTAAATTTTCATCATTAGTATCAAAGTTTTCCTCGTCCTCCATTTCATCGTCGCTAGATTCTTCGGCAAATGCAACATTTTCAGAGTTGCAATTTGACGAATCATGGCCATCCGTATCAAAGCGTACTTCTTCTGAAGTTTTTGGCGTTTCAATTTTGTCAAATAATTTTCGAGGACGGTCAGCTGCTTCGTCGCTCATCGCTACCATAAAACACTTTATAGAAAGTAGTTTTAGGTATTTTGGAATATTTAAAACCAAACAAATATTTAATATAACATACCGATAACAATAAAAACCAGAATAATTTACAATAATAAATAAATAAATATAAAAATATAATATTACCAAAAATTACAATAAGTCTTCACACAATGACACACTTTTACGAACTGATTAGATTTACGTGTAAAACAAGTCGGCTATATCCGACGTGTTTTTTTTACCGGATTAGTCAGAACAGTTACAGAAGAGAATAAAAGACAAATAAAATTAACATGTTGAGACACAGTGGAATTTTAAATGGTTCTTTTGGGAAAAAAATAACTATATTCAGTATCAATCATACGAAATAAACGTCTCTTATTACCATCGTGTTTTTATTTAATGTTTTGTTTGTGTCGCTGTATACCGTCGTGTCCAACCGCGATCGCTTGGAACGTCGGTTAATACCGACGTGTCCGTGAAAGGGTTAATTTTGAAATACCATTTGTATTTCTACATGTTGGACATTTCTATAACTTACACATTTTTTTCAGTCCCTTAAGTGTTCAACATACAGAGGTTTTACTGTATATATATATATATATATATATATATATATATATATATATATATATATATATATATATACATATATAAATATATGTATATATGTATGTATATATATATATATATATATATATATATATATATATATATATATATATATATATATATATATATATATATATATATATATATATATTTATATATATATATATATATCGATTTATATATATCGATTTATATATATATATATATATATATATATATATATATATATATATATATATATATATATATATATATATATATATATTTATATATATATATATATATATATATATATATATATATATATATATATATATATATATATATCCTTACAAAGCTCCGACATTACTGGATAAATTGGCAGATAACACTGGTTTCACTATTTGTTACAACCGATACTAATCTGATCAATGCCTTTGAATTTCTGTCCCGTAAAACGTTCAGTACATTATTAAATTGAATTTTTGATAGGATCTCAAATTGGTTTACGTCGGATCCATTATCTTAAATATTTCATCGATACACCAACACATAATAAATATTATTTTCAGCTCGTGTATGTATGTACGAATACAAACAGATATATCTTTTTTTCGTGGAAAAAAACTTGTAAGGTGCAAACCCGCCGTCTGGGGATCAAATTGAATTTCTGTATGGGACATACTCATATAATCGCATTCATAAATTAACCTTGACGTTAAAAGTCGTGCTTGTAATCGACTTACCGCAAACAAAATGTATTCGTTATGGCTCATATGTGACGTTTACATTTGGCATTTATTTATATAATCTTTGGTTAAGAAAATTATTATTATTTTTTTTAAGAATACAGAATAATATAATAGAAGCTCAAAAACATATAACTGATTTAAGATGTTTCATTCCTGGAATCGAACGTTGACGTGATGGCTCTTACATTAAAATAATAAGACCAAATTGAGGGGTTCATCATTTATATTATATAATCACATAATCGACTGTATTGCCTGTTATTGAAGAGACAGTAAAGATCTTATTGTTAGAATCGTTAGAATTGTTAAATTCGGTATTTTTCCCCAAAAAGGGCGAAATGGGGGTATTAACTAGCCGACTAGGTATGGCAATTTAACTCGGCAATCGGGTTCCATCAAAAATCGATTTTATGCTATCTAGCGGCTCAAACGATTATAGATGGACTAAAAATTGTGTCCACCGAATAGGGTTCAATAAAATCCAAGCGATGCACTCAGAGTGTACTCTCGAAAACAAAGTATACCAATCACTTATAGAACATGTGTGTTGCATATTTGAAACAACATAAATATACATTTTGCAAACATCATTAAAATTGTCACACACTTTACATACAAGCAATAAATGAAACTACGGAAACTTTTAACTAGAATGAGTGAAACAATCATCCTTCTCAGAAAAGTTGTAAAAAAAGAACTTGTTCTCAGAAATATTTAGGTCCGAAAAATATAAATCATTGGGCTCAATATTATTAAAAATAAATAAAACACGTGGTAAAAGCAATATTAATATTGTGAGCCGAAATGACTGAAGACAGACACGTGATAATATCTGTACACATCTTCAAATAACAATTTCAAAATAACACAATTGTGCGAAATTTGTGCTTAGACCAACCTTACGATTTAAGAGCTCCAAAGAGCAAAGCACTTTATACCATAGTTCAAATGGAGATTTTAGACTATCGTACAGTACAGTCTGAAATAGTTGCCAATGAACACAGCGATCTAAGTTCGAATGCATTTTATGACAGTATGGAAGATCCAACCTTCAAATCAACAAACGACGATGCTTTAACATCATCTGATGATGAAGATGCAGCCTTAACGGCAGAACTAGGAGCAACAATTGGACTGAATTTGTTAAATGAAGAAAGTGAACCTAAAACTTTACCAATAAAATGTGACAAACTCAAAAAAACGTCCAGCCATGCAGATAAGGTTCGTGCCATTAGGTAATTGTAGAATGATGTCATATAATTAAAAAGCATCTAGAATTTATTAATCGAAGGCCAATATGTTCGCATTTGTCAAAAATGTTTAAACAAACTTTATGTGAGACAGACAGCTTTTTAAAACCGATAGCAAAGAAAAAGCTATTGGGATCAGGAAATGAAATACTTGATCATCGTGGAAAGAAAACACCTCCTAATAAGTTGTCAGAAAACAAAATTTTCGAAGTACAGTCGTTTCAATATCACTTTGAGGAAGTCGGCAGATTTTTCGAAATTCCTCGTTTAAACACTCCTTGGGCGGGTTTTATAATAGCAACCTGCACAAATTCATCCTTTCCGGTGTAAACTTCGATGACTCGACCCAGCTTCCCTTTCAAAGGAGGTAGATTGTCTTCTAAAAGAACCACTAAATCACCGACAGCGAGGTTTTTGGATTGTTTAGTCCAATTGCGGCGTTGTTGGAGGGGTCGTTAATATTCGGTCGACCAGTGATTTCAAAAGGTACGATGGTAAAAGTTGATTTGTTTCCAGGTCTCATGTGGTGGTTTATCAGGTGAATCTGGCATTGGAAGTGACGTAAGTGGACGTCCAATCAGCAAATGTCCTGGTGTGAGGCAGTCGAAATCATCAATATAACTTGAAACTTGACCAAGCGGTCGAGAGTTAAGGAGAGCCTCAACACGCAGAGAAAAGATATGGTTGAAGTATAGTCACAGCAAATATAGTGTTTTTCTAAACATAATAATATTGTTAGTGTGAAAATACTTGGCAGTCGTAACAATGTCATAATTTTCCAAATGGCAAGAATGATAATAAAATAATTGTAGAAACCATTTTATTGTTCAAATGTAAAAATGAATATAGTTCGTACAACTATTAGTTCCTACAAAATAAATATAATTGTGATAAACAATTAATCGGCCGTTATTTATGCTTTAGGCAAATATTTTGTGCTGGATTATGGTTGCTGTAATGATATTGCTTTTTTCAAAACAATTTTGTCAGATTGAAGTTGCTGGAACAAAACATGGTTGTAATGATAATAAGATTGTTCTATATCATAAAATGTTAATAGTTTCAGTGATCGTGTAATAGTTCCATAAAACATTTTTTATTTCTTCAGAACCATCTTTATGTTTGTACGAACTATATTTATAATTGTGCCAAACATGTTTATTCTAATTTAAAAACATGTCATATATTTAGGGAATCATATTTATAATTGTATCAATACTGAATTTAATGGTGGGAAAATTAATCTAATTGTATCAACCATTGTTATGGTTGGTATAATTATGTTGCTGCTCCTTCACTCTGAATAATTTAACTTTAAGTATTTCATTTCATTGTGACCTAAGACGTCATAGTATTAAGTGTCAAAGAGGCTAATATGTCTGTTTTATAATAAATGTAACAGACGTGATTTTGAGTGTGCGAAAGTGTAGCTTGTAAGTGATTGGCGATCGTGAAGATGGTTTTACTCTAATAGTACAAGTAAGTATACATAATTTACGGCCAATATTCATTTTCTGACAATATTTATGTAAAATTATTAATTTTTTCGTTTTTCAGTTGAAAGTTAGAAGATTATGAAATTGGTGTATTTTTTAATGAGAAATCTGAAAGTTTTCGGAATTTGGTGTGCAGTTTATTTGTAGCCCCGGAATTGTGTTAACATTAAGTAAAGTCGACTCATTATAGCCAAATTGGTGTGTCACTAAATTTTTAATTTATACAAATATATAT
Organism: Tipula lateralis; assembly: GCA_963932295.1. Classification (NCBI taxonomy): domain Eukaryota; kingdom Metazoa; phylum Arthropoda; class Insecta; order Diptera; family Tipulidae; genus Tipula; species Tipula lateralis. Next base: position 150,312,878 of record OZ010737.1, on the reverse strand, counting down.
TTTTATAAATAATTATAATTATAATTTTTTTTCAGAATCTATGTAGTTTTGTTGAACAAATTTATATTTATTATATTATTAGATAAATTAATATTTATATTATTATTCAATAAAAAATAAATTAAAAATCATTTAATTGTTGGTATTATTCAAGATTTATTTTCATAACATTTTTACTAAAATCATTTCATAATTCAATCCTTTGTAGTAGCAAAAATTTAATGTTCACTACCAATAAGCTTAACGAAATAATATGATATCAAGTACCATACTATGATCATTGCAACAAAAGTTGTTTACGAACATCATGTTCGCTACCAACATGCAATGTTTGCTGCAACAAAAATATAACTGCAACAAACATATTACGTTTGCTGGAACAAAATCTAATCATTTGTAACATGGTCACAACCATAATGTAATGTTCGCTCGAACAAAATAGTTAGTTGTCAAAACCACTATATTACAAATTTATATGATTGTTGCAATAAAAAACCCAAACATAATATGTTCCTCTTAAAACATTTTTGTAGGCACTATATTTTTTTTTTCAGTGAACCTGCTTGATTAGTATCATAAGTTGTTCGTACGTAAATTTCGCCGCCATCATTGTACGGCGAAGGTGAAATTTGGCTAATTTTACTCCCGATTCATGCAAACCACTAAAATTTAAATTTTTCATTCTATTTTGTCATCGTCTCCACTCCTATGCAGCTCCTCTTTTAAACCTTGTGATGATAACAATGCATATAGTTCGCACAGTTCTGAATTAGCTCCAATAAAGTTTGTGCGGTTATCCGACCTCATAGACCTCGTGTCCTCACTAAACGTTTGAAGCATCCCATAAATGCTTGTGTACTGAGGTCAGACGCTAACTCCAAATGTATTGCCTTTGTGACGAAACAAATCAATAGGCAAAGATAAGGATTTGTTGGAGCTTTTTCGCGGATGCGATAGTGAACATAGAATGACCCGGCAAAATCAATCCCTACTGTGTAAAAGGGTGGTAAAACATGAACTCGTTCGTCTACCAGCAGGTAAACTTCCCATTTGTTGACTCATGGGTGTAGGATGGGTCCCGAAACATTCTTTACACTCTCGAAATACCTTCTTACACACTTTTGTTCCATATACAAGGGCCAGTAATATTGACAAACAGCAGCTTACAATGCTTGTGGGCCGGCGTGTAAAAGTTTCCTGTGATAAAAATTAATTAATATTAGAGTGAATTTATGGTTGTCAGGTAAAAGGATCGGATGTTTTGAGATATATGGCAAGCTGGTGTACTGAAGGCGGCTACCCACTCTAATAACGTGATCCTCGTCCATGAAGAGTGACAGCGAACGAAGTGAAGGCTGTTTAACGATAAAATCTTTCCTTTCTAGCCCCGCGTATTCAACAGTGAAAGATTCTCTTTGGATGATTCGTATTATGGCGGTGAGGGCTCGATCCAATTCTTCCAATTTTAGTGGGCCACTAAATTTGAAATTAGGTTTGGTTTTAAAACGAAGTATGTACGCTACAATTCGTCTCAATCTCCGAAAATCGTTGTGATATTTTATTTGTGAAGTATATTTTGTGGAGGCTCTGTTGAAATGACTGTAACTGGTGCAGGCTTTCTTAATTCACTTTCTTGTTCAGTTATTGGAAATACTTTATTAAGCGTTGCCCACCAGCCCGCTTCTAGAGATAGAAATGAAGGCCCATCCGTCCAAAGACTGGACTGGATGAATTTATCAGTAGGCATTCCTCGAGATACTAAATCAGCTGGGTTGCACTCAGTTGGAACATGCAGCCAATTTTCCGGTTTGGAGCATTCTTGTATGGCCGACACTCGTTTGGAAACAAAGGTTTTCCGTTTGGATGGGCACGACTTTATCCAATGAAGCATAATTGTTGAGTAAGATCAATAAAATGTTCTATCGATGTTAAAATTGAAGTTTTCATGAATCCTTCGTGTTAGCTGTGCCAAGAGAACTGCGGCACATAACTCTAAGCGAGGTAGAGTTATTTTCTTGAGTGGTGCAAAACGTGACTTGGAGCATAAAAGTTTGACGGAGATTCGGTCATCGACTGTTGTACTACGAACATATAGAACAGCTCCATAAGCTCGCTCGCTTGCATCGGAAAATCCATGTAACTAGACGTTATGTGGTTCCGATGAATTAAACAAATGTCTATCTATCCTTTACATTTTGAGTGCAGTTAGGCTGTCGCGAAGTGTTTGCCAGTATGTATGTTAGTGTTGTGGTAGTGATTGGTTCCAATCTAGTTTTAGCTGCCATAACGATTGTATCAATGGTAACAACGTTTTCGGTGAATTCATGTGGGACATCCTTGATTATCTCAGCTACGTTAGTACACCACTTTCTTAGTTCCATGCCTCCAGCTTGAAGTATGGTTGTAATTTCATGTTTAAGTTCTATGGCAGACTCAAGTGAATTGGTCCCGGTCAGTAGATCATCAATGTAAAAATCCTTATCTATGGCATTAGCGGCTGATGGGAAGATTTCTTTATGGTCAAGTGCTAACTGTTGGACACATCTTGTAGCAAGAAACGGAACAGATGATGTGCCATAAGTAACCGTCTTCAATTTAAATGTGGAAAGCGGTTCAATCGGAGACTCTCGCCAGAGAATCAATTGTATTTATGATCGTCTTGGTGTACCTTAATTTGCCGATACATCTTGGCAATATCGGCGCTGAATGCATAGGCATGTGCCCTAAACCGGATTAAAATGAAGAACAGATCATTCTGTACGACTGGACCAACCATCATGATAGAGTTAAGTGATAATCCGCTAAAGGTTTTGGCGGAGCCGTCGAAAACAACACGTAGTTTTGTTGTAGAACTGTCAGGTTTCATGATGCAATGATGAGGTAGATAGAATGTTGGTTGAGTAATTAAATTGGGATCAATATATTCCATGTAACCTTACCTCTTGTACTCATTGATAAAACTTGAATATTCCGAGAATAAACTGGGTGATTTGTGGAGACGTCTTTCAAGACTAAAAAATCGACGAGCAGCCAAACTTCTTGAGTCACGTAGTGTTGATAGATCCTTCAAAAATGGAAGTTTCACAATGAATCGTCCGTTATCTCTTGTAGTGAATTTTTTGAAATGGTTTTCACACTCAATTTCTTCTGATGAACGTGGTTGAAGAGAATGAGGTACGTTTTCGATATTCCAAAATTGTTCAATTTGTTGATTCAATGTTATTGAACTCTCAACGATCAAATGACAACAGTGATCAGGATTCGGATATGATGATAGCTTTCCAGACATAATCCAACCAAGTTGGATTGTCATTTAACTTAATTTGACCTACAGAGAGTAACTCTTGATAAATCTTGGCTCCCAGCAATAAATCGATATCTTGAAATTTGAAAAACTCAGGATCAGCTAATTTTATGTTGGACATTATTAATAAATGTGGTAGGTTGGTAGCATTTGATTTTGGGCAGAACGTGTACATCTAATGTGGTAGAAAAATGTGTCACTTGTGATTTCAAAGTGATTGTCAAACTCCCCGAACATGTAACGAGATTGGATCCAATTCCACTTATTTTAACAGCACTGTTACGATGTGCATGGTTAAGAGTCGATGCAAATGATTTGGTCATAAAGTTTAGTTGAGAACCAGAGTCCAAAAGTGCTCTTTCAATGACCGGTTGTCCAGAACGATCAAGTTCCTTGACTAATGCAGTGGCTAAATAAACAAATGACAGTGAATTTGTCTTGAAATTGGCTGCCGCAAGTGATGACGAGGTTACAGTCGTATTAATGGGTTTTTCCTTTGATAAGGTTCCTGGCTTCGAAGCAGGAGTCGGTGGCCCGCCTTCGAATATGTGATACTCTCCTCATCTGTTCCTTTGTGGAGCAGTGAATGGTGCGTTTAATTGCAATGTCGGCAACGAAAAGTTATTGGACATGCTAAAACCATGTGATCAGCAGATTGGCATGTACGATTGAAATGGTGCTTCGATTTAATTGATGGTTGTGGATGGTTCGAGACAGTTGACCTGGATTCCGCCTGTCCTTCTAAACGATGAGCTCTCGAACTTAGAAAGTGACTTATGTCGTCTACTGTAGGAAGGCGTGTTGTTGACTGGAATTTGGTTCTACTATTAAGAGATGGATTGTCGTGTATAAGCGCGTTATATGTACTAATGAATGAATTCCATTCAAGATAGCTGCCTGAAAAAGTTTGGAGATCGATCGTTGGTAACCCTGCGTTTATTGAGGGTGGAATTGTTTGCAGTTGTGGTTTCTCCTCACCGATCTGCTGTTTCCGCTTTGTCTCCTTGAGTTCTTCTAATCGTTCTTCGAACTCCGATATAACAAATATATATGAATCGTCCACTCTGGTACGGACTTCTTCTGTTAACAGGTCAACATCTATTAGCTCGTATGGAGGTAGCATTTTTTGGTAAATTGCCCAGCTAGTATTCAATTCAGCCAGTCGATGCTGGACTAATTTGGCCTTTGCGGTAGCCAGCTTCGTTAAAACAAAACTTTCATAGCGTTCTAACTGTTCTAGCAGATTGTCTATAAATTGTTTTGATCGACTCGTGTCTTCCGTTGGAGGCTTTAGTACAGTTATCAATTCTACTTACAGTTTGCTGACTTCACTGCTAATATTATTGCTGGTTTAAGAGTACTGTTGTCTCCGAACTCCAGTTGGTTTCAATACACAATTATTGGAAGACAGTAGTTTAGCCCTGATGCACTGGCTTTTCACACTTCATGTGTGTGCAGATCACAAAATTTGGTTAAGACAAATAAGTAAGCAGCATCCAATCGTAATTAACAGTTGTAACAATATGACAAATGAAGATATTTAGTTTAGTTTAACAGAGTTGTACTAAAATATTAATATTACTACGATTGTGAAGTATTTCCTAAAAAAAAGTTATTCCTAAAATCAAAAACAATAATAAAAATGTATATATGTATTTGAAAATACGTAATACAAAACAAATTCGAAAATTACATAAAAACAGGTAATTGTTATCCCTTTGGAAAATTTTTGACAACTGTCCATTGGAAAAATTATCACAATTTATAAAGATAACGGAATAATAATATTTTAACAAAAAAACGTGTATTTCAAAAAATTGGTTTTCCGAGTTTTCCGATTATACTAAACGGCGGGAACTATAGCGACAAACATTTTTGAGTAGGTCTAGACCTATGCAAACGGAAAATCAAATAAATTTTTCAAAAAGTTGGGCTTCTGGTAGTTAGGATTAAGGATTAATGACCGAGTTCTATCCCAGGTGACCATATTTGAGAACTTCTTCCAAAAACCAATTTTCCATCCAACATACAAAATCCATCAAACTCGGTTGAGAAATAATCGAGCTCCGTCACATGTGATCATATACCAGAACTTCTTCCAAAAATCATTTTGGAATCCCATTTTCATCTAACATACACATTTCTATTATAATCGGATAAGAAATAGCCGAGTTTCGTCTGAAGTAGTCAAACTCTGGAACTTCTTCCAAAAATCATTGTATTATATCCTATTTCCATCCAACATACTCAATTCCATCATAATCGGCTAAAAAATATTCGAATTCTTTCCCAGGTGGCCATATTTCAGAACTTTGCCCAAAAAACATTTTCCAATCGATTCAGAAATGGTCGAGTTCAATCCCAGGTGGTCATATTCTAGAGCTTTTTTGAAAAACCATTTTAAATTTCAACTTCTATCCGACATGCCTAGTCCCATCATAATCGATTAGGAATTGACCGATTTTTGTCTCAAATGGAAATTCGAACTTCTTCTGAATGGATTCTAGCCGCTGTACGTCATACAGGAAGATCCCGACTGCGTTTGCGTGACGAAGTCGAACTATACCTTCGTTTGAACTGTTTTTTCTTTAATTCGTCTCAAAAACAAGATCTCATTGCTTGTAAGGTTATTTTCCTCTGCCCATTCCTCCGTGGTGTTGAGGGAATCTATTACTTTATCGTTGTTGATTCTGCTCTGTTCTTCTTTGCTACCAATCGCCCATTCCATTATTTCGTTCTCAGTTAAATCATTTTCGTTTACCAAATTATTCAGTCTAGCCAGGGGGATATCGTCCTCTTCCACAAAATGATCTTCCGGTATATTTATTCTATTGCGTCGATCGATGAAAAACCAATGTTTAAATGAACTCATGACAACGGATCATGGGACTTGATTCCAGGCTTCAACTATTTAAAACAGCTTCCAAGTGACGAGAAATTTCAGGGATGAATAAATCGTTGTACCACTCCTTAAAAAGCGCAGTTTGCCAAACATTTTCATACAGTGGTAAATTTACTAATACAGTGGTAAAACAGTGGTAAATTTTAGTTGTAAATTTACACAGAGGATTTTTAGATTTTCGAAGCATCATCAAATCGAGTTTATGCGTCCCAGTTGCATTTACATAAGGCACAATGGTGACACTTGCCTTCATGGATTTCCATCCTACAGCAGTTTTTTCGAAAACGGTAGCGTTTGTTTTCTTGAGCAAACCTTTGTAAACAAGACCAGTTTCGTCACAATTGTAGATTTGTTCAGGTAAAAATCGATTTTCGGCAATAATTCTTCTGAAATCGCCTGTAAATTTAGCATCACTCTCAGTGTTGCAGGAAGTTTTTCACCGGTTACCGTCAAAATTCTTATGCCTTGGCGTTTTTTGAAGTTATCAAGTCAGCCATCACTGGCTGAAAATTCTTCGTATCCATTTTAAATCTACTGTTTTAATTTTGAGCATCTCGTTTGAAATCAATTCGTTTGCTTCTCTTCGTAGTAAAAACCATGCGTATAGTTTATCATCAAGATCGGGATTTTTTAATGGCTTCATTCGCTTGATTTTCTTTTGATTAATATACGTTATCCTCCTTAAAGTCGACTTAAAGATGTTGTAGCGTCTGCAGATTTTTATTGGTGTCTTGCCATCTTGGGGTTAAGATTTAAAATTGATAATTTTTTGTCAGTGAAAGTTTTTTTTCCATTTTTTCCAGAACCATCTGTGCATTGCATAGCTTCACGCCAGCCTATAGTACTGACATGGGGGATGGGTCGGCCCCTATCGGGATTCAAACCCGGTACTTCCCGCTCCAACTGCCACAGCTTTAACCACTGAGCCAGCTGGGCGATTTCAGTGAAATTGATACTCTGCCTTTCTTTTCCATTTTTTACGGAAGAATGAAAATTAAAATGAAAAATAAAACCATGGTTGCTTGTACAGACATTTTAGAATCAAAAAAGTTGCTAATGCAGAGGTTGCTTCAATAGAATGTCGCTTGAGTAAATAGTGCTTATAAAACAAAAATAAATCAAACATAATTGCCCGATGAACTTAGAAATTTTGAAAAACTTGGCTGGCTATCACGTTACTCGTCAATCAAAATATTATTTCTAACTTCAAGTAAAAACAACTAAACTAGAACGATGACATTTCCTCTCTCTCTCTCTCTCCTTATTTAAGACCTTTAGTTTGAGAGCATCGACTGTTTGTATTTGAATATTAGTATACATACTAGGCCAATGGTGAAGACAGGCTCAGTTTGTTTAGTGACGCTATTGAAAGTACCTACGCTGCCGTAGATTGCACAGTATTGAACACCAAGCATGGTCTCAAAATTTGTGGAACCATTTTGAAATGATCAAGCATTTAAAAAGTTGTTATACTCACGAATACCTCTAAGATTCGTTTTCATCGCGTCTTAGTTACTTCATTCTATTTGTAAGAAATAGAGACAGTGAGGTAAATTGAAAATAGATACACTAGCACACATCACACCACGAGTTATACTATTTATTAAGTGACTTAGTTGAATGCAATCTGTGATGATATGATTCTAATTGGCTAATTGAAATTAACTTCTGGAGCGACTTGAGGCACCATTAACAAATCTAGCATATAGATTAATTTCACAAGTTTATAGCCTATCGATAAGCGTGTCAAAATCAGAGGCACCCGAATACAATTGCGGCATAGATATGCACATAATTATAGCCATACGGAGGAGAATTCACTTTCGGGAGAGTGATGTGGTGTTTCAATAAACCAAATAATATAATTCGTACAGATAATACCAATCATCATCATGCCACTATCAAAGAGTGATAATAATTCGAAATTTCAAAAAAAGTAACACTGTCGCGACACGAAATGAACACTAAATTTACAAATCGTAACAGTACACTCATCATAAAACCAGTCCAGAACATGACGAGATGGATTTGATATTATCGATCAAGCGGCCATTCAACAATATACAAGCAACACCAACTCAAATTCAAATCAAACTAAGTATCCTTTTTTTCAACATTCTAGTTAGACGCTCGAATGTAATGAAATCGAAATCCCAGATTAAAGTAAACCTAACAATTCAACAGCATACCTCTAAATGTTTCTACAAAGATTCATACCTAATTATTACGCTGTGGAAAAGAAGGGCCTTTTGACAATTGATGCCAACTGCAGAGTTTCATACTTCTGTTTCTAGTTTAACTCACAATACAAGTGGTGAGTCACTTGGTGAGTTAAGAACCATAATAGACGCAAATAAACAATACATTCGAAAAATACCCCAAAACATCCACAAACAGATTTCTTGCACCTATTCAATCAAGACATATCGTTAAAACTCCAGGATTAATGAAGATTGTAACATGGATATTGTTGTAACCAAAATATTTAACAATATTACACCCAGCATTGGTTCAGCCAATCATAGGGTCAAACGCGTACACTTAAGAGCTAATCTGATAAATTTCGACAAGCGTGGAACAATATTTACTATTTTTCGAACTGTTTCGATTTTCTAATTGACCTACCTGAGAGCCAGTTTAACAATAAACGTCAAAAATTTTTGTTACAACTGACTCTTGAAAATATCCCTGAAATGCATCGAACTAATCCCTGAAATGCATCTTACTGAGGTTAAAAAAGACTAGCTTTGTGCTAGACAAGAACATATACAAAGCAAGTCTATTACAATGCTTTTTCCTTCGAAGCTACAACCGCAATTAGGCAATACAAAATTACCGAGGTTTTACATTACCGATTCTCAGTAATTTTTTATCACAATTATCGGTTTATAAATAATTCTCGGTAAATTTTGTTATTGGTAATAAATTAAGGGTTAATTTAAGTGCATATCTGATCCGCGGTTGAAAAGGCTCTTTTCGATTCAACAGATGTTGGTTTTATTGTGAGAATATCGCTCAAGGTAATCTCCTCCTATTTTATTATTTTCAAATACAATTATTTTTCGTTTTTATAACTTCAAAAAGTCATCGGAATAGTTCGAGCGTTTCTCTGTTAGATGGAAAATTGGTTGGTTTGGATTTTTATTTAGTCGTGTATTTTGGTTGGTTAACTCGTCCAACAGAAACGTAATAGAGACGTTATGACTCCCTTATTATAAGAATAAAATGAACGTCAGAGACACAATTTTGTATGAGCCATGAATGCTAATTTAATATTCAAGCTAAAGGGTCCGCCAAATACCATTTTTTTTTTGAAAATGCTATAAAAAAAACTACTGAATATTTTCTCAAATTTCTTTTTTTATTTAAAAGTACAATCCTTCCGGTTAATAATGGAAAATAATTTCATTCAAATGGCTACCTCGGCTGGCCATGCAGTAGCCTACACAATCGGTCCAATTTTTAAGCACATTATCGATTGTGTGCAGCTGTATTTCACCAATGGCTTCACGAATATTGTCCTTTAAAGCGTCAATTGTCTCTGGCTTGTCGGCGTTACACTTATCTTTGAGGGCACCTCACAAATAATAGTCCAACGGTGTCAAATCGCAGCTCCGAGGTGGCCAAACGACATCGAGTGTAGCTTCAGCTGTGTGGCACGTAACGCAGTCCTGTTGAAACCAAATGTTGCCAATATCCTCCTCTTCAATTTTTCTGAACAAAAATTCGTTCAACATGGCCCGATAACGATCGCCATTGACTGTAACGGCCACTCCTTGCTCATTTTCGAAGAAAAATTGCCGAATTATGCCTCTGGACCAAAATCCACACCAAACAGTGACTCGTTTTGGGTGTACTGGCTTTTCAATGTATGCGACAATTTTGCTTGTTTACATACCCGCCAAGATCAAAATGAGCTTCATCCGAAAAGATGATTTTTTTGGTAAAATCGGCATCTTCTGTAAGTCGATCGAAGGCCCATTCAGCGAAGCGAAAACGCATTGGATGGTCAATTGGCCTCAATTCCAGAAACAATTGGACTTTGTATGGCGTCATACCAAGGTCTTTATGCAAAATTCGTCTAAATGATGTCTCCGAAATGTTCAATTGTTGAGAACGACGGTGAATTGATGTTGATGGCGCATTACGCACACTTTCTGCCACAGTATCAATATTCTCGGGTGTACGCACTGTTTTTGGCTTTTCACGCTTTGGTTTATCGATGAGGATGGCAGTTTCTTTCACTTTTTTCATAAGATAACGAACATACGGAGCTGACGGTGCTTCTCTTCTTCCAAAATCCGTACGTAATTTTCGCACACATTCTGCAACATTACCATGATTTTCAAAGTAATGTCGCAATATTTCCCAGCGTTGTTCAAGCGTATACACAACCATATTCGTTCAGCGAAAGGATAAAACTAATTATCTGTCAAATCAGACATGAGCTAAGTCTTACCATTCACGAAATAAGCACTAGTTGAAAAAAAAAATTTAGATGGCGGACCCTTTACATAGTGGCCGTTTTGTTATTACGTTTTGATTTTTACTTCTGTCTCCTCTTCTCCTGAACATGTAGCAATCAGAAGTTTGCTGTTAGAGCTGGAGAGAGAGAGAGGGGATCGGAGTGATTGCTTATGCAGATGACGGAGCGAAGCTGTCTCTGGGTAATATTTGAGCATGATGACGGAGGTAATCCAAAATGATCTCCTTATCAATATTGGGTGGGTCATCAGACGTGGACTGGCAATTAGCTGGTCCAACACTGAACTGGCACTATTTACTAGAAAATATCAAATCCCCTCTCTTAAATGGCACGAGACTAGCATTTACTGACAAGGTAAGATTTGTATGCGTAATCTTGGATAATAAGCTTATAGTTGCCCAATATATTGAAAAGAGTAAACAAGGCTAATATAGCCATGTACTCGTGCAGAAACGTCAACATGCTACCCTGGCTATTCACTTCCGTAGAAAGTCCGATATTTATGTATGGTTGAGCGTGTAGTGGCCAACTATTGAAAAATAATATACAAAAAGAGAATCGAGAAGATGCAAAGAACGACAGGCATGCTTACAAGCGGGGCGCTGAGGATAACACCAACACGTGCCTTGGAGGTTATGTTTCACCTTCCCCCGTCGATATTTATGGTAAACAGATGGGGGTGATTACGACCACCCGATATCTCAGTGGAAATGTCTTCAGACAGGAAACTCGACGATTATTAGATCGCTAAGGAACGAACTGGTGAATCTAGACTACGTTACACCAACTTTGTACTTCGAGAAATGGTTCCGTTCTACCTGCCCATCGAAAGATTTTTGGAGGAGCGGGTTTTAAAATAGGAGCTGGAGGGCTCTGTGATAAATTGGAAATAGATATATAAGTTCGTCTCCCTGATCACTGCAATGAGTACCAGGCAGAGCTGCTAACGATTGAGGAGGTCGTTAATTGGTTGAGACATAATATGGTATCCTCGACTGATATCGCAATTTATGTGAACAGTCAGGCGTCGATCCGTTCGCTGGACTTTTTTTCTGACGTCTAGACTGGCGTTTGGTTGCCACTTGTTTCTGAATGAAATGAGTGAACATTTCAACATTCAGAAAGTCCGGGTCACTGGCTAGTACTACTCAGACATGGTACTACTCTTCAACTGCTTAAAAAGAAGGCAGTAGGCCAAAGTTGGACTCAAAACGAGCAAAGACGCTGATCTCCCTACAAAGACGTGAACTTTAAACTATCGTGAGGATACTCACAGGACACTGCCTACTTGGAGAACATGCGAAGAGGCTAGGTCTAGAAGCCAATGACTTTTGCAAAAGCTGTATGGATGAGGGTGGAGGAGGAAGAGAAGGTATTTCAATGGGTAAATTCTTATGATGGACTGCCTATTATGTATTTTATTATGCTCTTAATAAAGAATGTCTTATTGTAATAATCATATAATAGACCTGTTGTCTTACAAACTCTTACTATAAAGCTAATAAGTTCGTATCCTTATATTCAAATTCACTGAACCAAGATTTTTTATTTAGATTACATCCGCTAGCAAAAATCCATTTCATCACAAACTAAAGCAAAGCCAAATGTGTCAAATGAAACCGCAAGGGGGGAAATATAATAAATGTTTACCAATAAATTTATCGTTTGAACTTGAAACCAAAACCAAAAATCAATCTTTGAAAAACTAACTCATCATTTATCTTATATACACATACACTGATGTGCCTACGCAAAAGGATAGCGTATCGAAGCACTCGAATAGAGACGAATTTGTAATCCATACATCAAAATTTATATGTGCGTATCAAACCTTAAACCTATATAATAAGATGAATGCGAATATACTTTGAACGTTGAATTTGATACATGTACACGTATTACGAGGATGTTGTAGAGTGTAGACCGAACAACATAAAAAATATGCTGGTTCAATTTATTATTATTTTTTTTTATGAAATTTATTACCAATTCTTTATGTTCATTAGACATAAAATTACAATGTTTTGATTGTTATTCAATATGGTTATAAATTCAATCATTTTGTCAGCCATCCTTGTACAGTACAGTTGTTATCTTGTAGAATATCGAATGACTTAATTTGATAAACGAGTAACACACTCGACTGGTGGATTTCTAAGAATTGGATCACACGAGCATGCTACGGCAGTTGAAGCGGGACGCACGGGGTTCGAAACGCGATTGGGGCAGTATGCGAAAAGAGATTTTTCACCATCGATCGTTTGGGCGGTGCGATCGGTGGTGAGAATGAACACATCTGGATTCCTTGCTTAGTTTAGAATCTATGCGCCGTCCTATCGTCCATGTCAGTATACTTTAAGATGATATGGAGACATCCACGATCCTTTGGTATGACAACGGACCGTCGCCGGTCTAAGTGTGCGGTAGCAACCACCCCACAAAAAAATCGCATGGACATATGATAGTCATACACTTTTATCACAGTGACCTACTCTGACAGTTCTTGAAAGTGAATATTTTATAAGACCTTAGTTTAAAGGGGTTGATACTAGAATCTTTTCTGTAAAATAGTATTAACAGGCTAAATCGACTAAACGTTCAGCATTTCTGTACCCAGATGGTTTAACACGAATGACAATACAGCTTGATTGGGTATTGTGATGCTGTTGAGCTTGCATACCCAGTAATATTTGCCGTAGTCAACAAAGATGGTGAATTGGTATCCAATATATTTTTTAGTAAATTACGACAAGCAAATCAGCATTCCGCGACTGGAATTAATTAAGGCTTTGCTGTTTGTGAATTAGATGAAAATGTTGAATGATGCATTAAACATAAAAATTAAGAACCGCGTATTATTCACCGATTCACATATAGTGTTGGACTGGCTAACAACCCATCCAACACGTTGGAATACATTCGTCACCAACAGGGCTAGCGATATAATTATACAATCGATAATAGAGAATCCCGCTGATATTGCATCAAGAGGCATGGCTACCGACGAGCTAGCGAACAATGAATTGTGGTGTCATGGGCCGCAATGCCAAACAAGTCATGAAACGCTGAATAGAAGACTCAACTACAGACGAATGACGACCTGCAAGATTAGGTGTATTTGTAGTCTCCGCAAACAATTCGACCGTTTTATTGACAGATATTCTGAATTTCACAAGATGTCAAAAATATTAGCGCTAGTGATGAGATTTGTGAACCCATCAAGAGCAGAACAAATGTAGTAGGACAGATGGCAATGATGTCAGCAAGAGCAGAGGTCGAAATCGCCGAGTTATACCTTAAATCCATCTTTAGATGATCAAGGGATTTTCGAGTAGGAGGTCGGATCCAAGAGTCATTTGAGCCATTTAAGGCCAATCATCTGATCATTCTATCAACGAAATCGCATCTTGTGAAATGCATAGTCAGAAATGTCCATATCATGCAGATTTTGGATAATCAGAGGAAATGTTATATCCAGGAAAATAATTTCTAGGTGCGTTAGATGCATGAGGCTAAATCCTCAATCGAGTTCAGTAAGTGTATCCTTTCCATAAAGTGGGCGTGGACCATTTAAGGTGCAGTCAGTGTGACGAAGAGGATACGTTTCAATGAAGGTATACGTCTGGATATTTGTATGCTTAAGTTCGAAAACCGTACAAATCGTAACCGTATGCAGCCTATCTACAAACAGCTTTCTTGGAGTGCTCAGCCGATTCACATTACGGAGAGGGACAACCATTTGAGAAAAACTGTTCCAGTTTGTCAAGTCTAAGTCATCCGACATAGCAGCCTCAATTCTAAAATATAAAATAGAGTGGAAGTTTATTCCCCCTGGGGCATCACATTATTTTTTTTTAAACGATTTTTACTGGCCATTGTTGGCCCGTACCGTGTCAACAATCTCATTCCATCTGTTTCGATCATGAGCTAGATCTTCATACTCTACGCCGTGGAGCCATCGTCGCCGACAGTAATCTCTTCGCCTACCAAAACGCTGGTCACCCCTTAAAGATTGCTGCATCATTGGGTTCGGATCAGCACGAAGAACATGACCGAGCCAACGTACTCGCTGTCCTTTAATTTCATGCGCGATAGAATTCGCATTAATTCTCGTTATTGAACGGAACTCGGTTTGTGCCATCAACGTCACGTTTTTGTGAACAACAGTGTGATTAACACACTGTACAGTTTCAGCTTATCCGTATTTGCTGTGGTGACTAATAGTAATTGCTTACTGATATGAAAAAAGAAAGGTGTGATAAATTAGTTGGTGATCTGCCTTTGAGTATAAATCTTTTTAAATGAAAACCCACAACTTAAATATTAAAGTCGTATCTGCAATAGTATAGGCGATACCTCTTACCAGCCGGGTCTCGGTAAAATGAAAAATAAGATTTCCTGTTAGGAAGAGAAGTAATTTCTAAACTTAGAAATCAGCCGGTTCTGGGCAGTAGACAATCGCAAAATAATTCATCAATCCCTTAAAGGTAAGGTGTGTCATTCGGCTTGGAGAAGTCACTCTATATGTTTCTTGGAAAAAAACTGAATCGTGGAAAATTTTGAGCTGTTGGGACAAGTAAGTGATGTGAAGAATCGAAACGATGTATGCCGCTCAAGAATACTAACTGATAATATTGCTGATGTAGCTCGTAGTGTTGAAGAAAACCCAGGGTTGTCCATTCCTCGTCGATCTTGGGAATAAGACATTCTACAAGCGACATTACACCGTATTTCGCCCGTATTAAGACTAAGGCCTTAAGGATTTTAAAGTTCAGTTAACACAAAAACTCAAGCCGATCGATCACCATAAACGTCATATATTCGCTGATTGGGCTCTTTAAATGCATAAAAATGATTCGGATTTTCATCAAAAAATCATATTCAGCATGATGAGTGCAAATACCGAACTATGATTAATTATTTTTTATGGCCGGAAATCAAAACTGGCCACCGAGATCTTATGATTTAACACCTATAGACTCTTTTCTTTGGGACCACGTGAAAGATAAGGTCTAAGGTAATGCTCTACAATCAATAATGTTGTCCAAACGAAAATTACCTGGTCACGATAACAGACAAAAAAACAAGTGTTGTGTTCTATCAAAAACCAACAAAATGATTTAAATAATTTTTTTGTAGCCGGAAATGGAAACATTCAACAACAAACTATAGCTATCCAAAGTAACACTTCCAATGATCTTGCAAATATCAATGTCATAGATGATCCACAACCACAAAATAATCCAAGCTGTGATGATAGATCTGTGTTAGGTAAATCAGAAGACATTGAGGGGGTTTTATTCTCTGAAACGATTTGCCAATAAGTTTAGAATTAGATTTAGATGATCCGGCAGTCTGGCCAGATTTAAATAATAAAATTTAAATCCACCATATTTGTTATACTGTGACAACAGGTAGGAAGTTTAATAACAAATTTTAAAAAAAATTCTCTTGGATTGAAGTGTCAAATGAATTGTGAACAAGCGCATCGGGTTTATGTTTATTTGTTGTTGTTTTAAATTTTTTTTTCAATTAAATTGACAGCCAAAATGTCAAATGAATAATAAACAATCACATCGGTTTTAGATTTAGTTTATAAAAAAATGTTTAACTTCTTAAAAATGTGTTCAATATGAAAATGTGCCGAACCAACAACCAGTGAACAGAAGAAAGCACAGTAAAATGGAAGAGAATGTATATATAAAATGGAATGTGTGTCTGTTTATAGGAGACCAAACCTCTGGACCGATCTTCCTGAAATTTTCATATCATTTAACTGGGACTCTTTTATGATTAATAGGGTACTTTTTATCGACCACGCCCACTTTTACGCCCACTTTTTTAAAATTATGTAATTGCTCCCATAAGTTTTTAAATGATTTACTTCAAATTGTATACACATTATATACTCCAGGTGAGTTAGAAATAAACATTTCTTACGCCACGCCCCCTTTCACGCCCCTTTTCACGCCAAATTTTGTTTGCAAGTTTTAAATTTTTGTTCTCTGTACAAATTGGTTCCTTCCAACGAATTTTTTTTTATTTGGTAGTATATTGCTCTTAATACTGTTAACGTCGCCATATAACTATGAACCACGCCCACTTTAGCAGCAATGAAGCTGTATGGCGAATTTTAGGATTTCCAATTCATGAACGTCGTCCGACTGTTGTGCATTTATCTGTTCACCTCGAAAATGGACAACGCGTTTATTTTACGGGACCAGCTACAACGTTAACTTCCTTTTTTTGATATATGTACAAATGATTCCTTTGCTTAAACTCTCCTCTGCATTAGGTAGGCTGTATACTATTCATCCCCAGAATGCAGGATGCTTTTATTTACGAATGCTTCTAATAAATGTTCGTGGACCAACTTCATTCGAAAACTTGCGTACAGTTAATGGCCAATTATGTGCAACTTATCGAGAGGCATGCCAAAAACTAAATTTATTAGAAACGACTCGCATTGGGAAACAACACTAGCAGATGCATCAATATCTAATCATCTATGCCAGATAAGAGCATTATTTGCTATCATATTGGTAACTTGCTTTCCATCCTAACCGAAACAACTTTGGAATACATTTAAAGCAAATATGAGTGAAGACATACTGCATCGAAAGAGAATTACCTGCAACGACGAAACAATTGAATTTTCAGACGCAATTTATAATGATGCTTTGATTCTACTAGAAGACAAGTGCTTGCAAATAAACAACAAAACCCTCTCGCAAGTTGGTATGATTAGTCCTAATCGATCAGACGATGATGCGTCTGACCATAGCATCCTAAATAAAGAAGCCGCAATCATCGAAATTGAACTTAAAAAGTTTATACCCCATATTTACAAATACATAAATAAGTCATGACGTCATTAAAATCGAAAAAAAAAATCGCTCTGCATTTCAACTCTACTACTAAAAACCTCTATATTTCAGCATAATCACTAAAAACTTGACAGTGTCAAGAAAATTTTTTGTTTTTTTTTTAGCTGTCATTTATATTTTTAAAATACAAAACGGCAACAATTTATTTTTATTGTTTTTAATTTGTGCAATAATAATGTGTTTAAAGTTAAATTAATTGTAAGTGCTACGTATATTTATGCAGAAACAAAAGATCTACAATTACATCATTGTAGATCAATTTCATGTTATATGTAATAAGTGCGATGTTGAAATTTTGATAAAATATGGGGATTATAGCAAATCACCATTTGTTATTGTCAAAAAACATCAAATCATTACATATTTATATATGTACATATCAATACAATATTTACTACACCGGCTCTCGTTTGATCACCAAAGTCAGGCAATATTAAATATGTTATTGTTAAGATATGTTGTAATTTAATTTTATTATATGGATCAACTAATTTTTGTTTTTATATGTTGTAGATTCAAATAGAATGAAAATTCAAATAGGATGACTGTCACAACATGGTAAATGATGACAACTTTTAATAAACAATATTCTGAAATAGTGGCCAATTTATAAAGATGTTGTTGTTGTTGTTGCGGCTGCTAACGCACTTAGACCGGCGTTTCTGGTCCGTTGACTTAAAGATGTGTAGCTTGAGTGTTTGTTAAGTAGAACAAATTTTCAAAAATAATTAAAAACACTAACTTTTTTTCTTAATTTTAGGGAAAATAATAAAAATAATTCATTTTTAGGTACATGTATTAAAATGTATGTATGTATGAACATACTAATTAAAAACAATTATAAAAAAATACATACGAGTACAGGTATGTTACATAATTTTGTGGTTTATAATGTGTTCGTTGTTTTCTATGGTGTTGCAGTTTGTGCAGTATGGTGAATCTTCTAATTTTATAATATGTTTATATTTTGTATGAATGTCCTGTTGTAATGCGGCACATTCTGTTAAGTTCTTGAGTATTGAGATCATTAGGGGTGTTGAGATCATAAACCATAGATTTGTTTTAGGAGATGGGACGATTTGTTTATAGTATGTCCCAATGGTGTTGGTCATAATGTTGTATTTTATTTTACATTCCGATAGTATGTGGTTAATTATTTTATTTGTAGTATCTGTTATGGTTGGTTCGTTTTCCAGGTGGGTGTGTGACTGTGTAGCTTTTTTGCCAGTTTATCTTTTGTTCAGTTTATTATTTCGCAATGGCCTAGTATTCATTGAATTGTAAATTTTTTATTTATATTGTGTCCTACAGTGTCCATTATCTGGTTTTCATAGCGTCTGTTAGCATTTTCATTTAGTGCAGAAACTATGGATTGGCATGCGCTCTGAGAATCGGTGATTATTAAAATATTATTGGTTTTTAATCCAAGTGAAATGGTTACGGCTATTTTAATTGTTATGGTTTCTATTGTTTTAATGTTTATGAGGGTTTTCAGTTGAAAAGAGAGTTTTAAGTTGCTTCTTTAAATGAAAATTGCTATTCCGGCCTTGCTTTCTCCTATAGAACCATCTGTGTATATATGATCATGGTTGGAGTATTTATTAATGTTTGCTGCGTTATTTATTGCAGTTCTATATTAATATAATATAATATTTTGTTTTAATGTTCTGTAATGTTTCCAATATAGTCATTCAATATAGTCAAGTATAGTCAACGGGTAAATTATGATACTTCCACCCTTATAAGTGGTTTATTTATAAGTAGTCGGCCAATTATAAGTGGTTTTGTTCTTTCGCCCATTAGAGCTCAATAAAATAGTATGTTTATACGCCCTTTGGCAAGCTTTCCACTTTTGCACTTCGCGTTTTAGTATTTTCGCAACTCTCCACATAAATATTTATGTATGTATGTAGTAAACAATATTATGTAAAAGTATTTACATATATGTATAAAGGTATAGCAAGGCTTGCTATAACTTAATATGCATAAAAAGGGAATGATTGGTATTCGGAAATTACAATTTTCAGCAAATTCATTAACATCATATATTACTGTGATTATTTTGATGTTAGTTCACGGTAAATAATAAGTTATAACTCGTCATTGATAATGTAATTATGAAATATGTAGATAAATTTGAAATTTTGGTTTCATCAACAGCTCCAATTTATATTGTAGTGACCAAGTAAGTGCATGGATTAATTTTCAACCACTTAGAGTCACGTGCAGTCACTTAGAAAACCTGGTGCGATTGGAGACTATGTGTACCAAGACTATACATTGCTACACAGTGGAGATTATCTCAATTTTGGATTGGAATTTCTCATTGAGCCACACATTTTAACTTAAAAATTTGGAAAGTTACAACGAAGGAATCTGAGACAACTATTAATGTCAAAAACAATTTCGTTTTAATTCAATTATTAGTTATAATTTAATTTAAAATAAATATAATACACATAAAAATGCATCAGAATGTCAAGCCATAGTTGGTTATTCAATATAAAAATAAATACTTTTTTTGGCTAGCAAAATATGTAATTTAAATTTAAATTCATCATATGAACAAAATTTATAAAAAAAAAACGTTCACCATAGTTTTATATGGCTTTGTTAAATTTTTGGGTTTCAACAATGTTGTAAATATTTGATAAACATTTTTAAACTAAAATAATAATAAATTAAGATAAGTTATAAAACTATGTACAGTAAATAGTTTAAGTTTTAAAATTAAATAAACAATTTCATTAAATAAATCAAATATAAATAAAAATTATCATTTCATTTTAAATCACAGCATTGAGTCCATGGCAACCTGGCTTATATTTGAAAAAAACTGAAATCTAAATTAATTAAATTATTTAAATATTGTCATTTTTCTCTTTTTTGTAAGGTGTCCTGAAGATTGAATTGCGTTATTTTGGATTTACAATAATTATTCAAAAAAACATTGCACCCAAATTTAACATAACGTTTTATAACATTAAAATCTGTTTCAAAGCATGCAGGCATTTTCTGTAGACTTACTACCACATACAAATAACCGTGATAGTGATTTGAATTTAAAAACGATTTAACAAATATGTCCGATGTCAATGTTTCGAATACGCGATATGTACAATTTCCGATTAAAATAGAAAATTACGTGGGATACTATAATCCTCCTCGATCTTAATCCTTTAAGTAATACGCCGTATCTAAATTTAACTCAAAACTAGATCTTTGGAAGTGGCTAATTTTACTTTACAAAAATCACAATTCTATTTTAAATTTTTCGCTCACCTTTTACTAACATAACCAGACACATATGTTAGACCTGAAAAAATTTCAGGTTAACTGATATTTTTTCAGTGGCTTCTATATGCCATATAAATCGTCATATTCAGCATGCACTACGTCTGAAAAATTAAAATTACTTTTTACGTTGAGTGTTGCGGCCGATGATTTTGTAAGCTTTAATAGGCTAAGTACATAATTTTAATTTTTATTTTCCGATTGTAAAATTTGCCGTACGGAGACATTATATCCACTCATTTGCCTATACTGTTCAAATCTAGCCTCGAGCTTGTCAGTCTGGAATTTCCCGAATTTTGGTGAGCTTGTCGGTGGACTTTGGACAGGTATTTTAATTTCAACCAATGTGTTGTAATGTTAAATAAATATTATAATTTTTATTTAAAAATGGAAGATCTCGGAAGAATTTGTATTGAAAAAACAATGGTTTTTCATAAATGTTTTGGAATTAAAATAAGTTTTAAAATCCATTATCTGTTAAACTTAGAATTATTATTTTTCAAACCAAAAATTTGTCGGACGTATACATGTGAACATAATAGGCAATATCTTAAAACAAAACTTATTGACACACTAGGTGAATATGTTTAACTAAATCACATAAACGCTTCATATTCAACTGAAGTGGAAAATTGACAAACTCGTGATGATAATTTAAAATATAAAATGTTTAAATTATGATTTTTTTTAAATAAATTGTGTATGTAGAAGAAGCTATTTTTGAACCGCTTTATTTTTGAACGAAGACAGTCGTGCAAGTGAAAAACTGTCGATTTTCAGCCAAAAAATTGGTTTGACTTACATAACTATGCTCATGATAACGTCTTATAAATAGAATTGAGACAACACTATAAATTAATATGCTCAACAAAACCATACATATATGCTTAATTTCCCACGGAGGTGAATCGTCTTCACAGTCATGATGATAATCTCAATTTTATCGAACTTTATCGGTTATTCACCTAATGAACTTTGTGTACAAAGCTATAGGTATCGTTTAACTTTAATATAGTTTGTATCTAAATAAATGTATTTAAATAAAAAAAAATCAAATACTTAAAATTATTTTAAAAATTCACACTGTTAAAAACTGTAACGATTTTTATGATGCCACCTTGTACGTAGCACAAGAAGTTTAAGAATTATACGAAAATAAAAAAATTCAAATATTTTTTCAAGTATTCACTTCTATATACATGTTTGGGTATTTTAATTGTGTAATTTGGATTACAACATTAACTATATGCTTTAAAATAATAATAAATACGATTTATATTATTAAAACTATTAAGTGCCATCTCTCATCCAACATTTGAAGTATATTGTTCTTTTTCGTAGTTCATACGTCATTGATCTCGTTTTATATATTTTTATACGGCGTTTAGAACCAATTATAACATATACATGCATAAAAATTAAATAAATCAACCCGTTTTTCTTTTTATCATAACTATTAAAATAATTCGTATTTTCATTTGATTTCCATATATGTTATATGAAAATGTTTGATTTAAATATTGATATAAAAATAATTTTTGATTTCAGTATTTTTCATTCATTAAAATTGAAACAAAAATCTTCAATTTTACATTAGTTCTTATGGAATGTATGAAAATCTAGACCCCATAAATAAGCTCAATAAATTTAAAGGGTCAATCATTGCTGCTTGTACTATTTAGGATGCTATGGTCTGACCAAGATGTACAACGAGAAAGCAATTACAATCCACAAGAAATAGAATTATTTAAGGCTGAAAACCTACCACATTTACAGCAGAAGCAACTCTCGGCATACAACACTTTAATGACAGCAGTTACTAATGAAAGTGGTGGATTGTACTTTATTGATGCACCAGGGAGAACAGGAAATTTTGGCTAAAGTTCAATCGCAAAATAATATTGCACTAGCCATTGCATCGTCCGGTATAGCAGGAACACTTTTGGATTGTGGCAGAGCAGCGCATTCGGCACTGAAATTACCTCTCCATCCGCAATTCTCTGAGACGCACACATGCAATATTAAAAAAACTCCTACATGGGTAAAGTCCTGCAAACATGTAAGATCATAGTATGGGATGAATGCATAATGGACTTCCTAAAAAGCAAAAAATCTGTAGAGACCGTTCGCACGTTACAGGATTTTAGAAGCAACACAAGACTATTTGGAGAAGCACTAATAGTCTTAATCGGTGATTTCCGCCAAACATTGCCTATACTTCCAAGTGCAATCCCAGCTGACGAGCTTTATGCGTGTCTTAAATCATTTATTCTTTGGCAACACGTTCATGCGAGTGCAGCTGCAACGCGATGCATCAGCTACTCGATTTCAAAACAGTTGTTGGAATTTGGAAATGGAGAAATACCAACGGATCCTACTACCAATTGTATTACGTTTCCACCTGACTTTTGCAAAATGACACAATCCATTGAAGAGGTAATCGATAGTGTATTTCCAAATATCGAACGTAATTTCAAAAACGAGCAATGCGATACTTGCTGCCAAAAACATTGATGGCAATTCAGTAAACAGTGTTATTCTAAATAAAATCAGCATAACTGCAGCAACATACAAATCCATCGATACCGTTATGAGAGATGAGGATGCTGTCAATTATTCTGTTGAGTTCTTAAACTCACTTGATGTCCCAGGTTTTCCACTACATTTGCTGAAACTCAAAATTGGAGTTTTTATTATTGTACTGCGGAACATCGACCCACCACGGCTTTGCAATGGCACATTGATTCAGTTCTCATTTTGCCAATATCCTTTGCTTATGGAGAGCCGATGCGGATGGGTAAGGCTATACATGGAACTCGGGCCGCCTATGTCAGCGTAGGGTAGCCACCTGTTGTCGTATGATACAGCGATTGAATGGGATCCCGATGTAGGAGGAGGATTGTCGGAGTGAGCTTGGGATCATTGAGTGCATCGCGCGTGGGAATGGTCATACTACGGCTTGGGTACTGCGTTACAGTTTGATGATGGTACTCGGGAGGGATGCGTTGTGGATTGTAGTGGAAGCGTCAGCATGTCTAGGGGGTGTTCAGGAGCTTTGGATGTGGGGGAGTTTGAGATGTGTAGGGGTCACAGAAGTGAATTTCGAGGGTGGTGCTGTGGCGGAAAGACTGCGAACTGCTTGGGAGGGGTGCGTCATGGAGTGTTGTACCCTAGAAAAGGAGCACTGTGCCCTGGAGGAGGTGTGGAGTTGGAATTTGTTTTCCATTTTATTTGGTTATCGTAGCTGCTGAGGATGGCGGCTTGATTGTCGAAAGGTATTTGATATGTGTGGAGATGGGTAGTTCCACTATGGGGAGTGTTTTTGGGTTGGTCGTGTCAGATGTTTTATATGAATGAATTTATATTCTCCCACGCCTTGGATGGTGATGGATTGGGTTGGGTGTTGTGGGGACGCGTCTTTGAATGTAGCATATGATGAGATTACCGGAAAATGTAGAAATTTTTTTTTTTTCTGTGACTTAATTTCTTTTTCTTACGACCTTAAGTGTTGAGATGTAGTTTGCATAATTTTGGAATATAAGAAGTTTTCAGACGTCTTTTTTGATTCTCTGATGAACATATTCTAGAATTGTGGTAACACCATCGTTATGGTTGGCTGGTACTTAATCATACAACTAATTAAATTGATTGTTACAGATTCCTGAACCATAAGTTAATAAACTGGAGTTTAAATAAATAATAAAATTATTATTAATTAAGTGACAGATCCCTGAGCGACTAACTAATAAATTTATTTTAGAATTTAGTTTTAATTTTAATCAAAATACAGCAGAGCAGATAGGTGTTCCAATCAGATTAGTAGATTAGAATTGTGATTGTCTTGTGATTGTCTATTATCAGTAGTTTAGTAACGATTTGCCAGGTGTCTGTAATCGGGTTGTTCTCTCCTTACTAACATACCTTCTTATCCTTACCTATTGTTTTATGTAAACGGCTGTAGGAATAAGCCCGGCGTTATCCGAGAATCTTGCCTAACACTTACTTTAAAGCCATTATCTACGACAAAAGGGAAGTCGCACAGAAGCTTTAAAACCCTTAATATGTAGTTGAGATAACATTTATGACGCTTAGATTGAAAAAGCAGACGACATGGACAAGGACGACAAGACAAGAATTAACGCGAATAGTTTATCTCTAAAAATTATTCAATTTGAATTTATTTGTTCACTATTTAGTTGGTAAAGCATTTTAGACAAAATTAATATATTTAACAAATATTTACAATCGCCTGCTATTTGCTTAACGATGGATGTATGGGATACAGAACGATTTTTGTCAAACTTAAGAAATGAGGAAACATTTCAGGGGTTTATTCTTCAAGCTTCAGAAATGGCTTTAAAATTAGATGTACCATCACATTTTTCTCATTCTCCAAGACGTCCCAGTCATATACCGCAACTGTTTTTGATACGAAGGTAGAGACGAAATTATAACAAATCCTGAACGAAAGTATAAGGTTGAGTTTTATTTCCAAATCCTTGATATTTTCAAAATTTTGCATAATATTTCTGTAGTTTCATTAAATGATTCTGATCTTTTAGATAATTGCCTTTCCCTAGAAAAGCATTAAACTTTCAACTCAAATTCCGATATAGCAGGATTAGAATTATTAGACGAAATTAAAATATTTCAAAGTACAGTTTTTCAAATCTAGTTGTAGTCCTTAGAATTTTATTGACAATACCAGTGACAGTAGCTTCTCGAGAACGTAGCTTTTCAAAGTTGAAAATAATTAAATATTATCTTCGAAGTACCACATGACAGGAAAGACTGGTAGATTTATCTAGAATATCTATAGAAAGTGATTTTCTGAGCAACTTGGATTATACTGACTTGATAGATGATTTGAAAAACTCAAAGCTCGGAAAGTAAATTTTAATTAATTAATTAATTTATTTTTACAAAATGTTTATTTTATTTATGTATATGCACTCGTGAATTTTAGTGCTTATGGAACAAATTATTTATTTTTTAAATATATATTTTTGAGGACTATATCTACGTGGGACACCTCGTTACAAAAATGCATTGCATGTCCTACATCATGGGTGATGTGGAAACGGATTATTTAAGGCAAACGACCTTTTCATAGAGCGAAATTTTTGAAACGTGCATAGGGCGCTAAAAGGACTAGCGCCTGCCTACACACTTTGCAACAAAAGCATACAAATAGGAAAGGAAGACCAATAGAATGTGTTAAAACAACTACGACACCGGAGGCTTATTAAAACACATTCACTGCATCACGATTTGCTTAATGACCTTGTCAAGGCATTTTCGTTTTTGAAAAAAAAAACAAATTTTCAATGTATATTATCCAAAAAAGGGTTTTCATAAAAAATGTTTTATCATTCCGAAAGAATCTTCAAGTGAAATCGATACTATTATTTATTTTCTTGTGTATACATCTGTACATACGAGTTTATATACAAGAAAGACATATGTAATATGTATATAAGTTTATAAAGATAATTTGTTTAAGAATAAATTAATCAAATTAGAGATTCCATGGAAAACTTCATACACGTACACAATGTACCCACTCAATATATGATATCAAAATACTGAGAATTGGTTTTAGAATTGATGACAACCAATTTCAGAAGAAAATAAATCTTATATTTGTTTGGGTGTGTAATTAAACAATCTAGGCATATACCTTTTGTAATTCATTTATCAGGTTTCAAATTGGTGAAGCCTTATTAATTAATTATGGTTGAGTTTATATTAAAATATTAAGAGAATTTGAAAAAAAAATCAGCATTATAATAATTATCATAATAAATCGTATTTAAACATTTCCATAGATGAATTATGTATTCAAAGCATTAACAGACACAGGTAAAACTTCAATCTATTCACAGAATTATATTTTGATGAAAACTAACTAAATAGTACGGTTTTAGGTCGATACACATTTTTTTATCTCTACAATCTGTTTCGGAGGTCGAGGCACTCTCAACTATTTTTCGGTTTGCTTAGTTACATCCTTACCTTACGCCATTAAAGCCAAATCGAGGACAAACGGCTATGGGTCCGATTTACGTAGAACCATCTGCACATTGCATAGCCCAATGACAGCCTTTAGTCCTGACATGAAAGATGAGTTGGCCCATAAATTCTACACTCCAACAGGAGATCATACATGTGTTCATTCCCACCACCGATCGTAAACGTATGGTGAAAAATCGCTTTGCATACTGCCACAGCTTTAATCACAGCGCCACCTGGGCGGTAAAAATTAGTTTAACACTTACTAAGGGAAATTGTTTTAAGCGATCTTTCCAGTACCATAATAGTAACTATAAGCAAAAGTAATAAACTTAATTTTGCAAGGCAGTCTTCTGTCAAAAAATGTAGCGACCGCGTCCTGAAGTTATCACATCACATTTATGATTCTGGATTAGAAAACCCTTTTTGTACCAATCCGTCAATGCCTTTCTCGAATATCAAATAAAATTATTATTGCTGCTATTTCATTGCATTAGAGAAGTTCTATATATATATATATATATATATATATATATATATATATATATATATATATATATATATATATATATATATATGTATATATATATATATATATATATATATATATATATATATATATATATATATATATATATATATATATATATATATATATATATATATTAATATTTATATATATATATATATATTTATATATATATATATATATATATATATATATATATATATATATATATATATATAAATAAATATTTATTTATAAATATATATTATATATATATATATATATATATATATTATATATATATATATTTATATATATATATATATATATATATATATATATATATATATATATATATATAATATATATATAAATATATATATATATATATATATATATATATATATATATATATATATATATATATATATATACATATATATATATATATATATATATATATATATATATATATATATATATATATATATATATATATATATATATATATATATATATATTTATATATATATATATATTTATATATATAGATATATTTATATATATATATCTATATATATATATATATATATATATATATATATATATATATATATATATATATATATATATATATATATATATATATATATATATATATATATATGTATATATATATATAGATATATATATATATATATATATATATATATACACAGGGAGACTAACATTTTGATTTTTTTTTTTAAGTTTAGCTTAATGGGGTGTAGGGCGGACTGTAAGACGATCATAGCTCATAGTAACTATCAGAGCTTCTGAATGCTACGCGTGATCCTTCAAGTAAAGGTTGATAGCTGCCTTAAAATTGTGCATTTTATACTCCAACGGAAGCTGAAAACCGGCCAACGAATTCCACTTCTTAGATGTTCGATAAATAAATTTGTGCTTTACATCTTCATGTCGAGGTTTCGGTTGGTTTACCGAAAACCTATGCAAATTA
Source organism: Tipula lateralis (assembly GCA_963932295.1). Taxonomy (NCBI): domain Eukaryota; kingdom Metazoa; phylum Arthropoda; class Insecta; order Diptera; family Tipulidae; genus Tipula; species Tipula lateralis. The sequence continues at coordinate 150,284,485 of OZ010737.1, read as the reverse complement.
ACCGTTCCTCGTGTTACCCGTCCTGGCATAACAAATGGTGGTATTTTCTCCTTTAATTCTGCAGAACATATACCATTTATTAATCTACAGAACACGCAGAGTTCAGTAACATCTCTGCGGTGTTGGTTCTGTCTAGATCTTTCGTAAGTCTGGGGTTTCGTATTATTTGGATGGCAGGCCGCTGAACTCTATCCAGTAACTGGAGAGCAATGCCATAAGCCCCATTCCGAAACCTGACAGTAGTATTCTATACACGGTCTAATAAAGGTTTCATTTATCTGGAGAATCTGATGCGATCTACAAAACCGCCTGCATCTATTGAGGAACCCGAGTTTACGTGAAGTTGATTTGGTCAATGCTATAATGTGTTTGTTCTATTTTAAATTGTTGCTAATATGAACATCAAGCAAACGCATTGAGTTACAACCCACGAGAACGTTAACCACAGTAGGGTATTCGTTCTGACTTCTTTTACGTTAAATTTTACCTGATTTTTTACTCCCCACTCAAATATTGTGCTCAAATCGGAAGTAAGCGAAGTGACAACTTCCAGCTGTTAACCGTTTAACTCTGAAGGAGTGGGCTCGACCTCGAATGCAATAAAAGAGTGCAAGGTTGCATCATCGGCAAAACTGTGGATAGGGTTCACAGTGCTATCGAACAAGTCATTAATGTATAACAAACACAAAGTTGGTGACAAAACTGTTCTCTGAGGGACTCCGAAATTTGAGGAGTGTTTCGTTGATGATCTCCCATTTAACACAATGTTGATATTTCGGTCTTTGAGAAAGCTTTTTAACCACTTGGTGCTCATCGAATCCAAGCTTTATGCCACAAGGTTACAAACGAGATTCTCATGCCAAATCTTGTCAAAAGTCTTGGATATATTTAAAGAAATGCATAAGGCTTCTCCGTGGTGCTCAAGGGCGAGATTCCATTTGTTTGCAACATACGTCAATAGATTGGTTGTGGAGCGGCTTTCGCGAAAGCCATATTGTTTATCTGAAATTACTTTATTAATCTCAAGATAACTCATCAGTTGTTGATTAATGCATTTCTTAAAAAACTTTAGCCACGGCTGACACAATTGATATTGGCCGGTAGTTTTATCACAGCCACGTTTAAGAACCGGTTGCACCATCGCACTCTTTATTTCAAAATTTTAGTTAATATTGAAGCCAAGTCAATGGCAAACTCCTTCAATATTTTAACAGGAATTCCGTCAGATCCGGTTTCTCTATTTATGTCTATTACCTTCAGGTCCCTGAAGACAATTTCCTCCGAAATGTTGACAGAATCCATTTTGGAACCACAATACGGAATTGACGGAGGCGTAATTCCATCGGGAACAGCTAAGGTTCAAAGTGAAGACGTTTGCCAGTAAGTCGGCCTGTAAATACGGGTCCACCACCAAAGCATCGTCTGCACATTTCAATGCTGAAATAGATGTTTTAGAAATAATGGCAACCGATGCGACCATTTGGTAAAAGTAGCGTTCGGAAATTTTTAGCTCGGAAGCTTAGCGGATTTCTTGTTGTCGGCTCTTTTGGCTTTCTTAGTATATTTCTTTTAACAGATGTTACGTGTGGTCTTATATTGTTCAAATAAAATTTCGTTGCGCTTATATTTCTTGTGAGCAGATTTTTTTTGTCTGGCTGCTCTGGCGGCTTCTTTTGAAAAGAATTTTAAATTAGGATTAGAATTGGAAAAGGATGATTTGATTTTTATAAAAACGCGTCGTCTATTTGATTGTTATAAAAACAATGGTTCTTCCACGGGAAATGTTAAAAAAAATCACTGCAATACATCATTGTCAGAATATCTGTAGTAAAAGTAAGTGGAACACCAAAACGTGATACGTAATTTTTAACAAAAGTGACGGCAATAGTAGAAGCTGACATGTTAGTCATGCAATACGGTTCGCGCCAACGAGTAAAACGATCAACAGAAGTGAGCAAATATTGAAAATTATTTGATGGAGGTAGAGGTCCGTATGAACTACATGAACATGTAGTTCATACGAACATGTTCAAAACGACCAGGTGTTATCTTAAATTGACCGTGAGGAGAAACAGTATGTCGTTGAACCTTGGATTTCTCGCAGGACAAATTATTTTTAGTCCAACATGAAATATCTCTATTCATATCAGGCCAGACATAACGAGCAGTAATAAGTTTAAGTGTAGCCCGGACATCAGGATGTGCTAAATTATGTAGACAACTAAAAATATTTTGCGTAAAGGGTCGGCGATATATGGACGATGAGCACCAGTAGAAGTTTCACATACGAGCTCACTATTAGGCAATTTCGAAAGTTCTAGCTTCCAAGTTGAAGTAGAGGGACAAACAGAACCAAAAAGTAATTCCTGAAGTTCTTGGTCAGACTTTTGGTAATTAACAATCGTGTTGAAATTAAAAGAAGAAGATTCGACTGAAGATAAATCTGTGGTGCGAGATAAGGTGTCAGCAACCACATTGTCTTTGCCTTGCACATGTTGAATGTCCGTGGTAAATTGGCTTATATAATGCAAATGGCAAGTTTGAGTTGGATTTCGTTCACTACGTGAAAGTATTGCTCTAGTAAGCGGTTTATGGTCGGTATAAATAGTAAATTCACGACCTTCAACGAAGTAACGATAATGTTTGATTGCTAAGTAAATGGCCAAAAGTTCTCTATCAAATGCGGAATATCTTTTTTATGTATCTTTAAGTTTTTTTTTCAGAAAAATATCAAAGGCTCCCAGCGTTTTTTATTAAATTGTTGCAAAACTGCCCCAACAGCCGTTCCCGAATCATCCGTGGCTATCGAAATTGGGATCGAATCCAACGAATGGTGCAATAAAGTAGCACTGGCCAACTGTTCTTTAATAGATCCAAAAGCGAGATCGCACTCGTCGGGCCATGACAAATTTCTCGGGGTCTTGGGCTTACGTAATAATTCTGCCAAATTCCCGTGAATAGAGGAAAGTAAATTAATCGATGGTAATAATTCACCATACCGATAAAACGCTGTAAATGTTTAAGAGTAGTAGGAGCAGTAAAATTTTTAATGGCATTAATTCGATCTGGCGATGGCAGAACACCATTAGCGTCAATAGAATGACTGAGGAAATTTAAAGAAGTTGCCCCAAACGTGTACTTAGAAATATTTATCCGAACATCCCACTCAACAAGCCTCTGAAATAATTGTTTCAGGTGGAGATGATGTTCCTTCTCAGGCTTCGAAGCTACCAAAATATCGTCAATATAGACGAAAACAAAATCTAATCCTCTAGTGACTTCGTTCATAAATCGCTGAAAAGTTTGTGCAGCGTTGCGAAGTCCAAATGGCATCCGAGTAAATTCGAATAAACCAAAAGGAGTAGTAATTCCGGTCTTGAGAACATCTTCAGGAGCTATCGGAATTAAATAATAAGCTCTAATTAGATCAATTTATGAAAAATATTTGCAACCATGTAAATTCATGGAGAAATTTTGAATATGTGGGATTGGATAACGATCAGGTGTCCTAATAGCATTAAGCATACGATAATCACCACAAGGTATCCAATCATCATTCTTCTTTTTGACTAAATGCATTGGATAAGAAGCCGGAGAACAAGAAGGTCTGCAAATTCCCATAGTTCAACCATATGTTGAAATTCTGTGAATTCGGCCTTATGACGTACAGGATCAATTCGTCGTGGTCGAGTCACTGGCAAATGTCCAACAGTGACAATATGATGAACCACATTATGTCGAACTGGCAAATTATAATTAGACTCTGCTGATAAAGATGGAAATAGTTTAAGCAGACGCCCATTGCCATTGTCGATTGAATAATGAATTGGTGTCGGTGTGTTGACACGAATTGAAACGGCATTGATTGACAGCTGAGTCGCTGAATCAACCACGATCGACTCTTGCAATAATAAATGCATGAGTGAAAGTTTTATTTAGACCAATATCTAAATTTAAAAGTGTTTTGGTTCCAAAAGTTTTAACGTGTGAACCATTGGCGGCTGATAAAATTAAATTAGATCTATTGTCAGAACAATATCATCTTCAATTGAGTCGCGTAAAAACAAACGACTCGTAAAACGGATGTTCTGAGAAACATTCGTCTTCGCCCAAAAATTCATTGGTTTATCTGAATGACTGCTTTGGTAAGGAAATGGCGAAAGTGCTTTCGCGTTCACATAAGTCGAATCATATTTGCATGGCTTATTGCATGAGTGGGCATTTTTGCCAAATTTGTGGTGATTCCAACAAATATCACCGATATGTGTTTGAAATATAACTTTCGACTTTGTTCTTGATCGCGATTTTCACCGGTAAAATGGTCGATGGGACTTACTAGGACTTGGGCGTCTCGCGTTGAAAAATGTGTTCATCCGCTGGTCTCATTGGGCTATGCGGGCATCAACTGTCTCCAGAGTTGGTATCGCGGAAGCTGTAGGATTATTAACTCCCCTTCTCACTAGTCGTAACGATAGATGTTATATGTTTATTTCTTGTAAATGAGTCAAATATTCGATCGGCTATATTGGATAATGTATTCAAGTCTACACTATCTGGCTGTGAAACGATTGAGATACTTATGACCTCGGGTAGCCTGCGTATCCATTACGATTTAATAATTATGTCCGAGAAACCACCACCCGAAACCGCTTTAATTCGGCGGAGAGCATCTGATGGCTTCATATCGCCTAATTCCGAGCCATTTAATAATTTTTCTAGTCGTGTCTCTTCGCTTAGCGAAAATCTTGCTAATAAAGCTTTCCTTAAAGTAGCGTATTTGTCTACTTTGGGTGGTTCCGCCAATATGTCGGAAACTTTCTCGCATGCGTCCGGCGAGAGTGCATTTAACAGAAATGCGAACTTTTGTTCGTCTTTTTTGATGCCTTTATAAATAACCAAGTTACTGGGTTATCTAGCCAAAATTTTTGCAAATTAAATGTTCGCAGGATTGCACTTGCAACATCCATCTTAGGTGTTATTTTATCTTTGTCGTCGGACATTTTAAATGCGTTCTAAAAAAAACTTTGGAATTAAAATTAGAAAAAATGACTAATATACTGCGACGAATCACAGATGTCACCAGTGATAACTAAAAAGAGTTATAAATTATAGCAGTAGAAATGTTTACACATACAAAATAAAAATAAATAATGAAATAGGCGGAGCGAACAAAATACGACGAAGAGAACATTCGCAAAGTGTAGAGATCAGAAATAATGAAAAGTTCCACAAGTATTTGCGTCGTATAAATACGTGTAGACGTTTGAATTACGGAACAGTTCAATTTTGAATTTCGATGTGTTAATATCGATAAGTGAAAGTTATAAAATAATTGTAGTCATAATTATTGTGTAAAATTAGTGTTGTAATAATTATTTGTGAAAAAATTATGAAATTTATTGGGAAAGTAATTTATTGTAAAACTTAATCTGTGCGAGTTGAATATTCACAATCCAGTGATCGTACTGGATATCTTTTATATCTAATTTATATGCCTTCGAAATCTTTGGTCTATTACGCCGACCAAAGACTTCGTAAAGATAAAATAAATTTTTACCTATACCTTAGCTAATTTAGAACTGTTTAAAAAAAATTTTTAGGTGTGGTGGATTTTACAATGAATTTTGATGATCACCTTATTTTAGGTTCACCCTTGAATTTGGTTTACTTGCGGTTTTTAAAGTCGATTCTTCATGTGCTTACTGCTATTGGTGATTGGTTACCAATTGTAGCTGTTGTATTTTTTAGGCACTGGTATATGTCGTTCAAAATCTTCTAACTGATGTTAGTTATCAGTAACTCGAACTGCTAGACCAACTGTATGGATATCGCTATCCTTGGTCTCGAATATGTAACCTGAAATGAATGGAGAAGAAAAAAAATTACTGGAACGTTTCTGTTTTATATAATTTATATGTTTTAGAGTATCACTCAAGATCCAGAATATGACTGCTTGTAGAATTTTGACATTCAAATGTGGAATCACTAACCACTCCGTCAGACGCCCAGCACAGTTCGTATTTTGGTGCTTCAACCATTATAGTGGCATTCAAGTCACCAAACATAATTAATTCGCAGTAGGAATGTTGATTGCGAATATCATCACATTTGTCTGACAAAACCTCGAAGAAATTCATAGTTTCTGAATCCATTTGATTGGAGGATCCGTTTGATAAACTAATTAAAAAAGGATTTTATTAAGTAGTGATATATTTTAAGTGCAATAGTTTGGGCGGTCTTTGTGAGAATTTCGTACCTTTGCAACACGAATGCTTGTTCGAACTGGTAGCGCTGGAAGTAGAATTCGTTCTTGTAGATATTATAAGATACTTTTGTTTCCGTTAGCACTAATATGTCGGGTCTGCTTGATTCGAGATGTTGATGTGCGCAATTTTTATTAGTCATGAGTCCACGGACATAAGCAAAATGGATGATCAGGCTATCAATTTTATCTTTACGCGATCCGAAAAGGCATTTTTCTTTTTTTTTGTAATTTTAATACTCGTAAAATAAAATGTTTTACAGATATGGGTGAAGTGGAATTAAAGTGGAACTGTGGTTGAATTCTACGCGTTGCCCCAAACCACTGAAGAAACCTTTGGTAAAACCTTTATATCTTAAAAAATTTCAATTAAATCATTTTATGCAATATACATACGAGCACATTCAACAAAAAATTTCCAAATTTAAAAAGAAAAAGTTGGGTAGTTCGAAACTGGAGTTAATATATTTCATCTTTCTTTGAAATCGTTTGTATATATACAAAACCTCCTTAAAACAAAAAAAAAATTAAACACGACCTTCTTAAAATTCATCTTACTTTTGCCGCTGTTGCGTTATATATAGATCGTATAGTTGCTGCTATCGGATATCCTTTTTCCAACCTATCATAAGATTTTCTTTCAAAGCAGAAAATAATGAGAAAAAAAATATAAGAAATAAAATAAATAAATAAAAATATATCAGATAACGGTAAAAAAAATATTCATATACTTTATTGTTCTCGTTATGTGGAAGAATAACAAAAAAAAAAGCACAAAAAGCTCTCTATACAGAAAAAAGGCAAAAATAAAATCCATTTTTTATTTGCTCAAGATTTTTTTTTCTTCTAAATGATAAGAAGAGATTTACGTTTTTATTACTATTTTAGGTAAAGAACTAAAATCTTGATAGATTCCATTTTCACCTAGGATGGATGGGAAAATATTAGATAAAACTGTTTACCGTACACATTTTTAAGGTGATATACTCGTATATAGTTTATACCAGCGTTGTCGAACAAATAATATCTTGAATCGGGTTCGTTTGTTTATTTTTCTCGATTTGGTCTTAAGGATTATAAAGGCTTTGTTAGTTGATGGTTCATATTATTGTAGAATGAAGCACGCCAAAAAGGATTTTTTAATTGAGTTAAAGAAATTGGTAATTGCCTCTAAGGAAGGTATAAATTGAAATAATTTAACGATAGGTTGAGATTCGATCGATATTATTTATTTTATGCTCTCAATCTTGCAGGAATGTCGAAGTATTTGAAATATTTTCTTAAATTCAAGTTTTTGAAATTCTAATTTAAAAAATTTTTCCGGTATTTCACTTCTTTGTGATCCATTCCTTTGGAAGTAAAATAATTAAATTTAAAAACGATATTCATAAAAACAGTCTTTGAATTGACTTTCTTAGTAATAATTTAGATTCTTTAAGTGGTCAGTTTCATTGAAACGTTGTTCTAAGAGTTTTAACAGTGCACATAAGAAACACCTTATTAATTAGCGGTCTCTATTGGATTGTGACCTGATTTATCTCTTTGTTCACAGAAAACCGTTTAAAGAAATTGATACACAAGGTTGAACCATGCTTCTGATTGTTGTGGATACCTAAACATTCAAACCATAGTTGGCGCTTTTATTATTTTATATTGTCACGAATCACAGATGTCACCTGTGATAATTAAGAAGAAAATTATAGCAGTAGGAATTACCCTGTAACCAAATGTTTACACATACGAACAGAATAAAAACAAATAATGAAATAGAAATAAATAATGAGCGAACAAAATACGACGCAACGAAATTTCGAGAAGTGTAGAGAAGCAAAATAATGGAATATTCTACAAGTATTTGCGTCGTATAAATACGTGTAGACATTTGAGTTACGAAACAGTTCAATTTTGAATTTCGAAGTTGAAATATCGGGAAGTGATAAAAAGTGAAGTGTTAAAATAATAGTAGTGATAAATATTGTGTAAAATAGTAGTGACAATAAATATTAGTGAATTATTTGTGAAATAATTGTGGAATTTATTGAGAAATAAATTTATTGTAAAAATTAATCTTTGCGAAGTTTATATTCACAATCCAGTGATCGAACCGGAAAAATTATTAGAATAACCACTCGGCGAAATCGTAACAATTGGTGACAGCGGCGGGATTTTATCACGGATGGAGTTGAGCCTATGGAAGGGTTCAAGTCACAAACGGCGACACAACCGGAGATACAAACCAAAGAAATTATCATTGGAAAAGCTTTGGTTAAACCGGATTGTGACTTAAGAGTTCCGATAAGGGCTCTTAATTTATCGGATGTGACAAAAACAATCAAAAAGGGAACTGTCATCGGCCGAGGTGAGGAAGTATCCACCATTATAAAATGCGAGGAGACGAATCCGAGTGTAAAAACCAAGGACCAAAGGCAACGAAAAATAACGGAGGAACTAACACGGAAATGGACGGAGCAATTAACGCCAAAAGAAAAACAAGCAGCAAAGGAGTTGCTTCAAAAATATATGTCCATTTTCTGTGGTGCACCGGAAGATAATGGCAGAACAAATATGGTTAAACACCGGATCGACACAGGAACATCAACACCAATTCGACAAGCGCCAAGAAGATTACCATTGGCTAAGCAAGCAGAGGTGGATAAGATGGTAACTGATATGCAAACATCGGGAGTAATTGAGCAGTCAACGAGTCCATGGAGTTCACCAGTAGTATTGGTGGAAAAGAAGGATGGAAGCATGAGATTCTGCGTTGATTATCGGAAGCTCAACACAGTTACCAAGAAGGATAGTTACCCATTACCAAGGATCGACGACACACTGGATACATTGGCAGGAGCACGGATGTTTTCAACATTGGATTTGCAGAGTGGCTATTGGCAAGTGGAGGTCGCAGACGAAGATAAGAAAAAGACTGCGTTCAGTGTGGGCAATGGATTATGGCAATTCAATGTCATGCCATTTGGACTTTGTAACACCCCTGCGACCTTCGAACGGCTAATGGAACGTGTACTTAAAGGACTCCACTGGAAAACATGCCTGGTATATTTGGACGACATCATTGTTATGGGCAAGGACTTCAATGAACATCTACAAAACCTGGAGGAAGTATTCGAAAGAATTCAATCAGCAGGATTGCAGTTGAGTCCGAAGAAATGCGTACTGTTCCGGGATGAAGTCAAATATTTGCGACACAAAATAACAACAAGCGGCATTCATACAGATGAAGACAAGATCTCCGCCGTAAAGGATTGGCCAAGACCGCAGAACTTACATGAACTAAGGAGTTTCATCGGGCTATGCACATATTATCGACGATTTGTGCCAGGATTTGCCAACATCGCAAGGAGTTTACACGAGCTGACACAGAAGAACAATCCGTTCCAATGGAGTGATGAACACGAGGAAGCGTTCAATGAACTGAAGCAGCGATTATGTACAGCACCATTGCTTTCGTATCCGGTTCCGAATAAACGTTTTATTTTGAATACGGATGCAAGCAATTATGGCTTGGGAGGAGTGTTGTCACAGGAAATCGATGGACAGGAACGTGTCATCGCATATTATTCAAAGATCTTATCGAAGCCAGAACGGAACTACTGTGTAACAAGAAGAGAATTGTTGGCCATAGTGAAATGTGTGGAACATTTCCGGAAATGCCTCTATGGCCAATCATTTCTATTAAGAACGGATCATGGTGCCTTGACATGGCTACTTCAATTTAAGAATCCCGAAGGACAAGTAGCACGGTGGATTGAGCGATAGGGGAGTTTTGTTTACGAAATTCAACATCGGAAGGGAAGCGCTCATGGAAATGCGGATGCATTGTCAAGACGGCCATGTCAAGTGGATTGTAAACATTGTGGTCGGGCGGAAAGCAAAGAAAACATCGTCGACATCGACTAATGAAAGTGTTGCCAACTAATGAATGAACCAAGGATGTTATCTCCAAAGAGCAACGAGAGGATTCAGATTTGGCAGTGATTATCAAATTCATGGAGGAAGAACGTCGTCCCACATGGAGCGATATTGCGGATAAAGGCCCAACTTTCAAGACTTATTGAGTCCAATGGGATAGTTTAACTATGGAAGACGACTGCTTAAAGCGAACATGGGAGAGCTCCGATGGCAAGACGAAGCAATCGTTGGTAGTAGTACCGAGGATCAGGATGGCGGAAATATTGGAGGAATACCATGGAAGAACAAGTGGAGGCCACCTAGGAATTATCAAAACGTTAGCCAAGGTACGTGAAAGATTCTACTGGTCAGGATGTAGACAGGCAGTGGCTGAATGGTGTCAAAAATGTGACCAATGTGTGGCCGTGAAAGGACCGGCAAAGAAGAGCCGTGGAGCGATGCAACAATATAATGTGGGAGCACCATTTGAGAGGATTGCCATAGATGTTGCAGGACCATTCCCAACCAGCGAAAGTGGCAACAAATATGTATTGGTAGTAATGGACTACTTCAGTAAGTGGCCAGAGGTATACCCGATCCCAAATCGGAAAACAACCACAATCGCCAATGCAGTGGTATACAATTGGATAAGTCGTTATGGGATACCAATGGAACTGCATTCCGACCAAGGGCGGAACTTTGAATCGGTTGTCTTCCAGGAGATGTGCCAGTTACTGGGAATTAATAAAACGCGGACAACACCTTTCCATGTCTGATGGCATGGTGGAGCGTTTCAATGCCACATTGGAAGTGTTTATAGCCAAAACAGTGGATACAAACCAGCGGAATTGGGACCAAGGTATTCCCTTGTTCTTAATGGCCTATCGATCGGCGGTGCATAACAGAACAGGAGTAACACCAGCGACAATACTTTTTGGCAACAATTTAAGACTACCAGGCGATCTCAAATTCGGAGCGGTTCCATCATCAGCTAAATGTGGAAAAGCATATGTGGACAACTTGAAAGAGGAGATCAACAACACACACGAATTTGTCAGAGAGAAAATCAAATTGTCAAGTGATAAAACAAAGGCTCGGTATGATGTACGAGCAAACAATAAAGGATTTGACGAGGGTCAATTGGTATGGCTTCACAACCCACAACGTAAGAAAGGGTTATCGCAGAAATTACAACCTGGAAGGGAGGGACCGTACAAGGTCATAACAAGAATAAATGATGTGATCTATAGGATCCAAAGAGGAGTACGAGGAAAACCCAAGGTTGTACACCTGGAACGACTGGCGTTCTATAGAGGAAGAGGTCTGGATCCTGTTCGGGACGAACAGGTTTGGGCGGAGGGTAGTGTCACGAATCACAGATGTCACTTGTGATAATTAAGAAGAAAATTATAGCAGTAAGGATTACCCTGTAACCAAATGTTTACACAAACGAACAGAATAAAAACAAATAATGAAATAGAAATAAATAATGAGCGAACAAAATACGACGCAACGAAATTTCGAGAAGTGTAGAGAAGCAAAATAATGGAATATTCTACAAGTATTTGCGTCGTATAAATACGTGTAGACATTTGAGTTACGAAACAGTTCAATTTTGAATTTCGAAGTTGAAATATCGGGAAGTGATAAAAAGTGAAGTGTTAAAATAATAGTAGTGATAAATATTGTGTAAAATAGTAGTGAAAATAAATATAAGTGAATTATTTGTGAAATAATTGTGGAATTTATTGAGAAATAAATTTATTGTAAAAATTAATCTTTGCGAAGTTTATATTCACAATCCAGTGATCGAACCGGAAAAATTATTAGAATAACCACTCGGCGAAATCGTAACAATTTAGCGAATAGCGCGAATTTGTTTTTGTAAGAAAATTTTGTATTTTAAATTTATTAAAAAGCGAACCACCGTGGTATTAATCAGCGAATAATAAAAGTGATATATATATACACATATATATATATATATATATATATATATATATATATATATATATATATATATATATATATATATAAATATATATATATATATATATATATATACATATATATATATATATATATATATATATATATATATATATATATATATATATATATATATATATATATATATATATATATATATATGTTACGGTTAAAGCCCGAAATCGGCGAATGTCCGAATTTACCGGTAAATGTCCGAATTTACCAAAATGTGAACCGAAGTGTACCGAAATCCATTAATAGATTCTATATAATCCGTTCCTACGTACGGCACGCAGTGCGACATGTTTGCTTATCCCGGCTCCTACGTCCCTCGAAGTTGAAATCTGAAGCCCCTTGGAGGGCTAAGCGGGGGGAGCGCAGTGACCTCCCGCGTGCCCGTGAGAGTTACCGAAGCATAGAAAATCATTCTAGGGTCTACTACGAAATCATTCTAGGGTCTACAACGAAATCATTTATTAATACAAACAATTAAAGAGTAAATGTGAATAAAGTCTTAATTTGCAGATAAACGTAGATTGAACATACATTTACTATGGATAGGTAAATTCTGAAATGTACCTGTAAATTCGGACATTCGCCGCATTTCGGGCTTTAACCGTAACATATGAGGGCTTTAAACCTAACTGAGACAGAAGATTTCACAGCCGACGCACGTGGTAGTGAAATTAAAACTTATTTGGCGCTCTTAGAGACTGAGTGGAAAGAGTTTCAATCGCTTGAACGATCTTTAAAGGGCAAATTTGATGACGCGTATATTAAAATAGTGGATGGAATCGAAGAGGCACACTCCACGTTAATGCGAAGATTGATTAGATTGGAAAAGCAGCAGGAAGAAAGTAATGCTAACCAGGGTTATCACACTGTAGAGGAATTGATATTAAATAAGGGCCATTTTTTGCAAGAAATCGGTTCTATGGATAAACTTGAAAGTGAAGTCCGCTTACCTCGAGTTAATATTCCAGATTTTAGTGGAAATTATGCTGATTTTCCGTCGTTCCGGGATCTGTTTGAGAACTCAGTTCATAATAACGAACGGATTTCTAAGGTGCATAAGTTGCAATATCTCAAAAGCTTACTTAAAGGAGATGCATATATTTTAATTAAGCATCTCACAGTGACTGATGCTAATTATGATGAAGCTTGGCAGAAGGCAAACTTTTTTAAAGTGATTTTTGGACCAACCGAGCATACAACAATGTTGCGCGAAATCAATTCGTAATTTATCGGACGTATGTTGGCGATTTTAAATAAAAGAAGCGATGCTTTAGAAAGCCTTAGCTCCATGCAACAAAAAAAGACCTATTCAATCAAACGAGTAAATTCATTGGTGTCACATGTAACTAAGCTTTCGTGTCCGTTAGTTCGGGAGAGCATTATTTGTGGAGATGTGAAAAATATTTGCAGTAACCAATTGCTGAGCGAAAACAACGGGCAGCGGAAAAGAAGTTGTGCTCTAACTGTTTATCTTCTTCTCATCAATCGGTTGTCTGCCGATCGAAGTATAAATGCGGTTAATGTGGTCGAAAACATCATTTCACCTTGCATCCTGAAGAATCGCGAGAATCAATAAGCGGTAACATATTAAACATATCTGAGATGAGTGCAGTTACTGATATTAAGGCAAATACGGTAAACATACCAAAATTCCAATCTTTGCTTTGAACCGCGATAGTGGAAGTAGCTGATCTGTTTGGTAAAAGGCAGTAATGCAAAATTTTATTAGATTCGGGGTCACAAGCCTCATTTATAACAGAGGCATGCTTACAACGTTTAAAACTCCCTAGATCAAAGACGAGCATTGTGATAACGGGTCTAACGTCAGGAAAGGTGACTACAAGAAGGATGGCATCTATCAAAGTGAATTCGGTGCATTCTTCATTGGTTATTATGCAAATTGACGTACTTATAATAGATCAACTACCAAATAGACTGCCAAGTTATAACTTTTAATGCAGAGATTATGGTTTTCTCAATGATTCAAAATTAGCTGATCCTTAATATAACCAAGTTGGACCAGTAGATATTTTGATTGGTGCTGATAGATTCTTCCACGTACTGAGAAATGGGCAGCTAATCAATTCGGACGAGACTTTGATTGCGTAACGGACAATGTTTGGATGGATTATATCTTGCATAACCAACAGAGATAGCGTGATGACAAGTGGGACTTGGGTGGGTTTTTTCGAGCAAGAAGAGATACCCGATGTTCATATTTTGGATCCGGAGGAAGCTGATTGTGAAGAATATTATAAAACTTCACACCAAAGAAATGACGTTGGGCGATATATAGTAGTAATCCTATTCAAGCAAAATGCTGCTCAGTTGGGTAATTCGGTGAATGCAGCTAAGCGGAGATTTTTAGCATTAGAAAGAAAGCTGCAAGCTAATCAATCACTTAAAGATGAATACACTAAATTTGTTAATGATTATATCGATCGGGGATATTTGGAACCTATGGAAGCAGTTAACCAGACTATCGATGATTCAAAATGTTTTTATTTGCCCCATCACTGTGTGTTAAAGGAATCTAGTGAAACTACTAAACTGCGAGTGGTATTTGATGGTTCGGTGAGATCTTCAACGGGAGTCTCACTAAATGACACAATGTTAATCGGTCCGACCATACAACCAACTTTATGGACCATTGTAATGCGATTCCGTAACTTTAAAGTAGCATTGACAGGGGACATTGAAAAAATGTATAATGTATAATAAATGTTCTGGTTCGCGAAAGTGACACTCAATTTCAGCGAATTTTGTGGCGAAATAAAGTGACTGATGAGCTCAAGCACTACAAATTAAAAACAGTTACTTTCGGATTAGCTAGTTCTTCATTTTTGGCTATTAGAACTTTACATCAAATTGTATATGATAATCAACAAGACTATCCAAATATAAGAAGTGAAACACCTAAAAGAAAAAATAAACCAATTATTGAGAACTGGCGGGTTTAATTTAAGAAAGTGTAAGTCAAATTTATCTGATATTACAGCGGCAGAAGATACAGATGAAATTTCGATGTTCCACAATTCAACGGAGAAGAAAATTCTAGGTCTTCAATGAAATGCTCTAGAAGATGTATTTGGATTTCAACTAAATTAAGAGAGCAAAGGAGAGCCCACAAAAAGACAAGTGATTTCGGAACACTCCAGAGTTTTTGATCCGCTTGGTTGGTTGTCTCCCTCGATCATTCTGATGAAGATTATTTTCCAGAATCTATGGTTAATGAAATTAGGCTGGGATGATCCACTACCAAACAGCTTAGCAAACATATACAAACAAATTAAAAACGATTCAAAATCTTTAGAACATATAAAAATTAAGAGATATATTCTACAGGGCGGCTAAATAGAGTTGCATGGATTTTCAGATGCAAGTTACGGTGAGTCTGATGGCATCAAAAACTAAAGTGGCGCCCATTAAACAGTTATCTTTACCAAGACTCGAGCTATCTGGAGCACATTTGCAAACTCGTAACGCTGGTTAAAGAGGCCATCAAGTATCCAGTGAAATGCTACGGGTGGACGGATTCTTCTATTGTTTTGATGTGGTTGTCCAGCTACCCATCAAGATGGAAAACTTTTGTAGCAAATCGTACGACAGAGATTGTAAGTCTATTACCGAGGAATTATTGGAACCATGTACGATCAGAGCAGAACCCAGCGGATTGCGCTTCTAGAGGGATACATCCATCAAAGCGTATCAATTTAGACATGGTGGAACTCAAAGCTCAAAAGGAGGAACATCCTATTGACCTATTAATAAACATGATCTCGTCTTATTCTAAGCTTTTAAGAATCTTAGCAAATGTATTACGATTCTTTAGGAATTTACGTGTGTCTGCGAGTGATAGAAGGTCCGGATTTCTTACTGTGAACGAAATTCGAACAGCCAGAGACACTATTTTGAAGCATGTGCAGCGGGAATCTTTCAAAGAAGAAATAAATTGCTTGCAGAGAGGAAAACTTATTCAAAGAAGCAGCGACATTTTATCTTTGGCACCATTTATTGATGCAAATGGTATTTTGCGAGTTGGTGGTAGACTTAAACACCTAGAGTGCCAATATGATTTCAAGCATACCATAATTCTACCAAAGGGCCATACATTAAGCCGAATTTTAATTATACACGTGAATGAGCGAAACTTACATCCTGGTATAACTTTAACATTACACTTAGCGAGGCAGCAATTTTGGATAGTTGGAGGCAGAAGTGCAATCAGAAAAGTTGTGAACAAGTGTGTAATATGCTTCAAAACCACCGCGAAGACATCCAAGCAGTTAATGGGAGATTTACCAATATCAAGGATACAGGCAACTCGACCATTTACTTCGTTTGGTGTTGATTATGCGGGACCTATACAAAGGGATATATAGCCTTATTTATTTGTATGGTGACGAAGGCTATTCACATCGAAGTAGTTAGTGACCTGTCCACTGATGCTTTTATAGCAGCGCTCAAACGTTTGTGGCGAGACGAGGAGCTCCTTCCAGCATATATAGTGACAACGGTTCTAATTTTGTTAAACAATAATTATAACTCTGTCGTTGCAGAATTTTTAACAAAATATGGATACAATGGCATATTATACCACCTGCGTCACCTCATTTTGGTGGGCTTTGGGAGGCAGCGGTGAAATCGGTGAAAACCCATCTTTCAAAATGCGCATCAAACACTAATTTGACTTTCGAAGAAATGGCCACTTTGCTAAGTCGTATTGAGGCAATACTAAATTCAAGGCCATTATATGCAATACCAGATGATGATGCATCCGGTGATGTCTTAACACCTGCACATTTATTAATAGACTCTGCGAATTTCTACCTACCTGAGGAAGAGATCAGTGAAAGTATACCAGCTGGAAGACTAACGAGATGGCAACATATTCAACAGCGCGTTCAGTCATTCTGGATCTAATTTAGAGTAGAATACCTGCATAATCTCCATAGTAGAGAACGAAATGGCATAAATCACAGGAACATTTTAAAGTCGGGGATCTCGTACTGATCAAGGAAGAAAATTTACCATCTTACAAATGGGCATTACGTAAAGTGGTTCAATTGCATCCGGATCAGCAAGGGAGAGTTCGAATTGTCATTCTTAAAACGTCAACATCGTTATTGAAGCGGCCAATTGTTAAATTATGTAAGCTGCCGGAGCATGATCATAGTCAGATGGTTAATGACGGAATCGTTAACGGGCGGAGAATGTTGTGGATACCTAAACTTTCAAACCAGAGTTATTTTGAAACCAGAGTTATTTTGAACCTTTGCCTTACACGAGAATTAATATACATTTCCTTTTTTTGTGCTATTCTGATTTGAAATTCGGGAATTTCTACAGTGCATTGAACTCTGGACTGAACCTCATTCAGTGAATCTTGCTGGTTTAACACTGCGAATCAACCAGATCAACAGAGCGTCAACAGAGTACATTGCCAACTGTACACTGATTATGAAATGCTAAGACACCCCATTATTTAATTCCGTAATTTGCCGTATCAGCACAAATTATATCCGCAATAGACCCGTAAGAATAACGAGACTCACACACTAAAATCGGATAATACAGTTGATATATTCACGATAAAAGATGGCGATTTAGATTTGTCTGAATATCTTGCAAACCATTGAGTGACCATTGAAAGCATGTACCCAGCATTAGAAAGATACATATTTTGTCGAAATTTACATTTTCGATAAATTGAAACCGGGTCAGTAGATTATTTTCAATCAT
This sequence comes from Tipula lateralis, assembly GCA_963932295.1. Lineage (NCBI taxonomy): Eukaryota > Metazoa > Arthropoda > Insecta > Diptera > Tipulidae > Tipula > Tipula lateralis. The sequence continues at coordinate 150,266,568 of OZ010737.1, read as the reverse complement.
TTTTGGAATGTCATCGAATTCACATAACATTTTGTTTGAAAAAGCGATAAAAAGTGAAAAAGTGAAATAGTAAAAGTAACAGTGAAATAAAAGTACTGTAAAAGTGAATTGTGGTGATTATTAATAAAATTTATAGTGAAAAATGAGCAAGTGGATTTTATTAGTCATAATCCAGTGATCGAACCGTGGATTGGTTTGAATCCTTATCTGGGAAAAACGTCACAGTATGATACTTTGTAATTTTCGGATACCATTAGTGAATACTTAAGTTTCTTTAAGGCTTTTTGAATTAACAGATCGAATTCAAAACGCCTGTGAATAGATCAGTATAAAGAAGCATGCCACCTTCGTAGCAGATAGAGAAAGTATTTTGTTTGTTTTGTAATTCGAGGGTCTCGGATTCGATTCCCGGTGGTGAACAAAAATCACGATGGGGCGTTTCATGCCTACTGGCATTCTGGAATAATATCCGCCTTCTTTAGTTAAACAAATTTAAATACATGTCTTTACACTCTATACAAGGACCGACTAACATAATATATTATTGGTGCAGTGCATATGAAGGTTCTATAACCACGAATTCTTCATGAGCCTGAATGGAACAAAATGCATAATTCAGCAAACCATCAGGGCAAGAATATATTTTGCATTAAACTATGCCTTAACGGCACCCACCTAAACGGCACCCATCGATAAATTTAGTTATGACAATGCTGATAAAGTTAGCCGAAAGTTATCAGTTTTTTCTCAAAAATCAAAAATACAAAAAGTATCCTTAAAGTCCAATCGAGAGGTATTCTCTGACATTTTTTCACCAGTCGACAAAAATGTATTTACATCCAAGAATGAACAAGCTTTTCGAAGAGATACTTATTTTATAATTATGAAAATTGGATGAAAAGCTTTAAGGTTCTGCACTCAATGCCTAAAATTTCATCAAGGCGCATAGGTGCGCTCTGTGACCCTAGCAAACTGGAGCAGTTTGAACCAGGATGGAGAAGATAGCAGATTTACAGGAATAGTCCTAGAGTTAAATACAAGGGATCTCCTCCACAAGGGATATGGCCATTGCCGGTAATTAAAGTAACCAGTTTCTCAAGCTGTTCTTTTACAATGAAAGAACGTAGTTGGTCAGTTTCGGGTTAAGTGTGAATAACCAAGTCAGTTTTAGTTTTGATACGACAACGGTTCTAATTGTTTTTTTCACTTTGTAAAGATGTAAGGGAGCTGCTGGTTCAGAACTTACGAAAAATAAGTGAGAACCAATTTTAGCCAAACTGTTTGCATCTACATGACCGTTACCTTAATGTTAAAACCAATGAGGTTCAACAATACTTTATAATCCCCTACCAGTATAGAGCTAGTTCAAGGGTTGTTCAGTGAGTTAAGAATAGTTTTACAATCCGTACAAAATATAATCTCTTAGTCGTCGGTAATGAGATTTAAAGCTAAAATCACGCAGTGAGTAACTACAATTAATTCCGCCATTATTTCCGCCACATTATTTCCTTCAGAGCCATGCGAAAAGAAAACAAGCGATTCCAATATCTCGATAAGATCTCGCCAATCCTGGCGAGACCCACATACTCCTGGATGGATAAACCACCTCAATTTGTGGAAATTAAAAACAGGCAGACGCCAATCAATAACCATATGTTTTCTGGCATAGCTCGTTTGAATTCATTAAGAATTGAAATATGACCTGAAGTAGTGCCTAAAGCATTTCACGTCCCAGCACTCCTCAAGCGAGAGGCAACCCGTCCAACTGAACCTAACATGAAGGATTATAACTGGAATAGGCAGAGAATAAGCTCCATCGCTAGGAGCGGAGTTTAAGATATGGCTCCAGCTACAGCCCTACAAGCGATATCTTGCAAATAGTTGAGTTTACTAATGGAAAAAATTCTTTTCATGTAAAAATAATATAAAAAGTGTGTTGACCAAATGGCGCAAAAAAGCTACGGCAATTGGAGCAGGTGGTACCGGGTTCTTGAATCCCAATAAGGAAGCAGGATGTACATAACAAATTAACCATCTGATTACACGATAACCTTACTTTATATTATATGAACACATCTATTCTCCTGTTAGAGTACAGAATTTTATGTCAGTTCTATAGGATGACGTTGCTCTATACGATGTGCAGATTTGTCTTTGTATTGGCGTAAAATAAGCAAACCCCGAAAGAGTTGGCAGGTGTGGCTTGATTGAGGTTCAAATCGAATCCGACAGATAGAGACACAAAATAAAAAGAGATCCAAAACGTATACCCGTTAGACACTCGCACGTACACATAACCACATTGGTATGCCAGGTTCTGAGTATGATAGTTTCCACTTTTCGAACTCATCTGAAGGATCGCTACATCATTCGGCCTGGATTATCATATACATTTTGACCGAGCAAAGGTATTTGCTATCATTTTATTTAATACACTGTATCACGAATTATCAATAACTATATCATAAGAACTCACACTCACCGTCATGATTGTAGCATTTTCAGTCATATAATACATGCATGATGCTACTTTTCAATGTCAGAAGCTATTTCGTATTTATCTGGTAACGTTCAAGTCAACACTTCATATTGGATACAAAGCGCTATTGTCAGCGGCATAAACCTATCCAACATACCAACGGTCCCAGTATCGGTGCTGCAACGCAACGACGTTGGTCGATTGGAAAGCGACAAATATTTTTAACGTTTGTGCTTTCTTCCAATTTCAGAATACCATAAATAAATATATTAGAAGAGTCGTAATGGTTGCATTAGAGAAAAACACAGATAATTCTGATGTGTTTCTTTTTTTACGCATAGATGTCACTAATATTTTGCAAACAATATAAATAAACAATATAATTACATGTAAATAAATGTGTGATTAATGTTGTGTATTTTACGTGTAGAACACTGCCTATAGAGTGTTATGGCTGGATTTGAGTTTATTTTAAGTAATTGGCAATAATTACACTGGAAAAATGTTGAGTGAAGTTTCAATGTGACGAGTTCTGCAAGCTGCGATTCTCGGTAGTGCAAACTTCATAAATGCCTATATATTCAACCCTAAGAATATTATGGCTGGATGGGAGTTTATTTTAAGCAATTTGTCAATGATTAACACTGGGAAAATTTTGAGTCTAATTTCATGTAGGTCGTCCTGCAAACTACGATTTAGTCAGTCGGTAGTGCAAAGTTCATAAATTTCTATATATTCAACCAAAAGAGTGATATGGCTGGATTTGAGTCTATTTTAAACAATTTTCCAATCGTTACCACTGGAAAGATTTTGAGTGAAGTTTCATGTGAGGAGTCCTGCAAACTACGATTTGATCAATTGGTAGTTTAAACTTCATAAATTTCTATATAATGAAACTTTAGAGTGTTATGGCTTGATTGAGTTTATTTTAAGCAGTTTTTCAATGACTATCACTGGTAAAATTTTGAGTGAATTTTCATATTAGGAGCCCTGCTAACTACGATTAAGTTAATCGGTAGTGCAAACTTCATAAATTTCTTTATCATCAACTCTAAGAGTGTTATGGCTGGATTTGAGTTCCTTTTAAGCAGTTTGTCAATGATTACCACTGGAAAATTTTTGAGTCTAATTTCATGTAGGTCGTCCTGCAAACTACGATTTAGTCAGTCGGTAGTGCAAAGTTCATAAATTTCTATATATTCAACCAAAAGAGTGATATGGCTGGATTTGAGTCTATTTCAAACAATTTTCCAATCGTTACCACTGGAAAGATTTTGAGTGAAGTTTCATGTGAGGAGTCCTGCAAACTATACGATTTGATCAATTGGTAGTTTAAACTTCATAAATTTCTATATAATCAAACCTTAGAGTGTTATGGCTTGATTGAGTTTATTTTAAGCAGTTTTTCAATGACTATCACTGGTAAAATTTTGAGTGAATTTTCATATAAGGAGTCCTGCTAACTACGATTAAGTTAATCGGTAGTGCAAACATTATAAATTTCTTTATCATCAACTCTAAGAGTGTTATGGCTGGATTTGAGTCTATTTCAAACAATTTTCCAATCGTTACCCTGGAAAGATTTTGAGTGAAGTTTCATGTGAGGAGTCCTGCAAACTACGATTTGATCAATTGGTAGTTTAAACTTCATAAATTTCTATATAATCAAACCTTAGAGTGTTATGGCTTGATTGAGTTTATTTTAGGCAGTTTTTCAATGATTATCACTGGTAAAATTTTGAGTGAATTTTCATATAAGGAGTCCTCCTAACTACGATTAAGTTAACTAAGAATGTTATGGCTGGATTTACGTTTATTTTAAGCAGTTTGTCAATGATTACCACTGGAAAAATTTTGAGTCTAATTTCATGTAGGTCGTCCTGCAAACTACGATTTAGTCAGTCGGTAGTGCAAAGTTCATAAATTTCTATATATTCAACCAAAAGAGTGATATGGCTGGATTTGAGTCTATTTTAAACAATTTTCCAATCGTTACCACTGGAAAGATTTTGAGTGAAGTTTCATGTGAGGAGTCCTGCAAACTACGATTTGATCAATTGGTAGTTTAAACTTCATAAATTTCTATATAATCAAACCTTAGAGTGTTATAGCTTGATTGAGTTTATTTTAAGCAGTTTTTCAATGACTATCACTGGTAAAATTTTGAGTGAATTTTCATATAAGGAGTCCTGCTAACTACGATTAAGTTAATCGGTAGTGCAAACTTTATAAATTTCTATATCATGAACTCTAAGAGTGTTATGGCTGGATTTGAGTTCCTTTTAAGCAGTTTGTCAATGATAACCAATGGAAAAATTTTGAGTCTAATTTCATGTAGGTCGTCCTGCAAACTACGATTTAGTCAGTCGGTAGTGCAAAGTTCATAAATTTCTATATATTCAACCAAAAGAGTGATATGGCTGGATTTGAGTCTATTTCAAACAATTTTCCAATCGTTACCACTGGAAAGATTTTGAGTGAAGTTTCATGTGAGGAGTCCTGCAAACTATACGATTTGATCAATTGGTAGTTTAAACTTCATAAATTTCTATATAATCAAACCTTAGAGTGTTATGGCTTGATTGAGTTTATTTTAAGCAGTTTTTCAATGACTATCACTGGTAAAATTTTGAGTGAATTTTCATATAAGGAGTCCTGCTAACTACGATTAAGTTAATCGGTAGTGCAAACATTATAAATTTCTTTATCATCAACTCTAAGAGTGTTATGGCTGGATTTGAGTCTATTTCAAACAATTTTCCAATCGTTACCACTGGAAAGATTTTGAGTGAAGTTTCATGTGAGGAGTCCTGCAAACTACGATTTGATCAATTGGTAGTTTAAACTTCATAAATTTCTATATAATCAAACCTTAGAGTGTTATGGCTTGATTGAGTTTATTTTAGGCAGTTTTTCAATGATTATCACTGGTAAAATTTTGAGTGAATTTTCATATAAGGAGTCCTCCTAACTACGATTAAGTTAACTAAGAATGTTATGGCTGGATTTACGTTTATTTTAAGCAGTTTGTCAATGATTACCACTGGAAAAATTTTGAGCCTAATTTTATGTAGATCGTCCTGCAAACTATTATGCAAAAAAGTCAATCGATAGTTCAGATTTCATAATTTCTATAAATTCAACCATTAGAGTGTTATGGATGGATTTGAGTTTGTTTTAAGAAATTTGTCAACGGTTACCTTCCGGGAAAATTTTGAGTGAAGTTTCATGTGGGAAGTTTGGAAAGTTCTATTTATTAAATCCTTAGTACAAATTTTACAAATCAGTATAAAATCTTGTGATTAGATGGATGCAAGTTTATTTTAAGCAGTTGGAATTTAACTTCAGTGGTATCCATTGACAAACTGCTTATATTAATCTGTCATCCAGGCATAACCCACCCGAGGTTGATTTTTTACTGATAAGAACAGGCTAATCTAACCTCATAATAGCATTTATAGTTCACAGTAAGAATAAAGAGGACATGCGGACAGCGCTGATGTACAGATATGTTACCGAACAATGTATTTTTATAATAAATAAGATTTTATATTTATGATAAAATAACATAAATATATTTATGATTATACAAAATAATAATCATAATATTGCAAAAAATAAAATTAAAATAAAATAGGATCTATTGCTAAATACGGTAATATATGCATATACGCTTTCCGATATATTGTAACGAATACTGTTTACATATCATAACGCCTGGAAAATGATAATTTTCATGTCTTTTCCACTCATACATATCCAAGTACAGATACATAGGAACCTATTACGATACAAAAAAAATTTATTTATTTGCATATATTTCTATTTGATTTTATTATTTTTTATTGTAAAATTATATTTTATTGTAACATGATATATCTGGCAAAAAAAATCATTCATGTCATGAAATCAATATTCCTGCCAGAATTTAAATCTAAATATCATGATACAAATGGGTACTGAAAGATAATATTGTTTTTCCAATTTTCATTTACTTTTTTTTTTTATTCTGCTGATGGTTACGTAAATTATGATGATGATATCGAAGGGATTTAATGACAAGCTTTTGGTATTTCAATATGTCTCCCATTTCATTAACTCCAACACTGTTGGATGACAACGTGACTTTTTTTATCACTCGCAAAAATGGATACTGATCTGTTTCATTTCACCATTAAATCTTTTATGACAAGCATCGTTTCTTCGAATTGCCGAAAAAGCATTTGAAATATAACTCAATTTGCTGAAAAGTTATCAAAGTCAAATTGAAGTCGTGGTATTTTGAAGAAAAAAAAACATTTTTAACAATTGGGAAATAATTTTAAGAAATAAATAAAAAAATAAAAATAAAATTAAGGTGCAACCAGTTCGCTTGACAGACGAATCTGAAATAATTCAATCTGGTAGTCAAGCAAAAGTACCTAAAAACCGATTCGACAAAAAATTGTGTGGAAGCATTCGTGTGAAACCTAGAATGTGCACCAATACGTATCAGTGGTTCCTGAGGTCTAAGTTGACTTAACTCAGTTAGAGTCGTTTACGGCCTTTGGGTCATAGATTGGTAGTAAATGCTGAAAAAAACTGAAAAAATAATTAGATATTCCAATCTAAAATGGACAAAATATAAAAAGCTTCATACATCCACTAACACTTTGATGTATTGACGCAGAAACTAGTTGGCATAAATAATGCAAAACTATTGCTAATCTTTGAAGTTACCTTCGGTTGAGTAAAACAAACAAGAATATACATTCGAGTAATAGACTCAAACGTGAAACAGTGCAGTGAAGATTTATTTTGTAAAATGTATAAGAAAACATTTAAGAAAAAAGCGATACAAGAAAAATTACAAGCGATACAAAGTAAAGTGTGTGCTTAGAAATAGGGATTATCCAACCATAGAGGATTAAGTATATATACAGAACTTGGAAATAGAAAATTTCTTCGACTCAAACAAGAAAAATTGTAAAGATGTTGTCAACTGCTTCGAAATGAAATACATACTCGTTTTATCGATTAGTTAATACAATGATAAAGAAAAGTGGCAGATTCTATCGAAGTTCCATATTTGGATGAAAAACACGCCAAAAACGCAACCCATACTATAGACGATTTAAAAAATGATAAACCACGACAACCTGAACAGCTTTCTACCGAATGATTGGAAAAGAAATTAATGAACAAAATGCATATACACGCAAATCAAACTCAAACAATGTCAACAATGTATTGAATGTCAATTTGAAATGCCAACGTATAGTCAGAACAAAGACAGAACATTATGAAGAAGTTTTCTGCTGAAACAACTTATTTATGTCGTGCTAATATCCGAAACACCTACTACTAATAAATTTTTAATACCGAAGCACATTGTCTATAACCCAAATCATCCTGATGGCACAGCACACGGTGATACTTCAATTACTATAAAAACATAATTATAAAGCTGATGGTGACTACAATGCAAAACATCAACACTGGGGCTGAAGCTTGGAGACAACGAGAGACTGTAAGCCTTATTATAATTGGCCTACGGATATGAAGAATTCCAAATGCCTCATATTTCTGTGTAGTCAAAAGTCAAACAAACTTCCAGTTATTATATCTGGATTTATCATCTCCTGTTTATCTTTGGAAACTACCTGTCTTTGGACACTAAGTTAGTTAATATACAAAACAAACCGATGTTAAGAGAATGTTAATTCCACAGATGTCCTATAACAGACGAATGACATAGATCAAGAAGTTAAACATCCTGAAACTGCATTCAAACAATAGCTTTGAATTCTTCACGAGAACCGACGAAGAAGAACACAACGATGAATGTTCAAATAACGTGAAAATTTGATTGGGAAACAAAAGGTGTTTCCTTTTGCTAGACAAAAGTAAACTTAACAATACATAACAGTTAAAACCATTGTTGTTGAAAGAAAAAAAAAATCAATCAATACAAGAATATTTATCATGACTACCAACATCATAAAAACGAATTATTTACTATGAAAAGCCAACTTAACTTATGAATCAAACACATTAGCATATTCCGCAATTACTTAATAGTAACGGCTACTGAGTCCGAAATAATAAACAAAAATGTTAAAGTTGCCAGATGGAAATAATAACAAGAAAGCTATTTGAATCCGCTTACAGTCTCAATTTTCTATTTGGAAAATATAATCGGCTATGCACAATGAATTGAAACCAATGTATATTAAGGTACCAAGATATGAGCCCATCATAAATTATAATGTACTGATTTATTGTAATTTTTTTTGATTGGATGTCGTTATGAATGTAATGAGTTTCAAAATATTTTATAAATTGAGAGTTTGCTGATTATGGGCAAAATATATTGCTAATCTAATATATAATACGATGTTGGAAATATTTCTTAGAAAATCGCTTTCAATGAGCAGATCATATCGTACAAAGAGTATATGAATATAAAGAGGTATACTGACGGATTGCGAGAAAAAATTGTTGCCATATAATTTTGAAATTGACCAAGGTTCAAACTTCCTAAACGAATAGTATAAAACGGACATCCATTTTTCTATAAAAGTTAAAAATTAATGCAACGTACCCCAGAGATGATGAAGTAACTAGTTTAGATGGTAGCATAGTATTGTGAAGTGATTAATCAATAAGAAAATTTATTAAGCATCATGAGGGATGTAACTAGGGAATCTGTTATTCGATGGGACATAAACGTTCAAATGTACGTCGAAGTACCATTTTTTCTTTTTCCCAATCACTCAGGCTCGATTGGCCCATTGTTACATCCCTGCCCAAACATACACTCTCAGTCCCGAAATAGTTTGTTTTTTAAATGAAATCCAAGATATCTGGTGTCTTCAACGTCGTCAGTTGATCATCAAATAGAAATTGCGATCCAAACCACTGCAGTCTATAGGAAGTGTATGAAGAATAGAAGTGCAAGAAGTGCTCGATAGTTTCTTTTTCTCTCCACACTGTTCGCTGTTTCGATGTTCAGAATATTAATTCGAAGAATTTGTTTATTCAGGGAGACATGAAAATCCCAAGCATAAGCCTTAAATTGCGTCTATCATAATTTAAGAAGTGGGACCTTTGCTGATTTATTGATCCATAGGAGCCGAAGTAATAGGAGGAGTGAACTTATTAGATAAATTAATAGCGTTTATAGAATTTTCATAAAAAGCCAAATATGGATGCTAAAAATGGTTTCTTATTTACTGGTGACCTTATCGTGAATCGACTATAGAAAAGGAGTTTTATAAAAAGCAGTTTATTTAACAATCAAATGGTTGACCTTTCTTGTATTCAATGTTCGATGTTTTTAATTACAGTTAAATATCAAATTCACCTAATATACGAGATCCGTTTTGATAAGATAACCATTTTTCATTCCATGAAACGGATTAAATGTATCAAGCTGCAAATTGCCAAAATATCTTGCATTTTGTGAATCTACTGCATAAACTGCAAAATGAAATCTTGAACATGTTCAGCATGTTGCTTCTGCCTGGAACGTTGTGGAAGTTAATGTGTCACCAAATCCAGATAAACCACCCAATAAAACTAAATCGTATCGTCCGATATTCTTGCTTCCTATATAATTTCAAACCTAATGGAGCGGCTACTCTTCGACAGCAGCCTTCGATTAGGTATGGCACGAAGATTTAATGTATAAATTAAAAGCTATGCTTCCGGGACCATATGTTGATCTTTTGACATAATATTAATCTGAAAGACTTTTTAGAGTAAGACAAGAAGATGAGTATTCTGGACTGAGAGAGGTAAGTGCACGAATCCTACAAGGCCCATTCCTATACCTAATATATACAAGTGGTATACCACAGTCCAATCACGTAAGCATAGCAACGTTTTCTGACGACACCGCTATACTAGCAACATAGCAAACTGTGGATAATGCGTCGAATAATCTTCAATGTGCAAGTGATGTTATTGGCCAGTGGACCAAGTGTACAAAAATAAAACTTAATGAATTGAAATCTGCCCATGTCAACCTTACGAATGAATCATTGGATAATCCAACGACAATCAGCTTAAACTATGTAATGGTGCCGTACGAGAACTCTGCTAAATACTTGGGTATGAAACAGGATTAAGCTTATGTATATATATATATATATATATATATATATATATATATATATATATATATATATATATATATATATATATATATATATACATATATATATATATATATATATATATATATATATATATTATATATATATATATATATATATATATATATATATATATATATATATATATATATATATATATATATATATATATATATATATTGTCACGAATCACAGATGTCACCTGTGATAATTAAAAAGAAAATTATTACAGTAGGGATTACCCTGTAACCAAATGTTTACAAATACGAACAAAGTAAAAAGAAATAATGAAATAGGCGGAGCGAACCAAATACGACGCAACGAAATTTCGAGAAGTGTAGAGAAGCAAAATAATGGAATGTTCTACAAGCCTTTGCGTCGTATAAATACGTGTAGACATTTGAGTTACGAGATAGTTCAATTTTGAATTTCGAAGTGTTAATATCGGGAAGTGATAAAAAGTGAAGTGTTAAAATAATAGTAGTGATAAATAATTGTGAAAAATAATAGTGAAAATAAATATTAGAGAATTATTTGTGAAATAGTTGTGTAATTTTTGTGAGAAATAAATTTAATTAAAATTTAATCTTTGCGAGTTTAATATTCACAATCCAGTGATCGAACCGGATAAATAATTAGAATAACCACTCGGCGAAATCGTAACAATTGGTGACAGCGGTGGGATTGTGAATATCCAAAATGAAATTAATGGACTTAAAAGTGGCAGATTTGAAGAAGGAGTTGGGGCTACGGAATCTACCAACTGCGGGCAACCGAAATGAGTTGCAGTTGAGACTCCGTACAGCTTTGTTGGATGAAAATGTTGACCCAGATCAACATGAATTTAATTTTGGGGCACCAGATTCAACCGAAATACAAGCGGTTGAAGTAACAACAGAATCAACGACCAGAGCGGAAGATCAGAATGTCGTCATTAAAGAAACTACTCCAACAACATCTGGAGGTTTCGATATGGGGCAACTAATGGCTGTTATGCAACAAATGATAGCCAAGCAAGAACAAATGATCGGCGGCCTCGAAGTAAAAATGATTACCGAGCAAAGGGCATTGCGTGCTGAACAGGAGCAGATGATCGGTGGGCTCAAAACCGATATTACAAGCGGACAAGAAAGTTTAAAGGAACAAATGCGAGGTGATCAGGAAAAATTGATTGAACGAATGGATCACCAGGAAAAGTTTCAGCAAAATTTAATGGCCGATGTCAACGAGAAATTTCGAGAAATGTCGGAATCATTAAATACAAAAGTAGACACGGTAAAGAAGAAAATCGATCAACAACTTGAGGTGGCCGACCAACGATTCATGAGGATTGAAAAGGAGTTGATGGATCTTAAAACAAACGGCAGTACCCAAATTGCTCGAACAACCAGTTCAATAAAATTGAAGCCACCAACATTTGACGGAACCACACCTTTCAACATCTTCAAACTCCAGTTTGAAATGGCGGCCACAAGGAACGGTTGTTGTGAAGAGGATCGGGTAGCAGCATTAATTGTGGCGTTAAAGGGAAGTGCTGCGGAGCTACTCCAAATCGTGCCGGAATACGAACGAGAGGCAAAATCAAGTTGGCGTTGGAGCGTAAATATGGAGGAGACCATCAACGGGAGCTACATCGTATGGAATTGAAGGGACGATGTCAGCGGGTTGGAGAGACGCTCCAGGAGTATGCGGCTGATATAGAGCGACTAGTGCACCTCGCCCACTACAACATGGCAGGTGAATACACAGAGCGTATTAAGATCGACGCCTTCACAGATGGAATACGGGATCCGGGTACGAGACGTGTATTGTCTCCAAAAGCAACGTTTTCGGAAACCATCGCGTGTGCCCTAACGAACGAGACTGCTAACAATATCATCAAACCAGCAGTCAAGGTACGTCGTGTGGAAGTAGAACCAGCAATCATTCACAAACAGGGCAATAACGTCAAACCAGCAGATAACTGGCGGACAACGAGATTCCGGGATGGAACTAGTAAAATCAGATGTTGGGTTTGTGACAAAATAGGACACATCTCAAGTTAATGCTGGGAGATAAAGCGCAAACGGGCGAGAACACCATCGCCGATGTACCGAAGGCCACCGGAGGAACGAAAAATACCAGCCGAGGAGGAACGCCAAACAACAACGAAGGCGTTAAACGAGTAAGAGTCAGCTTTGAGGAGCAAAAGCTGACTCCCACAACCAAATGCTCCATAACCTTCATCCCCATTTCCAGATTGGCAAAAGGTGGTGATAGCTTGATGGTACGAGGTGAAATAGAGGGACGGTCCAGTATAATAACGTTGGATACCGGAGCAACGAGAACGATTGTGCGGCCAGATTTCATCACGAATGGAGTTCGGACAATGGAAGGGTTCAAGTTACAAACGGCGACAGGCGACAGTGCGGCTATCAAAGGAAAGAAGGAGGAGGAAATACGAATCGGGAACAATGGTTTTCGACATGAAGTTCTGGTTGCGGATATTATGGATGAGGTCATCCTGGGAATGGACTTCATGAAACGAAATGGATTCGTACTGGATGTCGGACGAGGAACATTGAGCTACGGTAATGTCGAACTGCCTTTGCAACTGAACAACGGGAAGGAGCCAGTCGTAAGGAGGATAAAATTGGATCATCGGACGAAGCTACCACCACACTCGGAAACGGTTGTTTGGGGGAAATTGGATGGAGGTCCTGGAACACAAGGGTTGTGGGTTGTGGAGGCCAACAGTGACGAGATACAAACCAAAGAAATTATCATCGGAAAAGCTTTGGTTAAGCCGGATTGTGACTTTAGAGTACCGATAAGGGCTCTTAATTTATCGGATGTGACAAAAACAATTAAAAAGGGAACTATCATCGGCCGAGGTGAGGAAGTATCCACCATTATAAAATGCGAGGAGGCGAATCCGTGTGTAAAGGCCCAGGACCAACGACAACAGAAAATAACGGAGGAACTAACACAGAAATGGACGGAACAATTAACGCCAAAAGAAAAAAAAGCAGCAAAGGAGTTGCTTCAAAAATATATGTCCATTTTCTGTGGGCACCAGAAGATAATGGCAGAACCAATATGGTTAAACACCGGATCGACACAGGAATATCAACACCTATTCGACAAGCGCCAAGAAGGTTGCCATTGGCTAAACAAGCAGAAGTGGATAAGATGGTAGCTGATATGCAAACATCGGGAGTACTTGAGCAGTCAACGAGTCCATGGAGTTCACCAGTAGTATTGGTGGAGAAAAAGGATAGAAGCATGCGATTCTGCGTTGATTATCGGAAGCTCAACACAGTTACCAAGAAGGATAGTTACCCATTACCAAGGATCGACGACACACTAGATACATTGGCAGGAGCACGGATGTTTTCAACATTGGATTTGCAGAGCGGCTATTGGCAAGTGGAGGTCGCAGACGAAGATAAGGAAAAGACAGCGTTCAGTGTGGGCAATGGATTATGGCAATTCAATGTCATGCCATTTGGACTTTGTAACGCCCCTGCGACTTTCGAACGGCTAATGGAACGTGTACTTAAAGGACTCCACTGGAAAACATGCCTGGTATATTTGGACGATATCATCGTTATGGGAAAGGGCTTCAATGAACATCTACAAAACCTGGAGGAAGTATTCGAAAGAATCCAATCAGCAGGATTGAAGTTGAGTCCGAAGAAATGCGTATTGTTCCGGGAAGAAATCAAATATTTGGGACGCAAAATAACAACAAGCGGGATTCATACAGATGAAGAAAGGATTGGCCAAGACCGCAGAATTTACATGAACTAAGGAGTTTCATCGGACTCTGCACATATTATCGACGATTTGTGCCAGGATTTGCCAACATAGCAAGAAGTTTACACGAGCTGACACAGAAGAACAAGTCGTTCCAATTAATGGACACGAGGAAGCGTTCAACGAACTGAAGCAGCGATTATGTACAGCACCATTGCTTTCGTATCCGGTTCCGAATAAACGTTTTATTTTGGATACGGATGCAAGCAATTATGGCTTGGGAGGAGTGTTGTCACAGGAAATCGATGGGCAGGAACGTGTCATCGCATATTATTCAAAGATCTTATCGAAGCCAGAACGGAACTACTGTGTAACAAGAAGAGAATTGTTGGCCATAGTGAAATGTGTGGAACATTTCAGGAAATACCTTTATGGCCAATCATTTCTATTAAGAACGGATCATGGCGCCTTAACATGGCTACTTCAGTTTAAAAATCCCGAAGGACAAGTAGCAAGGTGGATTGAGCGATTGGGGAGTTTTGTTTACGAAATTCAACATCGGAAGGGAAGCGCTCATGGAAATGCGGATGCATTGTCAAGACGGCCATGTCGAGTGGATTGTAAACATTGCGGACTGGTGGAAAACAAGGAAAACATCGTCGATATCAGACTAATGAAAGTGTTGCCAGCTGATGAATGGACCAACGATGTTATCTCCAAAGAGCAACGCGAGGATCCAGATTTGGCAGTGATTATCAAATTCATGGAGGAAGAACGTCGTCCCACATGGAGCGACATTGCAGATAAAGGCCCAGCTATCAAGGCTTACTGGGCCCAATGGGATAGTTTAACCATGGAAGACAGATGCTTAAAACGAACATGGGAAAGCTCCGATGGCAAAACAAAGCAGTCACTAGTGGTGGTACCGAGGATCAGGATGGCGGAAATATTGGAGGAATACCACGGAGGAACAAGCGGAGGTCACCTAGGAATCAACAAAACGTTAGCCAAGGTACGTGAAAGATTCTACTGGGCAGGATGTAGACAGGCAGTGGCTGAATGTTGTCAAAAGTGTGACCAATGTATGGCTGTGAAAGGACCGGCAAAGAAGAGCCGTGGAGCGATGCAACAATATAATGTGGGAGCACCATTTGAGAGGATTGCCATAGATGTTGCAGGACCATTTCCAACCAGCGATAGTGGCAACAAATATGTTTTGGTAGTAATGGACTACTTCAGTAAGTGGCCAGAGGTATATCCGATTCCAAATCAGGAAACAACCACAATCGCCAATGCAGTGGTATACAATTGGATAAGCCGTTATGGGGTACCAATGGAACTGCATTCCGACCAAGGGCGGAATTTTGAATCGGTTGTCTTCCAGGAGATGTGCCAGTTACTGGGAATTAATAAAACGCGGACAACACCTTTTCACCCACAGTCTGATGGCATGGTGGAGCGTTTCAATGCCACATTGGAGGAGTTTATAGCCAAAACAGTGGATAAAAACCAGCGGAATTGGGATCAAGGTATTCCATTGTTCTTAATGGCTTATCGATCGGCTGTGCATAATACAACAGGAGTAACACCAGCGACAATACTTTTTGGCAACAATTTAAGACTACCAGGCGATCTCAAATTCGGAGTGGTCCCATCATCAGCTAAATGTGGACAAGCATATGTGGACAACTTGAAAGATGAGATCAACAACATACACGGATTTGTCAGAGAGAAAATCAAATTGTCAAGTGATAAAACAAAGGCTCGGTATGATGTACGAGCAAACAATAAAGGATTTGACGAGGGTCAATTGGTATGGCTTCACAACCCACAACGTAAGAAAGGGTTATCGCAGAAATTACATCCTGGATGGGACGGACCGTACAAGGTCATAACAAGAATAAATGATGTGATCTATAGCATCCAAAGAGGAGTACGAGGAAAACCCAAGGTTGTACACCTGGAGCGACTGGCGTTCTATAGAGGAAGAGATCTGGATCCTGTTCGGGACGAACAGGTTTGGGCGGAGGGTAGTGTCACGAATCACAGATGTCACCTGTGATAATTAAAAAGAAAATTATAACAGTAGGGATTACCCTGTAACCAAATGTTTACAAATACGAACAAAGTAAAAACAAATAATGAAATAGGCGGAGCGAACCAAATACGACGCAACGAAATTTCGAGAAGTGTAGAGAAGCAAAATAATGGAATGTTCTACAAGCCTTTGCGTCGTATAAATACGTGTAGACATTTGAGTTACGAGATAGTTCAATTTTGAATTTCGAAGTGTTAATATCGGGAAGTGTAAAAAGTGAAGTGTTAAAATAATAGTAGTGATAAATAATTGTGGAAAATAATAGTGAAAATAAATATTAGAGAATTATTTGTGAAATAGTTGTGTAATTTTTGTGAGAAATAAATTTAATTAAAATTTAATCTTTGCGAGTTTAATATTCACAATCCAGTGATCGAACCGGATAAATAATTAGAATAACCACTCGGCGAAATCGTAACAATATATATATATATATATATATATATATATATATATATATATATATATATATATATATATATATATATATATATATATATATATATATATATATATATATATATATATATATATATTTATATATATATATATTAATATCGGACCAATTTTTACTTTTTCGATTGTAAGGGGTCGTATCTCGGCGATGGCATCACGAATGTTGGCTCTAAAATGCTGAATTGTCTCTGTTTTGTCGGTACAACACTTGTTTACTGGCGCCTCACAAAAAACTGTCCAATGGTGTTAAATCGCAGCTTCTTACCGGCCAATTTACATCACCATTTTGGCTAATTAAACAGCCAGCAAACACAATGACTCGATTCAAGAATGAGATGTGTGGCAAGATGCACCATCCTGTTCAAACGAAACATCGTTCACATCAGTACCACGAACAAGTGGGCAAAATGAAAATCGGTTATCATGGTGCAATAGGTGTCTCCATTGCCCGTTGATCCGTCCTTATTTTCAAAGAAATATGGGCCAATTATGCCTCGGCTCTACAAGGCGCATGTTACCGTGCCTCTATGATCGGCCAACACGTTTTTTTTTTTAGGTAGACCTCAGTGGTCTGTGGGAGGGTTCTCTGCCGACATAAAAAAAAGACACTACAAAAAATACGTGTTGCAAAAAAAATAAAAAGTAAAAGTGTTCATATATGGTCAGACCAATTCATCACCATCCACAAATATAACTCACTTAATAATGCATAATAATTATTATCTTTTTCTTTAGAAAAATATTAATTCTATTTGTTTAATTCAAAAAAAATGTAATTTAAATAAAAAAAAAAAATATAAAATATATATAAAAAAAACACAAAGTATGTATTTATATATAATTTCATGAGAAGCAACTCGATATATATAAAAAAATTAAAAATAAATAACTCACCTACAGGTCTCGAAGAGTACTCTTGGGTTCCTATGGCGTGTTTTTCTACTGAAAAAAACGTGTTGCTTCACACACTAATTCAACTTAATTACTAAATATTTAAATAAAAAAAAATTAATAATAAAAAAAAAATATAATAATAATCCTTATGATACTAATGATTGTGATGTTAATCCAACATTTTTAGTTTTCCTATGTACTATATACAGTTTTCATATACGCCGCTTAGAATATAAAAACAGAAGACGCTGTAACTTGTCCCAAATTCACGAGGTGAAATTGCACGTTGTATATTTTCAATTTAATTTACATATGTCTAATTATATACATATGCGTATACGCAGCTTTAAACCGCTACTTAGCATCACCAATTTAGTCTAGTTTTTCTCCTCTATATATCGATTAAATAATATCGCGTATCGTATTCAAATTGTAAGCTACTATTTCTAATCACTAATTGAAAAATGTGGTTTTCAATAAAAAAAAATGGCTAATCTTTTTTAATTATTTAATTTTAATTCTATTTTTTTTTTTACAACGTAGCACGATGGCCTCACACTAAAAACTGATGATGTTTTTTTTCCAAATTCAATCAAAAACCGAATTCCTCTTTACATATGCATTCTCCCCTATATTCACCACCTTTATATTCCAATGAACCCATACATAAAATTAGCTAATCATAATGGCTACAAACATTGAGAAATTTAAAGTAAAGCTACTCACACTAACAAAACTTAAATAGGCCGAAATTTAAAATAAATACAATAACAACAACAACAAAGATCAATGACCTATATTTTTAAATACAACCATATGACTACATTAACGCAAAAACCAAAAAAAAAATAAAATTTGTTATATTAGGAGGTTGCCCCGTTTTTCCTAAATGCAACGACTAGCTCAGAAATAATACAAATAAATTGTTTTATATGCAGCCGTAACAAACAGTCACTCATAATGGGTACATTGGCTTCTGTAACATCACGTGTGGGTTTTCTGAGCCCATAATTTGGCAATTTTGGTTAATAACGTACTCACCAAGATGAAAATGAGCCTCATCCGAAAAAATGTTTTTTTTAATCAAAATCGACATCATCGTGCAGTTTTCCGTTGGCCCATCTAGCGAAGTGAACATACGAATCGGATGGTCATGCGGATTCAACTCTTGAACTAATTGAACTTTGTAAGGCGTCATACCGAAATCTTTTCGCAAAATTCGACGTAAACTGGTGCGTGAAACGTTCAATTCTTGAGAACGATGACGAGTTTATATTGATTAATTCTCACGCACGCTCTCAGCCAAAGCTTCAATATTTTCGCATGGACGCATTGTACGAGCACGCTTTCGTCTAGGTGCATCAACAATGAAACCAGTTTCATGAACTTTAACAGTAAACTTGCGTATAGTGGGCATTGTTGGTCTTCTCTGCGACTAAATTTTGCACGACATTTTCATGCAATTTTCGACCAATTATGTTTGTTTTGGAAATAATATATATATATATATATATATATATATATATATATATATATATATATATATATATATATATATATATATATATATATATATATATATATATATATATATATATATTTTTATATATATATATAAGACGGGGGCGATATCTTTCCATAATAATAACTCCGCAGATTTGCATACATTTAGTCAGCGGATCTATAACTAATGAGTTTGGAAATCTCTTTGATTTTGAAGGGCCTGCTTCCTACTGCCCAATTTTCTCAAGAATTCGGTGAAAATTCATTATGTGGATATTGAAACTGATTTAAATTTGAACCTAAACATAACATTTATTGAAATTTTTTGTTTATGGCCAAATGGTATTAGCATTTGCACTAAAAGGGTTAAAAATCACTCAATAACATTAAAACAAAAACCAAACCATGACATAACAAAAAGTTCTACAACAAATGATATTGTTATTAATTTAATAAACTTTTCAAATTATCTCTAGATCCGTAACATGTGGCGACTCAATATAATATAGTGAAATAATTTGATAAAAACTAAATCAATAATGGCAAAGTCATAACAATATACCACGCGAAAAGTTAAACAATACGAATCGAGAAATGATAAGAAAACGAAGACAATTTTGTTTCTCTCGCAGCTTTTCTCGTATTTATTTAATTTAATTTATTCATTAATTTCGTAGCTATTTAACCAACGAATTAAATAAACTTTAAATAAAAATAAATTATTTGAATATATAAATTCAAATAAATGAATAAAAGCATAACTAAAGCGCGGGTATATTCGCACACTAACATTTTAATTTATTCATATTTTAACAATAACAACTATTTATGTATGTGTGTACTATAAAAACAATTGGAAATGGTACACATACATAATCTCTGTAATATTAAAATATTTTTATGAATAAAATAGTTTTCACTTCACTAAGTTTTTTCTATATAATTTATTTAAATTTACATTTATATATGACTAATAAACTAGTTCTCATAAAGCTTTAAGCTCTCTTTCTCCCTTTCTATTTTTCACTTGTTTTTCGCTATATTTAATATGTGTATACGAAGCAGTGAAAACAATAAAATGCGATATCCTTTCGAGGAAAAAAAAACAAACGAAAATTCGACTCTAGGTTTCATAACTGAAAAAGCCTAAAAATATAATTTCCGTTTCATGTTTTTTATTGTGCTTTTTGTGAGCTTTTTTTTTTGTTTGTTACAGAAAAATATTAAGTTTCTAAAGGACATTGAAAACAATTTAAATGTGTTTCGGAAAAGTTCGCCGTTCTCGTATCATATACCCATGGTATATTTGTAATGTGTGTTGACGATGATCATGATTCAATTGTGATGATTGGGGAAATCGAAATAATTTTCGACTGCCTCGGTACATATACATTTTTGTGTATTAGATAAAATCATGCGCAAAATACGAACGGTTTTTTTGTGTATCAAAACGTCATGACACTAATGATTGCGTGATGTTACCGAATACGAATACACGATAAGTTCGTTTTTACATGGTGAATGGGAACATAAAATTAAATCATTTAATTCGTTTTTCATTGGAAATTGGAAAATTTATAGGATTCGAAGAGTATATATATATAGTTGTCGTGTAAATAATTATTTATCTTAAGAATGTTCTCTTTGCCGATTTGATAATATTTCGATACAATCATTCGACGAAAAAATATATGTATATCGAACGTGAAACATTTTAGTTAGCGGAGGTGGATTTTTTTCACCATCGCAGAATAATATTCGATGATTTTTAGTCCTTAAATCGATTAACGGATATTAGAGTATCGAAATTGCGTGATGTTTGAAGTTCTTGACAAAAATAAATGGAGATCCGTGACGTATGGGTTGTTATTTATATATGTGGGCAAAAATAAGCTGTGTTGTCTAGAAATAGATAATCAAATGTATCGCCTTTGTCATGTCGTGTACACGTGTACAAAAACATAAACAGGAGGCTTGAAAGTAAACATAAAAAAAAATAATTCGTAGAATCGTCTATAAAGCTTATTTAAAATTTTGCAGAAGTTGGGTCTGATTCAGACATAAGAGAGCTTGAAACTTAAAAATGTTTTAAATTTATGGACAAGATATTTGATAACAGATGACTAGAACTAATAACATATCGCCCACTGTGAATAATTTGGAAATTTTAAATAACATATTAGCAACATTTTTGAGACGAATCGTTGTGGGTGGGGCATCCATGTTTCGTAGATATTTCCAACGAAACATCAGACCCATATAATGCTAAAACAGTTTGGTTCCTTGTCGTAGGAAGCGAGAAAATTTAGTTGAATCGGTGGGTTGACGACCGAGTGAAAAATGCGAGAGTTAAAATTGTCACCAAAATAAAAACAATCGAATACATTCAATAGAAAATTTGGCACGTTTAACAAACGTCGTCGGCCTAAAAGTGGAGACAAAGTGGAGACATTGCTACACAAATGAGATAAATTCCTCATTGGGGTCATTGGGTGTAGAGGGCGTTTTGGCATTTCTAATTTTTTACGACAGTATGATAAGCTGGCTTGGAATCGAAAGTGATGGACCCAGTGTTAATATGGTGCTGGTCAATAATTGCCTGTTAAAGTGTTAAAAGAGTTCTTAAATTATGGGAACCTAAAATGATAAACATTAGATATTCTGATCAGAATCTCCGGATTTTGGACTCTCTACACCGTAGAGCAATCGGTACGCTAATAATTAACTCATGTCAACAACATTTAAAGTCAGAAACGGTCAATAAAACTGTGGGGGCTATTAATTAAAAACTATCTCTAGTAATGAGTGGTTCAGTTAAATCTCGTGGTAACGCTGCCGCAATCTCGTGAATAATGTTTTGGATAAGAATATTTACGGTTAAATCTTATCATTTATGATGGCATGTTTATGATAACTACCCAATCTATAGTTTTTAAACTTCCTCCTGTTATTCTCTGGGTGTTTTAGATGTGGTTTTGTATATTGCTTTTAGATAATCAAAATTATATATCCATATGGTTTGCTCTACGCTTTGAATTCTTGTAAGAGGGATAGGAACTTTTGTCTGACAAAAATTATTCGACGTGATTGTGCCCTTTGCTGTTCCTGAAAACATAATACGTTACAAACTTCGAAGGCCCCCCTTATATACTGACTATCGTAACCATATGGTGAGAATTGCTCTTACACAATACCCGCTTCATTGGATTCCCAAGTGGGGGATTAACGCTGCTTCGAAGCAGTGAAAATAGAACAAACGGAGCTCGTAGATGTGATCATGAAAATAGAAAAATGCCACTTGTAAAAAATGGCAGCTAAAAATGAACCAACTTTAAGTGGTTAGCAGATGATGATGATGAGTAGTGGGGTCAGGGAAAGTGAGAAGAAAGAAAAGACGACTCGGGGCTTAATAGTAGTGCGAAAAAAAGGATCCCTGTATAGTAACACACATAAGTACAGAGCTGGATGTAAATGGATCATCCATACAAACTTTACAGAATGAAAGCCGCGCGTCTACATGCAGTTCACTTAAATAGTTTAGAACATCCAAAAATACAATCCTGCAACAATTTGACAAGTTAATATTATTTATGGAAACACATATCGAATTCGCAAAAGGGTACAATACGACGGCAGCTGCACGCGAATCGTCAAAACGCCTCTGTAGCGAAATCGGCAATTAACTAAATAGGCATGAACCGCACTGACTTCAGACAGCTGAAGAAAGTGTGAACCGAATATTAAATAAAAAGAAAATAAACAAAACATCGCAGATACTGGTGGCGGTCCGTCAAAGACACATACATTCTCTGCATTTGAAATAACGCAATTCGTTCATAAAATAGTATCTCTCTAGAACTATACATTGGTGACCCCGACGGCCCTATTAAGGGATCCGAAATAGCAGAGATAACCGTGGTTTTCTATTTTCCGGTCTTACATTTTTTTGGTACAAACTTCATCATTCGACACGCGGAGCTGACAATCTTACAGAGTTTACACCAAAATTTGAGTTAAACCAATCGGTTGTTCAATCGCAACATATCGATAGTATAAGTCATACACTATTTTAATCATATAAATAATACAAAAAACACTTGGAATATACCCGGCCCGTGGAACCTAGGATTGACGCAGTGTAGGTAAAAGTGCAAAAGTTTTGGGTAAACGGCCCAGTAACATGGTTAAGAGTCACTGAGAAACAATTTGAATTACCAAGAACCAGTGATAAAGCGAAATACTTAGCAACACTCAAGGCGTTACCACCTACGGCCTTCAAAAAGATCGATGACTTTTTGCAAAACCCTCCGATGAGCGAAAGCTTCAACAGTTACCGTCCGGTCAAGATTTATGAGATGGCCGACCGTCAGAAGTATTAAGGTCAATTAAAAATTTAGCTGGCGCAAATTTTAGCGACCACATTATCAGGTCGGTTTGGGTACGTCGTTTGCCTCCTATCATAATGACAGCTATTGTCAGACAACCGACAGCTACTTCACTAGGAGAGCCGAACGAAACAGGCCGATAAAATTTACGAATTTTTAACGCCGAAACAGTTAATTTGCGAATTTTTCAGATCACGTTCACGCACTCGCAACCATAACGATAATAGAGCCTCGAATAACGACTCTTCTCGCACCAGATCTTAAGAATCAAATCCACTGGACCAAAGATTGTCCAGAATTGAAACGATTTTAAAAAAAATTTTAAAGGGCAAAAATAATAATAATAGAAAACGCAGGATGTCCGGTAGCCGACCAAGGAGCATCACATCTAATCGTTTCTGAAGCGGTAAACGCTTTCATTTTAATGGAGTCTGTTTTTACCGTCTTTTTTTTAAAAACAAACCCCATTGGTGCTTGAAACCGTGTAAATACGAACGGGAACCAAGTTTTGATGGACAAAAAACTAGTGTCGACTCGTCGCAATTATTTTGCAACAAAAACCGAAATTCATTTTGAAAGATTTTGAAGTTAGAACCACGACATTTTCGCCAAGTCTTTTGACGACCGCAGGTGCGAGTCAAAACAAAACCTATCGTTTGCACATTGTTGACCGATCCAATTCATTGACGTTATTTCGAATCATTTTTAAAATTTACAAAGATCCGATCGGTTGCTCATACGGTAGATTTGGGACTGAGGACGAAATTTACGCACGCTTTTGTTTTAGCGGCTGGGAATAGACCAATTATCGGGGCAGACTTACTCGTAAAGTTTGGTTTATAAGCTGTCAATCAATGCCGTTGTGATGCACGTTGATGGATAAACACCCATTCCTTTTACTGTCGTTAACAGCCGAACCCAATAACAATTCGCCGGTTAAACAGTTCGTGGTCCAACATATCGTCACTCAAGGCCATTTGCCAGTTTCGAGACCACGTAGATTTGACTCTGTGCGTCATAAAGTCGCACAGAATGAGTTTCAACACATGGTTGAGTTGGGGATTTGCCGACCATTGGCCTTCCCCATTTCTTCTCCACTCCATATGGTCAGAAAGAAAGACCAACATTGGAGACCGTGTGGGGATTATAGGAGACTTAATTCGGTAAACATACTGGATCGTTATCCAATACCACACATTCAAAATTTTTCCATGAAAATCGACCTTGTCAGGGCATACCATTTAATTCAGGTTGCCACCGAAGACATTTACAAAACGGCAATTACTACCCCATTTGCGGGTTATTTCAATTTATGTGTATGCCATTTGGTTTGCGTTATGCCGCACAAACGTTACAACGTTTTATTAACGAAGTCGTTCGAGATTTAGCTTCAGCATGTGAGGAAGAACACAAACTCCGTTTGGAAAAACTATTCCAACGCCTTAACGAAAGTTCGAAGTGCGTTTTTAGAGCACAATCATTAGATTTCCGAAGTCATACGATTACTACAGACGGTACTTTACCATCAACGGAGAAAGTTAAAGCTATAATGGATTTCCCGGCACCCACTTCTATCAGACGCATACGCAGCAGTTTATTGGCATGCTGAATTATTATCAGCGTTTTATTCCTTAACTTGGAGAACACTTATCTCAAATTCACTCTCATCTCGCTTTATTGCTTAAAAAGCCAAAACTGCCGAGGAATTTTACTTGGTTTGAAGAATGCCATGTAGCGTTCGAATTTATAAAACGTGAATTGCATTCAATTACCTTGTTTTCACACCCTCCGCGGTTGATTCAAATTTAATAAGTATGACCACCGATGCGTCTAATACAGCTGTTGGAGCTGTTTTACAACAATATCATAATATAATGTTTGGGAGCCGTTAGGGTTTTTCTCTCGAAAGTTATCGAAAGCCGAGACTAAATATTCGGCATTCGATCCAGAGTTATAAGCCATTTATTTGGCACTTAAACATTTTCGGGAGTTTAGAATTAACACCGATCATAAGCCTTTGACTTAAGCAATTCAGTCTAAAACTGAACCTAGTCCTAGAGCAGTGATGGCAAACCTTTTACCGCTTGCGTGTCATTAAAAGTGAAACACCTTAGGATAATATCTTATTCCGACAATCCAATCAACTTCTTGCATATGCAGATGATATCTGTGTGATTGATCCACTAAAATAGATTTCAGTTTTCGTTGGTCTCAAAAGCAATGAGTCAAAAACAAAATATATGATCTCTGGTTATAGAGACCAAGATGGAATTGATTTCAGTAGTGGTAACCACACGTTTAAAGGAGTGATGAGATTCAAGTATCTTGGATCTCTCATCACTCACGATAATAGTGTGGGAAGACTTGATAATATCAAGTTTCGGCTTGCCGCTGGCAATCGGGCGTTATATCATCTACGTTCACTGTTGTAATCGAAATATCTTGCAAAAGCGGATAAGCAGAAACTGTACAGTGTTAATCATACCCGTTGTCATGTATGGATGTGAGAGTTGGACCTTGGCGGATGAGTACGAAAGATGGTTTCTATCATTCGAGAGAAGAATTATGCCCAAAACGAGTTCATGAATTTAATGCAAATTCCTGCTATCGTGCATGAAATCAAAGGACAGCGAGTACACTGGCTCGGTCACGTTCTGAGAACTGCTTTTTGGTAAGCGAAGAAGTCGCTGTCGGCGACGATGGCTCCACGGCGTAGAGAGCAATCTGACATTTTCTGGTTGCTTGCAACAATATGAAGAGCTGGCTCGTGATGTGCCGATCGAAACCGATGGATTCAGATTGTTGACACGGTACGGGCCATAATGGCCTGCAAAAGCCGTAAAAAATAAATAAATTTTAGGACTATAATAATAAATAAATAATTTTGCGTTAAATAATTAATGTTTTATTAAAACAAAGGTTTAAATAGTATATATGAAGTTGAAATTCAAATTTTCATTTAGTTATATTTAGTTTTTATTAAGGTTTTCCTTTTTTGGTAATTACTATTATAGCGACTTCAAAGCTAGCAGCAACAGTATTACAATTATTATTTATGCACTTAATAAAAGCATTCGACTGCAGATTTTTGTTTTACATTGCTCATAAAATATACTCTTTTTGTTCATCTTTGCTTTTATCAAGAAGCCACTTATGAATCGTTTCATAGTGTCTTTTTACAGATGATGTTCTACATACCACTGACATAGAGCATAGCTCACATATAGCTTTATCACCTCTTTTAACCACACCATACATTTCGGTCCACCAATTCTGAACAACAAATATTTAATTGCCGGTTGCCAATCACTCACATCGAAAGAATAAACTATTTCGGACACCTCGAATTGATTTCACAAAGTTAAATACCCGTTGTCTGATGTTGCCTGCTTGTCGTAAGGTTTAATACTAATACGTTTTATTTGTTTTGTATAACATAGTAATTATAACAATTATAAATGTGGAATACAATTATGGTACAATTAATTTTTGTTAGATGGCTAACTAAGTATAATTAGGTTAATGTAACAACTGGATGTTTCCAATAAATAGACATTTTACCGTCATGAATATAATAACAATAATGTATAATTCATTCTAATGGAACTTAATGGATATAATATACCTCTTAGATTGTTGATTTGTGCGGTTTATTTTCAGAAGTCCTTAACAGTATGTAAAATAATTGTTCTATTATTCCTTCATTATGTTGAAGACGATCATCTGCTTCTAAAACAAAGCAAAACAATTTTTATCAACTTTAACATTACATATACAATCCAAAATACTTATCTTTGTATAATCAACTAGTTTTATAGTAATTGTTAAATTAGGCTAAAAATCCAATTCATAAATTAAATTATTTTTTTTTGTTTCTAATTTAAAATCAATTATTGAATACTTAATTTCGATTTGGTCCACAATCAAATGTCAATTTAATTATGATGTAAACAATAATGAAGTAACAATAGATTTATAATCTAGTACATTCAGTAATTAGAATATCACTGTAATTACCAACATATAATTATGGCACATTTAATTAGTAAAATTTTCAAAAAAAAAGATGTCACTTTAAATTAATTAAGCGCGAATTTAATTTTTTTTGTAAAAAATTTTCTTTACCAAAGATATATAATTACATTCCAATTCTAAACTCTGTGGAGAAAAAAGCGAATAAAACAGTGATTATAAACCAACAAACAGTGAACATTTTATTTAAAATACCGGAATTTACTTGGCTACGAGAACATTACAACTATATATATATTTATTGAACAACCTGCTTTCCCCTGGACAACGAGAATAACCCACACGTATTTTGGACCACCGCTATATATTGGACACGATAATTTCATATTCAAGAATTAAAACCCACGCTAATCATTTGGACACGAGAACCGCCCACGCATACATTTTATACAAGTATCAATTATATTGCCGTGTTATATATAAGAATCGGCATCTCACAAAACACTATATTGGACTGAGGTATTGGAATTATTTCAACTGGCACCGGTGAATCAAGCCAGAACATGCCATAGTTTCAACCAAGTTCATTGGCAATTTTACACATTATACTTAGATTTTTATGAAAAAAATGCATTTCTAATATATAAATTAATTATTTAAATTCTAATATATTTCTTTCAATTCAACAAGTTTACATGTTCTTATATCATTTTCGACGAAAATACAGTTAGTGATTTTTATCTCTGACCCATCGATAATTTAATATAAAAAAAAAATTTAAAAAAAAAAATATTTAAAAATTTAATACTCGTGGTACGCGTGTCATTGGTTCGCCATCACCGTCCTGGAGTATCAAGACACTTGGATTATATATGTCAATTTACCACGGACATTAGACAACAATTCTCTTTCAATGGTGACGCACCCGTGCACAAACTATGTTGAATAGGGTGAAGATAAATATTATATTTATGATCCTTTATGATAGTTTATGATCCAGATTCAACAGACCTATAAAACAAACTTCAATTAATAATCAAAGATCACTCAACACATTTAATTATAACTTTCCGCAATAATTATTTTTATCAATCTTGTAACTGCAAAGTTCAATCAATTAACCTAAAAATGATTCAATTGTTAGAATTTATATTTATATTTGTTTATATAATTTCACTTACCTTTACTGTACCTGTTTCTCAAAACCATAACAATAACAAATGTTATTACATAAAAAACCTAAAAAATGAGAGATATGCAAATTTTAATATTGAGTGCGTTCTGTATCGCAGTTGAATTAATTTTGGACATCTGTTAAGTATTTTGTGAAACAGTTAAACCACTTACTTAAAATTTTAATAAAAATGTAATAAGCTCTCTCTTCTTATTAAACCACCAAGCCAAATCTGTTTTTTAAATTGAAATTTAATTATAATACCAAACCTAACCAAACCATCAATTTTGTATCAATCCATCTTTTATTTGTGGAACCAACAGATTGGTACAAAACATTGGTCCTTGGAGCCGGATGAGAATATTACAAGTATCGTATATATCACACCTAAATACAGCAAGTATACATTTTCTTAAGTCACTTATTTGTGTAACAAATTTATCAAATTAAATCTAAAATTTATCGGGCAAATCAAGTGAACTGTTTAAATATCTCATATACAAGTTAAAAATTTCAATAAAAGTGTTCAGTGAATAATGAAAGTGCTACCAAATTATTATTGATCCAAAATGACCGACATTAATACATTGAAAAAACGGCGTGCATACATTAAAGGAAGCATAACTAAAATAATCAATTACATCAACAACATGCCTGCTACTACTAATGCAGAAGATATAAAAGTGCGTTTGACCAATGTAGAGCGCTACCGAACCGAATTCATCGATATTGAGAACCAAATAGTTACATTGGACAAGAAAGAAGAACTGGACACCGAATTTGAAGATACGTATTACACGGCATTAGCAGGCTTAAATCTTGCTTTGCGAATGAGAATGGAACCACCAATTTCTCTCAATGATACCACCATGCAAGACGCTTCGATATCAAATGGACACATGGACGTAAAATTACCAAAGATATCGTTTTATGATCTATTCTGTTCTACCATTCATGATAATCAACGATTAACACCATCGCAGAAGCTACAATATCTTAAAGGTACATTGAAGGGTGAAGCAGCTGGTCTGTTAAAACACTTTAGTACTACCGATGCCAACTACATAGAAGCATTAAAAAAATTGAGGCATCGCTACGACCGAAAGAAACATACGATCTATGCCTTTATCAAAACATTCATGTCGTAGCCTTCAGTGAACTCAGCCACTAGTACAACTGTTCGTCGTCTGTTAGATACCTCTGACGAGGTTATCCGTGGTTTGGAGAAGAAGCGGAGTCACGAGATCACTGGCTCTTTGGGCTCAAGCGTCAGCAGATTTGAATCTTCCGACTCTCAAGCAATTTTTCGATTTTCTCGCAAGACGAATTGACGCGCTTGAATCACTGAAGAGTGCAAATAAACGTTCAAACCCTCATACCAATCAGCCAAAACCAAATTTAAGAAGCCATATCGTTTCGAACATCCAGCCATGTCGATTGTGTCCTGCAGAACATCATCGCTTGTTTGAATGTGTTAAATTTAAACAAATGTCAACAGATGAAAGAAGAAACATGTTGAGAGATAGTAGATGTTTTAACTGTCTTAATAATAATCACAATGTTTATAATTGCAAGTCCAAGTTTCGTTGTAAGGAATGCAACAAAAAACACTATACTCTTGTCCACGATCATGCGACATTGACAAATGAGCTTAATTCACATCAAAACGCTGCACCAAAACCGATAGAATCAGTCTCGTCCAGTTATGCTTCAAATGCCAGACATCGAATTACATTATTACCTACAGCTCTTGTACATGTAACTGACGCATTTAACAGAAAACAACATTGCCGGGTGCTGCTTGATTCAGGATCACAAGGGTCGTTTATTTCGGAGAATTGCGCTCAAAGATTAAGACTAGAGAGAAGAAATGCAAAGCTCGCCATATCGGGTATTGGAGCCACCACCAATGGATACACCAAAGGAATAGTATCGTTAGTTGTTACACCATGGAACAAAGATGACCCATCCATCCAAATAGAAGCATTCGTGTATCCCAAGTTAACCGCAAAGCAACAAAATTGTTATGAACTAGCAGATCCGCACTTCCATAAAGGAGAAGAAATTGATATCATCATTGGTTCAGATACATTCTTCGAACTCCTCACTGAAGGGAGAACCATCCTCGACGAATTTATCATGCAACGCACAGTATTGGGATGGGTTGTGGCAGGTGGATCTAAAGAAACACATTCAAAATTATCGATTGCGGTAAACATCGATGCATCTGAAGACAATCATGACCAACTCTTGGCTAAGTTTTGGGAAATAGAAACCATTAAGGAAGAAAGCATCCATTTATCAGAAGAAGAACAGTTCTGTGAAGATCATTTTAAGAAAACTACCACAACAACGAGCAATGGTCGATTTCAAGTAAAGCTGCCATTTAAAACATCGCCAAGCGTATTGGGAAGCTCTTACAAAGCAGCAGTACAACGGATGTATTCAATGGAGAGGCGATTTGCACGAGATCCCATATTCTACAAAATTTATAAAGAATTTATGTCAGAATATATACAGTTAGGACATATGAAACAACTTACTGACGATCAAGCCGAGCTAAATTGTTATTACCTTCCCCACCATGGAGTTATCAAAAGCTCTAGCAGCACTACCAAATTAAGGGTGGTGTTTGATGGTTCTTGTAAGACAGACACTGGCACATCTTTAAATAACTGTCTTGCGGTAGGACCTACTGTTCAGTCTTCGCTATACCAAATATTGTCTCGTTTCAGAAAACATAAAGTCGTGATCACTGCTGATGTCGAGAAAATTTACAGGCAGATACAAATGTCAGAAGATGACACTAAGTTTCAACGAATTATGTGGCGCAGTTCACCATCTGAAAAGTTCAACACCTACGAACTACAAACCGTAACCTACGGCACAGCAAGTGCATCATATTTGGCAACACGTTCTTTGAATGAAGCAGCGCAGAAATTCATTCAACTGTATCCCAAAGCGTCACGTCACATAACTCAGGATATGTATGTTGATGACCTAATGACTGGAGCAAACTCGGTAGATGATGCGAGTTCAGGATTCATCTGAGAAAGTGGATAAGCAACATAACCGATGTATTAAATAGTAATAATAAAAGTATGAATAATTTAGAAATCGAAGAATCCAACTGTGTAAAGGTGTTGGGATTATATTGAAACCCGAAAACGGACTGTTTTCAATTCCAGGTTAATTTAGCTCAGCAGCCCATTCTAAGTAAACGCGGAATCTTGTCTGAGGCTAGTCGACTATTTGACCCATTAGGATGGCTTGCCCCAGTCACAATAGCTATAAAAATATTCATGCAATCATTGTGGTCAGAAAATATAGGCTGGGATGATAATTTACCAAACAATGTATCATCTACTTGGTTAAATATGCGAAACAGCTTACCACTTCTCGAAAATATCGCACTAGAGAGATACAAACACACAAATGCCGAAACCAAAATAACTCTGCATGGATTTTTGATGCTTCTAAGCAAGCTTATTCTGCTGTAGTGTACGGTCAAATAACCAAACCAAATGAAATACCAATCATCAAGTTATTGTCAGCGAAAACCAAAGTCGCCCCAATTAAACAAATTTCCATTCCTCGGTTGGAGTTGTGTGGTGCGTTACTATTAACCAAATTACTTTCAGCAGTTCAAACCACTTTGCAAACCGAACAAGAAGAAATATTTGCATGGACTGACTCTACAATTGTGCTAGATTGGTTATCGGCCCACCCTAACAAATGGAACACATTCGTTGGAAGCAGGACGGGAGAAATACTTACGTTTTTACGAAGATCAAATGGGAGACACGTCAACACCCAGGATAATCCAGCTGATTGTGCTTCTAGGGGAATTCATCCAGAAAAGGTCAATCATGCGTAACAGAAGAATTGCGATGTAGCTCATTAGCATCGAAATTTTCTGATTCAAACCTGTTGGATGATATAATCAATAGATCTTCCAGTATTGCTAAAGTTGTTCGAGTGTTGGCTTATATACTACGATTCATCAAACTCAAATTAAAGCGCATACCAAACGAATTTCCATATTTAGTATCGTCCGAGCTACAAAAATTTCGTTGTCTACTTCTCCGCTACTTGCAGTCAAAACAATTTGCGTCGGAAATCATCCATTTAGCATCCAAAAAAGAACTGCCGGCTTCAAGTAGAATACGATGTCTAAAACTATTCATCGGTGAATCGGGTTTACTAAGAGTTGGAGGAAGAATATCAAACGCATCTATAACATATGATGTCAAACATCCAATAATTTTGACAGCAGACGAAAAGGTTACAGAGTATATTGTAAAGGAACATCATCTCCGTCATCTTCATGCTGGACCTACACTTATGATGGCAACTTTACGAAACAAATATTGGTTATTAGGTGCCAGAAATTTAATTAGTAAAGTAGTTCGTGGTTGCTTGAAATGTGCAAAGTATGCAGCCAAGGAACTCAACCAAATTATGGGAAATCTTCCACCCCAAAGAGTGCAACTAATAAGGCCATTTTTTAAAGTTGGTGTTGATTATGCGGGTCCTCTTCAAATTCACTTGACGAAAGGAGAGGTCAAAAAACATATAAAGGTTATATGTGTATTTTTGTATGCCTCGCCACAAAGGCCGTGCACATTGAGCTGGTATCTGATCTTACCACCGATGCCTATATTGCTGCCCTTCGAAGGTTTATCGCGCGAAGAGGAAAACCAAATGAAATTCTCAGCGACAATGGCACAAATTTTATTGGAGCGCGGAATCATTTATACGAGCGTTCTGTATCGCAGTTGAATTAATTTTGGGCATCTGTTAAGTATTTTGTGAAACAGTTAAACCACTTACTTAAAATTTTAATAAAAATGTAATTAGCTCTCTCTTCTAATTAAACCACCAAGCTGAAAACATCAAACCAAATCTGTTTTTTAAATTGAAATTTAATTATAATACCAAACCTAACCAAACCATCAATTTTGTATCAATCCAACTTTTATTTGTGGAACCAACAGATTGGTACAAAACATAAATTGTTATTGATAATCTAATTCGTGATATTTTACTGTGGTTAGTGAGTCTTACCATACAACTGCAAAACTAAAGTTAGCTCAAATTACCATAACATAAATAGAAAGAGTTTGACGAGCTGGTTGGACTAGTCAATTGAAAACTTTTGTCGAATAGATTTAATCTGATTCTAGGGTGAGTACGGACTAATTGAAAATGCCAATTAGACAACCTTTATCGAAAGGAAAATCACGAGTTTAGGATATCTTTGAAGCACTCCCAAAATTATTTAAATTTTAATGAAATAATTACTTGGAAAATTTTATATAATTTCAAAAAATGACCAAAGACTAAAATCTGCCAATTTCCGCATTTTAACATAAAATTAAGCTCATTAAAATTTATCACAATTTTCAGTAGCGAAAATAAAAAAAAATGTCATTGAAAATTGTCATAATTAATGTCTAAATTTAGTTCTCCCTCAATCCAATGGCTATATATACTTTACTTTGACGGAAAAACGCTTTCATCTATAATAAAAAGACGAAAATAAAAATTTAAAAGCTACCGTGTCGCCTGTAAAAACGAGATAATTTTTTTTTTTTTTTTTTTTTAAATCAACGACTATTATTGCACAGTAGATTTCTCGGTAGTGGATAAGAAAATAAAAATAAGAAAACATGTTGTGTTCTCGTGTCTTATTTTTGTCGTTCAATTTTTTTGTGTCTTTAAGACTCAACTTAAAGAAATAAAATTGAACATCAGACTAATGCCAGTAGAAGAAAAAAATAATAAAACCAAATTAGCGTCACGTATTGAACCCAAAAAAAAAAAATAAGACGAAAATGGCTCGTTATTTCCTTCTTTTCGGTGTATTTTGAAGCGATATGATAAAAAAAAAAATTTTGGGGGATCTAAAATTGGATGAAAATATAAAATAAAATTCGTTTGAAGTTGATTTAATGAAACCATAAAAATATTTGTTTTCAAGATTAAATACTTAACGTGGGAAGAAGTTGACGACGATGATATAAAATCACCAATCTAATGAGTATTGATTTTCTACGAACTCGTCGTTATGATTGAGAAAGTTATTTTTTTCCTCCCATCTTTATACCACATCCCAAAAGCTCACGATAATCTATCTTTTATAAACTTGTATGTAGGTAATTTTTTTCGATTACAATTGATATTGGATTGGTTTTTTGCGAAATTAATTTTATTATGGTTCAAAGGATAATTAGAAAATAAGGATATAGATTTTTTGTTTTGTTTTATTTTCCGTTTGGAAAATTGGTAAAAATAAAATGAAAATTATATTTCTAATACATAATGGTTTTTTGTGTTGTTGGATTTTATTTATTTATATATTATATACACTCGTTTCGTCTAAATGTAAATTCGAGGCACGTATTGGAAATGAAAACCAAATGGATTGAGAGATTAAAATTAAAGTTGTATAGATTTGTTGGTTTTATACCAACTGAATTTATCCAGCAGTGTACTATAATACAGTGGTTTGTGAAATTCGATAATTATCGTTAAAATATATTAAGATCGTGATATAACAACAGTGGTGGCTATTGATATGATCCAATTAAATTTCTAATATAAGAAAACGACCGGATTGAATAAATTCATTTGGATGTTCGCGGAAAATTAAACCAACTTGTTGTATTTACTCAGCTGCTTCTTAATATATGTATATGGCAAACGATACAAAATATTGAAAACACACCAACAAGAATAATTATCTTGGGATCATTAAATTGAAAACTTAGCTGTTGTTTCAATTTTCTATTTCGAGAAAACTGATAAACTAAACTAGACGGCAAATGTCGTCTGCATATAAAGTGTCAAGAGGAATGTCGTTCAACTTTGCTTATCGTTAGAGTCAAAACGGTGTTTTGGCTTCCAAGAATAAACATAAAATAATATAGAAGTTCCCGAAATGGTACTGTAGCGAATAGTTACTAACATTAATGAAAAATATGAATTTAAAGGTGCTACTCTGCTTTACAAAGAGTGGCTTCTATCAGCTTATACAAATAGTACTTTTTTGAGTCTGAAAGTACTTTGGGATGTTGAACCATATTTTTCTTATTAAAACTATGTTAATCATATTTTAAATTCGGTAAATAATCCATTTTGAAAACAAACAATTAATGGTTTCTTCATATCATATTTTTAAATTCAGTTTTATTAAAAACTAACTATTAATTATTTTTTCTTTATCTCCATTCTTAATAGCATAGGGCGTCTACTAGACGGGACTATCGAACTCTATTGGGGCTATTCTCTTTAGTTCCCCCCATGTTTTGCTTCAGTTGGCACCGTTCTTTTTCTAATCACTGCTAGCCTCACTAACTTTCCTTTTTCCTTGCGGATTCCATTTCAGCGACATCATGGTTATGTCATTTGGTATCTTTCTCAGCATGTGTCCTGTCCATCTCCATTTCCGCTTCCTGACCTCCTTTTCAATGTCCGTTTGGTTAATTTGTCGCAGTAATTCTTCATTATCTTATTCGGCCAGAGCATTTGATCAATCACCTAAAGCATTCGAATCTTAAACAATTAAATTTATGAATTATTATTATTAAATTAAAAATATTTTTGTTATTTTAAGAATAAAAATATTTTTAAATGATAAAAGATAGAAGATTTTTTCATATCGTCTCATTCTATAACAATTTAACACTAAATTATCACATTATTAATTCAAGTTCGTACTTATGACGTTATATGGGAGTGAAGTTTGTCCTAACTCTTCCTAAATTTACAACAATTAATTTGTTTATATGTATTTGTATAACTTCATATTAACGAATAAAAGATATTTTGTATTGATTCGAACCATAGGTACATTCCTAGAGTTTTCCCGTGCTTCAGAAAAACCGGGACCAAAATCCTTAATTCCTAATGATGATGTTTTTCTAGTAGATTAGATCCCTACTAAGGTAAAAACAATCTAGGACTTTGGTCCCGGTTTTTCTGAAGCCGTCATTTATTATGCGGTTTTTTTTATGTATAGTTGTTTTTTTTACAATATTTTCTTTTTTAATTGAAAATTATGATATTATATAATTTACATATAAATCTATTTATATAAATATCATATTCTGTATTATTTATCAAAAATACTTTATTTCAATTACTCATTAATTCGTAATTTCGCATTAATTAATTCGCAATAGAAGTTTATTTCTCATTAATTCGCAATAGAAGTTTATTTGTAAGTATGAAATTAGGAAATTCTTCATTCCCATGAACACACGAGTGAAGTTCTTCCTAAAAGAAATCCTAATTTTTGTTCTTGTACTTTAGGATAGTTTAGGAAGAAGTTCACGTAAATGACGTTAACACTACTTTCTAATCTATTAACCCTTGTTCGGGTGGAAAAGCATTCCAAATATAATCCAAATATAATTTAATATAATTAAACTACAAATACAAGTAATTTTACAAAACATAATTATTAATCATTTTAAATGTATTATGGTTATACTCATCTGTAATTGTTTTAATGTATTTAAATATTATTGCTGTTCACTGGAAGTCATCATTAATTACTTTAAAAAATTATTTTTGTTTCACACAATACAGATTGGGTTTGATAATACTTTATTCACTAAATTACATACATTTTTATTTTTTATTAACTTTTTATATAGTTTTAAACTTTTATTTATTTTTATTTTTTTGTTATTTACTTATTTTTTGACAGATGATTCTGATTTTTTTATATTGTTAAGGGTTGTCAGCGCTATAATCATATGGTCGAATTTCTCTCTTATTTATAGAATATTTTGTTATCGGGTAATTTTTATACCTTTTGGGATGATCATAAGATTCGTTTATAATGAGGATTACTTATTTTTATTACGTAATTTAATCCATGGATATTTTGCTTTGTTTTTATATGATGTTCTCAATTATTTCAAAATTTGGTATGGAAAGTAAACTTAATAAGATGTTAAAAATGAATTGCCGTAATGAATATTACTGGAATATAGATGATTTCAAAACCAATCATAATTTTCACTCAATAATATCTAATGTAAAACAGTTGAGTGTTTTACAAATTAATATTTGTAGTATGAATAATTTAAATAAATTTGATGGTATTCTAGAATTTATTGACTCGTTAAATTATGACGTTCATATTATAGCAATTTCTGAAACTTGGATTCAGAGTAGAAATGTATTGGCGTATAATATCAATAACTACACTAGTATTTTTTCCTGTAGAGATGAAAGGGTAGGTGGTGGTCTTGCATTATATATTCGAAATGATATTATTTATAGATTAGTAAATGTTGATAATGGTCAGTATTCTTTTCAATTTATTAGGATTGAGCTTCCTAAATTTGCAGGTACCAAACTTTTGGCAGTGTATCGCCCTCCGGACTCTAGTCTTGACTCCTTCACTAACTTTTTGGAAACTCAATTCGAAGGAGATAATAAACATGATAATATCTTAATTGGTGATATTAATATCCCTGCCAATAAAAAAGAAGATTTTGTGATATATTATAGAAACACATTAATAAGTTTTGGCATGATTGTTACAAACACGAATGTTACCCGAACTGCCAGTGGTAATATTCTTGATCACGTGGGATCCAGTTTTGTTAACATCGATAGTGTATCAACATCAACTATTTACTCTAATTTAAGTAATCATAACTTTCTTTTTTCAAATTTTCGTTTTGCATTGAAATATACAAGAAGAACCCTTGAAAAAAAAATCACTGACTACAAAAAAGTAAATGACCATTTTGATAATTTTTTACATACAATACCATTTAATGATATGGATCCCAATGAAGTATTAACATCCATAATTCAAAAATATAATGAGTTAATTAATAAATTTACCAGAACTAAACGAATTGTAGCCAAACTGAAAAATACTTTATGTACATGGATTACATATGACATATGGCTTTTGATTCGTAAAAAAAATCAAATTCTCAAAAAACACAAATTGAATAGAAACAATGAATGTTTAAAAGAACGACTTGCTACTATTAGCAAACAATTAAACTTATCCAAGCACTTAGCAAAAAAACAGTACTTCAATAGAATGTTTGTTGATTCAAATCAAACAGATTTATGGAAAAATATAAATTTCTTTTTAAACAAAAATCATACGATCAAATCCATGCAGATTAATTCCATCATCTTTGAAGGCTGCTCTTTCAGTAATACTGTGGATATTGCTAATGTATTTAATAAATATTTTGTACAAGTCGGTAGCTCTATAGGGGACTCGATAAGTTCTGACAAAAATATACACAAACATAATACGATCCATCAATTATCAAACAGCATTTACTTTTCGTCAGTAACACCAGTAGAAATATTCAATATTATTTGTTCTCTTGAAAATTTTAATGGGGGAGGTCCTGATAATGTGAGTAATAGTGTTATAAAAAATAGAGCTTATTTTTTTTCAAATCTTTTGTCTGGTGTATTTGATAATATATTAAAAAATTGTTTAAAAATAGCTTTAGTTATTCCAGTTTTTAAAAGTGGTGATTATGAAATAGTCACGAATTACAGATCAATCTCCACTTTATCTGTATTTGATAAGATATTTGAAAAGACTCGTTTGTTAGACTTTTTAAACCAACATAAATTTTTCTATTCTTTCCAATATGGTTTCAGGAAAGGATTAAGTACGGAACTTGCTCTTGTGGAAATTGCTAGTATGATCTATTCTGCCTTTGATAGACAAAAATTAGTTGGAGCATTATTCTTAGATCTGCAAAAAGCATTTGATTGTATCGACCATGATCTTCTTCTAGATAAATTGTATAGTTACGGTATTCGTGGTGTCAAATTTAACTTGCTTAAAAGTTATTTAGAAAACAGGAAACAGTATGTTGTGGTTGACGGAGTTTGTAGTAAAGTATTAGATATAAAATGTGGTGTTCTTCAGGGTAGTGTACTGGGACCACTTTTAATTCTTATATTCATTAATGACATATCATATCTACCGCTGATATTGGTCAAATTAGAATATTTGCAGATGATTCTGCTTTGTTTTACGAAAAAGAAAATCCTTTTGGCATTGTGGATGACATTAAGCATGATTTTGATGTGCTTTTAGAGTATTTTAAATCCAACATGATTTCACTGAATGTGGCTAAAACTAAATTTATTGTGTTTCACTCTCCGCACAAATCAGTTAGCGGTATGCCTTCACTGCAAGTCTGTGATATTGGTATTGAAAGAGTAAACTCTGTGAAATACCTCGAAGTAATATTAGATGAACGTATGTCGTGGCAGGAGCACATTAATACTACTTGTAATAAAATTGCTCCACTTGTTGGCCTCATCAGGAAATTATCATGGTTTCTTCCTACGTATGTTCTGCTAAAAATTTATTTTTCATTTATTCACTCAAGGATTAATTATGGCATTCTTGTATATGGAACTGCTTATGCGTCAAGGATTAAGCAACTACAAATCTTGCAAAATAAAAGTTTGAAAGCAGTTTTTAAACTGCCTATTTTATTTTCTACTAGAGAACTATATACTAGAGAAGATCATTTAGTTTTGCCCATTATCATTTTACATGAATTTCAAATTGCTATTTATATGTATAAAATTCTTAATGGAATGTCATTGTCTAATATTAAGTTTATTTACAGTAATCACAATTATCTAACTAGACACTCCGACAAGCTTAGTATTCATCATATAAAAACAGAATATGGGAGAAAATCTATTACATTCCTTGGTCCATTAGTTTTTAATAAAATACCAGATAAAATAAAGAAATCAGAGTCATTTTTAAAGTTTAAGTTCAATTTAAAAAATTATTTAAAATCATTAGTTTCTATGCACTTTTAAAGTTAAATTGTCACAATAAGTACGAATATATATTTTATGTCACATAAGTAATGATGAGTATAATATTGTTTTTGTATAAAGGTAAAAATAATTATATTTGAATTATATGTTTTTATATAAAAATTATAATGTATCACTGATTAACCTTTAAAGGGCTCCTGTCCACTTGATAATCAGTGATACAATGAAGAATAAATAAATAAAAAAAAAAAAAAAAAAAAAAAAATATTTTTAGATATCAAAGTTTTGGTAATTTTAAAATTATGCAAGCATAATGCAATAATGCAAGTATAATTGGATTTAATTAAATCTCTTGTCTTCAAAAGTGCAGAACATTCATCCACAGCTAAACGGTTACTCAATTTAGTTTTAACTTTTGAACCGAAAATATGCTCTCTAGAGTGACTATCGATAAGACACCTTGGACAGTTAAAAAAATATTGTTTTTTTTTTGCTTTATTTTTATTGCGACTGAGACTGTGCTCATCTAGCAATTTTTTCTTAAATGTTTATGTTTCTATTACAATTCACTTTAGGTGGGATGTAACCCACTGATTATTCCTATAATTAATTAAACCTATTTACTAATTTTAATTTGGTAAGTTCACTAGGTCAAGTGTCCTCGTTCTTTGGAGTCTTCTTTCAACGATAGGGTTATCTATCATTTGGCGAGTATAGGGGATTTTCATGTTCCTGGAGCCTTATTTCATGTTTTGTGGCATGAATTTTTATTTTATCTTTGATGTATTCCATCCGAAGGTTCCCGTGAAGGTCTTTATTTCTTATGCACCACGCAGAACCTTGTTTTAAAATGTCTGTATCATTTTGGCGTACATCCCCAGAGTTGTATACCGTAGGTCCATATCGGTTTCAGAATTTGCCAATATAGCAGCAGCTTATTATGAATTGTAAGCTCAGAGCCTCTACCTATGAGCCAATACATTTTTCTGAACTTTATGTTAAGTTCGTCTTTTTTATTTTTGACATGCTCTCTTCACTTGAGCTTGATATTAGTATGGCATAGAAGTGTCTCGGCAGATCTCTATGCAGCTTGTATTCCAGACCACTGTGCCAAATTTTATCGAATGCTTGCGCGACGTCCAGTAATATGCTTGAGCATACTTTTTTATGCTCTAACGTTCTTTCAATTATATTTGTTATTCTATTGCACCTGTTCAATTGTAGAATGCTTTTCTCTGAATCCAAATTGATGTGGAGGAATTAGTTGTCGGTCATCAATTATTGGTTTAAGTCTCTTTAGTAATAATTTTTCAAAAAATTGGCCTGTATGATTTTTTATCGTTAGGTGGTTTATCAGGTTTTGGTATCATGATTACTTCTACTACTTCCATTTGACCAATTTGACAAGTAATCAAGTCATACCCTGGGGCTTTCTTAACATTCATGTTACTTTTCACTTCTTCTTTTAGTTATTTGAGAGTTACTGGCGGTATGTCAAACTCATCCAGCTTGTGAATTGGCATTATATTTTCATTGGCAGTTTGCCTTGGTAGCGGTTGGAAGGTTTCCTGGAGAGTCTCCGCAAACATATCAGCCTTCTCTTAAGGGATTTAAGATTGTGACATAAATTGTTAAGAATTGTTTTATTCTCCGGTGTTCGATTAATTTGCCAGGTTTTACGAGCCCGTCGCTATTCTCTTTCCAACTCTCTAACTTCCATTGGGTAGGATACGTTAAACATCTTCTTATTTTGTAAAGTAGGCGTACTTG
This sequence comes from Tipula lateralis, assembly GCA_963932295.1. NCBI lineage: Eukaryota > Metazoa > Arthropoda > Insecta > Diptera > Tipulidae > Tipula > Tipula lateralis. The sequence continues at coordinate 150,224,147 of OZ010737.1, read as the reverse complement.
CCAACGCACCATAGTGAATTACTTCATTGAGTTGTTCCAATTCGTTTTCCAACTGTCGAGAATTTCTTATCGGTACCTGGAGATTGATTTGCTACTCCATTAATTTACGAAAGAGATCCTAGTTTGTTTTTGAATTAGTTAATCTGGGTGCACTTTCCCTTTGAATTACCGTTTCACTGACTGTCATGATAACCGGTGAGTGATCCGACACTAGAGAATTGCTGTTTTCAATGTGAATGTAGTTGGGAGATATACCTCTTGTTGCATAAAAGTCTATTCGATCCGGTATCTTAGCTTCGTCACTGGGCCAGTATGTTGGGGAACCACCAGAGTAAAATTTACATTTTAATGTCTGACCTGCTTGAAACAATTTTTTAACCTTTGACGATGTAAGTTTAGATCCCCAATAGGTGTTTTTCGCATTAGAGTCACCTCCAATAATAAAACCACGTTCTAGTGATTTAAATAGTTTAATGTAGTCCTCCATTTTCAAGTTATCCCGGGGAGGACAGTATATTACAGAGACAGTAAGCTGTCTGTGTTTAATGTGAATCCTTACAGTAGCGACTTGCATTGATTCTTCTTCGATTTTTGTTTCTACATATTTTCTTTTATTAGTAATGCCGAACCACCTCTTGCTCTTTCCCCTGGATAGATGGAATGTTATAAGTTATAACCCCGAATTTTAACAAATGAAAATTTAACAAAATGGCTTTCTGACATCAGGAAAATGTAGATTTCTGGAATGTGTTACATAAGCCCATTCGCATTCCAGATTTCTATTCTGAAAGTTGATTTCTAACTTAACTTTTTTTATCGGATTGCATTGTGGGAGTTGCACTATTTTAAGTTGATAAAATATCATGTTGTTCATCTTACTTTGGTCATCTAGTCGCTTTGTAATAGCTTTAATGCTGTTCATAATGTTTTCCATAATTCGGTTATTTTCAGAGCCCATATATTTGGTTGAACCTGAGCCTTTCACTACCTGAGCAAATGTTCTTCTTTGCCCTGCGTTGCTTGGTCGAGAATTTTGATCCATCTAATTTGACGTTTAATTCGTCGAATTTCACAACTTCGATTATTGGCCGGAAGTGGCCCCTTACAATTTATACACCTAGCTGGCACATCTCTCCCCATTGTACATGAATATGTTAACCTGAGCATTTTACACATCTCGGATCCCAGCTGCAATATCTTTGGGTGTAATTAAATCCCTGACATTTCTTGCATTGAGGTATGCGTGTATTGGTTCTCCTCATTGGTTCAATTTTGACCTTCATGTAAAAAATTGATTTTATACCATAAATGTTTGGAACATTCTCTTTGTTATCAAATACCAGCATAAAAAGAGGGAGTCCTCTTTTACTGAGAGTTGAGTTTCCTTCCTGGTTTTCTGTTCTCTTTTTTTTACAATATTCACAGCATCTAGTATTTGAAGGCCTTTATTATGTAAGTCTGTTTGTACTCATATGTAAACCACTGATACATTTCAGCATTCACTTTCATAGATAATGATCTAAAGGATTCTGAGTCCAGAGTATTAATTTTCCAAACGTCATAGTTTAGCGCTGTTACATACTTTATACTCTTTGTCAGTAACCGATTTCATTATAGACTGAATTTTTGGGTAGCTGTTCACGCCCACAATATTTATTGTCAGGGGTGATTTTTCTTTTGGTTGCACCAGGTTTGGTGCAATATTCCTGGTTTCAGCTTTTCTTTTCTTACCCTTCCTGGAGTTTTTTTTCTTCTTTAGGATCCAGTCCGTTTCTTTTTCTAATTAATCCTTATCAGTGAAATAATTGAGTTTCTCTGGATCAATACTCTCTGGTTCGCTATGTTCTTTAGCATCCCGATTCATTTTTAGAAGTTCATTCTCTCGCTTAAGATACTCAATTTCTTTGCTTCCACATGAGATCCATATTTTCCTTTTCTTGGTCAATAGTTTTGTTACTGGATCTAGCTGCTCGCAATGTAAAATTTCCCTTGGCATCACTTCTGTCTTGCAGTGTTTGGCCCTTCCGTTTTGGAACCTTTTGTTTTTATTTGGCTTTAACTCCATTCTGCTAGCCCATCATAACGGGGCACTTATCCGCAGTAATGGCGAATAATTTGTTAAGATGCACATTTACAACCGTTTCAAAAATACCCTGGACCGAACAGTCAGTTAATAGGGCTTATTTAAGAAATCTATCTTTGCATTGATTATCAAATTGATGTAAATTTTCCGGGCCTGTCAGGTTCTTCACCATTTTGAGCTTTGATTCTGTGTAATTTTACGTTTTTAATAATCTTTGAATCCGTGATATCCGTTTTTAAACATGAAACCAAGTGGTTGACTATGGAAAATTGTAGGTTGTGCTCCGCAACAAATAAACTTAATCGAACTTCTAAGCTTTTTTTAGCTTTATCCAAAAGTAAGAGAGTTTGACGAGAAGTAAGAGAGCGTGTTACTTTACATAATTTGATCTGTATTTTTGAAAGTAAGTTATAATTCAAGTTGTTTGGTTAGGTTAGGTTAGATAAGGTTAGGTTTGAGTGATTGCTACAGCACACTACAGCACCGCTCCCTATTATCCTTATGAGAACCAGTTTGAGCTACTCATGTAGAGTGATAAGTCTCGCAGCTTACAGTTTCCGAGATCAGAGAGTCAGTCCATTGAGAATTTACCTAAATTTTCATGACTTTTGGTGTGCCAAGGCCGGGCACCAGCATAGAAAGAGGACTACCGTCACTTCTTTCTCTTCGTTCATACAGCTTCTGTAAAAATCATTAGCTTCTAGACCGAGCCTCTTCACATGTTCTTCAAGTAGGCAGTACCATGTGGGTATCACCACGATCGTTTTTTTCACGTCTTTGTAGGGAGATCCGTGTCTTTGAGCGGTTCAAGTCCTGCTTTGGACTAGCACCCTGCTTAACTACATGAGAGGGTGTTCGTCCACCTCTCATTCACTGATGGTACTTGCCTCCCGTTTAAGCACAGTCCCTTAATGGAACTCTCCTATTTAACCCTTTCCGGTCGCAAATGGAGAGACCAATGTTCAAATTCACTAGACCTTTTGTAATTTGCTAGACCGGTATCGATCTGATGATGACGTAATTGAATGACTATAGGATCGAAAAGATAAAACCTCATTTCATCAAGGCATGAGATGGGGTTAAGAAGCTGAGAAATAAAACGGGAGAACGTGTGATTCAATTCAATATTTTTGAGGAAATTTAACATCCATTTAACGTTTACTCAGTCTCTATATTTTGGATATGTCTAAAACATTTTTTAACACCAAATATAAGGCCATAGGTAAATGGGATAAATATATTCAACATTGTTAGTGACTCTCGATAATACCATTCATTCTTCCATTCATTAATAAAAACGAGATCCATAAATGGTAAAATTGGATGTATCGGAAGGATTGGAATTTTATATTCCCACGCTTAGTTTTACCTTCATTATTTTCCATTCATTCATCGATCCACTCATTCCACATAAACTCTGGGTTGGTGAGCCCAATTCATTTTTTTTTTGCTCGGGAATAAATTTATAAATTTTTATGTTGGTGGCGATGGTGTCGCTGCGTACTCCCACATAGTAGCGTAGTATATTTTTCTGACTACTATACGAGCTTTAAAGGTATTTAGTTAAAAGCTTGTTATTGTTGTTCGATTATTGGTTTGGGTAAACATTTATTTTTTGGCGGTAGTTGTTTTGATTTATAAATCGATTAATTTTTTTTTTGTTTGGTTGAAATTTTAAATTGTATTTGTATTTATTTACAATAATAAAAAATTTATGATTTTTCGTCACGTTAAGTTATATGATTTTATATTAAATCAAACTAAAACAGTTCGTCAGTAGCTATAAAGTGATTACGACCGAAAATATACACTGCACTTTAATATCCCTTCATAGTAGACACGTTATCGTTCTGGAAGGAGTTACGATCCTCTACACGCGACGTCAGCGTATAATATGGAACTACTTTTCTATGCGCGCGGAGTGATACCATACAAACCACGCGCAAGGTAAATTGCTGCGTTAGCAGGAAAATCACACGTTACTCTAAGTACATAATTGCACTTTTGTGCAATATGTATCAAGTGTCGATATTAGGTTTAAGATACATTTTTGTAGTTAGTTATTAAGTTATTGTAAAAAGAACAACATCTAAATAAAAACAAATAAAAGCAATAATCTAAATAAATTAAATAATAAATAAGAAAGAATTAAAATAAAAAAGATAAAATTGTTTTTTTTGTAAATTCCTGAAGAAAAACCACAAGTGGCGCAGTTGTTAGTGGATATTTTTTAATATTCAATACTTACGCGAGTGAAATTATTTTTTATATTCGGAGTAAAAAGTGCTCGTGCCAAAGGCTAATTGGTACAAAGTGAATATAATAGTGAGAACAATATTTAAAAAGTGAAAAAAAGCAAGTTCCAGTGCAATAAAACAAGAAATGGTATACGGAGTCAACGGTTCATTGATGTTCGTGAAAACTGTAATCATCAGTCTATTCTGGTAAGTGAATTGATAATTAATGTTCAATCCTAACATTCTATCCTTAAATAAATTGAATAACGATAGCTTAATAACTCAAGAAAATTCTACGGCTTATAGAATTTTCCCTTCTCAAAAATTAATAGAAAATATCGAAAACTTAACTGACAATTTTAAAAAACTTAAAGTTGAAATTAATTATACAGTTGAAAAATAAAAAATTAAAAATAATAATCAAACAATGTCGTTTAACGGTGATAACAGTGATATTAACGTTATCAACAGTGATTGCGTAAGCGATGTATTCAAAAGCCTCCGAATTCCGGACGCAATTAAAGATCTACCTCGCTACGAAGGGAGTAGTAATACTCTCTATGAGTTCATAGAGAACGTCGAAGAAATATTGACCATGTGCAATAATATCGATGGACACCCATGCTCAAAAATATTTCTTAGGGCTATAAGAAATAAAATTGTGGGAGAAGCAAACGAAGTCCTAACGATGTACGGCACACCGTTAGAATGGGATTCCATAAAAAACAATCTAATCACGCATTACGCTGATAAGCGTAACGGAACAAATCTGGTTAGAGACTTGTATAATATTTGCCAAGGGCATGACACATTGGAAAAATATTTTGCACGAATAATAGATATTCAAAGCACAATAATTAATCATATAAAATTAAATGAAAATAGTTCCATAATCATAAGAGCAAAAAAGGAATTATACGAAGAAATGTGTCTTAATACATTTCTAGCGGGGCTGAAAGAACCCCTTGGATCTATGATTCGGGCTATGCGACCTCTCAATCTGACAGAAGCGTTCACAAATTGCTTGAAAGAACAGAATATGTCTTATATGAGAAAGGGAGCCACAAACGTGATACCGGTCCCACATAGGCCGTTACCACCAAAATTAGGGAATCCTTTACGGAATAATTACCCTAGTGGTCCACCCATGATTCAATCAAGGAACTATAATCATTACAATTATAGACCAACACCACAATATTATAACCATAGACCTTTTACAAACCAAAACGTAACCGGAAATGGTAACATAAAAAATAGTGGCAATCGATTCGCTTTTAAACCACCAATGGTTCCACCAAGACGAGTAGAACCAATGGATACTACTTCAAACGCGAACCAATACAAACAATACACTCATTTGAATCGAGGAAATAATAATTATCAATTTCATGCGAATGCACCCCCAAAAGTACGTTCTCAAGAACTTTTCACTAGTGAGAATCAGGAGGAAGAGGAAGTAACAGAGTGCTACGAGGAAGAGCCTCAACCATACTTCCCTGATTTAGACGAAGGTGTCATTGACGACGAAAATTTTCATCCGCAAGCCTCCCACCAGGAATCGGATTAAACTATGTAATCAGTTTGAGGAATTATTTCTGAAAACAGAACAACGTTTAACTTTCACCAATAATGTGAAACACGAAATAAACCTCACAGATGATAAGCCTGTCTTTACGAAAAGTTATCGTTACCCCTATATACACAAAGAGGAGGTAAAGAAACAAATCGAAAAGATGTTACAGGATGGAATAATACGCCCAATATCGTCTCGTATTTGGATCGTGCCTAAAAAGGGCGATGCCAGCGGGAATGTCAAGTGGCGGTTAGTAATCGACTACCGCAAGCTAAACGAGAAAGCGATTGAAGATCGTGCTTGAGAAAAGGTAAAGACAAAGTGTTAAATACAAGGTATATCGATTGTTTTGAGTATTGTAAGGAACTTTTGTGTACCGAACCAATCCTTCAATATCCAGACTTTTCCAAAGAATTTATTTTAACCACGGATGCGAGTAATGTAGCTATTGGTGCCGTACTCTCACAAGGTCCGATTGGAAAAGATAAACCTATTTGTTATGCATCTAGAACCTTAACGGTTACAGAACAGAATTATTCCACAATAGAGAAGGAGCTCTTAGCCATCGTCTGGTCTACAAAATATTTCAGACCATACCTATTCGGTCAAAAATTCAAGATTGTAACAGACCACAAACCGTTAACATGGCTTTTCAACCTTAAAGAACCTAATTCTAAATTAATTAGATGGAGGTTGAAATTGGAGGAATATGACTATGAAATTATTTACAAGAAGGGCGTGAAAAATACAAACGCAGATGCATTATCACGAATTCAGCCCGAACCCGTTGTTGTTAATAATATTAATAGTTCTGACATATCATCTGTCATATCTACGGATACGGAAACCGAAAATGATACACAAAGCCTTGTGCCAACAACAAATTCAGCAATTAACCATTTTAGTTCACAGTTAATCGTGACAATCGATCCTGCGAGACAAGGATCAAACATCGAACATGAGTACCCATTCGGTAAACATCGAGTCGTAATTTATTTGCCTAATTATCATGTGCCAACCATAAATCTTAATATTAGAACACAAGTCACGAAATATCGAGTTACTGGTATTTTGTGTGACGATAGAGTCTTCGAAATAGCTAGTGAAGCCTACGCGAAAAATTTGGAAATACTTCAAAAAATTATTTGGTTAGAGCACAATATCTTCTAATAGACGTGTTAGACCCTGAAGATCAACTAGCAATGATCAAGAAAAGGCATGAGGAAAACCATCATCGAGGAATAGTAGAAAATCATGAGTTCATCAAAAGAACTCACTACTTTCCCAATATGAAGAGTATCATAGCAACGTATATCAATAGTTGTGATACATGCCTACAAGCCAAATATGACAGACATCCATTGAAAATTGAATACGAGATCACAGAAACTCTTAAAAGACCCATGGAAATCCTACACATAGATTTCTGCTTTTTCCAGAACCACGTATTTCTCACAGTTTTGGACAAATTCACTAAATTCGCTGCAGCCTTCTATATGAAGACTCGCACCAGTAAGGAAGTTCAAAAGAGACTCGTTCAATTTTTCAGCGCTCACGGCAAACCTTCTAAAATTGTATGCGATAATGAAGGAAATATGAATACTCCTTCATTTAGAGCCTTTTTACAAGAATATGACGTTCAACTACACCACACCTCGTCATATTCATCTACAGGGAATTCACCAGTTGAGCGATTGCATTCAACCTTGCAAGAACTGATGAAAATTGCTCACATCGAAACACCTCAAGAGAACATTAAAGATCTAATGCATAACTGCATTCTCTCGTATAATAATACCATACACACGGCGACAAAGTTCACACCTTTCGAACTTTTAACTGGTCACTATACTATCTTAGGGCGATCTACTGATCCTGCATTTTCAAATGCACAGGATTATCTATTTAATCATTCGTTATCTTATGACGAGTTATGCAAACACATTTACGAAGAAACTCACGCAAAGAAAACCAAATTGATCAACAAACTAAATATTGGTCGTACTTAACCTCCTAATATAAGAACCAATCAAATAATTCACGTTCGTAATAAAAAACGATCAAAAATTAAACCAGGGTTTGTAATTAGAAAAGTATTAAAAGATAACAAGGTGACTGTCGTTACAAAAGATGGCAAATATCATAAAAAACTTATAAAAAACCTTTTCAGGTGCAATCTAATCTCGGACCAAACACTCAAGATGACCAGTCTAGAGACCAACAAAGGTCTTATACCGATCAGGTTAGGCCAAGCCCGAGTAGTTAGAAGTCATACACGCATAATCCACCTAATCGATATTCAGCACTATGAACAAAATCTTCTCATCATCCAAAATAATATCAAACTCGTAGAAGACTTCATAAAAGTTAATAAAGAGTATAACTACGCCTTTAAGAATAAAATAGAAATTCTTGAGCATAAAGCTAAAGAATTGGATGAGAGCATTAAACTTTTGAAACCTTCACGGATCAAAAGAGGTCTCTTTAATGGATTGGGAACGTTCATTAAAGATATCACAGGAAATCTGGATCATCAGGACTTAGAAGAAATCGGTAACGTAATACACAATCTCTCCTATGATCAAACTAAATTAAACGAGCAAAACAACGCTCAAATCGCAATTAATCAAGGTATGATTGAGAGAGTCAACTATATACAGAAATACGTAAGAGACAGTAATAAAAAGATTTCGTTCGAACTTAACAGACTGACCAACACAACAGAAACATGTATAAACATGATAAAAATAGACCAATACATATTTAAATTACTCAGTACAATAGACACTCTATCCCAACATATCGACGACATTTTGGACGCGCTTAGTTCAGCCAAACACAGACGAATCTCAAGACACCTACTGACGAACAAAGAATTACATTTTATCCAAGATCTACTATCTCAAGATCATATACAAATATCGAACCCAAATAACATATATGACCTATTGACGTTACAAGGATACTTCAATCAATCCAAAATTGTACTAAGCATACATATACCGAAATTTTCCAAAGCAATATTCAATTATTACAACATTAAACCAATTCCATCCAAAAATATGATAATCACCCCAATTCCTTCATACAATATTATCTTTGATGAGCAAAATTATCAATTCATTTTATCACCGTGCAACGAGGTGGAGAACACATACTATTGTAGTAAACAGCAACTACGGTCAATATCGCACACCTGTATACCCAGCATTATAGCTCAACAACCAGCCCGATGTAACCATACCAACTACGATCTGGAAAATGAAGTAACCGAACTAAAAAGCGGAAAACTTTATGTAGCTACTTTGGAAGAGCTAGAGTTTACGTCTACATGCCAACAACATGTCAAATCCATCAAAGGCCAAACATTAATCGAATTCGACAAATGCGATGTCATTATTCAGGGTATTACATACAGTACCAACAAATATAACTTCGAAGAATATCAAACTATTATACTACCACACCACGATGTAGAAAGTCAGCAAACAATCCCATCACTATCTATATCAAAGATGACCAATTGGACACTTACGCTACGGGAACACATCCAGCTTTTGCAGGAACAAGTCGCTTTTAATCATATCAGAAGCTACAGTACCACTGGCATTGTAACAATTAGCATGGTAACAGCTTTTGTCTACTATATCTGGACAAGATATAAAAATTCAACGAAAACCGAGGAAAATACCAGCGACGGACAACCTAGTAATCCACAGCCGGCCATACGTCTTACATCCCTATGGCCTTCTCTTCGGCGGGAGGAGTTACGATCCTCTACACGCGACGTCAGCGTATAATATGGAACTACTTTTCTATGCGCGCGGAGTGATACCATACAAACCACGCGCAAGGTAAATTACTGCGTTAGCAGGAAAATCACACGTTACTCTAAGTAAAGTACATAATTGCACTTTTGTGCAATATGTATCAAGTGTCGACATTAGGTTTAAGATACATTTTTGTAGTTAGTTCTTAAGTTATTGTAAAAAGAACAACATCTAAATAAAAACAAATAAAAGCAATAATCTAAATAAATTAAATAATAAATAAGAAAGAATTAAAATAAAAAAGATAAAATTGTTTTTTTTGTAAATTCCTGAAGGAAAACCATAAGTAAGGTAGTTGTTAGATTGTAGAAATTACGATTATTATGTTGATATTTGGATCGCTTTTATGATTTGATTGATTGATTGATTGATAGGACTGTAGGACCAAGCGCTAGGCAAGATTCCCGGATAACGCCGGGCCTATTCCTACAGCCGTTTACATAAAACGATAGGTAAGGATAGGAAGGTATGTTAGTTAGGAAAGAACGACCCGGTTACAGACACCATGACAATCGTTACTAAACTACTGTTAGCAATCACAAGACAATCACAATTATAATATACTAAGCTGCAATCGCCAATCAACATTCTCCAGTCCGCGACACCTGCTGTATTTTAATTAAAATTAAAACCAAATTCTAAAATAAATTTATTAGTTGGTCACTTCTGGTCTACACATCTGTAATTTAATTAATTAATTAATTGTATTATTTATTTCAACTCCGGTCCGCACACCTAACCTAATTAAAAGATACGTACAAAACTCTGAGAGAAAATTTATTAACTTATGGCTCAGAAATCTGAAACAATTAATGTAATTAATATGGGTATGATAGATTCACTACCAGCCAATCACTACGATAATGTTACAATACTTCTGCAACATGCTCCTCAGAGAATCACACTACACATCTGAAAACTTACATTCCAAAATATGCAAATGAATCACCACACTGGAGGTTCATAGCAAAGGAATGTTAGTCATAGAAAAGACTAAGGCGAAAATCAGCGGCAGAACCATTTTCCTATTACATTAATTAGTAATTAGTTAATTAGTAGTCTAATACAATTTGTTAGTAAAAATATATATCATTTTCACACTATCGATCTTAGACATTAGTTATTATTGTTATTTGGATAGGTAATGACATTTCCAGTTTCATCACACGTACCTGTGTCACCCCAACAATTGTATTAAGGTTACATATCCTGGGGTCTTCTTACCATATGTCGCATGTAAAGTTGGTTCCGTATATTTCTACATCCATCACCATCTAACGCGACGGGTAATCGTTCTTTTTTTTTAATGGCGCGACAGCATTTCATACATACATTATGATGACCTAATAAACTGTCAATTCGTTTTCAGGGTGAATTATTTAAATAAATAAATTATTTAGTTATAACCTGAATCTTAGCTATAACCTATTTAAATTAAAACATTATTGATTGAAAGGACTGTAGGACCAAGCGCTAGGCAAGATTCCCGGATAACGCCGGGCCTATTCCTACAACCGTTTACATAAAACGATAGGTAAGGATAGGAAGGTATATTATTTAGGAAAGAGCGACCCGGTTACAGACACCATGACAGTCGGTACTAAACTACTATTAGCAAACAATTACAATCTAATCTACTAGTCTGCAATCGCCAATCAGCAATCTCCAGTCCGCAACAAATATCTGCTCTGCTGTGTTTTGAATAAAATTAAAACTAACTTCTAAAATAAATTTATTTGTAAATCACCCAGGAATCTGTAACTTAATAGATTAATTCATTTTATTATTTATTTCAACTACAGTCCGAACACCTAACCTAATTCAACATACGTACAAAACTCTGAAAGAAAATTTATTAACTTATGACTCAGGAATCTGAAACAATTAATTTAATTAATATGGTATGATAAATTAAGATACTAGCCAACCAACACCATCATGTTACTATACTTCTGGAACATGCTCATCAGGGAATCAAAAGGGATATCTAAAAACTTACATTCCAAAAATATGCACCAATTATACAATTTCATCACAACACTGAAGGTTTTAAGGAAATGGATTGTTAGTCACAGAAACGACTTAGGTGATAATCCACATCAGAATCATTACTAAGTACAATATTAATAAATTATTATATACTTAGATTTGTTAAATATCATTTTTACATTAAGCATTTATTATTGTTAGATAATGTTCTTATTGTTAGTTGGATATGTCAAGATTCTAAATTCATCATATGTATTCGTATCGCCTCAACAGTTAAAGCTGAAGCACTCTAAAAAAATATCTTTAGGTCATCTCATCATATGCTGTATTTAAAGCTGTGTCCCTATAATTTCTGATCCATCACCATCTTACGCGTGGGAGAATATAAATTTCGCGATGACCCGACAGCATTTCCATACACAATATGATGATCTAATATACTGTCTATTCATTTATGAGAGAAACTATTTAAATAAATAAATAGTTTAGTACAGTCATATTAGCTAACCTGATTATTCCTCCCATTCATAAGCATCCTATCTTTTTGTCCGTTTTTTTTTATCTTAGAACAAACATTCACACAATGCACACAATTAGATTTCTTGAATAACACCCTACAACTAAATGAAAGAACTCACCAAAACGGTCATTCGTTTCAGAAAGTTTAAAAGTTTGTAAGATCATTATTAACAATGCAAAGTACGCACTAGTTGAAATAAAATAAAATATCCGGTCAAATAATCTCCATCCAATCTTAAGCGTGTTACTCAAGAAACCTGTTTCTTTACACTTATATAAATAAATAAAACCAAACTATTTCACCCGTGCCCAGTCACTCATGTTGCCATGGAAACACTCTTTGCAGACGTCCCCATAAAATATGATTGAAACATAGTTTCCGACCTAAGCGTAACAAGCTTAATGGAATTTTCCAGCTATGTCTTACGAGCATAAAACAATTGAGACTGTTAAGTTGCCAAACAAAATTAACGAAAATTGTGTTATAATTTGGAGTGTAATCTAAACACCTACGAATAAATTAATTGCATATATGTTTAAGATTTGATAAAATAAAATAAAATATAATTAAATTAAATTAACAATAAATAGAAGTAAAATAAAATAAATATATAATATTGAATAAGATAAAATAATTAGGTTTAATTAAAATCATAATAAAATAGATAGCTTCTCTGTTTCACGTCAGTGATTTCTTCATTTACTGTCCATCATCAAAATTCAACATCATCTTTTATCCCATCTTTGTTATTCCATTTTTGTTGGAATTTAATTTGTTCCTGTTTTATTTAATTCGTGTCATGTTGGTTCCTTGGAATAGGTATTTCTGCTATTTGTTGTTGGTTTTTTGATTTGATATATGTATTGAACATATATAGATATTATGGAGTGGACACATTCAAAAGGTTTTTTCAAAATGGATAAATAAATAAATAACACACACAAACACTTATCCGATCTGTTTATTCTCAATTAAACAATAAACACGCGTAATGGATACAATTAAATACACTAAATATTAGAAGTACAAATAAAACAACACTAATTCAGCGCTTTGTTTACAATCATTTGACATTTCAATCATAGCTACTTTATTGCTCAATCTACAAGTGCTATTTCTATGTTTATTCGTCCATCTATTCATTAATAGATGTCCTACATTGAATAGCGTTTGTGAATATCGCAAAATTATAGCGTCATAAAATGAAATGAATTGTATAATGTGTTAAATTTACATTGTGAAAACCGCACAAATCACTGTTTACACTAAGATTTATTATGTTCTAAATAATCAGAAGGATTACTTAGTAAATAAACTATCTTAAATCACTTCTTTAATATTGAAAATACACATTTTAGATTTTTTATAATTATTTTTGTAAGAGCACAAAATAACACGTCCACTGTACTATAATACCATTATATAATCATTTGGATCGCTTTTATGATTGATATAAAATTAAGATAAACATTACAGATGAAATTCCTTACTCAGACAAATGTAAAAATTACACCCAATATTATGTAAACCCTCAATCAAACTAAATAAGAAATAAAATGCGAATTACAAACAGTAAAACCTCAACAATAAACCTTAAATGATTTATTCAATTGAATACACAATTGTTTATTATTATATTCCATATCCTAAACAAAAAATGCCTTTTTTTATATTTAAACCTCTGTAAAATAAACAGATATTTTAATCTTAGGATTTAATCTTAATTCCACTCTCTTAACCTCTATAAATAGACGGAGTATATATATATGCCTGTAATACGAAAATCCTTAGCAAAAAAATAAACAAAAACAACAACGAGTTTCGAAAATAGCAAATGATCTGACTTTAATATATTAACAGTCATTTTAAAACCCATCCACAACAACAGCAACAACAACAAACACTAGCAAAAACTCTGAAAACCCTAACCTATAACTATAATTCGGCTTCTACTCGTATAAAGTAGAAAAAAAATTTATTTTATAGATTTTTGTTTCGAACCGAGTAAAATCAAACTGACAACAACTCTATATATGTATATACTATGAGCCTCGTAATAGGGAACATACAAAAATAAAAGCTCTTAGATTTAAGTTTAATTTTAGTAGAGAGAATTTTCTTTATGCTTTCAGAAGCTTGCTCTTCGCACAGAATTACACCCTATGCGTACTAACACACTATTCGTACACATATAATACATACGTAATCATGTATGTATATATATACGAACGATATTTTAATACATTCGAACAAGTAAAAAAAAGCTTCTTTTATGATTACTAGAAAAATAAAACTTCATGTAATCATAAAAGAAGCTTTCCAACAACAACAACATACGACAAAAAATGTATTTTTATTATTTTTATGTATGTTTATTGTTGTTGTTGTTGCCATGATTTTTTGTCTACTCTCGTTGTGTGTTATTATTTTGATGGCAAATGTTGACTGTTGTTATATTGGTTTTTGTCAAAAAAAAAAAAAAATAAAAATAAAAAATTAAATAATAACAAAACGAGGAAACTTTATGTTAAGGGTGGTTGGAGATGATTGAGTTCAGGAGAGGATGATGTTGAAAAATAGAGAAAATCAAATTCAAGCAATCATATTTTCTATATAGATTTATGTTCTGCGGGTATCATATATATGCTTATAGATATATGTGCTTTCATATCGATATGAACCTATACTAACGATGTAAGCTTTTATGAGCTTTTCAATAGTATATTTTTATGAGTTTTGATTAGAATTTATCCGAGAATATTCACGGTGATTGAATTATTTTATGATTATTAAGCAACGTGAATTGCGTTTATTGATTGCGCGTATACAATCATCTTACAACTCAATTATATTTGAAAATAAGTCAGGTTTGCTGTAAGTGTTAGTACACAATTTTCTATCAAACTACAAAGGTTATTGTAATTGGTATAACACCAAACCGACTCAATACCCCTGTTAATAATTCGGACATTACTGGTTTGAGGGCCGGCTATTAAACCATTAAAGTCAAATGTGAAATAAGCTTTAAGATGACTAGGACTGACAGAAATCAGATCAAAAATGAGTTATGAATGAAGAAATGATATTGTTCTTTGCGATCCAAACGAAACCGAAACTACCCATTTATTGATACCAAGTAAATAAGCTCCCCATTTATTTGAAATTGGAAATCATATAGTCAATGCTCCTCAGAAGGTACTTTTCTCGGTAATTTAACTCTTTCACTCCTGAATTAAAACCAGTATACCAAAAAAAATTATACATTATTTATATGTCAAATGGGGACTGTTGGGTGAATTATCTATTGCATAATTCTTAATTTCCAAGTTGAGTGGACTGTATACACGGTTTAATATAAAAGACTATTATAGAAACGTTATAAAATTATTTAATTATTTTATTATAAAATTCTTTATTATTTTTGTTGTCTTACGACCAACGTAAGCTGAAGCCAAAAAAAGAAGTGGTCGAGTAATCCGATTTTCTCGTCAATGTAAATTCCGCCAAGCTTAAGCAATATCGAAATTGTTTCGATAGAACAATTGTGAATTGACAAATTATAACAACTTCATCTGTTCACTCTTAGATGGCAATGCGATACGAGAGTGTGTTGTTTATAAAAATGTGAACTGCGGTAAAAGATTAATTGTCAAATCACAATCATCAGCTGATTTCAATGTTATTGTCTAGAGTTTTACATTTAATAATTAAATGACATTGAAAATAATATAATATAAAAGTGTTAAAAATTCAAAATTATCTAAGATAAGTATTCTTTAAGTGTATAGACTAATTTTAATAAGTAATAATTTCATGTTTTTCTTTTAGTTTAATTATTTATGAATGTTTGATACCATCGTTAAACGTTTTTTTTTTTACAAGTTACTTCCATATGCGCTTTTCCTTCTTAATCAAAATTATAAGCAATATATAAATAAATAAATAAATAAATACCGCCCGCCTTGAACTCCGTTCAATTCCATGGAAATTGTTGGTATCGTAATGCTGGATAAGTATGGTTTGTTGAGTGCAATTTAAAGTTGGTTTGTTTTCGTTTCAGAAGAAATATCCTGGTTAGAAATATTTGTTTCATCTACCTTATTCGACACTGGCAGCAGACATAATTTATGAATCGGTCGTTTAACTCTCCGGACTTTGTTTTTAATGTCACAACTCTAACTTTTCCATCGGTTCCAGGATGAAGATGAACTACTCTTCCAAGCAACCACTGGTTTACTGGCATATTTTCCTTTATGATTACGACATCGTTAATTTGAATTGAAGTTTGTGACTGTTTCCATTTAGTTCTCTGTTGAAGTGATGTTAAATATTCCTCATGCCACCGTTTCCAGAAATGTTGATGAATCTGTTGCACTGTTTTCCATCGTGTGAGATAACTTGGTTTCAATTCCGTAACATCAATTTCAAGAACTTTGGTTAAAGGATGTCCTACGAGGAAATGTGATGGTGTCAATGGGTCGATTTGGTCAGCTGATAACACGCAAATTGGCCTAGAATTTAAACAGCTTTCTACCTCAGCTAACAGTGTATTCATTTCTTCTATGGTGAGAATTGTTTTGCCGATGACCCTCTTCAAATGAAATTTAGCCGATTTTACTGCTGCTTCCCAGATACCACCGAAATGAGGTGTGCCTGGTGGTATGAAGTGCCAGGAGATTAAATTGGATGAGAGATAGGATGAAAAGATATTGGATTTTTTGATCATGGTTTGTATTTCTTGCCCCATGACGTTACTGGCACCGACAAAATTTGTACCGTTGTCACAATGTATCTCAGATGGTACACCTCTTCTTGCTACGAATCTTTTGAGAACTGCGATAAATGATTCACTAGTAAGATCTCCTACCAGTTCTAAATGAACTGCCTTTACGCTTAGACAAACAAATACGCAAATATATGCCTTATATGTTCGTTGTCTTCTGCCTTTGGTTAGATGAATTGATAATGGTCCAGCAAAATCGACTCCTGTTTTAAAAAATGGTCGAACAAATTCGACTCGAGAAGGCGGTAAGTTACCCATCATTTGCTGTTGCATTCTCGCCTTATATTTTTGACATACGACACAGTTTCTGATTGTTCCTCGGACTAATGTTCGTCCACTGGTTGTCCAATAATTTTGGCGAAAAATTGATAGTAATAACGACGGGCCGGCATGATTATATTTTTCATGCATATCTTCTAATATGAGCTTGGATAACCTGGATTTGGGTGGCAATATCACTGGATGCTTCGTGCTATAAGGAGCTGTACTGTTTTCAAGCCTGCCGCCAACTCGAAGTAAATTTCCTTCACCAATGAAAGGATTTAACGATATTAATCGGCTTGATTTGCTTATGGGAGTATTCTGCTTGAGGACTGTTATTTCATCATGATATGTCTTGCTTTGCTCGTATTCGCAGATTTTTTGGAAAGCAAAGTGTAGCTCTTGTCGTTTTAGTAGAATTCCTTTTGATCTTTGCGTCTTCTGTTTCGTTTTCACGTTGTGGACGAATCGAATAATAAATGAGATGACTCGTTGTAGTTTGAAAAATGACGAATACTTGGCTAACATTGTTTCAAATAACTCGTTAATGATAAATCCCCCAAACGACTCTACCTTCATTGGTCGTTCCTCTTCGTTGCAGCCGTATTGATCCTTTTGTTTTGGCCAATAAATTTCACTATAGCTCAACCAGTCTGGTCCATACCACCATAAATTATGTTTACGTAGATCTGGAGCAATCATACCTCGACTAGCACAGTCTGCTGGGTTTTGTGATGACGGTACATGTCTCCAGTATTTGCGAGGTGTGATATCTATAATGGCTGAAGTTCGATTGGCTATGAAGGTTGTCCATCTTCGAGGTTCACTAGCTAACCAGTCGAGGACAATTTTTGAATCGGTCCATGCAACTATGTTATTGATTTTCAGGCTGGTTTCTTGTTTTATTGATTGTATGACCTTTGATAAAAGTACTGCACCACATAACTCCAATCTGGGTAGCGACACTTGCTTGATGGGAGCAACTTTACTCTTTGCCGAAATTAAGCGAATGAATACTCCATCGGGTGTGTTGATTTTGAAGTAAATAACAGCTGCATACGCACTTTCGCTGGCATCACAAAATCCATGGAGAGCTACGACAGAATTTGATGAAGAACGAAGATATCTTGGAATTGTTATACGTTCAACTTCTTGTAGACTGACCCGAATTCTTTGCCATTGTTGTTTCTGATTATCAGGTAATGGATCATCCCACTTTAGATTTGCAATCCAAAGCTTCTGCATGAATATTTTTACTGCTACAACCACAGGTGTTAACCAGCCAAGCGGATCGAACAATCTACTAGCCTCTGAGAGAACGACTCGTTTTGTTACAGTTGTGTGAACTTGTTTTGATGCCTGGAATATAAAATTGTCAGTTATTGGATCCCAACTAATGCCTAAAACTTTTATGTAGTTTGCAGAATCGACTGCTGAGTCATCTAGGTGCTTAATTTTCCCAATATCATCGTTATTTGGAATGGAATCCAGGATTTCTTGAGAATTTGAAGACCATTTCCTTAGTTGAAAGCCATATTCACGTAACAGATTATTGATTTCTTCTTTCAATTGTAGTCCATGTTCCACGGAGTCCACCGAAGTCATTAAATCGTCTACATAGATATTTTTTTCTATTTCATGGCATGCTGCTGGATGAAAATGCTTTTGCTCTTGTACTATTTGTTGGAGACATCTAATAGCCAAAAACGGAGCGCTAGAAAGTCCATAGGTTACTGTTAAAAGTCTATAAAACTCAATAGGATCTGTTGGATGCTTGCGCCAAACGATTTTCTGGAATTTGGTATCGTTTTGATTTACTAACTCTTGCCGATACATTTTCTCTATGTCCGCAGAGATGGCGACTTTATGCTCTCTAAAGCGGAGCATTATGGAGTACAAGTTTGATTGAATTGTTGGTCCCACGGCTAAATAATTATTGAGAGAATGCCCTGTGTTGCCTTTTGCGGACCCATCGAAAACGACTCGCAGTTTTGTTGTAGAACTCGTGTTTCGTAATACTCCATGATGTGGGAGGATATAGCCTTCGTTAACCAATTCGTTTTTCGGTATTTTTTCCATATGGTGTAACTGCTCATATTCATTCATAAAGGTGCGATACAAAGTTTCAAATTCCTTATCCTTAGCGAACCGTCTTTCCATATTCCGTAGCCTCTGTATCGCGATATTTACCGTGTTGCTCAATTCATTTGCAGGTTTTTTAAAGGATAAGCTTACAGTAAATTTTCCATTTGGACGTTCTCTTGAAAATGATTCTCACATAACTGCTCTTCGTCTGAAAGCTTGTTCCTTTGTTCTCCAATCGATTCGAGTTCCCAAAACCGCTTTAAGGTGACATCAATATTTGTAGCTGTTTCTGAGTTTTGTCTTATTAAAAATGAAGCCATCGTCTCTGAATTTTTGTAACAGCTTCCTGAAACTACCCAGCCAAATAGAGTGTTTTGGAGGACTAGTCCATCTGGACTAAGTTGTTTTCTTCCATCAAGCAACACTGAAAAGAAATGGTCCGCACCAATTAGGACATCTACTGTATTCGGATGATTGAAGTTTGGATCTGCTAACTGCACTTCATTCAACATCTCTGACGAAATATTAGTGATAGTTTGCGAAGGTAAATCTGAAGTGAGCTTTGATAATACGAGTGCATTAATGGAGAACTTTGGATGGTTTTGAGGTTGAACATTTAACGACACCTGACCTCTCGTGATTCCAGCCTTTGCTTGTCCTAGGCCACTTACTGCGATTCGTGAATTAGTTCGTTTTAAATTTAGTTGCTGCACACATGATTCAGTAATGAAACTGGCTTGCGATCCAGAATCAAGTAACGCTCGACAAACCTGAGGTTTTCCGTAAATATCTAGTACAGTAATTAATGCTGTTGGTAAAACTGATTGTAGAATGACTACGTCGGCGCAGTTTGACTGTACTGTGGAAGAATTTGAACTGGAAGTTGCCTCTACATTTGACGACAATGATTGGCTAGCATCGGAACTTTTAATTTCAGGTTTGTTGAGATGAAGCAATGAGTGATGTTTCCCTGAACATATTTGACACCTCCTTCTTGATTGGCATTTCACTTGTGTGTGTCTACTGCTGAAACAATTAAAACACCTGCGACCTTTCTGTGTCCATTCTCTTCGTTGACTGACATCTAAATTGTTAAATTGTGAGCAATTAAATAAGGAATGATTTGTGTTATTACAAAATGCACATGCATAAGGAACTAATTCATTTGCGGCTACGCAGCCCTTTATAGAAGGTTTATGGTTTCCAGAATTTAGTGAAGAACTTAACGATTCTAGTGCATCTATTCTAATTTGTAGAAATTTGAAAAATTCTTCCAAAGTAGGATTTTCCGATTCTGCCGAACTTTCGGCCCACATACATTTGCTTTTGTCATCAAGTTTCGTCACTAAACAGTATATGAGCCACGGGTCACGAGATTCCGCTATTGGACCCAGAGCCTTGAGTCCACGTATCACTTCATCTGCTGAATCTCGGAGAACTTTCATTTTTGCTGAGGTTGCGGTGTGTAATGGAGGGTGTTCAACGAATGATCTGATAAATGAGTTTATAATATGCCTCTTCCGGTCATATCTGCTCTTCAGTTTGTTCAACGCCTCCAAACAGTTTGCCTCAGTGATGTTGATATGTCGAAGTAAGGCAGCTGCTTCACCCCGTAATAATCCTTTCAAATACTGCAATTTTTGAGCGGCACTCAACGATTGTGAATCGTGAATGGTGGTGGAAAAAAGATCACAAAATGACTGCCATTCTGCATAATCCCCACAGAAAGGTGGTATGCTTATTTTTGGCAACTTGACCTCAGTTTGACCGGAATGAGAAGCATTCAAAGTCACATCACCTAACTGAACTTCATTACCAGGTACCATTGTGCGTTTCCTAATTTCTGTGTTGAGGTTCGCCTTAGCAGTATAGTACTTTTCTTCGAACTCATAATCGGATTCTTCTTCCGGATTTACATCGAATATCTTTCCTTCGATGGTGGTGAATTCATTCAACAACGCGTCAACACGGTTCACTCGAGTTATGATTGCTTCTAGATCAGTATTTGCATTGATAGAGTTACTGAATTTGACTATATTGGTTAATTTGCCCTTTAACGTGGAACGCTGTTTCTTGAGGCTTGCTATATCAACCATCTTATCTTTTAGTAGCACAAGACACGCGTTGGATTATTCGATTGATAATACGAATTTTATCACTTTAACACCACACTTTATTGAATTAAGACACGTGTTGTTTTCACTATTGTCTCGTCACACGTTAATATTGGCTTAGCTGCCGAACACAATGAATTTTATCTCAAAATGGCGAGAAATTAAATAACTCAAATTGGCGAGATGCACTTCCAAAAATGACTATATAGAGAGTAAATACCTCAAATGGCGAGATCCAACTCCAAAACTGACTCAAACGACGAGATCCAATTCCAAAACTGTCTCAAATGGCGAGATCCAATTGCAAACTGACTCAAATGGCGAGATCCAATTCCAATAATCAATGTTATCCGGCTCGAAGGACCAAAATGTTGGGTGAATTATCTATTGCATAATTCTTAATTCCCAAGTTGAGTGGACTGTATACACGGTTTAA
Source organism: Tipula lateralis (assembly GCA_963932295.1). Classification (NCBI taxonomy): domain Eukaryota; kingdom Metazoa; phylum Arthropoda; class Insecta; order Diptera; family Tipulidae; genus Tipula; species Tipula lateralis. Next base: position 150,202,233 of record OZ010737.1, on the reverse strand, counting down.
TATAAAAGACTATTATAGAAACGTTATAAAATTATTTAATTATTTTATTATAAAATTCTTTATTATTTTTGTTGTCTTACGACCAACGTAAGCTGAAGCCAAAAAAAGAAGTGGTCGAGTAATCCGATTTTCTCGTCAATGTAAATTCCGCCAAGCTTAAGCAATATCGAAATTGTTTCGATAGAACAATTGTGAATTGACAAATTATAACAACTTCATCTGTTCACTCTTAGATGGCAATGCGATACGAGAGTGTGTTGTTTATAAAAATGTGAACTGCGGTAAAAGATTAATTGTCAAATCACAATCATCAGCTGATTTCAATGTTATTGTCTAGAGTTTTACATTTAATAATTAAATGACATTGAAAATAATATAATATAAAAGTGTTAAAAATTCAAAATTATCTAAGATAAGTATTCTTTAAGTGTATAGACTAATTTTAATAAGTAATAATTTCATGTTTTTCTTTTAGTTAAATTATTTATGAATGTTTGATACCATCGTTAAACAGGGACCGTTGTTGATGATTTTGAGAAAATTGGGCATTCAAGTGTCTCAGGTGCCTAGAATTGGGCTGTACATTATAATGTACATATTTGGTGAAATACATTTCGATTAATCAACTTTTCCATATTAATCAAAAATTCTTTCTTTAAATTTTTAAAAATTCATATATTTATATCACTTATTCAGTTTTTATCACAAATTCATTTTGCATCATATTGTTTTACTTATAATAATTATAAACTTAAGAAAATAATAAAAAGTATAAATTATAAAAAAACCTTCACAGTTATTAATTGCTACTGTGTGCTTGTGTGGAATGCCTTAAAGCAATTTCTTTTGTTCAAACATAAATAAACTTTACATTTACCACACGTGAAATGCGTACGGCCTTTGCAGCCAGGAAGCTTACAGCGGGTAGCTTCTTTATTGCTATCAATTTTTGGCAAGTGTGATATGCGGTCGAACTGAATGTCAACTGTTGGACGTATCTCAGTTCTATTTATTTATTTATAAATAAGTCAACAAATACGACTTGACATTCAAAATGACATTACATATAAAATGACATAATAGTCAGACATTTAAAATAATAATGAAAATCGGGAGGAAGCAAAGTGTTGCTTCAATCTTCGTTTTAGGTATCGTTGCTAGAAGTAAAATCGAACAGATGATTTATCTGATTAAAGATTTTGCTCATCATGTTAATCGGTTCATTAGAACCATAGTTGGTTCTATGGACATCAACCTGCAAGAACTCATCTCTCCTTAGTTGTCTACTGGGTACTTTAATTTGTAAATTTTCTAGTATTGATGGTGCGTCAATGTGACCTAATAAAATACTACCAACAAACGAACACTTTAAAAGCTCACGTCTATTTTCCAGAGTTGCTATGTTGTTTGTTTTGCAGCCATCCAGATAAGGTGGTAAACGCTACAGGTTTTTGTGGTATGGTAATGCGTGATCATACTCCCAACCGTTTTTCCAAGTTAAGTGACGGAGAAACTTTTTCTGAATTCCCTCAAGTTTACTGATGTTTGTATCATAAAATGGACACCAAACAGTAACAGCATATTCCAATTGCGAACGCACGTATGCGAACTATAGAATCTTGATTGTCTCCAGGTCATAACTATCTCCCGTTCATCGTTTAATAAAACCCCACATAGAATTAGATTTAGCAACACATTGTTCTATATGTTTGTTACTGCTCATATTTTCCACGAAAATAACACCGAGGTCTTTGATCTCTGATACTCGCTTTAGTGGCATATTGTTTACTTCGTAATGTTTTAAAACGGGATTTAATTATCGGTGGAATGATGCAGTTTCTCGGCATCGCTTAAGTTCTCGACAGTTCTATATATTTTGAGGTCATCAACAAACATTAAAACTTTACAGTGTAGAATGACTTCAGTGACTGCGTCGATGAAAATGGTAAAAATCCAAGGGCCAAGATGAGAACCTTGTGGAAAACCCGATGTAGCTTGAATTGGCTTGGACCTGCTGTTACCAATGTCGATGTATTGGATGCGGTTACTTAAGTAAGATTTAAACCAAGCCACATAGTTGTTTGAGAATCCAAATAAGTATAACCGTTCTAGTGCTTTACAATGGCTAATGGAGTCAAACGCCTTGGCAAAGTCGGTGTACACCACGTCAACTTGCTTGTGGCTTTCAATAACTTTGATTGTGCTGCTGGTGAATTCAATAAGGTTTGTAGATGTTGATCTCTAAGGCATGAACCCATGTTGGTACGGTGAAACATGTCGAGGCACCACTTCTTTGAAGGAATTACATATTACAAGTTCAAATAATTTGGGTATAGATGAAATCGACGTTATACCTCTATAACATGATACATCACTTCTATCCCCAGTTTTAAATAATGGGGTTATTCTGGTTATCTTACATTTTTTAGGAAACTCTCCCACTCTTAGCGACTGATTGAACAGCATGCAAAGAGGTAGTTCCAAATTGGTGTAATCTTTCAAAAAAGAAGCTGGTATTTGGTCAGGACTGCAACCATCGCCGAATGTTGTAAGAGCCTTGTTTATATCTTCTATTGTAATATGTGGTATTTCAATGGACAGGTTCCCTACGCTAGCATGGTGGGGATTTTCGTATTTATTAACGTCTTCTGGTCTAAATACAGATTGAAAAAACTCAGCGAACATGTTGGATGTGTCTTGCGCGTCCGATGATTTTCCTTCTTTGAATGTCATATATGCAGGAAAACCGTTGATTTCACGTTTTGTCTTAAAAAAGCTCCAAAAGTGCTTTGGATCATTTTTAATTTTGTCTTTAGTTATGTAGGACTTGTATTTAGTCTCAAAATAGTTTTCGAAATTTTGGTTACATTCTGCATATTTGAGCTTACTAGCCTCGGAATATTGTTTTAATGTTGCTTTATAAGCTTTTTCCTTCTTGTTCTTCAAATTGATGAGTTTATCGTCATATCATGGTGGATATTTATCAAATTTTACCGCAGTTAAAGGGACATATACTTCTATACCTTGATATATGATTTTATAAAATTTGTCTACATTTTCATCAATATTGCTGCTGTTTAGTTCTTTCATCCAGTCGACACGTTCAATGGAATGATGGAGATTAATAGTATCTGCCTTCCTGAAGTTGTAGAAAGGCCTCGAGCTTCTGTGACTGAATTTTTTGTTAATGTTCGAATTTCAATATGATTTCAATTGATTTATGGTAAACATCATTAACAACAAAAGGCGTTGCTGATTGATTTACCTTAATTTGTAAATATCATTTGTAAATATTCATTTGTAAATATTCATTTGTAAATATTAAGTCAAAAGTTCTATCTAAGCCATTTTGTATTTGGCAAATTTGGCTCAGGTTTGAGTCGTAAATAATATCAGTGAACAAATGTTCCTCATCCGACGTAATCGCCATTATACAACAGAGGGCTTGTCACAGATGTTTGGGTCGCTTTGGTTGTTATTTTGGCTAATTTATATTTTTTTTGGTGTTTTTATTCAATATTTGTAAAATTTTTTCAAAATTTTATTCAATATTTGTTCAATATTTGTAAAAATTTCATTCAATTCCTCGTCTAAGGTCCAATTAATAGAAGGAAAATTGAAGTCACCCGTGATTAAGATAATGTCAGATTGATTAGCCATATTGTTGATTTCTACAATTGAGTCGCAGCATGTAGTATATTATAATATCGATGCGTCAGGTGGAATATATACAACATAGATGTATAATATCGTTTTGTTAATCGATATTTTTACGCATAATTGTTCAATAGACATGCTTTTTAGTTCAACGAGCTCACAGGGTACAGAAGTGTCAATAGCTATTAATACTCCACCACCAGATATTTTAGTACTGGTTTCTGGTGAACCATCACATCTGTAGACAACATACTGGCTGGGAAAAAATTCAGAACTCAGAATCTCTTTGTTGAATGACGTCTCACAAATTATATATACGGGAAATAATGTTTTTAAAACGAAATTATGAAACATGGGAGCTTTCGACGACATTTTATTTACATTTTGAAAATAAAATGTAAGTTTTGTTTTCCTCAGTGCGTTGGCTTTCAAGGCTTTATTACTTGGACTTACTGATTTGTCTTCAGGTTTATGCGTGATTTCTGCTTGAGAAAAGTATTGAAATGTAAGTGTGTGTCTGCTTAATGCTACTATTGTATGTGGTAAGCTGTCAAACAGATTAATTTTTTTACCCGACAATCGAACACAAATTACATTTGAAGATGTTAAACCTTGAGCTTCATGGATAGTTAGAATTTTACTTGACTCCGGCAGTTTACATTTGTTAGTTAATTCCCATTTATCAGTCTTCGTAAACGTCAAATATAATGTATTCGGCGATAATGGAATGTCAGTAATTGATTTAATAATGGTGAAACGAATGGTGTTCGAAGCGATGTTAGTGGTACAGATGCCCGGATATATTTCTTTTAATGCGTATGTCACATCAGCTGGACATCTATAAGTTGTTCTTAAATATTTTGAGTTAGTTGAGTACATATTAGCATCAAAAAATCGCATATTGACGTAATTTAATCTGTCTATATAAGGTATTTGATTTTGATCTTCCAGCATAAACATTTTATCAACCATCATGTGCTCGTCAGTATACACTGTGTTATATTTTTTAGTACCATTTAGGAGATAAGAGGCAATGGTACGATAATTCGTTTTAATATCTTCATAATTTAAACCAACATCCATGCATCGTGATTCAATTTTCTCTTTTATGTCACTAATACCATGTTTTGTTGAACTAAGAACGAGATACCTTCTGTGTCTACATGTAGGCACAATTGAGGTTCAACGTTCGAAGCACGACCCCGTTTCTTGGTATGTTCCGGGCTAACATTAAGCAGGTAATACGCGATTTCCATTCGGAAATTCAATAAATATTTTAGATTTTTTTCGGGCTCACCATTCCGTTTCATGTCACTGTTATATTCCATCCAGCTTGACAAACTTTGGTCAAGAATATCAACCCCGCACATACTTTTGTTGTACAAATTTACAACTTCCGGTTGTGAAATCTTGACATGATGTTTTTGGGTGCTATCCCATCTTTTGCAGACACTGAGTTCACCTTTTCCGACAAAATTAGACGCTATATATAGGTTAATTGTCAAGCCATTTCACGATTACAACATTTTGCTCACGGTCGCTCAACTCGTCAAAAGATCCCCGAAGTAGTTTCCTAAATTATTTATCTTCCTGGAAAGGAGATTTCATAAAGCGGTTTATTCTTGCTGTTCCTGCAGCATTGATACGTTTCTTTTTAAGAATTTCTAGTAAGGTGTATGATGTGAAATAATTATCAAAACACTTTATGGCCTGGAGCTTTTATTCGTTGAGCCAAATGGAGTACTGCAGCGGCACCAAATCCGAATGTTTTTCTATTATACTCTGATAGTTCTGAATATGACCCTTGATAAAGACCCTTGAAAAATCAAATGGCTGGCCACGACTACCGCACAGAAAAAACAATTTTATACCCCATTTATATGGTTTATTTTTGATGTTTGGCTTTAAGCCGACCTTTAAAGGGGATTATTTGCTCGTCTATACTTAAATTCTTCTCGAATTCTAGCTGCAATCATCGATTCCGTACAGAGTTAACAATCGGTCTAATCTAAAAATAATAAATTATTAAAAAATTTACTACATATTTTCCAACAACAAAGATGAATAAGGTAATCACCTTAATGAAAACATCTCTATTGTCTTGAGGTATCTCCAAATTATTTACGCAATGTAAATTATTGCGTAACTAGTAAAATGTGTCACGAGTCATTGCTTTTATCACGTGGTTCATGCCAAGAAGGTGACTCCAATTCATGTCGATCCTAGGAAATCTGGTACTGCCAATAAATAAATGAATCCCGAATAGATTTTGAAGTTCTTTTGCGTCGGTGGGGCGAAAAGAATTGCCACTTTGTAACGCATAAATATTGGTATTATCAGCCATTAATTGGAACAATTCCTCACTGAAATATTTTTTGAAATAAAACATAGGCGTTCCTACTTCAACTGACGTTTGTCTTATACTATCTTCATACCGAATTTCAGATTCAATAAATTCGGGCCGACGTCTCCAGTGTACTTGGTTTTTGTTGGTTAACTGCATATTAAAATCTACCCTAGTATGGTCAATAAATTCAATTTCTATTTCAGTTGATACCCATTCGCAATCTGCTACCAAAGTGGCACTTTTTGGGTTGTACTTTTTTTAATAAACTTTCTCAACATCGATTTTTTTTCTATACTTTTATTTATTGTATCGACGCCACATAGTGTGTGGGTTAGATACTCTTCAAGCCACATTTAAAAAAAAACATAATAGTGGATACAAAATTATGTTGAAGGTACTCTTTATACAATCAAGGCTACACTCGCACAGAGCTGCAATTGATAGTATTCAACATTTGGTTCTATGAACTAATTTGTTAGAATGACTGTAGTTGACAAAATATTTTACTAAAAATATTTTGCCGAGTAAAGCTAGGCGACAGATTCGAATTCCGATAGAAGCAGTAATTGCAGTATGATTTCAGATGTTTTTTTATCATCTCATCAGCAACTATTTTGGACCTCCTGTTGGAGCCGAACATCAACGATTTGGCTGAAATGACGTTTGCAAAATTACGATTGCAAAGATAGAAACAAAATATAATTCACTCGTTGTTCAACTCTATAAATTCAAATATGGAACTTTAAATGGAATACTGTTTAATCGTCTTGAAAGTAGTGTGGTTTAGAAAGTCAACGTAAAAGAGACAGCAATAATTATAAAACCTTTATGACTTTATTAGAAACAGTAACAGCATGCAGTGTATCCCCAAAAGCCATTGGTTGAAGTTCAATTCTCGAAATTGCAAATTTCTATAACTGCAGAGTATGATAGCTACTCAAATGAATGGAAACAAAGTGGCAATTTGCCAAAATTTTCCAGATATATCTTAAGTAAACATAGGTATTGAATTTTGTAACTTTTTTCTTCAGACCTCTTATTAGTGAATAATAAAATAATTTACTCGACATATCGATTTTTTAATAATTTAATTGAGGTGTACTGATAATTATTGTATTTGGCACTTACTGAACGCCGTCATGATCTTAAACAATATGACACTGAAATATTTATATTTCCATTTCATATATTTTATTTTCTAACGACTCATCACGGTAGATATTTCCACGCGTCACTTCCATACATTTACAACTGGTTTTTATTCATGCGCTGCATTCTTCTGATTCGCTTATTCCATAGTTGTATCTCTGTCCTTGTCTGATTATCACTTCCCAAACTACAATCGACAATCACTATATCGAACGATACGTTAAAGAGACGACATCTCTCACACAGACTGGAAATTTATTTGTTTTATTTTCATTATTTCTACTGTATGTCGTGAAATACAATAGGGCAGCCCTTGTGTGGTCAGTTGCCTTTAAAATATTATATTTTAATTATTATAAACTAAACAAACAACATATTCAAATAATACTTTCCAATTTTTTTGATTGAAAATAAACAAACTTTATGACAGTGACAGAGTTATGTTTCGTGCAGGGTTGAACAAAATAAGGGAAATTTTTCGTTTTTGTTGATAAAAAGTTCAATGCACGACTACTTTCCATTATAAGCCGCTATTTAATTTTTATAGGTGTGAGTGAAAAATTTGGAAACCGATTAAATTTGTTTGAAAATTTTTTATACAGAAAGCAAATATTTGCAATGCTTGCCAAATGAAAAACCAGGATTAACCAATTATGACAATTAAAAGACATGCTCACTGAGATAAATCACAGTTGGACGTGTAAATTACACGATGTAGTTTACACAGTTTTTTACATGTAAAATATGTGTTATTTACATTGGGTTATTTTTACATTCAACATGTAAAAATGAAAACATGTCAAAAACTGACGCGCCATCTCTTATCAAATCTAATGGTAACTAAAGCACCACGGTTTGCATCTGCATCGTGATATGTATACTTCGTATGCATCGTGATAAGTAAACAGTTTTCATCTGCATGGCACGAGTTGAGTTGAGGAACTCTTCGATTCCTGGGTTTAACATCAAACCATCACAATGGGGTATGTATGTTACTGTTGGTGAAGGAGTTCAACTGAGTTTTAATATCATCAGTATTATTATCTGCAACAACTTACTGCTTTTCGTGGCTGCATAACAAAAACGCAATCGAAGATAGATGGTGACGCAGAATATGGAATAGTCATTGACTTCAATGTTGAATGAAATAAGCGAATGAATTGTTCTAAATTTGTTTTTGTAAATGTTGAGGGCATTGTGTCCCATCTTAAAATTACTTCAGGAATCGTTCATAAATAAAGATTAGTTCATGGTACAAAAGGAGATGATGATGAGTAAGGCTGTTATGGGTGTTACCTAAAAGAAAAAAGAATCTTTTTACAAGAATTAACAAGGTTTTGACACACTTAATCGAAGAGTTTAACATCGTCGGCCGAATAAACCGTCAACACGCCGATAAAAAATATTATTACAAACCTAAAACTAGCAAAGAGAATATTCCAAATGCGCTGGATATGTGATGATAGATATCGATCTGGAATGGTTGCGTTATTTAATGCTCGACAATTCTGATGAAGTCCCATTCTACTTTTTTGGTCGTTCCAAGTTTAACGGAGTATAGATTATGCCCTCAGACTTGGTCAACATATTCTACGAGACATATTCCTAAAATAACCGTGGACAATACTAACCTGGATTTTTTATATAGGTTTGTAGGCTCATTGATCGAATGTTTTTGTAATGTAGACACCTTAAATTGATTGAATTTTGATCGTTGGAAAATTTACATATAATATCGGTCGAGTTTTAATTTTTTAAAACAGATGGCACTTCCATCTGTCTTAGATTTTTACATGTAGTTTACGCTGTACATAATTTACATAGAAAATGTAAAAACGTGTTTTACAAGTTAAATCCCAACTGTGAGACAACTAACTTAGTAACTATGTAGAGAGAGTATCTTATAGAAACAACACCGCAAACAACAAGAGATAATGGTGGCACTTATTTTATGTATACCTCTCGCACTTAAAATGTATTACCGAAAAATTAAACGTCAAAAACCAAAAGTAAAGAAACATGTTTGAAGAATAAATATTATTTATCATTATTTATATATAATTAATATGTTTATTTATCTTTTTACAAGTGAATTAAATTATTACATTATATTGTCCCTATTGTTTTAACTAAATTTAAACTTGATTTTCGAAAATTCGAGTTTAAAGAAAAAGAAAGATAATTTACTCTTTCTCTGTTACAAACTATACAATTTGTTTTGCTTTCATTATCTTCATTGTTATTTACCTCAGTGGCCTGACTAGATTGGTTGTAGTCGCAAAAGTCACTAGATCAAAAAATATTTTATTCATAAATTTTGACAGTTAATTTATACAAATGTTTACGAAAAAGAGATAGAAAATACATTGATCTCATTCTTGCCAAAAATTTCTGTCAAAATACGAAACTGAAATCGATTCGAATAATTAAGATGGCCGTTCATAAGTTTGAAATAAGGTTTTGAAATTATCCTTGAAATTTTATTTGAAAAACATTAATAAACGATACGAGTATGTCTCGATAGAAAATTTAGGTTTCATGGAAAATTATTAAACTACAATTCAAAACGGTTGAAAAATTAATAAAATCAATTGAAATTGTAAGACATACCTATAAACTTTGAACTGTAATTACACATTACAAAAAGCTATATAAGGCAAAAAATGTTTCATTTTTAATTAACTTAAAAATATTTTTGTTTACTTCTTTCTCGGAACAACTGAACAAAATAAATGAACTTAAAATTAATTAATTTTTGCTATTTTTATGATTTATATTGTGGTTTAATTTTTTTTTCATTTCTTGCTCAAAACAAAGTTTTAATCTTTTAAAAAGTAAACAAAAAAAATGTTTTTAAAAACTTTTGTTTTCTAAAAATAATAAAAATTAAAAACAAAATACTAAATATTTATTAAACAAAAAGTAAATATAAAATATTCTGGGAAATAAGCAAATGATAAGATAATTTTACAATCTAATTTGTATATTGCCAAGTTTACTGTTAGACATAGAAACTTAAATAAAAATTTACAAATAGGATATTATCAGGGTGATTATTTATTTCTGATGCTAACAAATACTTTCCGAACTATTTTATATTTAATTCGATTAACAAATAAAAGGACACCAAACATCTTGAGTTGAGATATTACATATATGTAAGCCACTAAAAAATCAATGTGATTTGAAACGACATCATCTTACAGAGATGTTCAGTTACGTAACTGAGAAACACATATTTTCACCAGAACTGGCGTTCTCTAAATCTGATGCCGCTAAAAATAACCATTATCCTTCGTTTAAGTACTCGGACACGAGATTAAGGATCAGCACGTGGAACATGCAGTCATTAAGAAAACCTTTGGATGGCCTTCTCACAAGTATAAGCGAGAATAAGCTGGATCTCGTAGCGCTCGAAAGAACTCGATGGCCTAAAATTGGAGACCAAGTGTTCCAAAACTATACATTGATACACAGTGGAAACGACCTAGGAAATCTGGAAGTTAGATTTGTCCATGAGAGTGACATTTTATTAACAAAATTCGTATGCTGTGACCATTATCTAGTCACTGGAAAGCTACGATAGAAGAAACGCAACCATTGTTTTATTTTGTCAGAAACAGCATTTTGCGATTTAATTGTCAATCTGAGGAAGTGAACACTGTCTGGGAAGTATTGAAAACCTCGGTTGTCGATGCTGCCCAGCACATTCTCGGTATAGTAAAAACTAAGCCTAAAAATAATTGGTTTGATGAGGAGTGTCGTATTGCTGTTGAGCAACGGAATATAGGCGTCTGGATGGAAACCTTTGTTCCACATATTTTATAAGCTGTAATTAAATACCCTCAAATACAGACCGCAGAAATGATCATTGAGGATCCATCCTATCCATCAAGGCTCTCCCAGCTCTCTCGCAAAATCCTGTAAAAGCCGTGGAAAAAAATTGACGTTTTCTAAAAGTATTAAGATTTCGTTAATAATGTTACATGATTTATATATAGTTTAAGATCATCTGCAAACACCTCTTAGTATATTAACTTTGGTAATATTGTATATGAAAATAGTAAAGATCCCAGGAACAATGTAAAATCCTTTTGGGACGTTCGAGATCGCTTTAATACTTTTTTGATTTCCAATGACTGATAGAGTCGGAAACTTAACTAAACTTGGTGGTATTAATCGAGATTCCAGTCCTTTTAAAGAGTTGCATACAACAAGTTTTATTGTCCATTAATATCGAAGCCAATGTATGCCGTCTGTTGAAAACGTTGGAACTTAGAAAAAATATTTGGTTTGGCAGTAGGATCACTCGAGCTCATTATATCACAAATAAAAAAAAGCTCCAAAAGTGTCATAAAAAGCTTGAACAGTGTTTTGGATCAGATTAGATTTGGTCTTTGATATAAGTGACATACTCCCTATTTTTAAATTCATTATATGTTTCCCAACAAAGGTTATATGCACTGTTTACTAGTTTCTGAATTGTGCTTTAACATAAGCTTATTTTGCCGGTTCTAGAAGTTAATCAGTATGTTTTTTATGGGTTGCAACTGATGAATCCGACAAGTATGAGCATCAATATTATTGGTATGGTCGGTATTAAATGCTTGTATATATAGGACTGTGATGGTTTTACCCAAAACCCCCTACACTAAAAGCCTCCCAAACTTTTTAAATCACAAATACCATAATAGATTTGCCAGACATTTCATAATGTTAGTTACAACAACAATGCAACGTAAATTTAAGAAAAAAAAATAAAAAATGATTTTGCTCGTTTGCTTTCGTCAAAATCAATTTTAAATCACGAAACACACACTAATAAATGGTTGTTCGTTGTTCTGTTCTACAAACTTTGTTTTGTTTATTTACATTTAGTTATTAAGAGTATGTTAAGGCAGTAGCACGTATTTTGATTATGTGATCTTTTTATTTAGGTAAAGAAATTTTTTTAATTTGAATATTGAAAAAAGCACCCCGCATTATCAAGAGGAAACCAATATATATATATATATATATATATATATATATATATATATATATATATATATATATATATATATATATATATATATATATATATATATATATATATATATATATATATATATATATATATATATATATATATATATATATGATTATCTACTGATTTATAGATATTATTTTAATATATTATTATTATATGAAGTAATACAAAAAATGCTGGAACAATGTCGCTGGTGATCTTCATAGATTGAAGTTTGCATGTGTCCACACCGATGTAGATGTGGGGTGCCAGTGTTGATCATTCTCGGTTCAGTTGTGCTTGCTTCAAATCGAGTTAATATTTATTAAGTCGATTTGAGGCAGTTGCAATTGAATGGAGAAGCATCCACATTGGCACCACACATCTACAGTGGAATAAGATTTTCGAAATATGAATAAACACAAATCAATTTAATTCAATTTAATTTTATATTTTAATAAATAAATAATGGAATAAATTTTATTAAATGGGGAAAAGCCATATGGAACCATTTATTTCAAGAAATGATTCCATTAGGCATAAAAACCCCACTAAAAATTAATAAATATTCAATAAAAACATATTTAACATGAAATTCAACAATAATTAACAATAACAATTCAATCATAAAAAATAAATAATTAAACTAATAATTAACATAAATCACAATAGTTTCAAATTTTGATTTCATATCACGTAGTCTATTTTAAATTTGGCTCTTATCACAGCATTTTTTGATCTATATATCACAAACTGTTATGGCAGGAAACATCGATATGACGGCGGTATACATGAAATTAGAAAAAACATTAAAAGGCAGTTAATTCTTATAAAACAAATTTACTATAGAATATTACTTATATGTAAGTATTTTTCGATTTGTGATATCACTCATTGCATGTCGGGAATCGTTTACTTTTTTCACATAATTATTTAATAATATATTGTAACGCTAACCAATATTTGGCTAACGTTAACAAAAAAAATTAATTGAAAAATAATTTTAGGGATGCAGTGATACCAGAGTACGCCATTTCCTCTGCCGCTAGCTCAGACGTCGAGGTTAAGTTTGTCGTGGGGTTGTACCTGGCATTCGTAGAATCACTGTTATGGCATACAGAAAAAAAATCAAACAAAGAATAGAAAATAATGCTCACTCATATCAAACTCACCTGAACTCACTACACTCCATATGGTTTGTACTCTCTTAGAAAATCATCGTAATTAAAAGAATATTATTTCTTAGCAAATATACATTAAATATGAAATATTTATTCAAATGGTTCCAAAAAAAAAAATGATTAAGCAAATGAATTCAATTTTACAAGCAATAATAAGAAAACAATTAATATTAGTTCATTAATATTAGTTAATATGGGTGTGCAATATAGAATTACCCATTCATACAAAAAAAATAATAAAAAAAAATATAGATCGTTACCTTTAAGTACGCAAGTACGAAGAAAGCGCTTCCAACGACCTTGATATACTGCAATCTAAAAATTTAGCTTCAAGAAATAAAAAAAATAATATTAATCAACTAATTATTAAAAAAAATAAGGAAAAGAAATAATGATTATAAATCATAAAAAGAAAATTTGAAAGATCGATAAGAATTAATAATAAGAAATAAAGAAAATTAATTATATAAAAATAAGAATAAAATACGAAACCATTCTTGATAACTTCAACAATATGAGCACATTGATAATGAATGTCCGTCCTTGAAATTCCGTTTGAACACGCCGACCCAAATCACGTGATAAGCTCCAACCGGTACTTCGAACCACCTGGTTCACCAAAAAAAACGTGATCGCCTCCAAATAACGTGGTTCTGCTCGACCGCACTTCACACCAAACAGCACCCGCAAATAAAGCCGCCAATAATATTGATCTAACTCCAACCGCAACAGCACGTGTCGATCCGCAAACGTTCACTGATCCGTTATTAGCTCAACCGATGTAATATCCACCAACGCCAAATCAATCGATATGCACAATGTACTTTTTAACTCGACTTAAGTTTTCACAGCCAATTAACTTATAAGTAGTACAGAGCACAGTATTAATCGGGTTATTCACTATAATGTCGCACTTTCACAATGTCTGCATTTATATAGTTTTAAGATGCTTAATTAGACAGAATTATACCGTTCATTGCAACTTTCTTACTATTGAACAAACACAGTATTATACCACGTTTCCATATCAACACAGAAACTTCGACTTTTATAAACATTCGTGCTACAAGCTTTTATCATACGATCACTAATATATGATTAAGTAGCTAATTTTACACGAAATGCTGGTCACACACTTTAAATTCGTCCAAACAAAAAAAACCCGTACACTCAATCAAAATATATTGTGTACCCACGAAAAGAAAAAAAAACATCACTTAATTCGAAGGAAAATCAGTTCACTTCTCAAAAGAAAACTATACACCAAAAACGAGTAAACTTAATAGAAAAAAAAATTTCTTCACTCTTCGACACCTGTGTAGTCACTTTGAGATTTCTCCCTCGTCTGTCCAAAATCCGATCGTCTACACCAAAAATCTAATTTTTCAAAAAAAAAAAATCTGGTTTTCGTGTGGCTTTCCCGCCAACAGAAAAAAAACATATAAATATTTTATCTACAATAGGAAGAAATGTAACCCTTGTATCACCCGGTTCGTAGTGAAAACCCATATGGACTTTGTGATACGTATAATTACTACTTCCAGTAATGTATATTTTGAGTATCGTATTAGTATTTCCTTCAATGTATGTCGATAAAATAGTATGAATAACAAGGCAATAAAATATTTTTCAACATACAGTCAGCACATAGAAATCAAGTCTTATTGCAGCGGCGATAAAATGGAACGAATGTTACAATATTAGCAAAACATTTGCTAATATCAAAATATGTTTTAAATATATTATTTCCACACTCACATTCATAGTCTAAGTCTATGCAAGTTGAATTATTTTTTCTTAGGCTATCTATTGTCAAATTTATTAAGATGCCCTTTTGATTTTTACATTCCAAAAATTTTATTTTCAGATCTTCATTTCTCAGTATCGCCTGAAAAATTGAAGACATATGAAACAAAATGTAATTGGTTTCATCTGAAGCAATAGATAGCCCACCACGTTGAAGGTAGTTTAAATAGGGCGATTTAGTAAATACTCCTTTATCATTTAAAAATAGATTTCGACATGAATCGCATTTCTGTGCTTTTCACGCGCTATGAGCTGCGTAGCCACTAACATATAATTTTGCGTCATCGTCAATTTCTACTTTTTGTAAGTACAAATCATTATCTAATATCACATCAAAGTGTGTTAAATCAACTTCTTCATATAAGGAATTTTCCGTGGTTGATTGCATCAATTTTTTATACTCCCTTTTCCCTCGAGAACATACGTTATGTATCCTAATTTATTTCTCACATTCAACGACTTCTGTGTAGGATACTCTATAACTACATCCAGCCAAGGAACGATATAATCGAAATCTTCCTTCTAAGTCATCGGTTTGAAACTTACCGAGCAAGACATAATTAACTTTACATTGGGAGAATGAAACCTTAATTACATCAATCAAAGATTGAGTCGTTAGTTTAAGAGCGTTTGAAGTGCTTAAAGTTAAACAGTTATTTTTATTGGAACTGCAACACCAAATATCTAGCCAAATCAAAAATTGTTCTAAAAATTTAACATTTTTATCTTCAATTGATTTGATTGGAAGAGCCGATTCTGTTCGTTTAATTATACCTTTTAATGTTCCTTTCGTATTTACTATATTCCACCACTTTCTTATTATGGCACAGAAGAGTGCTGTTTCTTTCATTTGATCGTGTTGATATAACGCAGCAATAGTGGAATCGTGGAATAAGTTATCTACTAAGGTAACATTTTGTCGCTCTAAACTGTTTGGATATAGAGTTTTGTGATTCAATTTGTACGCCGTTGTGATTTGATTTAATGGATTATTGGACTTGTTGTATAAAGTCACAAAATCCGAAAATTAAGCTTTTTTGATGGAGAAATCTTCAAAATCAGGAAATAAAAATGTTTTATTTATATTTAATAAATTAAACCAATTATTTCTGATATTCTTAAATAGATGAACTGTGTCATATAGAATATATATAACAAATTCTGTGAAATCGGGGTTAATAAAAAAATTATTAACTAGAGTAAATCTTGAAAACATATTTTGATTGATTTTATTGTTATCGGTTATAACAACCAACACTTTAAAACCAAGTTTTTGTACAAATTGAATCACAGATTTGGTTAAATCATGTAATGTTTCACCATTAGGATGTAACACTGGAAAAAGCCGAACTATTTGCTTAAAATGTCCATAAATCGATTTTATCATGAACACCATCACCGTTCTGGCACATTCAGTAGGATCATTTACAGCTTGTCCGACAATTTTATTGCTTTTATATTGCATACCTTGTTCAATATAAATTTCGTCTATCAATAGAGCAACATACTTTTCTCTATCAGACACCGTTTCTGATAAGTGACACAAATAATTTTCATCATTGCTCAATGAATTATAATCAGGAGAAATATGAAAATGAGATGAAATATATTTTAAGTATTTTGGATTCGGCAATATCAAAAATTTTCTTAAAATATTGTATGTTGCTGCAGAATGAGCATTCATTAAAAATGCGAATATTATTGTATCAGAATCGTAACTAGGTGTTACTTTGTTCATAAGTTGAACCTGATTAATTATGATGTCTAATTTACCGAAGTGAGGAAAATCTTCTTCGGTATCTCGAACTTTCACTAAATAATCCAACGCACGATTCAATAAAAATTCGCGATTTTCATCGATTTTATCATTATTTTCTCGATACTTGACAAGTAAATATAAAATTTGGGACCATTTAGAAATTTTCATGTTGCGTGGTAATATATCCAAATCTGCGCTAAATATTTCTATGTTATTTATAATCACCTTAACGAGAAGGTGATTAGTGACACATATACGTGTCGAAATATAGCATCCCATACTGTCAGAGTTTTCAACTTTGTAAAATACCACCTTTTCGTCATTTTGAAATATTAGGTAATTTGAGACATCTAGCCTTTCCCTGAATTGACTGATAAACATTTCAAAATTACCAATATAATCGGATGGTGCCATAGTTTCTTCAGTAATTGAATGAATTGGTTCAATCTCTTCAAATTGAACAGGTAAAAAAAGAGAAGGTACCGCGTTATCAGTTAATTTGTGATATTTGTGTAAATTATCTGGACGGTACAAAAGATCTTCATTTTTAAAGTGAATACCACAAACTTTAGAATACTTAGTAGGTATCCAATTTGTTCTACAAATAGAACTCACCCATTTTGATTTCATTTTAGGGAAATATGGAAATGAAAACATTGGAATATTAGATTCATTCAATTTTTTTATTAGAGGAGCAGCCTACCACCGAGCAATGACGAGGCATTTCGTATTTTTTAATAAATAATTAAAAAGTATAATAAATAATTGTATAAAAATAAATATAAATTTGTAAAAAGATGTATATATATATATATATATATATATATATATATACATATATAATATAATAAAAATAGATTTGTATATAATAAATATAATAGTAAAAAAATTGTATATAAAGTACGAAGCCACCCAAGTTCACTTTAAAGGGAACGAAGTTAACTTATTTCTAATATCACAGTTTTAAGAATATCACAACAGTGTTCTTGGGTATTGACTGGATTTTATCACAAATATGTAAACTATACACAAGTAAATATTAAGTTAAAGTAACACGAAAACCTTAGCAATGAGTGATATCACAGAGTCTATATTTTAAAATTGAACAAAAATTAAATTACTTACCCTTAAATTCAAAAAAAGTAACCGCCAATTTTAGTATGCGGATTTCTGGTCATAAAATGTTTCCACTAAAAATCAAAAATACATAATTTACTTTTAATAAATTTAATAGATATGTCAAATAATACTTTAATTCAACATTGTAATATAATTTGACAATAATTATAATACAAATTACGTACCTTAATAATGTGTGTACACAAATATTTTATTAATTATAATTCGGATAAACACTAAACCTAAACCGCACAAGTCAAAGCCGTTGAATATTTTATGTATTTTTGTTATTGTAATGTCATTCCTCTTCGATTGTTGTTGTTGTTTTTATTTTTTTGTGTTTTTATTCCATCGTGCAAATTAGACACAAAAAATTACGTATTCGGATTTGCATCGTCATTTTATATTAGTTCTCCTGCTATAATTTTATTTGTGTTGGTTAGTTTTTACACAGTTTTTTATATTATACAAAATTACGTCATTTTATTTTGTCGTATATATATACACTAATACTACCTCGTGTCTGGCAGAAACCTTTTAATGTATTAATCTCTGACGACTTGTTATATAGGAGATTTTGGTTTTACCGCATGTAAAGCTTCCAAAATCGACATTGAACAATGATAATCTTGAATTAAATAATGCCATCGATGTTGCGACAAATATTGCTTCTGACTCTGGAATTAAATCTTGTTTGAAAAGAGTTACAAACATGTTATTGAAGCAATTTAACACCAACAAACTAAGTAATGGCGACACACGAAGCAGCTATAAGCACTCGAGCTTAGTCTCCAAATGAAGAAGGCAAATGTAAAGCATCGTCAATAACAAAACCACAAACATCCATCCACCAACCGAGTGATAAAATGAAGCCCAAAAAACTATTTGGAACTGACAATATAACAGGTGAAATATGGAAAGCAACGGAACTATACAACTGCTAAAACTCTAACACCTAAAATACTGTTGAAAAGCTTAACCTTAACAAAGCGATCACTTAGCCAAATGTTATAAATTACTAGTACTGAAATGTGTTTATATTTGAGTGATGAGGGATATTATCGTAATTTGTCGTCAATAACGAGCATATCCCTGTATTTATTTATGTTAAAGAAACGATTCAAAATCAAGACAATTCTTCTTCTGGAAAATTCTGTACGATTCTATCTATAAACTGGTATTATGCATGGTTCAAAGTGGCAAAATCACCAAAGCTGTACCCTTTCAATATACTTGTTCGTTGTTGTTAAAATAAAAAGTGAGCTCACAATGGCAGAATATACACAATTTGATGCGACAATTGTGACGTTTGGTGACCCATTACTCATTTTTGATTCCGCGAACATTGTTGATAACAGTCCCAACTAAAAACCATTTATAAATTATCAGTATACGTCGTAGACTTTAAGGTATAAAGTATTAAAACTTAAAAAAAAAATTATTTTAAAATAAATTCATAAAGCTGAAAAAGTTTCTTATTTTTTTTTCATTGTCAATGCGCTACGAGATGAATAAATTGCACGGTGGTTTCACGCTTATACATTAACAAGTAGCAGATGCAAAAAATACAATTATTACATAGAGTATTTAATAAGTAGCTTATGTTTATAACTGGGAATCTGGAAAAATGCAAGTTGTATAGTGTTGTACCTGCACTGCTTTATAAACAGTAACGCAATACAAATTATAACATCAAAAGTTTGGCAAAAGTATTTTTAACCAAAACATAAAACGAATTTAAATACATAAAAGTTTTTTTTTGCAGAGTTACAAAAAATTCTGGAAATGTCGTCATCTGGAAATAATCACGTTTTTCGAATTTTCTTGTTTTGATTTTTCTCTCAATTTTCTTACTTCCCACTCATGTAGAACAGGTTTATTTTATGTAATCAGTTTTGATGAAAGAATGTACTCGTATATGTGTTTATGGAAATAGTAAACCAGAATTTTTCCATTTTCTTTTGCAGCACACTTTAAATTTTAAAGTGGTAAATTATGGTAAAAACAATATTATGGTAGAACGAGGAAATTATTAACGATTTGGTTGCTTTTTCCGTTCAAGTACTCGGATAGGAGTTTATGATTGGTAGGCTTGTATTTACCGTTCTACCATACTCTATCTGCCTATAATAGTATACTGACATGCGGAAGGTGTATGTAGTTTATCTTCAAATAAATTTAATGATAGACCCTGGTTCGTTCCCTCGATGCTATGTATGATATAGGAATATAGTCAGTTCAAATTTCGTTGGAAATTTATATTCTTTCATTTGCATTTCTCTTAAATACAACAAAGTTTTTCTAAATAAAGCCTTGTAGTGGCTTTGAGGTAATAACAGTTCATCTCTACGAAATTGCGCCCTTAAGATTCTCATAGGCATCGAAAAAATTTAATTGAGTCATTGACTAACTATTTTTGATATATTGGTTCTGGTAGTCTTTTATTTCCATCCATTTTGAATAAAGTTAGTAGCGTTTGTTGGTTACTCTACTAAATATTATACATAATGATATACAACAGTATGAGGGATGGTGATACCATATCTTGTTATTAATTCTTGTTGCTTTATTTTGTTAATTCGAGGGCTTTAATTTTTTCAAGCAATGCAGTTCTGGATACTTATACGATGAATGCTGTTAAGTTGGTGACGATTATTCATTACTTGAAATTTGAAACTGGCAAACAACCGATTGATGAGAAGAAGATAAACAGTTGAAGCAGAACATTTTTTCTGTTACTAGTGGTTTTCGCTCTGCATTTGAAAACTGCATATTTTTCCGTATTTCGATAAGTAATGCTTCGCAGAATAAAACGGACACGTGATTTTCGAACTGCTGTCTAATTGGTTAATTAACAGATAAACAACTCATGGACCACAACCTTGTCCTTCCTCACTAATTATCTTTAAGCTCCGTATCACCTCGTCTGAAACATCCGTTGTCGAATAGAATTCACACAATCTTGTTGTATGCTCAGTTGATCTGCCAAGCTTCATTATAGTTAGCCTCTGTCATTATGAGATGCTTAATTAAAGCCTCTGTATCTTCTTTAAGTAAGCTTTTTAACTATTGCAGCTTATATTCCTTGGAAATCCTTTCGTTATAATGTACTGGTTCTGAAACAAAACACGAAAAGACGGAAAACCGCATAAATGCCACTAAAATTATGTATACTTATACCAGCTAAACGATCTTCATTTTCACGTTAATCGACGAAATCTCTCATAAGAAATTGCTTTGATTTAGTATAAGCTCTTGAACAGAATGGTTAGTATTATTACCCAGGTTAGTATTGATTTCTTCATGCTGCCTCTCTAGTCTAATAAACCTTTATTTTAATTCAGCATATAAGTGTCATAGCATGATCGAATTTGCCTTTCATTAACCTTTTAAGAGTTTAAAACCCTTTTGACCCACTCATTAGTCAAAAATATTATATACGCCAGCTGTAAATTTTGAAGATTGACTTTTAAAATTTTCAAAATTCTTCAATACTCACTTAAATGCACAGGCCTGTGTCATAAAGAAACTAGGCTTTTACTCACTGTTTTAGCCCAATGTACAGTTGGCAATGAACTTGAAACGGGGTCTGAAATAAAAATGGAAATATAATCACGCATAAAAAGGTAAAACAAAAGCTACCTACCTGTAATCCGATTGGTCGGGAATACCTCGGTCCATATGTCCTGTCAAAGATGAAGGAAACTAGAAGGTAGATTTTTGAGCTAGAAGATAGACGGCGGAAGGAACGCGAAGAAGATAATTTATTGCCCGATGTACCGTGCGATACGGGAATGTTATATAAGGTGATGTGTGTGGCGGGAAAGAGATCTTTATTTATGGTGTTTGTGGCGAGTCAAGACAAAAGGTGAGACAAGTGGGTCAAAAATAAAGAATATCGACATACAAAATAAATAAAAGTGAAGCTTATAGTATAGTGAAGGAATATAAAACAAAGGAAAGTGAGAGGCCACGTTGTCGAAGTGGTTTACAAACCGGAGAGAATACACAAACGAGTTGAAAGTATTCGCGCGAAGAGCCACATAGAGAGGAATCGACAAGTGAAACGCGAGTGATCGCGGTGCTTGTTCATCATCGAGAGGCGTTCTGGACCGAGATAAAAGGTGATACGTAGAAAAACAGGTTAGTGACATTTTCATCTTTTCTCTTCCAAGTTCCCATGTGTAACAACTCCAATATATCAACAGAATTACCTACCCAATTGTTACCCCCAGGCCGAAAGCCTCTAAAGCCAATCAAGAAGAGCTAACAACATGCGTGCGCGCAGACTGGCACCCAACAAAAAAACTGAATTTGCCTGCGAATTGGGGAGGTAAAGGAAGAACAAGGGAAGAGGACGGACCAAATCCACTTAATTTTGGCGTTGGCATTATTCCTGCTAGCCAAATTAGAAATATAGTGTCTAAATTCAAATAATGTGTTTCATTTGTAGACACACGTCACAAACTCCGTCTTTAACTAGCGCAACTCTCTAAGCTGGTTAAACGAGCTTGTCTTGCACCAACGAATATTTATTTTCTATACATAAACATCAGTTTAACTTATGCATCGAGAAGTTATTAAAAATCTGAAACAAATTGTAAGCATTATCTCACATAAATAGTTATGCTGTTTCTTGATCAGTTTAACCTGCCGTCTATGACATCTACACTATACAAGCCCGCCGACCTTTCATCATAAAATAAGTTTCTTAAAACAATTGATAATATACTAAAAGTGTCAAAATGTTTATTTTACCCCCACACTTACATTAACAAGGTATCAGCAGATTATTTTAAAGATATGGTGGTTTCGGTAGACCAAAATACCCCAGAAAATATCTCGTAGTGCAAACTCGGGACGGGTTACATGATATCAAGGAAACCACCAACACCGTCCCTTCATCTCGTCTCCCGCTTTTAACCTCGAAGTTTTGAAAACACTACATTGTCATTTCCCGTAGTAGTTAACGTCACATTGATGATAAGGCAGCCCTTGTATTACTTTTATTATTTATATTGTTGCTTTGTCACGGATTATCCGTTAGTCATAATAACAAGTGGGTTTTGAATGGGAAATTATCTAGTGAGACATCAAATTTAGGACGAATTTTAGACAATCAAGGTAATTAAGAAGCGAATCTGATTCAGTTGAAATGTTAGTTCGGCAGTCAGCCTGATATCGCCCTATTTGGCTACCCCATCATACCAAACGTCACAAATTTCCTATTTCCTATGGTTTTCAAGTCAATTCGTTATTGGTGTGACGAAACTGTTGAATTCGGAAAATGTCATAGGAAAGATGTTTGTCAACTTTTATAAAGTTTCGTTACTTTAGAGTGATTGAGAAAAGTGACACAGGACAGGGAAATTTGTTTAGATGGGACTTGGGATGTTAAACAAATTCTTCCACCTATTTCAAATGTTTAGCGTTTAGGGTTTTTTAGGGTATAATTTCATCAAGTTGATCATACTTAATTAACCTTACAGTATAAGGAGCAAACTCTTAGAGTGCTTTGTACCAATAAAAACCATTATGAAGGTCTGCAGTTAATATTATAACGCATCTCAAAAATCTTAACTCTCTATTGGTCAACAATCTTCAATAATTGCATTATAACATTCTCTCAAGTCCGATACAACGATAAGTTTCACGGAGGGTTGATCATAAGGATTGAAGTAGATACAAGTGTAGGGAATTTCTCAAGGAGCTAAGTAATACCAATCCTTATGATAGGCTCCGTCAAACTTATCGATATATTGGAAGTTCTAAATATAATTCTGATAGCGTGAAAGTCTCATTAATTCCTGTAAACGACCATTGGCCTTTATCTTCTCCTTAATCGCGAAAGAAGAAAGATGCACTATAATATTCTTATAATCTACTTGGTTTTTTTATTATTTAATAAAATATGATTAATATTGAGACATCTATTGATACACTGTAGATCATGTTGCAATTGATAGATCAGTAATTCTAACGTTTTAGGTTGAACTGCATCATTTGCATAAAGTTGAATTCTCCCCTGTAGATTACACGGAACCACATCATTTATACATACATTTGAAACAATGTGGGACCAAGGATAGAACCTTGTGGTACACTACCGTTCAATAGGACTTCACGGCTAGCTCTATCATTTATTTTTATATATTGTCTCCTGTTGAACAGATAACTATGAAAAAGAGTAAATTGTTTGTTTGTAAACGCCATTTTTTCAGCTTAATGAATAATATAGCGAGGTGCACCTTTTTGAATGCTTTGCCAATATCAAGAAACCTACAAAAACAATAAACTTTCTCGTCCAAGCTTTTGTTCAACGTGGCCGAATTGTTACTCACTGATAATAGTCTCGAAATCGGACGATAATTCGTTGCATTCATCTCACAGCTAGATTTATGGATAAAGGTTGGGTATTTTGCACTTCTCTGGGAAGATTGAAGTGATATATTGATGATTGTGTTATTGATTATTTAACGTATATTGTAATATCTTTATTGAAATGCCGTCAATTCCTGTAGCAGCATTTGTGTTTAGGCATAATCACAGTATGCGTACTTTGCGAAACCTCGTTATCATCATTGATACAGCATTGTCGCTGCGTTACTGTCATTTTACACAGATATACGTATTTGTTTGGTATTCCTAAATACAGACAAATCTCGTTTAACGATTCTTCGATTGCAAATTGTTCTAAAACCTCGATTAGCAATCGAAAACCTCGAATTAGCGCGAAAAAAATGTATGCAATTTTTAACACTTGATTTTTCTTTATCAAATCTTGATAAAACTGTGGCGTTCAACAAAAACAATGAAAAGTCGCGCAACAAAAGTAAAGTAAAACAAAATAGTCGAAGAAGATTTCTATGCAAATGCTGTAATTCGCTAGTACTGTTGCAACAAAGCCTCACAACATAAAGAAACAAAATGCAACATACATCAAATTCAGTAGCATATGCCTGAAAAGATGATGAATTTTATCTTTTCGATCACACAACAAATCAATGACGTCATCTGATCGAAACCAACCTAGCGAACGAACAACCAGAACATATAATAAGATACCATAAATTTCGAAAGACAAACGTCTTTAACGTCCGGTTGATTCAGCGCCCTAGCTGTCAATCAATGCATCTAATATAACTCCCATCAGCTGCCAAGTTCATAGCTATGATGGCGTCATTATAGTATCGAACAAAACCGGCTTTGAAATGAAAACAAAAGCCAGATCAGACTGTTACATCGGGATTTAAGGCATCAAAAGAGAGAATTACACTTGTTTTGTGGGATAATGCAACGGGTGGCTTTAAATTAAAGGTCTTATAGGAGGGTTCGAATCACAAGATGCAAAATGGAATTTTTACCTCCAATCGTTTGGGCTACATTATATAAAGTCGTATCACAACGGACCATCGCCGATCTAATTATGAGGTAGCAGCCACCCAACAAAAAAAGTCCCTATAGTACTTTACTTAGATTTTCGTTATATCACCAAAAGCAGTATTTTTTTCTGAATCACACCCAATATACGCATATCCATTTCAGAATGTCAGTTTCGTGACACCCTATTTACAATAACAATGACTTACAAAAAGTCTTTAATGTATGACATCCAATTAATTTAACCTTTTACTCTTTTTGGCTCATTATAATGCATCTGCACTACTATGTTAAGCTACCAGCTTTTTTGTAAGTTTTTGATTTTATTCATTTTCGTTATGCTTAGATTCAACCTAAAGCTTACGAAAAATAATTTTTAATTTTAATTAAGAACCACAAAAAAACTACATAAACGTAATTTAAGATTTTATGTTCTCCAGAACAAATATACTTGTTTCTTCGCCTTCTTATTCGTGTAATTTGGTTTTAGTTTCTTCTTGGGTGTGTGTGTCTGTATTTTTGTGCTTTAGGATATACCATGTTTTATGAAATGGAAAAATGAGGAAATGTATAACGAAAAACTTTTGGTTTTTTTTTATTTTTGCGTCTCTCTTCTTCGAAATAACATTTCTGGATAAAGAAATGTTTGTCTGTTTTTAAATACAATATCTAAGTTTTAAAATTAGAATTTATGTGTCTTTAAGGAACTGGATATGGGATTAATCTATATATATTTTTTTAATGTGACCTCGTTTACACATACAGTCCTCTTACATGGCAGTTCTAACAAAAAAACTTTGTCTTTAAAACGTAATATTATATAACGAAACGGATATAGGGAGACACACTATATAAAGTAATTCAATTCGCGTATATCAACTGTGTTGCAACACATGTTGGACTACACTTAATCGTATAATATTCATTTATATAAAAAAAAAGCTGTGCACATAATTCATTTATCATAATTAAAAACATATAAATTAAATAGTGCTTTATACCAAATGTGTCAGTCATGCCGTTTAATAGCTGATGTATGCCAACGTAAAAATCTACGTACGGCAAAAAAAAACTAAGACCTAAAAATGTTGGTTTATATCGTTGATGACTGATGTACATTTGATTATTTGATGTGCATTTTTAATCTCTCAACAAACAGAAAATTTGTAATAACCTGTCAATCATATTTCAAATAATATTTAGAAATTTTTTGATAACATAAAACCTTCTTTATTATTTGTGCATATCTGTCGCCTTTTCGTATACTGGCATGAACATACGAGTATATGCATAACATGCAATATGTTTATATATCATGTACGATATGGACTGTAACAATATGTGACATTTATCATATTTTTGTGCATTTATACTGTGCAGAACCACAAATTTTATTTATTCATTTATTTTGTTAAATTTTCTTGACAAACATTTACCAGCGTGTTTGACTGTGTTTGAAAATCAGCTTTGCATTAAAAAGGATTCAGTTTAAAACTGACTGAGTTAAGTCTTTCGACTTTATTATATATATATATATATATATATATATATATATATATATATATATATATATATATATATATATATATATATATATATATATATATATATATATATATATATATATATATATATATATATATATAATATAAATATATATATATATATATATATATATATATATATATATATATATATATATATATATATATATATATACACTCCTGGATAAAATTAACGCGGTTAGGAGCGTTATCATGCATTAACACAAAACTGTCATAACCTATGAAGCCCACATATGGCGAAACGTGATCGCCAAGAATGTTCCGATCATACCAGTCTGCATTCATCCTCAAACCAATCTCCACCAGCTCCGTGCGGCCCTTCCAACTGATTCCACCCCAAAACAATATTGAACCTCCACCAAAGCTTACAGTTTGCATTATGTTAAACGGTGCGTAGCGTTCTCCAACTCTTCTGTATACAAGATTACGTCCACCTGGTTTCCATAATTGGATTCTGGTCTCATCTGAAAAGAGAACAGTGGCCAGTGTTGCCAGATTGTCAGATTTATCTGAAAACCTCAGTTTTTCTAAAAGGACAAAAGATTTTCAGTTTTTCTAAGAAAATTCAGATTTTGGACAGTTTTTGTATTAATAAATTTTATTTTATTTTTATTCCAAAATACCTAATGTGTTTAGAAAATCCAAAAACCAGCTGTTTATCAAAATTCTGACTACCAAACTTTTACTATTTCTTTCCTTTATTTGCAATTGTTAAGTCAAATTGAGGTATTAAAACTGTTTTTCATTTACAAAGATTAAGAAAATTTTCGAAATCTTGATAATCAAATCCTAAATTCAAATATTATTAGAAATTTTTTAAAATTTATTTTAAGACACGTGAATAATTAACCGTCTATTTCAGAGTGAGCTACCTTAATATCACCATTTATGTTTTGAAGTTGGAAGATTGTACATGAATATTTTTGAATGTTTTATTAAACCGGACTGAAAATATTTACAGTGAAATGTCCAAAAAACCGATAGTACATTATCCAGTAAAACCATTAAAAACGAACGATAATAATTTTGGAGCTGCAATTTCGGCACTTGAATCAAATCACACATTGTCTGAAAGTAATGAAACAGATTTTAATTGGTCTGTTTTATAAGGCATTTAAAAATGCTAGAATTTTAAAATTTTGGTTATGTTTAAAATGCAATGGTAAAATTTGGAATATAAACAGTAAAATTTTAGTAGTAAAATTGTTTTTTGGTTTATTTTTTTGTCGGATTTTTTTTCAAACTCAGTGTATTCAGATTTTTTACATTAAAATCAGTTTTTTGTTCAGTTTTTAATATAATAAATATGGCAACGCTGACAGTGGCCCATTGATAAGTTCCCCAATTTGCATGAGTATGAGCAAATCCAGGCCCTGTGGGTGGGGGCAACCATGTTTCGTAAATATTTCGAAACATGAGATCCATAGAATACCACCACAGTATCCAGAGCTTGTCAAAGGACGCGACTAAATCTGGTTGGATCGCTGGGCTGACGACCCGCATCCGTAAAAAACAATTACAGTTAAAAATGTCAACAAAAACAAAAAAATCGGTTAGCGCCTAAATAACAATGACCCCCCGCTTAAGTACCCGGATACGAGATTGAGGATCAGCACGTGGAACGTCCAGTCACTAAGAAAACCTGGCGCGTTTGACGGCCTTATCACATGCATCAAGGAGTATCGATTGGATCTCGTAGCTCTCCAAGAAACTCGATAGCCTAAAAGTGGAGTCCATGTGTCCCAAGGCTATACGTTGCTACACGGTGGAGATGACCTAGCAAATCTTGGAGTTGGCTTTCTCATTGGCCCTCAGGTAAAAAAGGCTGTGTTGGACTTCCAGGAAGTCGATAGTCGAATGTGTAAGCTTCGCTTGCACATGAGATAAGCCAATTTGGGTAATCTGATGGGTTCTATACCTGAGCACGATATCAGATTGGTGATCGGTGACTTTAATGCTAGAGCTGACAGAAATCAGATCGACTTATGTAATTATATAGGTCCGTACTCCCGACACGAAACTGCGACCGAAAATGGGGAAAGAATGATGTACTTTGCGATCGCACATGATCTTCAAGTGGCAAGTACATTCTTCTCCTATAAAAACATCCATTTGGAAACATGGACACATCCACGTAAAACATCCCGAAGCCAAATTGACCACGTGTTGATTTCAAAAGACCGGGCTCGGGTTGTCCAAGACGTGAGATCGTATCGGTCGTCAACCAAATTCGTAGGCAGTGATCATTTTATGGTTGCTGCAAAGCTACAATGGAAATTTTCGTACAAGTCAAGGAGGACAGAAGAATTTTCAAGGCGATTCTCCTGTGAAGGTCTGATAAATGAAGAAACGCATCGAAAATATCAAGATCTTGTCAACAATAGCATTTTACGATCCAATTATCAATCTGATGATGTGAATAGTGTCTGGGAAGTATTGAAAACCTCGGTTGTCGATGCTGCCCAGCACACTCTCGGTATAGTGAAAACTACGCCCAAAAATGATTGGTTTGATGAGGAGTGTTGTCTTGCTGTTGAGCAACGTAATATAGCCCACAATGAAGCGCATACTCGGTTTGCAATTGCAAGGAAACACAAGGCAGGACAGCTTAACGCATTTGTAGACTGAAGAAGCGCGAATGGTGGAAGGCCAAGGTCTTTAGAGTACAACAACTCAGCAATAAGCACAATTCGCGTGGTTTCTTTAAAGGAATCACCGAATTGCACCATACCTTAAGATCTCGGTCAACTGCCATTCGGGACCAGGATGGAAACCTCTGTGTCAACTTCAATGCGGTACTCGATACATGGCGTGAACATTTTTCTGATTTACTTAATGTTCCACATGTATCACAAGCTGTATTTGAATACCCTCAAATACAGACCGCGGAGATGTTCATTGAGTATCCATCCTATGAGGAATTCACAATGGCCATGCAGAGATTAAAGAAAATTCGTTCACCAGGAGTTGATGGCATTAATTCAGAGCTCTTGATATTCGGAGGGCTAACTTTGTGGAACTGTCTTTTCGACCTTATTCGATTGGTATGGCGAAATGAAGTTATGCCTGACGAATGGAAAGTGGCCACGTTATGTCCAATGTTCAAAAAGGATGATCGCATGAAATGCGAGAACTATCGTAGTAAAGCTCTCCTTTGCACAGCATATAAGTTACTGTCATACATTATCTTGGGAAGAATTACTCCTCTAGCGGAGGAAATTGTCGGTGACTACCAAGGAGGATTCCGTCCAAAACGGTCAGTCACTGATCAAGTTTTTTCAGCAGACCTATGACTC